>OX940981.1:50772506-51461677 GCA_954871275.1 Leptopterna dolabrata
CTTTATTCCTTTATTCGTGTTTTCCACCACCAGAGGTACCACCAGAGGTAGCTATTTCAATATTTTATATGAAAGAAACAATAAATAAACAGCCAACATCTCTGTAGGTATGTCCAATAGAATAATAAACCCATGTGACAAGGACTTTGCAGCGTTTTTTAGACCTAAAATGAAGCCGGTACACGTGATACGGCGTACGGCGGACGGACATTGCATTTTGGTTTATTATTCTGTGAATAATACACCTATGTATTCGCTCAGCAAAAATTTTTATAACACCCCCTCAAAATTTTTTCTTTTCCGTTTCAAGGTGCGTAGATTCAAGAAATGCAGTGTCTGTACGCCGAACGCCGTACGCCGTATTACGTGTACAGGCTTCATTTTCGGTCTAAAAAAATCGTTCTTTCGCACACATGCTCTATTTGGGCCCTAGTTGTGTCCCGAAACTTTTCAGCCCGATCGGAATATACCCAGGGGTGTTACGAGTGAAAATGTGTATAAAAATAGGTACTTTTTGCGTTTTAGCAACATGTTGGTAACATGAGCTTTTAAGGTATCGTTTTTCATGTTTTTGGGGGCGAGAAGACGGAATATGAGTAGAAAATGAGGTGTACCAGATTTTCAGCTCCCGAAATTGATTTTTTATGAGTCAGAAACCTGGGAAATCGTCTGAAATCACCATCAATTTGTAGAATAACACTGGAAAAAGTGTCAACAGGTGAATCAAGACGATTAAATGGTACTATCAATGATCAGAGATTATTTATTTAAAAAAAAAAAGGAAGGAGCGTAGTACTTTATTCATGTTTTCCACCACCAGAGGTACCACCAGAGGTAGCTATTTCAATATTTTATATGAAAGAAACAATAAATAAACAGCCAACATCTCTGTAGGTATGTCCAATAGAATAATAAACCCACTAGCTGTGTACCCGCGCTTCGCAACGGTAGAACAGACACCCCCTTTAGGACAGGCCCCACTCATAACAGATACCACCTTCTACGTTCAGCCGTTCTCATTTATCGATGCCGAGACAAACAAACAGACACTGTTTTATTATATGTATAGATTATACTATTTGAACCGACGCGTGTTGCTGCGATTTAAATAAATGGAGCCAACGGTCTTGCCCCAATGCCAACCCTAACTGCCTTTAACCCCCCCCCCCCCCCGCCGTATCCTATGAACCCTCCCTACCTGGTTAGAAACATTCCTCAATGTTCACACAACAAATTCCCAAAGTTGCACTCCAATTGGTCAAGTAGTTTTGAAATTTCTGTAGACCCCCCCCCCCCTCTCATAACCTGTACCCCCCTCCCACTAACATCCTGATTGAAGTACCACTTGAATGTACTCGTCGAGCTGAATCCAGAATCTAATTACAATTGGATTTACGTCCAACCGTTCAAAGTTATTATAAGCATAAACGTCCTCATAGAAGTGATTATAACACGTTTTTTAGTAGTATTTCATTCATAGTGTTTCACCGGATGGACAGATTCAAATGCGGATTTTTCATAAACCTTCCCAGATAAATTCTGCGTCAAATGGTACCAGCCGCACGGATTTACGTCCAACCGTTCAAAGTTATTATAAGCATAAACGTCCTCATAGAAGTGATTATAACACGTTTTTTAGTACTATTTCATTCATAGCGTTTCAACGGATGGACAGATTCAAATGCGGATTTTTCATAAACCTTCCAAGATAAATTCTGCGTCAAATGGTACCAGCCGCACGGATTTACGTCCAACCGTTCAAAAATATTATAAGCATAAACGTCCTCATAGAAGTGATTATAACACGTTTTTTAGTAGTATTTCATTCATAGCGTTTCAACGGATGGACAGATTCAAATGCGGATTTTTCATAAACCTTCCCAGATAAATTCTGCGTCAAATGGTACCAGCCGCAACTTTCTACGTTCAGCCGTTCTCAATTGATGCCGAGACAAACAAACAAACAGACAAACAGACACTGTTTTATTATTTATGTATAGATGTATAGATGTGACAAGGACTTTGCAGCGTTTTTTCATCCATGCTTAGCCCCCTCCCCCCCCGGACAACATTCACGACCACCCGGGGGGGGCGCCCCCCAGGTTGGGAACCACCGCTTTACACGATATCGCCAAGAGGGCTTCCTCCCGTAATAAGTTCGGGAAGAAAATGGTTTGTGGTGGAGGGAGGGGGGGAGAAAACTTGTTCCGTAATTTACTTCCCCCCCCCCCCCCACACCAATCACCATCAATAACAACCGGATTGTTTCTGCGTTCGCGGGGTGGGTGGGGGGGGGGGGGGGTGTCCCCGTTGAAACGAATGGGAAGTCGACCTGTCGTATAAAGGGAGAAATAATTCAACCCCGCTCCCCGCCGTCACAATAGCAACCGCCTGATTCATGCATAGCAGACAGACGAGGGCCCTGTAAGCCGAACCCTCCCGAGCCAAACGCCCCTTGTTTTCCCCCTGTTGGCTCTTGTTTGCGTGTAAAGCCAGGGACGTTTCAGTTGCCTTGACCTGTTAGTTGGGGATTGTTGGGGGGGGGGGGGGGGGGTACGGTTTTCTCCTCTTCCACAGGATTATCACAAACGACGTCTGCTGACGTTATGTTTGAAAGGACACGTTCCGTTGTTCCCGGGAAATCCTCGTGAAATCAACAAGTTCACTGTTGAGTAATAAATCCAGTAGGTACGATCTGTTACTTTCATCGGCACTCTCGGCAATTGCCCTACATCATTTTGGTTTATTATTCTTTGAATAATACACCTACGTATTCGCTCAGCAACATTTTTATAACCCCTCGAAATTTTTTCTTTTATTTTTCAAGGCGCGTAGATTCCAAAAATGCAATGTCCGTCCGCCGTATCATACTTATCTACTTCATTTTCGGTCTACAAAAATCGTTGTTTCGCACACATGCTCCATCTGGGCCCTAGTTGTGTCCCGATTGGAATATACCCAGGGGTGTTATGTGTGAAAAACGCTGCAAAGTCATTGTCACATGGGATTATTAATCTACTGGACATACCTACTGAAATTTTGGCTGACCATTTATTGTTTCATTCACGTGAAATAATTCGAACAGCTATTTCTGATGGTTTCCACCAATTTTGCCCACCAAAACACGAGTTAGGTACGCTCCTTTATTTATTTATTTTTTTTCAAATTATCTTTGATCACTGGTAGTGCCATTTTTTAATCGTCTTGATCCACGTGTGATCCACGTGTTGACACTTTTTCTAGTGTAATTATACAAATTGATGGTGATTTCAGACGATTTTCCAGGTTTTGGTTTATTATTCTGTGAATAATACACCTATGTATTCGCTCAGCAAAAAATTTTTATAACACCCCCTCAAAATTTTTTCTTTTCCGTTTCAAGGTGCGTAGATTCAAAAAATGCAATGTCCGTCCGCCGTACGCTGTCCGCCGTACGCCGTCCGCCGTATCACGTGTACAGGCTTCATTTTTGGTCTAAAAAATTCGTTCTTTCGCACACATGCTCCATTTGGGCCCTATTTGTGTCCCGAAACATTTCAGCCCGATCGGAATATACCCAGGGGTGTTATGAGTGAAAATGTGTGTAAAAATAGGTACTTTTTGCGTTTTAGCAACATGTTAGTAAAATGAGCTTTTGAGGTATCGTTTTTCATGTTTTTGGGGACGAGAAGACCGAATATGAAGTCGATTTTGACCAAAGAGTGGAAAATTGAGGTTGTACCAGATGTTCAGCTCCCAAAATTGATTTTTTATAAGTCAAAAACCTGGAAAATCGTCTGAAATCACCATCAATTTGTAGAATAACACTAGAAAAAGTATCAAGAGGTGGATCAAGACGATTAAATGGTGCTATCAATGATCAAAGATAATTTGAAAAAAAAGGAGCGTAGGTACCTAATTCGTGTTTTGGGGGCCAAAATTGGTGGAAACCACCAGAAATAGCTATTTAAATTATTTTATATGAAAGAAACAATAAATAAACAGCCAACGTTTGTGTAGGTATGTCCAATAGAATAATAAACCCATGTGACAGCGTTACGTGTGTTGCAGCGTTTTTGGGATCTACGCACCTTGAAACGGAAAAGAAAAAAATTTGAGGGGGTGTTATAAAAATTTTTTGCTGAGCGAATACATAGGTGTATTATTTACAGAATAATAAACCAAAAACAAGGAAACTCAATAGTTAGTTCTTCGTTATTTAATAAGCTCTTCACCAGTAGGTGTAAAAATAGGTACTTTTGCGTTTTAGTAACATGTTAGTAACATGAGCTTTTGAGGTATCGTTTTTCATGTTTTTGGGGAGGGGAAGACCGAATATGAACTCGATTTTGACCAAGGAGTGGAAAATTGAGGTTGTACCAGATGTTCAGCTCAGAAAATTGATTTTTTTATGAGTCAAAAACCTGGAATATCGTCTGGAATCACCATCAATTTGTATAATAACACTAGAAAAAGTTTCAACACGTGGATCAAGACAATTAAAAATGGCACAACCAATAATCAATCGTAATTTAAAACAAAAAAGAGCATACCTAATTCAAGTTTTGGGGGCCAAAATTGGTGGAAACCACCAGAAATAGGTATTCCAATTATTTTACATGATAGAAACGATAAATAAACAGCCAGAATTTCTGTAAGTATGTCCAATAGAATAATAAACCCATGTGACAAGGACGTTGCTTGCAGCGTTTTTGACTTATAAAAAGTCAATTTTGGAGCTGAACATTTTGTAGAACGTCGATTTTCCACTCTTTTGTCAAAATCGATTTGATATGATCGGTCTTCTTGTTCCCCAAAACATTGAAAAAGTTACCTCAAAAGCTCATGTTACTAAAATGTTACTAAAACACAAAAAGCACCTCTTTTTATACACATTTTCACTCATAACACCCCTGGGTATATTCCGATCGGGCTGCAAAGTTTCGGGACACAACTAGGGCCCAAATGGAGCATGTGGGCGAAAGAACGAATTTTTTTGACCGAAAATGAAGCCGGTATGCGTGATACAGCGTACGGACATTGCATGTTTGGAATCTACTCACCTTGAAAAGGAAAAGAAAAAACGCTGCAAAGTCCTTGTCACATGGGTTTATTATTCTATTGGAGTTCTAGAGATTCTTGTTGGCTGTTAAATTTATTGTTTCTTTCATGTGGAATGATTGAAATAGCTATTTATGATGATTTCCACCAATTTTGGCCCCCAAAACATGAAATAGGTACGCTTTTTTTCCAGATCATCTTTGATCATTGGTAGTGGCATTTAATGGTCTTGATTCACCTGCTTACACTTTTTCCAGTGTTATCGTACATATTGATGGTGATTTTAGACAGTTTTCCAGGTTTTTGACTCATAAAAAAACCATTTTGGGAGCTGAACCTTTGGTAAAACCTCAATTTCCGCGTCTTTGGCCAAAATCGACTTCATATTCGGTATTCTCGTCCCCAAAAACATGGAAAACGATACCTCAAAAGCTCATTTTACTAACATGTTGCTAAAACGCAAAAAGTACCTATTTTCACACACATTTTCACTCATAACACCCCTGGGTATATTCCGATCGGGCTGAAAAGTTTCGGGACACAACTAGGGCCCAAATGGAGCATGTGTGCGAAAGAACGATTTTTTTAGACCGAAAATGAAGCCTGTACACGTGATACGGCGGACGGCGGACGGACATTGCATTTTTGGAATCTACGTACCTTGAAACTGAAAAGAAAACATTTTGAGGGGGTGTTATAAAAATTTTTTGCTGAGCGATTACATAGGTGTATTATTCGCAGAATAATAAACCAAAAATCGGCGCTGCGCGCCTCGCCAGGGGGCAAGCCCCCTGGACCCCCGGATGCTTACTGCTTAGAGCCTACAGCTAAAATTCAAGAAACATGGAACATGCTTTAGCCGCGCGTCACCAGGATACAACCAAGTGACAACCAAACAAGCGTCATTGTTTACTATCCATTTATAACACCCATTTATATAGTAATAGTATGTAACTACGAAATAAATACCAAGAACAAATACGAAATAAATTCGTGATAAATCAAGAGCTTTCCAACGAATGGAAAACGATTTTTGTCCGATGAAAATGAAAGAAGTTTCATTTCCCTAGCAACTACTCGGTTGTACGTGAAAATCATCGTTAAAATTTCGTGACACTCCCGGAGCATTTCAGTCACAGAGGCAGCTGAAGTTTGAACAGAAAAGCTTTGCCAGCATGATTGTGAGTGTATCATAACGGTAGGTAGGCGTAAATAATCCCAGCCGAGATACCATTGCTAGGGGACCCTCAAGGGAACCCTCGAGGCAACCCTCGAGGGAACCCTCAAGGTTAAAATTTCGTGACACTTTTTCGTGACATTTTTCGGCTAGTTAGTCCAAGGCTAAAGCATGTTCCATGCTAAAATTTGAGGGGGTGTTATAAACATTCTTTACTGAGCTAATAAGTACATAGGTGTATTATTCACAGAATAATAAACCGAAATAGGGGTTTTCGAGAGATGTTTGAGGTTTTAATGAACATGAGCCTGTGAGGTATCGTTTTCCATGTTTTTTACGGCGAGAAGACTGAATATTTGGTTGATTTTGACCGAAGAGTGAAGAATTGAGGTTTTAACGAGGGTTATGTTCCCAAAATTGATGTTTTATGAATGAAAACGCTGCTAAGTCCTTGTCACATGGGTTTATTATTCTACTGGACATACCTACGGAAATGTTGGCTGTTCGTTTATTGTTTCATTCATGTGAAATAATTGAAATGGCCATTTCTAATGGTTTCCACCAATTCTGGCCTCCAAAACACGAATTAGGTATACGCCTTTTGGTTTATTATTCTGTGAATAATACACCTATGTATTCGCTCAGCAAAAAATTTTTATAACACCCCCTCAAACTTTTTTCTTTTCCGTTTCAAGGTGCGTAGATTCCAAAAATGCAATGTCCGTCCGCCGTACGCCGTACGCCGTACGCCGTATCACATGTACAGGCTTCATTTTAGATCTAAAAAAGTCGTTCTTTCGCACACATGCTCCATTTGGGCCCTAGTTGTGTCCCGAAACTTTTCAGCCCGATCGGAATATACCCAGGGGTGTTATGAGTGAAAATGTGTGTGAAAATAGGTACTTTTTGCGTTTTAGCAACATGTTAGTAAAATGAGCTTTTGAGGTATCGTTTTCCATGTTTTTGGGGACGAGAATACCGAATATGAAGTCGATTTTGGCCAAAGACGCGGAAATTGAGGTTTTACCATTGGTTCAGCTCCCAAAATTGGTTTTTTTTTTAGTCAAAAACCTGGAAAACTGTCTGAAATCACCATCAATGTGTATACTAACATTAGAAAAAGTGTAAACAGCTGAATCAAGACCATTAAATCGCACTACCAATGATCAAAGATGATCTGGGGGAAAAAAAAGTGTACCTATTTCATGTTTTGGGGGCCAAAATTGGTGGAAATCATCAGGAATAGCTATTTCAATCATTCCACATGAAAGAAACTATAAATTTAACTGCCAACAAGAATCTCTAGAACTCCAATAGAATAATAAACCCATGTGACAAGGACTTTGCAGCGTTTTTTTTTTTTTTTTTTAATTATCTTTGATCATTGGTAGTGCCATTTAATCGTCTTGATCCACGTGTTGACACTTTGCCTAGTGTTATCCTCCAAATTGATGGTGATTTCAGACGATTTCCCAGGTATTTGACTAATAAAAAATCTGTGTTGGGAGCTGAACATTTGGTAGAACCTCAATTTTCCGCTCTGGTCAAAATCAACTTCATATTCGGTCTTCTCGTCCCCAAAAACATGGAAAACGATAACTCAAAAGCTCATGTTACGAACATGTTACTAAAACACAAAAAGTACCTATTTATACACACATTAAACACCCCTGGGTACATTCCGATCGGGCTGAAAAGTTTCGGGACACAACTAGGACCCAAATGGAGTATGTGTGCGAAAGAACGAATTTTTTAGACAGGAAATGAAGCTGTATGCGTGATACGGCGGACGGCGTACGGCGTACGGTGGACGGCGGACGGACATTGTATTTTTGGAATCTACGTACCTTGAAACGGAAAAGAAAACATTTTGAGGGGGTGTTACAAAATTGTTTTGCTGACCGAATTCATAGGTTATTATTCACAGAATAATAAACCAAAACATAGGAAATTGTCTGAAATCACCATACATTTGTACAATAACACTAGAAGCAGTATAAACAGGTGAATCAAGACAATTAAATGGTACTATCAATGATCAAACATAATCTGCTGGAAGGAAAAGCCGAGCCTAATTCGTGTTTTTGGGGGCCAAAACTGGTGGAAACCATCAAAAATAGCCATTTCAATATTGCACATGAAAGAAACAATAAATGAACAGCCCAAATTTCTGTAGGTATGTCCAGTAGGCAGTAGAATAATAAACCCATGTGACAAGGACTTTGCAGCGTTTTTTTCTATTTTGAGGATTTAGTGAATATAATGAGCTTGTGAGGTATCTTTTCCATGTGTTTTAGGGCGAGAAGACCGAACATGAAGTCGATTTAGAGTGAAGGACTGAGGTTGTAACGACAGTTCAGCTCCCAGTATTCATTTTTTATGGGTCACAAATAAATGTCTGGGTCACGGATAATTGTCTGAAGCCACCATAAATTTGTATAATAACACTAGAAGTAGTATTAGCAGGAGAATCAAGACAATTAAATGGCTCTACCAATGTTCAAAGATAATCTGTTAAAAAAAAAAATTGGAAAAAAAAGGAGCCGAGATCGTTTTTTTGGGGGTCAAAATTTGTAGAAACTCAATTGACAAGGAATTAGCAGCGTTTATGTTTTGCAGGGTCCCTCGCAGGACATTGTTGTCGATGCCGGTACATAGCTGACTGGAATTTCCTTACACACAGATTTTCACTGACACACAATCATGACCTCAGATTTTAGCGAGATATTTAAATAAAACCACAGTCATGCAGCATGGCTATAAGAGCGAATTTTCGAAGAAATAACTGATTTTATGTAAAACTGTTTTATCTCAAGAAATAACCACGTTCCTTCAACTTCAAAGTGCTCCAGTTTGAGAACGGAATGAGATATCGCAATTCTGATTTCACCATCGTGTTCAGCGTACAAAAACCTTTAAAATGAGGTGTCACTTGTCAGACGGTTTCATTTTGGGAATTTATGGGTAATTTTCCCCCCCTAAAACTCCCTAAAACTCCCCAAAACTCCCCCTTAGAGTGACCCGATTCTGCCCATCTACGAACTTAGCCTGTCGATTGCCAAGACAGATTTTTCGTGCAAATTTGAACTTTTTATCTCAATTCTGTCGAGAGTAGTTATCTTCTGGAATCACACACACACACACACACACACACACACACACACACACACACACACACACACACACACACACACACACACACACACACACACACACACACACACACACACACACACACACACACACACACACACACACACACACACACACACACACACACATATATATATATATATATATATATATATATATATATATATATATATATATATATATATATATAACTTAGGGATTCTTGGATAGAGAATGCCTTTTTAAAAAGAGTTAAAGTGCACTTTAATGGGGTTCGGCACGAACGTACAGAGTTGAGAGCTAGCGGAGAACTGACAAGAGAGGTGGGGCTGCTATATATAAGCTGGGTACAATATGCTTAGGTCAGCAGGGGACTGGTACAGGTAACAACTCCTCCCTCCTAAGATTGAAATACAGAGAAACATGGCCGAAAAGTGAACAATCGAAATAAGATGCAAGAAGAGTACAATGAGAGAGCAATCAAATTACAATTCAATAAACTGAACAAACAAGGCAACAATTAAAAATTCATTGAGTGTTCGTGCCGCAAAATTAACGAATATACAGAATTTAAATGTACAGTCCACAACACGCGAATGCTACACAATTTACACAATAGGAACAATAGTAATGTAGAAGTACAATAATAGTATGGTAGGAGTAATTAAGCATAAACAATTAGTATTATTGAGCGATAGAATAACAATGGTATGGTAGAAGTCATTAAGCAAAAACAATGATACTATTATTGAGCGTCCGCGTTGACTTGAGCACGATGGTGATAATATTTGACAAAAGTGTAACCAAATAGGGTTATGACGGCTAGGTACAAAAGAACGGTCCATAGACTAGGAAGCAGTGACGGATACCAATCAATGCCATCGTTATCAATTTGGGCAGGGTCAAGGTTAAGGTGAAAGCTGTCCAGGTTTCGCAAGGTAAAATCGTCCGGTTTTATTGACATTTTCGTAAAATTTAGTGTCCTGAAAGCGGAAGGCGACAAACTCAGGAAGAGGGCATGTTTTCGTGGAAATAGACTTTGTTATATATTATAACTCCGTTTTTTATTAAAATGGGTTTCCACAACTTCGTCGCGAGTGATTTAATTCGTATCAGGAAGAGGGGATGACCAGTGCTTGAAATCTGAGTTGACATTAACTTGTTCCGGTAGTGGATACTGTCTGATTGAGGGTGGATGAGATATATGCCCTTGAGTGACAACTTTTCGGCATGGGTAGCACTTGTAACTTGGATTTGGTCATCCGAGGGGAAAACGGCAACTAAGTAGTTGGTTTCTGGGATCATGGAAACGTAATTAGTTGTTACCTGTAGTTTGGTAAAGAGGCATTCATTCGTGGAACCGTTCGTTAGAATACCTAGTTCACAGTTTGAGGTCGCGAATGATACCAGGTCAGTATTACAGTAAAACATTTCGTTGTAGACACATCGATCGGACAGTGGCAAGGTGTCATTATTGTCCGTACGCTTTAGCAGATACCTATGTTGAGGGACTACAGTTACATAATTATTATCCACAATCCAGGGAACAGAATATAAATAGTAGAGATGATAATTGAACGGTTTGTACACAGGAAGCTTCAAGAAGTATACTATTCTATGTGGACGAATGGTGCATGTGACATGAATAAGTGATTCATAAGTGAGGATATCTGTGAGGTTAACATGGAGTTTCAACAGTTCTGATTCTAACATATGAGTACTAATAATGCTAGGGTGCAGAACCCCAAGCTTGCAAAAGGTTATAGAAGTTTCGATTTCGGATAACAAATTAAAGATTAAAGTGATAGCAGCTTGTAGAGTATGGATAACATCGACATAGAGAGCAAGTTGACCATCAAAATGGTTTATAATTTTGTCAATTTCCGTGAATTTCGATTTTATCTGATCGTTATTGTACTGGATGGTTTGAAGAGTTTTGTTGTAATTTGCTATCAGGCTATTTACAACTGAATATTGATAGGCAAGTCCGTTTCGGTTGGTCTGCTCTTTCTTGTCCAAGTCATGCAAGATTTTATCATATCGTTCCTTGTCGTCATTATCCAGGTTGCCAGTGATTGCTTTGATGACAGTACCGAGACCATTAATCAATCCACGTTTCTGTCGCACGCTACCATGGTGCCTAATATTAGAAATCTTCAGTTCCACCAAATTTTGGACATGTTCGTAAAGTTTACAATGTTGGAACAGATTTTCATGAAGTCTCCTAGAAGAATTAACTTTATTAACAAAGGCGGTGTAATTGGAATTGAGATGAAGGACTTCTGCAAAAAGGTAGGACAGTTCGTAATAGTGAGTGAGAATATATTCCGTGTCTTCTAGTTTGGCGGGGCCAATATTGACTGGAATGATGCCACCACTGCGGTCGAGGTTTTTGATCTCAGCGCACGAGGAGGTCGTGAATAGTGACACAAAACTGGGAAGGAAGAGGATGATCCTAGAACACGGAAAATGGACGAAACGAGTTAGGGTGGATGGAGACAAGTTTCACGGGAGGGATAACTCTCCAGCAAGTATTTCATGACACATACGTTCACGAAGCTCCGGAATCGACGCAGGGTCCGTGTTTAGGGGGATAGATTGTGCTAGTGATTTGGCGAATTGGCAAGCGAATACGCCGCAATCGTCGGAATTTAGTTGACGTGGGAGATCGACTGGGGTAATTTTCATCCACTCGTTCAAGTCAAGAGGGCATCCTCGCTTTTGATTATGCTCTTCGGTTAAGTAACCTTAGGATGTCAGAGCCATCCAAGTTTAAGGAATCTAGGTACAAGATTTGCTTTTCAGGAACCCGAACGGCGACCACTCTCCAATGGGAGGACTTGAAAATGGGGAAAATTACGAGGTCATAGGAGAATATGTCAGATTTCCTAGTGTAATTTTTCACACGGTCGTAACCTCCGGCGGCGAGGGACACGTACAGAAATGTTTTAAAAGAAAATGTTGTGGGAAGACTGGGGTTAGAACGGCTTCTAAGATCAATTAATTCCATGTAAAAATTAATTACGTTGTCATTTAGCCAGTTCCTTCCTTTGAGGGTAAGGAGGTCCGCTCTAGTCATCGTGAGGCCAAATTTTGAGATAAGTTGTTCAGTTGGAGACAACGTCTCGTCCCATATGATGTTGATATTAAATTTCGAGAATTTTCGAGGGCGTTTGACGTTCGACAGGTGTATTTTTTCCTTGGTGTTATGGTGTCTAGGAACTATAAGTGCGGTTTTCAATGTAGGGTCAAGCTCCTTAATCTGTTCTTTATTATATTTGGCTTTGGTTTTCTGTTGCTTTTGTACAGTTTTGACAAATACAGCAGGTGGGATGACAGGGGGATCCTCGCGGTCTTTATTTCTTGTTAGGTTTGAGTTTCTTGACCACTGGTATTTATTGTAAGGAGTGATGTGGGGAATATCGAGGGTTGGTCCAAATAAAACAATTTTTCTAGGCCGACGTTTCGTAATAAATGTATTGCATCTTCAGGGCTAACAAACAGAGGAGGAATACACAGGTGGAATGAGCATTGGTATAGAAACGTGGCTTGCTTGCACAACTTACTAATGTATATTACGTATTTCCTATATTATTCACTTACTAATGACTATTGTCTACTTATCATAATTATGTGGTTATTCTATAGTGAGAATTACCTTGGGAAAGTTGTGGGAGCTGTTTAGAGTGGAGGGTTCATAGCGGGTAGTTAGGATCGTCAGAGTCCCAACTATTGAAAAAGATGTGAATATGAATGAAGAAGATGAATATGAATGTTGAAACAATAGGTTAGAATACTGATAAACAGAGATACTTACATGCATGTGGAATGCAAAATGGCAAAAAGGGGGGGGGGGGGGGCACAAACACTATAGGGCAGCTCACATATTGCATCTAACTTTAAGATATGGCTATTTTTTCAGTGACTGATAACAAGGTCTCCTATTTAGCAATGGGTAGCCCAATCGCCCCCATCCTTGCAGACATAGTCATGAACACGGTCTTAGACCAAGCCCTTCCACTCTTACCGTTCAATATCCCATTCATATATAAATACGTTGATGACCTATATCTTGCTATCCCTTTGGGAACAGAGGAGGTCGTTACAAACATCTTCAACAATCGATACACCAAACTCAAATTCACAATAGAATTAGAAGACCAACAACGCCATCTTCCCTATCTTGACACACTCACTATCAGGAACTTGGATGGTTCCATTGCGGTGGACTGGTGGAAGAAGCCCGACAAGTCTGACAGATACCTCAATTTCAAGTCCCATCAACCCCTCCGAATTAAGGTTACTGCAGCACTGAACTTGCGACATCGTGCATTGCATCTCAGTGACCACAACTTCCACGAGAAAAATCTGAAAATGGTCAAGCAAATGCTGAAGAAAAATAGTTTTCCTACATCACTAATCAATACCATATTTCACAACACTGATAGATCCCAAGGCACTCAAAGTGCACCCTCTGTACCATTAACCACCCATCCCCACACCATTAGTACCACCACAAATGTAGATACACCATCCACACCAGACGGCTCCCCCCAGCAACCTCAACCCATCAAATACCGCAGTATGATGTATGTTAAAGGACTCTCAGAGCAGCTCTCAAAATCTGTCACCAACAAAATTAATTGTAAATTAGCATTCAAAAACAAAAGAACATTGAACGATTTGGTTTTTTCAAAATTAAAATCTCATATTCCGCGAGAAGAAAGAAGCAACATAGTGTATTCTGTCCCATGCACAGACTGCCCACAGAAATATGTAGGACAATCCAAACAATACTTGAAAAATCGGCTCTCCAAACATAGGTCAGACATCAATACTTTGAAAGAACATTGCGCTTTAGCCCAGCACTCAATATCTGAAGCTCACATATTTGATTTCCAAAAGCAGATATCCTTGACTCAGAACCCAAATACTCTAAACGTAAAATCAAAGAAATGATACATATCATCAAAACCCCAGAAACATGTAATTTCAGAAGGGACACTGAAAATCTTAGTCGATTATACAACAATCTTATACGACTGTCATAAATTCATCAGTCAACTCCCCCTTTATTTTATTCTACTACCTAAAATTGTAAATAATTCTTTAGCGAATTTTCTCGTTGTTTATTTTCATATTTTATTCTACTACCTATAAATTGTAAATCATATATAAGGACAGAACTTTACCTACTGAGTCCGCATTTCTATTTTCATAATTTTCCATTTGTTATATATATTTTCATATTTCATATTCTATTTTCTAAAATTACTTATATCTACCTAAAAATTGTAAATAATATTTATAAGTCAAATCGTTTTGTAAATATTCAACTGTGATATTCATTGTGTTATAGTTGACTGTGATATTTAACAATTATGTCCGTCACGCCAAGCCAAACAACTGGCCATAGAAATAGGAGACCTTGTTATCAGTCACTGAAAAAATAGCCATATCTTAAAGTTAGATGCAATTATGTGAGCTGCCCTATAGTGTTTGTGCCCCCCCCCCCCTTTTTGCCATTTTGCATTCCACATGCATGTAAGTATCTCTGTTTATCAGTATTCTAACCTATTGTTTCAACATTCATATTCATCTTCTTCATTCATATTCACATCTTTTTCAATAGTTGGGACTCTGACGATCCTAACTACCCGCTATGAACCCTCCACTCTAAACAGCTCCCACAACTTTCCCAAGGTAATTCTCACTATAGAATAACCACATAATTATGATAAGTAGACAATAGTCATTAGTAAGTGAATAATATAGGAAATACGTAATATACATTAGTAAGTTGTGCAAGCAAGCCACGTTTCTATAAATACCAATGCTCATTCCACCTGTGTATTCCTCCTCTGTTTGTTAGCCCTGAAGATGCAATACATTTATTGCGAAACGTCGGCCTAGAAAAATTGTTTTATTTGGACCAACCCTCGATATTCCCCACATCACTCCTTTATTTCTTGTATCAACAACAATTTCTTTGTTTTCGCGGAATTTCTCATGCATGTGATCGTACAAGATTTTGAGCTTCTCTTTATGTTGAGCTAAGTAATTGTTTGCGAGGTTTTGATCAATATCTACGTCAAGTAGGGTTTTGTTTCCAATGTGACCGTACAGAAGTTCAAAAGGGGTAAGTTTTGATACTGAATGAATTGAATTGTTGTAGGCGATAAGGGCATAAGTCACTTTAAACTGCAAGCTAGTTTTCTTGAATTCGTCCTGGTTGTTGAGGAGTCGAACATGTTCGATGAGTGTGGAGTGGAACCGTTCGATGATTCCATTGGAATCCGGATGCTGGGAAGATATGTAGTGAACATTGATTTTATGCAGTGACACCAGGTCCTTGATCAATGAACTATGGAATTCAGGCCCATTGTCGGCTACGATGTTGTTAGGGGTACCATGATGGGAGAAAAATTTAAGAAGCGAATTGACGACTTCAATACTATTGGATGACTTCAGGGAGTATGCTTGAGCGTACCGAGAAAATGTGTCAATCACTGTCAGGAACTTTGAACCTTCCAGGGTCAGTTTGTCAATATGTAGAGTTTCAAGAGGACGTGAAGCTGTAGGGGTAACCTTGTACTTTAGTTTCCAGGGATTCCGATCATATTTGCACTTTAAGCAAATTTCGCAATTATTAATAAATTTTTGGATGGATTTTTTCATGTTCGGCCAATAATACTCGCGTTTGAGACGTTCATAGGTTTCGTCAATTCCGCGATGATTGTTGCTACCATTGTGGTAGTTTTCTATGATTTGATAGGTATTGTCTGGTGTTATTACGTCTTTGAGAAGTTTAGTGTATTTAGTTAGGTCAAGCTCTGAGTGTGCGAAGTTTTTCATCATGACTGCTACGAATTTCTCATAGAGGTCATCCGCGAAGAAAATCCCATATTTAGTTTTTGGTTTGACGAATTCTTTGATGAAGCTGATGACATCGTTTTCGAAAGAGGATTCCGAGAAACATGTTATTAGTCTCGTTTTACTATCGAACAATTTTTCTATTTTTACGGTTTTTGCCATGGGTTGTTTGGTGGATTTTATTATAATTTGGTGTTTGCAGTAATTTACGGGTTCTTCCCGGATGGGGATGGTAAGTACGGTGTTTCCAACAAAGTTGGAATGGATGGTTTGGTCTGAACGTATTTCATCGGCTAATGAAATGGATGGTTGTATAGTATCATCGATGTTCGCTATCATTGAGGTTTTGTCGGATTCATCAATCGGTATACCGATTATGTCTCTGATTGTGTTCGGACTCAATGTAAGATCTTCGCACTCGGTTAGAATGTCTTCAAGCGTTACTTCGAATGGGTTTTCTAGCAAATGGCGAGAGGCTGTCTCCAAACAAACAAACAAACAACAACTTTATTGCAAAAACAAAGCGAGCTGCCCCGCAGGCCGGGGGTGCCCCGAAGGACGCAGCCTACTGCCCCACCCCGGGTGGTACGTCTCCATTCTTACTTGCACCATCAGTTGTATACCACCACCAGACTGTGGTAAAGTTTCATTGATACAAGTGGATGATATCAAGAGATAAGTCCAGGGAGTAGGGTGGTGATGGGGCTCAGCCGTACAGATGGAATTGAATTATCCCAATGGTATCTCTGAGAACCTTGAAACATAATTTGGTGAGGGTTGCCTTTGGAATCCGGTGCTCCTTGAAGAAATCCAGGAGGAATTTGGACGCTGACCCACGCGCACCGAACCACAGCCCCACCACTGTCCAGTCGGGAATGCCGTACTGCTGCTTTAGGAACGGGATACAGGGCTCGTAGGTTGCCTTTTTCTCGGAATCCACAGCCATGTCTTGGTCCCTCTCGTTCGTTTCCCAGCGGATAGTTGGATCCAGGACCCAACCACGGCGCCTAGAACGGTCTACGACAATAATGTCAGCTCGTCGGTTCTGTGAATGGCCATTAACCTGGGCAATGCAGTGGACTTCTTCGGAGACTTCCAGGCCCTTTTCCCTGAACAGGTCTGCCAGTGCCGTCCTGACTTTGTGATGGGCGTTGTTCCGCAGGAGCTTGGACTTCGGGCAGGAGCCACGGATGTGGGGTAGTGTTTCTATAATAGTGTTGTTCTCGCTGCAGGCCGGAAACCTGCAACGGCGACTACCCTCACTCCGACCGCCTGTTGCCCTGTTAGCCATCGAGTTCATTGAGGCCTTGATTGAATTTGTCCATTCGCTGCTCGTCAGCCCATCTTTTTTTCCTACCCAGCTGTTCGTCTGCGGACAGACCTTAAACCAATGGACACCGATGCCACGCTGTGCTAGCCCGGTCCACTTCTCAAACTCCTGCTCGCGCAACTCTCGCCGAATTTCCCGTGTCGACTGACCGGTCGCTCCGCCTAGCTTGGCCCGACATGCCCGATCCTCATCCTCGAGGCAGCAAACTGCAGCTACGTGAGGGTCATTGACCTGGGCGAGTTTCTGGGCTATAGAGATGTGCTGGACAGAAGCTTCCCATGTTACTCTCATTAGCCCCAGCCCTCGGAACCTGCGGGGAGCATAATACACAGGGACTGGGGTGTCTGCTGGGAGGGAACAAATCTCCCGAACCGCTTGCCGTACCATCATATCAACGCGCTCCAGGAAATTGTGGTCGAGAAGGTCTACAGGAGTCGTCTGCATTGGATAAACTAGCTTGGGGTAGACGTACTGGTTCAAAATATTCAGCTTCTGATCCCCCCTCAACAGTGGAGAAGTTGTCAAATTCTTTAGATCCTTCTCCAGTGCAGTGGCAAACCCCCTTTGGTCAAACACGATTTGGTCAGCAAAGGTGACACCTAAGTACCGGATCCGATCGTTTTGGCCAATAGAGCTGATAACTGACCCATCTGCTAATACCAGGTCTCCCGTTTCAAGCTTCCCTTGTCGCACATTGATGGCCACAGATTTCGATGGGTTCACCACCATGCCGACCGTCCTGAACAACCCTTTCACCAAGTCCACCATTGTCACAGCGCTTTCTGGGCTATTGGTGACCACGACGTTGTCATCAGCAAAAGCCATCGCTATGACATTCTCCAACCCCTGCTGAAGGTTGTACCCGTGCACGGAAGCTACGTCAGGATCTGATATTTCCTTTAGCACAAAATCCTGACATAAGTTGAACAAGGTTGGGGACAATGGAGACCCTTGGGCCACCCCACGATTCATATGAATGGGCCTGGATTTCGCCTTATTCAGCTCGACTTGGAAGGAATTACCCACTGCCAGCGATTTGAGCAACAAGCAAAGGTTGCCCGGAATAGGAAGGGAGTCCAGCGTCCTCTGCAAATGGTCGTGCCCAACTGAGTCATACGCTTTTACTAGGTCCAACATAACTATGCAGCAGTTTCCGCAATCTCTTTTCGCCCGCCTGAGACACCCCTCTACGATACTTGCATTGATGTGAGTGCCTGGAATCCCGTTAACGAACCCTCGCTGCAGGCAGTGAAACTGAACAAGGTGTCGAAGCTCTTGATCAAGTGAACGCTCAATGATTCTCCGTACCACGCTGAATATCGTAATAGGCCTCCAATTCTTCAGATCTTTCTCGTCACCCTTTCCTTTATAGATGAGGATTGTGCGCCCGGTACGAAACTTCGTAGGCACATACCCCCATTTCAGCATCAGCAATGCAATCTGATGGATGGCGCATGCTGCCTGGGTTTTCCGAACTGTACGCATAACGACCCTGTCAGGTCCTGGTGACGTGTCGATTGCGATTTTCCTTATTGCCTCCTCCATGGCCTCGATCGTTATTTCGAGCGGAGCCATCGGGGTTCCACCCTGTTCGTAGCTTTCGCGTGCCGCATCATTCCGAACCTCAAATACTTCGGCAAAGTAGGACTCGATCACAGGCATACCTACGTTCAGCGAGACGTGGTTTGCGTCGGTGAGTAACTTCCGTGCAACTCGCCGTCTTTGGTTTGAATATTGCCACTGCGTGAGTTCATACTGGCAGTTAGCGTTCGTCCTCTTCCTTTGTCGCCGGGAAACACGTTGGGGATTCGATGAGGACCTGAACCCTTGGTTTCGTACATCTTCATGACCCTGCCTCCGCTTTCTGAAGTATTTAACTGCCGGATGCTGGGGTCCAGGGAGCTGGTCATTTGCTTCATACAGAAAGGACATAAAGCTGGCTGTAATGCTATCGAACTCCATTGCATTCTCTTCGGAATACGGGCCTTGCGCCAAGTTAGCCAGCCTATCGGCGAACTCATTAACACGTCGCCTCAGATCACGTAACCTCTCCTCTTCAGCAGAATTCGCTGGTCTTGGTGGCAGCGCCTGGTGTGTTGGCGTTACATTTTGTGACTGCGCAGCAGGGGCCAATTGTGCGTTCGGGTTGTGATGTACTCCCTGGGTCGGAGGCAGTGAATTGATAAACCGCTGGGCATTATACCTGGCACATGGTCCCGACGCCTTTGCCAGGTGAATATTCAGCCTTACGAACATACGCCCGCATCCTGGGCACTGGGTCTGTCCTATGGGGGTATTTGGGATAATAGTATCCTCACATGCTTCAGAATCGCTTCCCGTCATTCATCTATTTCATCTACTTCGTTGTTATTCAGGGTTTCAACGGGTATTCGGGATAAGGCGTCAGCGACTGAGTTTAGTGATCCTTTTTTATATTCTATCTAGAAATCGTAGGCTTCTAATTTAGTCTTCCATTTGAAAAGTTTCGAGCTTGGTTCCTTTAAACTAAACAACCACTGAAGGGGGCGATGATCGGTGAAAATTTTGAATTTTCGGCCAAAAAGATATGGGCGGAAGTAAGTAACAGCGTAAACGATTGCTAGGAGTTCTTTTTCTATCGTCGAGTATTTTTGTTCGGCGTCGTTGAGCGTGCGACTTGCGTATGCAATTGGCAGGTCAGCGCCGTTAACCGTTTGACTGAGTACCGCGATTGCCACATTACATGCGTCGGTTGTGAGATGAAACTGTTTTGAATAATCCGGGTATTGCAAGATTGGGTCGTTGATCAATAGGTTTTTGCAAGTCTCGAAACATTCTTGGTAATCTGGATCTAGAGGGTCAATTTTCATACCTTTTTTGAGGCATTTGGTCATTGGTTTCGTTAAGTGGGCAAAATTTTTTATGAATTTCCGGTAGTAACCTAATAGGCCTAAAAATTGTTTAATTTCCTTTGAAGTTTTGGGTACTGGAAATTTCTGGATCGCAATGATTTTGTTTGGGTCGGGTTTTACTCCTTCCCCGGTAATCAAATGACCAAGGTAAGAAACTTCACGTTTCAGGAACTCTGTCTTGTCGAGCTGGACTTTTAGGTTGGCTTTCCTGAGCCTCTTGAACACTTCTTCAAGACGTGCCAAGTGCTCTTGAAGGCTGGTACTGAAAACTATTATGTCATCGAGCATCGAGGTAGACACAACAGTATTCGTTCGCAATGCCCCTGAGGATGTTGTCTAGAGTCCGTTGAAATGTAGCGGGGCTATTTTTTAAACCAAAGGGAAGTCTGACAAATTCTAGGTGGTAACTTGGGATGCTGAAGGCAGTTTTAGGTATGCTTGCAGGGTCCATTTCGACTTGGTGGAAACCCGATTTTAAATCGATGCAGCTAAAATACTGACATCGCCCTAATTTGTCGAGAAGTTCCGAAACTTGAGGAAGAGGGTATTTGTCTTCAATAGTTTTTTCATTGAGTTTACGGTAGTCAATGACTATTCGGAATTTCTCTTTCCCACTGGCATCACGTTTCTTTGGAACAATCCAAATAGGTGCGTTCCAAGGGCTATCGGAATGTCTGACGATGTTTTGGTCGATCATTTCTTGAATCTGTCTATTGACTTCGTCTTTGTAAATTTCCGGGAATCTGTAGTTTCTGGCATAGATAGGAACTTCGTCGGTTGTTCGGATGACGTGTTTGACATTACTAGTAAAGGATAGTGGTTCATTTTCCTTGTGAAAGATATCGGAGTATTTCGAAACAAGTTTGATAATAGCTGATTTTTCTTCCTCGTTCATATGATTAAGTCTGAGGTTTTTTAAATCAAATTTGAAATCAAAATTTTCGCTCATGTAATTATTTAAATTATTTGAGGGAATTTCTCCTATCTCTTCCACGGGGAGAGGTTTGATTTGCACGAAACGGAAATCGTTTTCTAAAGGGTTGAGTACTCTAACGTGGGTTTCATAGTCGATGACGTTAACAAGACATTGGGGAATCTCGAGACTACCTATTTTAGTGTGGGGGATGACTGCTTCGCCGTTTGCCATGTTTTTAACTCTGATTTTAACTTGTTGGATGGACCTGGCGGATATATTATAGGTTTGGGCCGATTCAACTCCCAGGTATTTCAGGGGTATTGTACACTCCGGGGTGGTTAAAACATTGTGAACGAGGTCGATGGAGGCGTTAACGATTTTTAAATTATCAAGGCCAATCAACATGTCAAACTGATTGTGAAACTTGAAAATTTTAAATTTAAGGTTGAGATTTTTCTTATTAAAGAGTTCACCACATGGTACATAAGTGCTACTACTTGACTTTGACGTACCATGCGCTGTACGAATCCAGAAGGGATCATTATGAATTTTATTTGGGAAAAGGGTGTGCGCAATTTCAGGATTTATAAAGCTAGCGGTACTCCCGGTGTCCAGTAAAATTTTTAAATTGTGTTTAGGTAGTGAAATGAAGGGTAGTTCGCTGATAGTTTTCTTTGAAATGTTCATCAATTCGATGACTGGTGGGCATCGAGGCTGTCCACCCCTAAAAAATGGTCGGGTTCGTTATCCTCAGTATTCTCATATTGGTCGTATTGGTCAGAATCCACTATGTCATCATGTGTGTCAGCGTTCGTGTCATCAGGGTTAGGGTCATCTATATTGTTGAAGTTAGGGTTAGTGGTCTGCCAAGACATCTTTTGGGGATAAACTATATTACTGCGGGGTTTAGGTTGATTGGGATTCGGTTTAGGTGGCTGTTTAGCGGTTGTATTATGTTTGTTGATCTGATTGGGAGGTTGAACAGGGGGACGATTTTGAACCTGTTGACGGGTCTGGTTGTTCGGCTTGAAACCTGAGGGTTTATGATTTTGGGGCTGAACAAATTTTGAGCGATTACACAAAAGCTGGTAATCGTTGGTCATCCAGGCCAAAGCTGTGTTGAGGTCGGAAGGCTGTCTCGTGCGGAGGATGGAACCGAGCGGTTCTTTCATATGCAGGAGCAGGCACCGAAGGGCCATTTTTTCATAATGATCAATGAGAACCGCTGAATGCTCAATTTTATGGTTCAGAAGATATGCTGTGATCAATTGGAGTATTTTTAGGATCCTTTTATGGAAGTCGAATGGGGATTCGGAGTCAGATTGTCTTATTTTGGTCAGTTCGATCCCTAGTGAGTAAATGTCTCGTTTGTCGGAATAAGCATTAACTAGTGCTTCCCTAATGTCGTTGTAAGTCTTGGCGTGGCCTGGTATTGAGTTCTTTGCTGGTGGAAGTATTTTGGCTTTAATGGCTGCAACTAACATAACATTCTGAAAATCATGGATGTCATTACAATTGTAAAACCGGTTGTGCAACTGTTCTGTTATTTCTAGGAAATCATGCAGATGCTCGGTGTCGCCTTTGAAAATTGGAATAATGTCCATGTGTTCCTTTTTTAGACGTTCTATAGGGGATTGTTGGACGACTCTACTCCGGTTTGGATCAGAGTCAGAGTTTTCTATGGAGACTACCCCAAGGTTGCCGATGAGGTCTACAAGTTGGGTCATTTGGGCCCGAATTTCGGCAAGCTGGTCAGCTTGGTCCGTTAGGGCGGCCTGTTGGGCGGCCTGGGCAATCGATTGGGCAGTGATTTGATTAGCGAGATCTTGAGGGTCCATGACGTCAATTTCGTGTATAGGATCAAGGGTGTCGGAGTGTTGGATTGGAGGGGGTGGCAAATTAGGATTGGATACTTGGTCGGGAATTCGTCCTCTTCTAATACTGGGTACGAAACCTAGCTTAGAATGAAGGTAGTCTTTATATGTTTTCGGAATGTTGGCGAATGGATGAAACCTAATGCACCAAAATTTTAGTGGAACTTACAATTAGATTAGAATTAGAATGAAAAGTTGAATGTACAACAAGAAAATTAATCCGTATAACTAAATTGGTAAAAACTGAATCCGTAAAACTAAATTGTTGTGGATTTTAAATTATTAAAGCGACGAAGTGTCGATTCGAGAAAGCTGAGTAGATGGGAAGGTCTATTAAAAATAAAATGCGACGTGAAAGGTCGGCTCTCTCGGGGGACAAGAACGGAAGACAGGCGTCGGGTTGCAGGTCGCTATCTGTGATAAACGCTGCAGGCGTCTGAGATAAGCGCTGCAGGTGTCCGAGAGGTTTGCGGACGCTTGAGATCAACTTGAAGGATTGAGGTGATATTCGGGCACGCACAAATCTTTCTAGCTGAAGAAGGTCTCGCAGGGATGAAAAAGATTCCAAAAACAGGGACGTTGTTTAAGGAGGCGTGCTAGGGTATGCACCAGGTAGGTAGGTACCTATTGATACGCAGGGTGTGCGTGGAAATGAGATATCGGACGTTGTACTAGGGTGTGTACAAAGATTTCGTCCGATCGAACCGAGCAGAAAATGTGCGTGTGAAGGTCGAGCTGTCTGTCGATCGCAACCACAGGTATGTGCAAGGGTTTGCACAAGGACGTACGAGGGTGTGTACGAAGTGTAGAATCGTGTGCGAGGGTGTGCACGTGGACGTACGAGGGTATGTACGAAATTGGTGATGAGATCTTGAATTTGGAAGCAGGTGTCCAGTAAAGTAGGTTTTTACTTACAAGTTGCCCATAGATCTCGGATGAAGGACTTGCAAGGAGTTCCGCTGCTAGTAATCCGTTCGTGTTCACTGGACACTGGTAACTGGTTCGTTTGCACACAAAATTGTTGATATCCGTTCAACAATTCTGATATTACAACACAAAACCGATCGACTGCGCCACTTAGGGATTCTTGGATAGAGAATGCCTTTTTAAAAAGAGTTAAAGTGCACTTTAATGGGGTTCGGCACGAACGTACAGAGTTGAGAGCTAGCGGAGAACTGACTTAAGAGAGGTGGGGCTGCTATAGCTGGGTACAATATGCTTAGGTCAGCAGGGGACTGGTACAGGTAACTTATATATATATATATATATATATATATATATATATATATATATATATATATATATATATATATATATATATATATAAGATATATTAGGTGCTTCCAGAAATGACTTTTTAAAAAAAGTTATTTTATTCTTGCACACAAAGTAAAGATAGACAACATGAACCTAACGGTCTGAAGCGCAAACACCAACTGCCTTGCCGCGCAGGGCTGGCTCCTTATAAAACCTTTGGATGCTGATGTCAGCTGAAATGGTTATCTCGGCAGTCGCAAGCTGATGCACGTAAGGGAGCTGTACATAAGTACTCCCCCCCAAGATTGAATTTGAGGAAGACGCTATTTACAGTCTGTTAGCTAGGAAGAGTATTATGAAACATGATTAATAGTACAACAATGATAGTACAACAATTAATAGTACGATAAGTACAATACAATAAGATCGGACAATGTAAGTAGATACAGTGAGAACCCTATAGTGGAAATAACATAATACAACAATACAACAGAGAATAGTACAACATAATAATACTACAGAGAATAACAGAACACTAGTAGCATAAAAGTGGTAGCTAGGCGTCAATTGGGCTTTATATTACTACTTCGTCTACTCATTACAACGGATGGGCATCGTTCCTCTTTTATATTCGGCGTAAGCTGTGACTATATAAAATGTGATTGCAATGATTATCAGGTAAAGTACGACGGTCCAGATGCTTGGCGTTAGATACTGCAGAACTAATTGTTTGGTTGTGAGAACGGGAACTGAAGGGGACACAAGGTGTCTGAGGCTTTTTAGTTTTACTTCTGCTGAGGGTTTTCGGTTAGAATCCCAGGGCAATTTAACGAATTTCACAAGTGACGGGGTATTTATCGTTCGGGTCGACGGGGTAGTCAAAGTTTGGTTTCGATATTCAATCGTACTATTTCCTGGGGAGACCAGGAAGATGCCTTGGATTTTTCTGAATTCGATATTTCCGTTATTTATAATTTTTATTTTATCTTCATAAGGGAAAAGGAATATGTATCGCTTGGCTTCGTCAAGAAATTCTATGTGATTCTGTTGCATTTTAAGTTGGATTAGGTCGCAGTTTCCGTTTATTCCTTTCAAGAGAATATCTGATTCGCACCCGTGTTCGTTAGACAGTTGCAGGTTGTTGGGGCAAAAGTAATAGTTTTGACCAGGTTCGCAGGGGTCGTTTGAAAAGATCAGGTCGGAGTATGTCTTCGATTTTAGAACATACTTGGTTGATGGGGAAATGGTCGCGTAGACGTCTTCTACTAAGGTCGGTAAGGATTGAAGAAAGATTAAGTCGTGATCTTCGGGATATACTATGGGGACATCGAGGAAATAGACTATTTCCTCAGAGCTTATGAAGCATTTGACTTTGATATGGTTTTGAATTTCCCAGAGTGATTCTCCTTCGAAATCGGGTAAGCGGTTATTATAAAATGGAGCGAGATTTCTAAGGGTCGCTTGTAGGAGCTGAGGTTTTATAATGCTAGGGTGGAGTTTCCTCAATTTGCAAAACGTTATGGAATTTTCTATATCCTGGGTAATGTCCAGGATGAGTTGTAGTAACAACTGGTTATGCTCGAGGGCATTTTCGATTTGCTTCACGTGAGTAGTGAAAGAGCTCAGTTCCTTCAGGCTATTAATTTCGGAGACTAGGATGTCGTGGTTGTAATTAATATTGTCGATGGTGGAATTTAGATCGTTGATTAATTGGTTATTTATGGAATAGTGGTGGTTGATTTGTTGTGCAAATATTTCCTGGTTATTTTGGAGATGTTGAATAATTCGGTTGTACTTCTCCTCGTCGTTAGCGTCGAGGTTTCCAGTTACAAATTTTACAACAGAGCCTAATCCGTTAAGTAGACCTCGTTTTTGGCGACGGGGTAGAATAGATTCAAAAATTCGTTCCTCGGCTAACTTTAACATATGTTCAATTACTTGCGTCCGTGGGTGGATTATTTTCTGCACTTCCCTATCGGTTTCAGTGATTCTTAGGATTTCGTCGTAGTGAGCACGGATAGCGTTTATTTGGTCGAGGACTCCTTCCAACTTATAATAGTGGGTTATGGTGTGGTAATAATGGATTCTTCTAGCGGGACCTAGACGTACGGGTAGTAGTCCTAGATTTAGCGTGACGTCTTCCATTTCCAGTCCGTCAGTGATCAGTAGTTGGCAGGCCGACACCAGTATCCTGAAATCGTTTAATGAGGTTAGGTGTGTCAGTCAGTCGTGTCACTCGTTGGGATTATTGTTACTCCAGAGTTTGGTTTAAAATTTCAACGCATATGTTGTGTCTTAGTGAGGGAATGTCGGGGATGTCAGTATCTATTGCCTCTTGTTTGGCGGTTTTGTTCGCAAATTGCATGACGAATACTCCGCATTCATGAGTTCCCGGTTGTTGAGGGATGTTTCGGTTTTGTTCTATTTTCCACGTTGAAAAATCTATGGCAGATCCCTTTTTGGCGTGGTGCTCATGCGAGAGGTAATTTCGAATGCTGGTGAGGCATTTGGAACCGTCTAGGTTGAGGGAGTCCAGATAGGTGATTTCTTTAATTTTGGGGTGGACCACGATCAGTCTCCAGTGGCTTAGGTCGAAAATTGGGATTAAGACTATGTCTTTGTCGAAAATGTCAGTCTTTTTACTGTAGTTCTTGACTGCTTCGTAGCCTCGGTTAGCGAAAGAAACGTATAAAAAGGTATTGAAACAGAAGATAGAGAGGCCAATTTTAGTGTTATTTCTCTCTTGTATGAGTTCAAAATAGAAGTTTATAATGTTGTCGTTTACCCAATTTGAACCTTTAAGGCTGATTAAGTCTCCTCGGGTGATGTTGAGGTTAAACTTCTTGACAAGGGCTTCCAGTTTGTTGGCACTTTCGTCCCAAGCATTGGTGACGTTAGGAGTGAACTTTTTGGGTCGTCTTACGTTGTAAATGCCGTATTTAATTTTAGGCATAAGGTTTTCCTTAATGAATTTGATTAATTATGTCTTGTTCGGGTTGCGTCTTTGAAATTTGTACAGTGATCCTCTTTCGATTATCGAAAAGTTTTTTGATGCTGACTGGATTTGCGACGGGAAGGTTGGCTGATTTGACGATAATTTGATGTCTAAGTTTATTTACCGGACTATCTCTTATAGGTATGGTCGTTGACGTGTTACCTATTGCATTCGAGTGAATAGTTTGATCTTGGTCGGAACCACTTTCGGAAGGATTGACTGCCACTGAATTCGAACCTAAGAGAGGGAGCCGATTGACTATTTCTATTTCGTCGGAAGTGAGTTCTGAAAAGAAATCTTCCACGGCGAAGTCGGGGTCATCAGGACAGGACCTTTCGTCTTCGGAAAGGTTTAATAGTTCTATCCTGGACAGGGCGTCTGCGTTGGAGTTCGCTGAGCCTTTCTTGTATAGGATTTCAAAGTCGTAGGCTGCTAGACGGGTTTTCCATTTAAATAATTTTGAGCTAGGTTCCTTGATGGAGTGAAGCCATTGCAGTGGTTGGTGGTCACTAAACACTTTGAATCGCCGTCCGAATAGGTAAGGTCGAAAATGATGGATTCCCCAAACTACGGCTAGTAGTTCGCGTTCTATTGTGGACAGTCGTCTCTCTGTGTCATTTAGTGTACGGCTAGCGTACGCAATAGGTAGGTCTTGTCCGTCGGTTACTTGGGATAGTACGGCTCCGATAGCTACGTTAGAGGCATCGGTGGTTAGTCGGAATTCTTTGTTGAAGTCAGGGTATTTGAGTATAGGTTCGTTAGTCAGTAGTTGCTTGCATCGTTCGAAACAGGCAATGTAGTCAGGGTCTGTAATGTCAATCTTGTAACCTTTTTTCAGGCAGCGCGTCATTGGTTTGGTGATTCCCGCAAAGTCGGAAATGAATCTACGGTAATAGCCCAATAGTCCAAGGAAGGATTTGATCTGGGTGCACGTTTTAGGAATAGGAAATTTGAGGATGCAATCGATTTTTTCTGGGTTGGGCTTAACGCCTTGGTCAGTAATCATGTGCCCAAGGTACGCAACTTCCTTTCTAAAGAAATCGCATTTAGCCAGTTGGACCTTCAGATTGGCGTTCCTGAGGCGCTTGAAGACTTCGTGGAGGTGTCTAATATGCTCCTCGAGGGACACACTAAACACAATCACGTCGTCCATATAAACGCACGAGTAATGGGCAGCGGAACGCATGACGTTGTCCATTAATCTCTGAAAGGTACTGGGGGCATTGCGGAGTCCAAACGGCATGCGTTTGAACTCTAAATGATATGAGGGCGTGCTGAAGGCTGTTTTAGTTTGGGAGCTTTCTTCCATGGGTATCTGGTGGAAACCCGCTCGGAGGTCGATTACGGAAAAGTACTGGCTTCTGCCTAATTTATCCAAGAGTTCAGATATTTGAGGCAGTGGGTATTTGTCGGGGATAGTGACTTCGTTTAGCGCGCGGTAGTCTACGACTAAACGACAACGAGGTGGAGCGTCAGGTGGGCTTCCTGGGATTGGTTTTTTGGGTACGAGGAAGATTGGAGCGTTGTAAGGGCTGGTGGAATGAGTCACAATTCCTTGGTCTAACATTTCTTGGACTTGACGGTCAACTTCCTTGCGATAGACCTCGGGAAATCGGTAGTTGGTGTAAATGGGCATTTCATGTTGGGTTAGGATGCGGTGTTGAATTGCGGTTGTGTAAGTTAGTGGCTGGTGTTCGTAACTGAAATGTCGGGGAATTTTTTTACCAGGTTGGAGATGGCACTCTTTTCGGCTTCGTTCATGTGGTTGATTTTGAGATCTTGAAGGTTAAATTTGAAAGTTTCGTCCCAGAAATGGTGTAAGTCTTGCGTGACGTCCGTATGTTTTGCCGGTGGGATTGCTTCTACTTTGAAAGGGGCAATTTGAGAGAATTTAGCAATTTCTTGTTCGGGGTTGGAAATGGTTACGGTTGTCTCGAAATTTTCGACCTTGACGAGGCTTTCGGGAATTTCCATTTTGCCAATCTTGGTGTAGGGTACTAATGCTTCTCCCTTTTCGACGTTGACCCGAACTCTGATCTTTTGGATCGTTCGTGCGTCTATTAAGTGGAGGTCGGCACATTCGGACCCGAGATATTGCAATTTTATTGCCCCGTGTCGGGTTGTGATTAAGTTTTTTACGAAGTCGAGGGAACAGGATAATTTTTTTATTATGTCTAGGCCAATCAGGCAGTCAAATTTGGAGTGGAAGTCAAAGATCCTGAACTGGTGATTCAGATGTTTTCGCCCGAACAAGGGTCCAAGGGGTACCATGGTCGTGAAGCGACCGTCTGTACACCCGTGTGCAGTTCTGACAGTAAAGGGGTTCGATCTGATTTTATCTGGGAAGAAATGTTCTGCAATGGAAGAGTTAATATAAGATTTTGTGGAGCCGGTGTCAATTAGGAAGCGGAGCTTGGATTGGGGACAGGTAATGTAGGGTAGTTCGAGGATCGTTTTCTTCTCTAGGTTCATTAGGACGTATTCGGGGATTTGAGGCTTGTCTCCTCTAAAAAACAAGGTTCCTCTTGATTTTCCAAGTTTGGTTCGTCGGAAAGGTTTTCTTCCTGAACGTCCTCTCCTTGGGGATACTCTTCATTCTGATGGTAGTTTTGGGGATCATTGGGATTTTCGTAATAGACATAGGAGCCTTGCGCTCCTTCTTCCAACATTTGATGGTAGTTGGGGGACGTTTGCCAGCTCATGCGCGACTGATTGCCTGGGTTCCTCTGGAGGTTTTGGTTCGGATGGAGATTCGAACGCCAGGGTTGCCAGGGTTGTTGATTTTGGGGCCGCTGTACGAAATTTCCAGAAGGGGGTTTTGTCCCTGTTGGTTGTCCCGCGTTACTAGGTTGGTTTGCTCTCATTTGGGGGTTATTTGAATTTGGCCTTGGGTTCCCACCGAAATTTGTTGGTCTGGGGCTTGGAGATGCATAGTTTTGAGGTTTGGGGTTTCGGTTGAAATTGTTATTATTGTTCATCAGTCGTGGGCCTGGCTGGAAGGTTGGTCTGGGGAGGTTTGGAGGTATGTTAGGTCCTATTTTTCTGGTACCCGTCGACAACATTTGGTAGTCATTGGTCATCAGTCCAACGGCCTGACTTAGTGTCTCGGGGTTCCTGGCTCTTAAGCTGGCTCCCAGGGGTTCTTTTAGATGCATCAGAAACACTCTTAGCGCCAGCTTTTGGAAATGGTTTATGAGGACATTCGCGTCGCGTTCTTCCTCGTGCGTCCTAGTATAGGCTATGAGGAGTCTCAAATGTTTTTGTACCCTATCGTGGAATTTGAAAGGGTCTTCCTGATCTTGTTGTCTGAAATGAGCCAGATGTAGGGTTAACGTAGGACCGTCTCTTTTGTCCTCGAATCCTCCTATAATCGCGTCCCTTATTTCTTTATACGTGGAGCAGTCGCTAGCTGCGATGAGCTCCGCGGCGGGGGATATGATTTTAGATTTTATGGCAGAGATCAGGGCAAAATTGTGAAAGGACCCAGGGGCTGTCTCGTCAAAAAATTGGTCGTATAATTTCTGAGTTATTTCTAAAAATGGTTTGACTGCTTCAAGTCTGCCATCAAATAAGGGGATCATATCGACATAGTGCTTGGAAAGAGTGGCGCGGTTACCCTCTGGTATAACTTGGTTTACCATTAAAGATTTTACCAACCCTGTTAGTTCCGCGATCTGATTTTGCTGTTGGCCAATTATCCTTTCGGCGGTCCATTGTTCCGCGTGGGCGTTGGAGGAGCTTGTTTGTTGGGGGTCTTCCATTTGGTTCTCAGAGATGGTAGTTAGAGGAGATTGAAATTTAGGAAATACCCTAGCGTGAAGGTATTTCTTATATAATTTTGGAATTTTGGCGAATTAATTCGCGGCTTTGTAAAGGATGTGAATAGCGGCTGAAACAAATTCAATCTGACGCTTTGCTGTACAGGGGAAGAGAAATGGGTTAGCTTATAACTAACATAAAGAGTAAACAAGATAATGATATTTTGAAATATTAGTTGCTAAGACTTAAGGATAGTGAAGGTCGACGGAGTTCTCGACGGAGGAAGATTAGGTCGGGTGAGTATCGTGTGGGCGAAAGAGTCGCGGGCTGAGCAAGCTCGGGTGAGCGAGAAGATAAGATGCGGATGAAAGGCGGCGTATTTAAATGTTCGCCTTTAGATAGCTCCCAAGTGCGAGTCGTTGGAGGAGATGATTATTGCGATTTTTAAATGAAGAAATTTTTCTTGAAGTTTCTCCCAAGTGCGCGTCGTTGAAGGAGATTGAATGATTTTAATTCGTTTTTGATTGTTAGGTTTCTCCCAAGTGCGAGTCGTTGGAGGAGTTTGATTAAGCAGCGCCCCAAGTGCGAGTCGTTGCAGGGCGTTGAGTTAATAATTTTGGTAGTCCCAAGTGCGTGTCGTTGTAAGACTCCGGTTACGAAATTATTAAAGCTTAAATTTAACTCACAGAAGAACGGCGTAGATCATTCTCAGTCGAAGATCTCTGGAGGCGGCTTCTGTGAGGAGTGGTGTTTCGCTTGACCGTTGGGTGGTTCGTCTCGAGCCAATTCGTCGATGTTCTCTCGAAGAATTCCGCTGAGTTGTCCGGAACGACTGCGCCAGATATATTAGGCGCTTCCAGAAATGACTTTTAAAAAAAAGTTATTTTATTCTTGCACACAAAGTAAAGATAGACAACATGAACCTAACGGTCTGAAGCGCAAACACCAACTGCCTTGCCGCGCAGGGCTGGCTCCTTATAAAACCTTTGGATGCTGATGTCAGCTGAAATGGTTATCTCGGCAGTCGCAAGCTGATGCACGTAAGGGAGCTGTACATAAGTTATATATATATATATATATACATAATTTTTGGTGTCTTTCGGCAGTGAATTCAGAATGGTCTGAAACGGATTTTGGTATAAAAATCTTTCGGAAATTCGAGTTTTAAAAATTTTGGACCGAGAACAATAGCTTCCTTTTCTTCGAAAATTCGCTAAAATGAGCTATTGCAACGGGTTTAACATTTCAGACAGGTATGAGTTTTTGAAAATTCTTCAAATCGTAACCGTTAACATAAAAAATTAGCAGAATCAATAATTTCGATAGATGGGTAGTAAGAAATTTCAAATTTATCCAAAATGTTAGTAATGACAAACGAAATGATGAGTTCGAAGATGTGTAAAAATTCAAAAATAAAAAGTGGGTCAAATTTTTTGGGCTCAGAGGTCAAATTCTGGCTTTTGAGACTCAAATTGCTAAAATCAGGTAAAAATGCACATAAATCCTAATAAAAAGTGGTACATATGCAAGTGTGAATATCGAGGCAGAAAAAGATCATTTCAGTAATGGCAGAAGTTCCACACGAAATGTCGGTCAAATTCGTGATTCCAGTTTTTCGAGGTTAGAAATTGCTAAAATCTGTATAATATGTTGGCAAAAATCACCGAAAATAGATATGGATAACATTCACCAGAAATTGTATAAATCACAAAAGTGGGAGTCAAATATGAGTTTTTTGGACGAAAAATACCAAAAATTCCATATTTCGAGTAGGTAGAGGAGGAGGCCTTTCGCTCCTCCTCCAAGGCTTCCGTTACGTTGGTGGACTCACTTATTATAACTTGGTAATAAGTATAAGTTTGGTATCAGTACCAAGAAAATTCATTCATCTACTGAGCTCATGAATGACCTGGAACTTATTTGGGATACTGCGTACATAACAGTGACCTTGAAGGACGGTTATCTATCTAGAATTTCCCAGTCAAATTCAAGATTTCCAAAACAAATTCAAGGTTGTTCAAGTCAAATTCAAGGTTTTTATTTCAAATTGAATGTTCCACAAATCAACCTTTTATTTACGTCAAACCAGGTAGTAGATGGCTTTCCATTTCCAATATGTATACATCAGCCAATTCAATTCACACTTTCAATTGAATTTTGTTGAATGGTAGGTAAATCCTACACAATCAACCAAGTTGGTCAACCTTATATTATGATAAACTTGCTTGACTGTGTCTGGTCGATGTCAACTGTTGAACAAATTTCATTGAAATTGAAATTGGAAATCGAAATTAAATTGATATTTGACTTGGAAAACAGTGAATTTGTTTTTCAAAACCTTGGATTTGACTTGGAAACGCCAAAAACAGCAAATTATAAACATTTGTGGAAGAATTTGTGTAGCAGAGTTAGGCATCTTAACTTCTAGAAATTGCAAACCCTTTAATTGCGTATTGTAATGATCCGTTACATGACGGGTAACATTATGGAGTATTCCGTTTTGGACCCTGACAGCCTCAAATGTTTTGTGAAACAACGGAAGCACCCCACCCACATACGCAATTCCAATCCCACGCCTCTTGAATTATTCGCTAATCCATAAGGAAATGTACTCGTACTTACAGGAATTGCCATTCCAGTACAACTTGTCGAATCGAGGGCGGCATAACTGGGTTGGACGGAGAATTTCAAAGACCCACAAATCTGATTGAACTGAATACACGAGAAGGATTTCACTTGGTAATGCTAGAGCTTGGAAATGAAGAGGCGTATTTACGCGTTTTCCTGAGCATCTCAAACATTGCATAATGCATTCTCAATAACCTCGGTGGGCTGCCCTTGGTATATTCCATGATTTGCAATCAGAAGATTGCATGAGAATTATAATCTACAGCCGAGGAAGTTATCCCCAGTGAACTCCATACCGAAGGAGATGGGGAGGTGGGCTCAATTTGAAACAAAATTATGTAGGTAAGGGTGTGAAAGTGTGATTCAACCCTATGGATTTGGCGATATATCCATATCCATAATTCACCTGATTTTCAACAACTGACTACCTTCAAACCTGTGCGCGACACACTCAACACGCGGCTTAAGCGATGGGATCACATCATTATTACCCATCGTTTTCGTTCAATTGCGTGGATTTTAATAAACATCCACAAGCCTCAACAAAGGACTTCAACAAACCATCAATAAATGACTTTAGCCTGATAATAAGATGCAGATTCAGTTATCAAAGAGGTTAGAAAAGTGGAATACAGAGAATAAAAACGCTGCAAATTACTACACAAAGGTTTATTATTTATCTGTATAGCTGCCCCTTCTGCGTAAATCACTGTTTCTATGGTCAGTACCTACCCTAGAGTTCCCCCAGGAAAGCCCTAAATCGAGTACTGGAGCCGGCCTCGGAATTGAAGTTTCCTACAAATTCGCGGGATTCAATAATTTGCATTTATTCATGAAGCATAAGGCAAGTAATAAACCATTGTGGAATAATTTACCTGTATATAGGTGCCCCTTCTACGTAGATGGTACAATGAACCGTTGTGTAATAATTTCCGTTGTGTAATAATTTGCCCATCAGTAATACTTCAACGGTTGTTCAAGTTGCAAAAGTACCTATCGACAAAATCCAGCCCCTTCTACGATGATGGTGTAATGAACTGTTGTGTAATAATTTACCGTGTGTGATAATTTACCGCTGTGTAGCAATGTACCCTCCGATAATACTTCAGCGTTTGTTCAAGTTTCAAAAGTAGGTACCTATCAACAAAATCCAAAAGAGTTTTGGACCATTTATTATTTTCAATAATGAACCTTAGGAACCGAGAATGAAAAAAAATTCTTTCGATGACTAACAGTAAATAAAATGGCGAAAAGAAACGCAAACACCCATAACACCCTTGGGTATATTACGATCGGACTGCAAAGGTTCCAGACACAACTAGGGCCCAAATGGAGCATGCGTGCGAAAGAACGAATTTTTTAGACCTAAAGTGATATTTTGGGTAAAAAACGCTTGCATACGAGTCTGCAACGCATTGGGACATTTTCATGTCTTTACCTATTGCTTTGGACATTATTAATATTAAGAGGTAGGTACCTAATTTCAATAAAATAGACGATTCCGGATTAATTATCTTCTACACTCACGATCATTAGTTTGTAAACAAAATATGAGAACAGTTATGCCCATAGCTCCGCTATTCGTATAGTCAATATGTTATGGAGAACATGAAAATGTTCGTTAAATCGAGAGCTTTCCAACGAGTGGTGAACGATTTTTGTGGGTTAAAAAGTGTAGAAAATGAACAAACCTAACAACGGGGTCGTTGTAAGCGGAAATCATTATAAAGGCACTGTAACACAATTTCGTTACGCAATTTCGTGACAGTTTTTTGTGCTATGTGCCAGGGCAAAGACATGAAAATGTCAAAATGTTTAAACCTCCTTCAAAATTTGATGGTTTACGTTTCGAGGTATGTATAATCCGAAAATGCAATAAGAAAATTTCTGTCTGTCCGCCGTACGCCGTTCTTAGCACTTTCCTTGGTTACCATGAGCCAAAATTGTCGAAATTCGGGTTATAGGTCCCGTTTGGGGTCTAGTTGATCCTCGAAGCTCGGATCAAGTTGCAGGACGCTCATACCTTTTTTTACGTGAACCTTTTTACGGTTTTTGAACAATTACGAGTTTTTTGAGACCACCCGGAGCATTGTACGTCCCGCTGTTCATTCACAGTGTAATCGTTACTTGTGTGACTATCCTGCCTGTAAACCTACTTACGACTATGTCAGGAAGGAATGGCGAGCGACGGCCGAAATTTGGCAGGGAATAGTCTACAAGTAAATTACCTGAAGTTCGTAGGTTGGCAGCGGCCCCGCAGTCAGCGTTGCACAGGTTCTGACTTCGGGTACAGGTTATGATACGGCTGTAAATTCTAAATAGAAAGCTAATAATTTGGAGGCCTTATGGCGGTTCGAAAGATGACTCTAAGGTTCTCAAAAGGATGTGGAAGAATCCCAATACGTATAGGTGACTGAATTTTATTGAAAGAAATAACAACGTAAAGTGTCGGGTTTGGCTTACATGAATAAAATTGACGTATGCAAAAAAAAAGGACTGGTACGCAATAAAATAATGGATATAATCCGAGAAGAATTAAATCTCGTCGACTTCTCTAGCCTAAGAATAGTGGCTGTACGGCGAGGAATTCCACAAATCTGACTGACATGCCGACAGGACACATACTAACGAACATTTGTATCGGACTGGCGAATTACATGTGACATCTATATATTTACAAAAGAACGAATTAATATGATTAAATGACAGTCAGTACGTATAGGGTGACTACCGACAACAATGAAGAAGGACAAGTTAAAACTTAAAACATCGATACACACAAAAATTGACTGACGGAAGAAGAATCTTACAACAACAAAAATAAGCATGTGCGCGCTAAGGGAACTTGACAGTAGGAAATTGAAGACCTATATAGCTGACTGTCAAGAATGAATAGTATGAATGGTACAAAATAAGCATAACGACTGAGCGGGCTCACAACTAAATTTACGCTACAAGATATAAAACGAGAAACAAAAGTACAAAATTATTCTACCGACTGAACTAACTCATAACCTATCTTACGGACTAGCGAACAACATCATACACGAGGTGACTCTGCCAACGGGCGGAAGGAACAATACAACATAATCAATCTAAGGCCAACTGGCGGGTTTCTTATACCGGACTAGGTATTACCAGGTTGTGAAGTCTTCGGAGGGTCTACCTTCCAGGGGGTTGACGCCGTGAGTTCGTCTTGGAGTGGGGCCCGTGGGGACGATTGTGGTTGCGGCCAAAGAGGGATCGGATGAGGCTCCGCTGGGTGCCGGCGATTGTACCTCGTGACGTAGGCCTGGATCACGCACCCATGGCACATCAAGCGGGGGCGGCCCAACGGGTGGTCTCATCGGGGCAGGACAGCAGAGGCTCCCTCCTTCAACCATTTGGCAGTCCATCGCCTGAGGGTGGTGTGGCAGAACTCGCAAAAATGCCCATGGAGCTTCATGTGAGTCCGGTAGCAGGACGCGCAAACGCCCTTTCTAGGTGTGGGCAATGTTTCCTCATCATCCCTGGGGCAGTAGTAATTTTCTGGGGGCACCATCTCAGTGGTGATTTTTGGTGGGCAGCACGGGGAGGTTTCCTGGGCCGCGCGTTAACAGTCGCTGACACGTGGTTTATCGGTAGGGGCGATCCACATGCGGGATCGAGAGATTACTAGGGGCGCCACCTTTGGCTCGGGCGGGGCCGGTTCCAAGTCCGGGGATTCAGTCGGGGGTTCATCCTCGGTCTCTCTGACCACAGCCTCGGCCCATTCATAGGCCTCTCTGTTGGCGTGACAGGCTGCGACCTCCTGGGTTAGGCCGGCGACGGTCTTCTCCTAAGCGTCGATCCGCTGCAGCAGCTGGTTGTACTGGGCCCATGGTACCACGGGTGGGTTGGAGTTCTCGGCGGCTACCGGGGGTGGGTTGGACTCGCTTCCAGGTCGGGGCGTAAGTGGCGAATACGCCGGCGCGCAATTCGGGGACAGCGGATCATCGGGGTCGGTGGGATCCTTTGCTGTCGTGGGAGTTTGGGGAATGCCCATGCGACGCCCCAGAAATTCAGTGGGGTCGATTGTCACAAAGGACACTCGGGGCTCCCTTGGGACCGTGACACCTCTTTCCTGGCGACCAGTAGTCGAGGTGGTGGGCAAGTCGGCACAAAATCCAAAGGTGACCGTAGCCAGGTCGGTTCGACGGGGGTTGGGCACAACCAGGAAATGGGGCTCCTGTGTGATACCTGTGGGGGCGTGGGGGTCCATCCTAGTTCCGATCGTCTGGCTGGCAAAAGAGAAACGGACTTCAATTTTTCCCTGCTCACGCTCATTACCCAAACAATACCATTCCCTCAGCTCTCGGTACATACCACATCCACCAGAAAGCACATCAGGGAATTGCTGTTCCGAAATGACACATCCTATCCTAATTGTCTTGATATTGGTCACAAGATCAAAAAGGCGAGCGGGAACCCGCCCAACCATTGCTAACTCTACCTGGCGGGTGGGTTGTCCTAACTGGGGTCGGGGATGGTTTCCCCCTCCTAGTCCTAGTGGGAAGTTCCTAAGGGTGCAGATCCTAGGGGGGTAGGGTATTTTTGGGGAATCGACTGCCCTACCGGTCCTTACTTACACCTATGATATTGTTATAACTCTTTGAATGAAAACGCACAGTCTCGACTCTTGCGGACACCAAAACTTTTTTAATGAATCAACTTTTCTAATTAATCCGTTTTCACTACGTAACTAAAACAACTCATAACACAACAACAACTCCCAAACACGACAACTGTCAACTCCCTAACACTGCTCCGTCTCCAATGAAAGGAGATAGTCTGTCGTGGTGCACAATACGCAGCTGGCCCTTGGTGGTTCTTATGCGGAAAACCACGTCGTTCAGCACCGTGACTACCGTACAGGGGCCCTCCCAACTACGCTGAAGTTTTGGTAAAATCCCCTTCCTTCTTCTTGGGTTATAGAACCACACTCGGTCCCCTTCGTGATACTCGTTCCTCTTGGCCCGAAGGTTGTAACGGCGTCGCATGTCCTCAGCCTGCAGTTTGAGTCGTTCGCGTGCAACCTCGTGGACCTCTGATAAATTCCTCTGGAGCTCCTCAACGTATTCCGGGACAGTCCTCCCTGGTGGCCGAGCGCCTACCAGCAGATGAACAGGGAGATTGAGCTCCCGCCCAAACATCATCCGAGCAGGCGAAAATCCGGTTGTCGAGTGTTCTGATGCCCGATAGGCCAGGAGTGCAACAGGCAGCATGTCATCCCAGTCCCTTTGGTGACCGTCAGAAACCATTTTGGAGAGTACCTGCCATAGCGTCCTGTTTAGTCGTTCGACTAGCCCGTCACTCTGGGGATGGAGGGGGGTGGCTCTGGTTTTGTGGACCCCAAGCAACTGCACCACCGCTTGAAACACTTCCCCTTCAAAGCTCCGTCCCTGATCAGAATGTATTTCGTGCGGCACTCCAAACCTTGAGACGACGTGGTCAACCAATGCACGAGCCACTGTGGAGGCCTTGTTGTCTGGGAGTGCTAACGCCTCTGGCCACTTGGTGAAATAGTCTTGTAGAGTCAAGATGTAACGATTCCCACGATTGGACAGCGGCAAAGGCCCCATGAGGTCAAGTCCCACTCTCTCAAATGGAACTCCCGATACCCGTACTCGCAACGGAGCTCGACGACGACCCTGAGTGCGTTCCTGGCAAGTGCGGCAAGTCCTGCACCACGTGGCAATGTCCCGGTGAATGCCCACCCAATAATGATTCCTTCTTATAGCTTTGGCCGTCCTGCCCTCTCCAAAATGGCCCAAATTGTGGACTTGCTCGAATAAAGTCTTCCTCCAGGATGGTGGAACCACCATTTGCATCGCAATGCTCTTCCCCTCAGGTGATTCCCACTTTCGGTGCAGACACCCTTCAATGAGCTCCAGTGACGCAAACATAGCGTCATAGGCCTTCTCCTCAGGGCTGCAATTTTCAAGCTCCTCTGGTCGAGCCCGTTCACGCCTTTCCACCCAGCCCACCACTTTTCTCAATGTTGGGTCTTGTCTTTGGGCATTCCCACATTCCTTCTTTCCCCACGCGTCCACAAGTTGGCACCTTAGAAGCAGTTGTTCCTCTTCCTTGTCTTCCCTTCTGGCGCAGTACTTGCACTGTTCCAGCAGACATGGTCTACGGGACAGCCCGTCAGCATTCCCATGCTCTTTCCCTGGCCTGTAGACAATGGTAGGCGCATATGGTGCTAAAATTTCGAACCAACGGGCCATTTGCCCATCCGGTTTCTTGAAATTCATCAGCCATTTTAAAGAAGCATGATCCCACTTCTGACACCACTGTTATAACTCTTTGAATGAAAACGCACAGTCTCGACTCTTGCGGACACCAAAACTTTTTTAATGAATCAACTTTTCTAATTAATCCGTTTTCACTACGTAACTAAAACAACTCATAACACAACAACAACTCCCAAACACGACAACTGTCAACTCCCTAACAATATCGTCAAAAGGAGTGGCGACCTCTAATTCGGGAGGATGACTCTCCGGCGAAGCACTAGGTTTCAATCCAGTAGCGAGCGCAGCGCTGGGTTCAGTCTCGTGTATTGGGGCCTCCTGTTCCGGGGTTGTTGGTGATCCTCCCTTCAAATCGGGTTCATCAGGTAAGGTGTGGATCCTCTCGGATGACGTCCGTATCACGCGGAGGGGTCCAACCCAGGGGCGCCAGCGCCTCCGCTCGACGTGTGCGGTTGGTTCCTTTTGCCACAGACACACCACTTGTTTCCCAGCCAGAGTGTAGGGGCGGTGTCCTATACGGCGGATAGCCGCACACGTCATCCCAATCGTTCGGCTCGAGGCATTCAGGGTTCGTCTGGCCACCGGTAGGTTCTCCTCTTCTTGGTTCGTAAATAGGCTTCTGGGCAGACCGAGGACGTCCATTTCTGAGGTTCGGATATCCATCGGTACCCTCATCATCAAGTCTAACCCCATTAAGTTTAGCCCCTGGCTAGCGGCGGGCAAAATGTAGAAGTCGTAAGTCGTAGGGGCCTGCTCGGACCCTGAGTGTTTGAGTCCCTTGGAACAGAATAGAGCCTCCTCCGGCGCTTCGGGCTTCTCGTTTCGAGGGCTTCATCGGGCTTCCCGGTACGGGATAATTCAGCAGGGACACCTGCGCGCCCGTGTCAATCCTTATTGTCACAAGCGTCTCATTTAGAAGGACGGGGGCTGTAATGGCGGGTCCAGGGCTTTCCACCGTGACGAGGGTTATCCAGGGGTTCTGGACCATCCACTGAGGTGGTTCATCCGTTCCGGTCGTTGCGGCGGGTGGATTTCCGGTCGCCGATTGGCAAGTTCCGTGGGGCCCATCTTCAAAAACCACCCGGTCGGGGTTCGGTTCAGACGTCAGGGCGTCATTGGGTTCCGCTACGCTCTGGACCCGAGGGGATTAGGTTGGGTTCACATTCGGTTTTACCGGAGGACTTGGGGTTGGATTCGTCTTCCTCCATCCCGGTCCATAGGGGTGCGTGGGTGCCGGGGCAGGTTGGGTTTCTCGAATGTGTCTTTGTAGGACACCACAGTCGCGCTCCAAGTGATCGATGGCACCACAATATGTGCACCCGACAAAGTGTCTGGCCCCCGGACGGTCGGGGCATTCGGCGGCATAATGCGAAAACCCACCGCAATATCAGCACTGAACAGTGATTGGCGAAGCGGGCCGAGGTAAGTATTGGGGCGGAATATCACGGACCGGTGGCGCGTACGCGGGGTTCGTGTTAGTGGGGCGGGGTGCATAGTGTGGGTTCGCCCCCATAGGGTTGAGCTGTGGGCGGTTGGGGCACTCGCGTGCGAAGTGACCACCTTGGCCACAAACATAACAAACGCCAGTGTTCCGAGGATCTCTGGGCTGCCCTCTCGAATACACTGCACCCACGTTCCATGGTTCTTCCGAACCGGCCCCTGTCGACAAGGTTTCACTCAGATCGAGTGTTCTTCTAACCGTGTTGTCAAACGAGGTGGGACAATTACTGGCAACCGCCGTTCGGAGGTGTCCTCGAGGCCTCGGATGAACGCTTGCTTCACGCGATCTTCTATCGTCGGGTGTCGCACGCCCACTTCCCAATCGGGATAAGTTGCGCGAACAAGGCGTCCGGCTAAGTGGCGAACCCGGTCAGCGTATTGGACTAGGGTCTCGGACTCTTCCTTTCGACATTCAGCCAAGCGCTGGGAGAGCATCTCTGTACTTTCCCTTCCGAACCATCTAAGCAAGCCAACTTTGGTGATGCTATAGGGGGCAGCGGCCTGACGCCATTCTGGGTGGCTGGCCAGACAGTTGAATGCGACCCCTTTGAGCTTGATTCGAAGGAGTCCGGCCCTTTCAATTTCAGTCATGTCCGGTGTGGGGTCCTCTATTAACTCGAAATAATCGGAAAGAGGTAGGGCTTCTGGATCTGATGGATCCCAGGTGGATAGAGAGTCTATCATGGTGCGAGTGAACTTCTGAGGTTGGCGCTCCTGGGCCTTCATCTCGCCCAAAACTTCGCGATGCGAGTCTATCATGATCCGGCCTAAAGCCAGTACAGACCTCTCCATCGGTGTCAAGTCCGGGTCGTCGCTCCTTACTTCGCTGTCTAATAAATTAGAAGTAGCCATCGCTAACGGGTTAGTGACTAACTAAGCGAAAGTGGATGCGAGCGAACAATTTTACAGAGAAAATAAAGGAACAATAATAACCAAGAAGAATACAAAACTCTAAAAGACAAGGAAAATACGCGAGACGGATTGCGAAGTAGACACGAAACAAGGAAACACAATGAAAAACGACAATAGATAATACAAATGAAATTTAAACAAGAGAATACGCGGACTAATTGCGACAGCAGATATAAATTCGAAAATAATACTCAAGTTAAATGCAAGAATCGAAAAATATCAAATAAAATAATAGGTACACACGAAATTATTTCAAAAGCAAAGAAACGGGGAAACGAGAATAATAATTAAGCTAGAATACTAATCAGGCGAACACGAATTTAAACTAAGGATGTATGGAAACTATCCGAAAATCGCGGAATTATTTCAAAGACAACAAATATGAAGAATCGAAAATAATTATTAAAACGAGAATACACGAAAATTATTTCAAAATAAACAGAACAAGAATAATAAATGGAATAATAGACACGAACGAAATGCTAATATAAGGAAAAGGAAAAGAACAACATCGGCGAGAGTGCCGGTAAAATAATATTCAAGGAGGGAATGAAAACTGCGAAAGTTGTGTCACAAAATGGCGATTCACAGGGTTTTGAGACGGAGTTGAGGTTTCTACGCAGTAAAAAAAGACGACGAAGGAGGGTTGATACGGAAGAATAACACGAAAAAGGATAAGGGTCAACTTTTAGTGAAGTCGGAGGAACAACAACAAGGGGACAAAATGGCGTCTCACAAGGTTTTGAGACGTAATGCAACTGCGTATGAAGATAAGGGGAAATAAACACGATGAAATACAGCGAAAGTCCACACAAAAACGAAAAGCTTAGGGTCAATGTCGACTAACAAGGTTCTCTTGTGATCGGAGTAACGGACAACAGTACAACGCAGTGGGGTCACAGTTGTGGAGGGAAACAGGTATCGAACCCAAAAATGAGGCCAGGCAGTCGGTTTAAGTGGTCAAGTTTGGCGGTTTTACCGCTTGAGATGGGTTCAATGGTTGGTTCAGTGGGGTCTACCTGAGGGGTATTATCCACTGAAATGGAGTCACCTACAAGTTGTTATGGGTTCGGATTGAATGAACTCGTTCAACCTTCAAGGGAAAGTCCTATTGAACGCTTGACTTTTACGATGGAACTAACAGCGGCCTGTCTCAACTGGCAAATGCAATGGGTTTTTCGCCTATTGCGCAGTATTGTGGGTTCGAAAATGAGTTTGGTTGAACGTGCTGGGTTCAATTCTCGGGGAATTCTTGCGAAAGTTTATTTTTGCGGGAGATTGCACGGATTTTTACACGAGTTTTACTGCCGAAATGGGGTCAGTGGGGTCATACAGTACAAAATTCCCATTGATTTCCGCAAATTTCCTAATTTCCCCGGAAAAATCCCTTCCACAATATTCTTACTTGAAGAAAAACGTGATTCAAGTACAACAAAAATGATAAATTGTGACCAATATACAAGGAATATTTCAACACATAAACATATATAAAAGAAATGAGAAAATGGTAATAAATGTAATAATATCTACAACACAATATCAAAATATATACTAGGATCACTACTTTTTCAGGACCTAGTAGGTGATATTTTGGAGGATCGGGGAACTTGGGGGAATTTCGCGAGACTCTGGATGCCGTGTGTAACCTAGCCGTGTGCCTACCTACGATTATGTCAGGAAGGAATGGGGAGCGACGGCCGAAATTTGGCAGGGAAAAGTCTACAAGTAAATTACCTGAAGTTCGTAGGTTGGCAGCGGCCCCACAGTCAGCGTTGCACAGGTTCTGACTTCGGGTACAGGTTATGATACGGCTGTAAATTCTAAATAGAAAGCTAATAATTTGGAGGCCTTATGGCGGTTGGAAAGATGACTCTAAGGTTCTCAAAAGGATGTGGAAGAATCCCAATATGTATAGGTGACTGAATTTTATTGAAAGAAATAACAACGTAAAGTGGGGTCACGGAGGCGCAAAAGCAAATACAGAAGTTAAGTGATGAAAATGACTTGACGCGAATTTCGGAAGTTAACTGAATGGGGCAGCTAAGGTAAGTATGATAGTTAAGTGCAATTTTAGATATAGTGTAGTGTGGCACCAGAGTCGAGGGTTCACTGATGGGTTCAGACGTTCGATGGTTCGAGGGACAAGGGACGTTTCTTGGGGCCAAAGATGTTGAGAGTTCTGGAACAGACGGGTACAACCCTTTTGTGACTCTCGTTAGGAAGTGTGATGCACAAAGCCTGAGGGGCGCTATTACGTGAATGGTATCGCTTAGATAAAGTAAGTAAGTAAGGTGATGGTGCCTACCTCCGCTGGAACGGTGGTCCAAGTGGTCCAGGGATGATCCTTCCGGGCTTCTGGTCCAGGGATGGAATCCTGGGGCTCCGGGGCTGTTGTCCTTGGCGGCAAGGTTCCTGTAACAACAGACTTCCACGGCAGTACTCAAGTATACGTCTGGGTTCAGACGTGCCTTCCTGGTGGGTTCGTACGCCTCCTCTCTTGCTCGACTATTATGGTTGATTGTCCGAATTGAAAGCAGTTTCCTTGCCCTGTCCACTCGTCTTCTTCTCTTGGGGGTCGATCGTAAAGGGAGGAAAATACTGAACACTACTCTAACTCTAGCCACTTCTCAATCCAACTATCCAACACAACTCTCTCACTACTCAACTATCTCTTGTATAAAATCGCAGGTCTGGTCTCGGTTAGATCTCGGGGAACTGTGTGTTCATGGAGTGGGGAGCGGGGGTATTTATAACCTTCCCCTCCCTTGCGCGTGAGGGAGGCGCAGGAGGGCCTGGCTCCTTACGGTCCAACCGGCCGAATCGAGGGGAAGAGACCGCCCGAGTCGAATTCGGGGAACCCTTTCCAGGGGTGACAATTTGACTACAACAGTAAGGCCCCCAAGCTCGCACCGACAGGCTTTTTCAACAGCAGGGTGAATCAAATTGTATACATTCAGCCCAAATATCATCAATGTGTAAAGTCGAGTTGGCTGTTCCGCGATATTATTCCATTTGAAAAATGAAGGTTGTTTTGGATTTTGTTGATAGGTACTTTTGCAACAAACGGTGAAGTATTATGATGGGCAATTTATTACACAACGGTTCATTATAGTATCAACGTAGAAGGGGCATCTATGCAGGTAAATTATTAAACAACGGTTTATTATTTGCCTTATGCTTCATGAATACATACACACAAACAAATAATCAATCCAAATAATTATGATTGAATTATTGAATCCCGCGAATTTGTAAGGAACTTTCATTCCCGGGCCGGCTCCAGTAATCGATTTAGGGCTTTACTGGGGGGGGAGCTCGAGGGTACTGACCACAGAAAACAGTGATCTACGCAGAAGGGGCATCTGTACAGGTAAATAATAAACAGCATTTTTTTTTAAATTGCAATGTGTCCTTTATAGTAGTGTAATGTAAATTTAGTAAAGTTTTTTGGTTTATTATTTTCAATAATGAACCATTGGAATCGAGCATGAAAAAAAAATTCTTACCCCCCCTCAAAATTTGATGGTTTACGTTTCAAGGTATGTAGAATCCAAAACTGCAATAAAAATATTTCTGTCTGTCCGCCGTACGGGCCACTTTTCTTAGTTACCATGAAAAAAAATTGATGAAATTCGGGTTATAGGTTCCGTTCGGCGTCTAGTTGGTCCTCGAAGCTCGACGTTACTGTGAGTCATCTCTAAGGGGTTCAAAATAGGGGTTGAAATTTTCAAAACGCCTATACCATTTTTTTACGTAAATATTTTTACGGTTTTAAATAGTTCTTGAACTTGCGAGTTTTTTAAGACCATCCGGAGCATCGTACGTCCAGCCGTTCGTTCACAGTAAGGCCCCGAAGTTTGCACCGACACAGGCATTTTCGACTCCAATGTGAATGAAATTGTATACAATTCAAACCAAATCTCGTAACCAGAGACGCGCCCACAATAGGAATTTGTGAATACGGCCAATCATTGGTAGGGATCACCTGATTATATTGGCGGAGTATGAAGTCGAGTTGGTTGTTCTGTGATATTATTTCATTTGAAAAATGATGGCTCTTTTGGAGTTTGTTGGTAGGTAGTGAAACTTGAACAAACGTTGAAGTATTATTGATGGGTAAATTATTACTACGGTAAATCATTACTCAACGGTAAATTATTACACAACGGTTCATTATACCATCTACGTAGAAGGGGCTGGAGTTTGTTGGTAGGTACTTTTGCAACTTTTTTCACTCCTCATCAACAATTTCTTTTCAGAACTTCATTATGTGTGTTTCTTTTTGTTAGGTACTGTTTGTCACCGGCAGAATTATTTTAGCAACATTTAACTCGTGATTTAGGTAGGTACCTAGTAACGAGTACGGGGTTAGGTACTAACCTACGGAGGGTTTGCGATCTACATAATATGCATAGAATAGTACATATTATATTATATAAACAGAGAGCTTTGATCTGTAACAGAAGGGTATTCTATACAAAATAATAAACCGTTGTGCAGGGATTTGCAGCGTTTTTGGAATCTACGCACCTTGAAACGTATGAGAACAAATTTTGAGGGGGGTGCTCCAAACATTTTTGCAGAGCGAATACACAGGTTTATTATTCACAGAACAATAAACCAAAAATCCACCCCCCCCCCCCCTGGTCAAATTGTGGTTTCCGTTTCAAGGTACCTAGAATACGAACTGGAATTAAAAGATTTCTATCCGTTCGCCGTACTTCGTTTTTTTTATTCCCATGAACGATACTGATTGAAATTTGGTTAGTAGATCCCATTAGTCGCTAAGGGGTGAAAAATAGTGGTTGAAATTCCAGTGCGCCGTTATCTCGGATGTGTCAAAGTTTTTAAATTGATCTTGGACTCGGGAATTTTTTGAGACCTTCAAAGCCTTTTACGTCCACCCGTTCGTTCACAGCAAGGCCCCGAAATTTGCACCGAAAAACCTTCGTCAACATGATCGTCAATGAGACTGTATAAGTGTATATACATCCATCCCATATATCATTGCTAGGGATCACCAGATTATAATTACGCATCGCTGAATGAAGTCGAGTTTGGTTGTTCGAGATATTATTTCATTTGAAGAATGTTGGTTGTTTTGGATTTTATTGATAGGTACTTTTGTAACTTGAACAAAAGTTATGCTTTATGAATAATAACAAGTATAATCAATGATAGAATTCTTGAATCCTCCGCATATTTTTTATGAAAGTGTAACTGCCCGGCTGGCTCCAGTACTCGATTTAGTCCTTTCCCGGGGGGAGCACGAGGGTAGGTATTGGCCACAGAAAACAGTGATCTACTCAGAAGGGGCATCTATACAGGTAAATAATAAACCATTGTGTAATAATTTGCAGCGTTTTTTGGTTTATTTTCAATAATGAACCTTTGGAATCGAGATTTATCTATAAAGGTGTAATAATTACAACTGTAATGTAAATGTAGTAAAGTTTAAAAAAAATCTATACAGGCGTACCTAATAATTTAGAGCTTTTGGTTTATTATTTTCAATAATGAACCATTGGAATCGAGCAAGGAAAAAAAAATTCTTACCCCCCCTCAAAATTTGATGGTTTACGTTTCAAGGTATGTAGAATCCGAAACTGCAATAAAAATATTTCTGTTTGTCCGCCGTACGCCGTACGGGCCACTTTTCTTAGTTACCATGAAAGAAAATTGATGAAATTCGGGTTATAGGTTCCGTTCGGGGTCTAGTTGGTCCTCGAAGCTCGACGTTACTGTCAGTCATCTCTAAGGGGTTCAAAATAGGGGTTGAAATTTTCAGAACGCCGTAGCTCGAAAACTTTAGATTGAAGGGTATGGTTTTTTTTACGATATTAAATTTGTCTTGAGCTAAACAATTTTTTAAGACCACCCGGAGCACTGTACGTCCAGCCGTTCGTGTGCACCAAAGAGCTTCGTCAACACGATCGTGAATCAAACGGTATAAATCCGGCCGGGATTTCAAGGAGCACCTGATTGTAATCAAGGATGGCTGTATGAAGTCGAGTTGTTTGTTCTACGATAATTATTTCATTTGGCAAGTGATGGACTATTGGATTTTGTTTGTAGGTACTTCTGAAACTTAAACAAACGTTGAAGTATTATTGATGGGTAAATTATTAAACAATGGCAAATTATTACACATCGGCAAATTATTACACAACGGTGAATTATTACACAACGGTAAATTATGACACCACGGCAAATTATTACACAACGGCTCAACTACCCAGAAGGGGCTGGATTTTTTTGATAGGTACTTTTGCAACTTGAACAACCGTTGAAGTATTATTGGTGGGTAGATCATTACACAATGGCAAATTATTACACAACGGTAAATTATTACACAACGGCTCATCTACCCAGAAGGGGCTGGATTTTCTGGATAGGTACTTTTGCAACTTGAACAACCGTTGAAGTATTATTGATGGGCAAATTATTACACAATGGCAAATTATTACAAAACGGCAAATTATTACACAAAGGTAAATTGTTACACACCGGTAAATTATTACACCAAGGTAAATTATTACACAACGGTAAATTATTACACAACGGCTAATCTGCCAAGAAGGGGCTGGATTTTGTTGATAGTTACTTTTGCAACTTGAACAACCGTTGAAGTATTATTGATGGGCAAATTATTACACAACGGTTCATTATTCTATCTACGTAGAAGGGGAACCTATACAGGTAAATTATTACACAACGGTTTAGGTAGGTAGGTACCTAGTAACGAGTACGGGGTTAGGTACAATCCTACGGAGAGTCCGCGATCTACATAATATAAGTAGAATATTACATAATTATATTATATAGACGGATTATCTGTACAGAGAGCTGTGATCTGTAACAGAAGGGAATTCTGTACAGAATAATAAACCGTTGTGCAGGGATTTGCAGCGTTTTTTTATTGCAATGTGTCCATTATAATAGTGTAATGTCTGTGCTTTCATACTATATATGATATTTAAAGAAAATATATGTGTGCTCGTCATGATTCTCTTCTAACTTCGAGCACGAAAACTGGGGTACAAAACCGATAAAACACATGAAATTATGCCAAGATGACCCTGAAGGCGCTATAACCGTAACTTAAGGGGATTCATGAAAGAACCTTCTGGTTCCATCTCAGGCAAACCCAAGAAGGAGATATAAAACCCCGGAAAGTTTTTAAATTTGTTTCGACAACTCTATCTTTTGATGTGTTTTCCATGCAAATCGTCCGGAAGGGAAGTTTTTGCCTTCCTGGATCGGCCTCTTTTTCCGCTGCCTCGCGGCTACGTCAACAATAGAAACGAATTTGGCGGAGTAACGCAATCAGGATGTGCGAGAGCACCTATTTTCACCGCAGTTCGCGAGTTACAATAAAGCTTTTGTGTGTTGCGGAAAATCTTCCATCTCATTCTAGGTCTATTGAAAGATTGTGTTTCGAGCTCATATTTAGCGGCATCTGATCAAAAGGAAAAGAGTTTTAGCGGATTTTTACATTGATCTAATACCTGTTGCGTGTCAGGACAGGCTGTTTTTATTTTAATGTTTAAAAAAAATATTTTTATACAGCTATGCTCCTGCGCATATTGTTATAAAACATGCTGCAGCAAAGCTAACATGTCTACTGCACAGAATGGTAGTGAGCATTTTATATGCTTCGTGGGGCATATAAAGTCCTTGCTTCGCTTGTTTCAAATCATGTATCGAGAAACTTTATACGCTCCACGAAGCATATAAAATGCTCACAACGAGTCTCTACAGGAGGCATGTTAGCTTTGCTGCAGCATGCAAGAAACAACAGGTTTGTTTTTCGCGCCAGAATCGCGTTAGATACCTACGGTCGGGCCTCGTTGCAGTACGATTCGAATCGAACGATTGTACATCGACCGCTGAAATTCCCAGAAATTAAAAAATGAACGGTATCGAACGTTATAATTATGACGAAATTTATAGTGTTAAAATCAAGTACATAATGAAAGAAACAATAAAAGAACTTCAGCATTTCTGTAGGTACGTCCAATAGAATAATAAACCCGCAGGTGACAACAACTTTGCAGCGTTTTCGAATTGGAATGTTCGATGCAGGCTGAAGGGCTGACGAAGGGGAAGTTTCCCTGTTGGTCCCTGATGGTGACTGGTGTTGTTGATGGTGAAAACTTGTGTTAAACGTCCCAAGTCTCAACAATACATATCAAAAACGCTGCAAAGTCCTTGTCACATGGGTTTATTATTCTACTGGACCTACCTACGGAAATGTTGGCTGTTCATTTCTGTTTCTTTCATGTGAAATAATTGAAATAGCCGGAATAGCTATTTCTGATCCACAATTTTGGCCCCCAAAACACGAAGCAGGTATGCTCCTCCCCCCCCCCCCCCACCCTTTTTTCCATATTATCTTTGACTGTTGGTAGTGAGTAGATATATTATACCGGTTCAAGTGCACCTGTATATGTCCGAAAACGGTATGCATGGTCGTAGTGGAGGCGTGGGCACGGGCTGGAGGGGTGATGCAGGGGTCTGGTGGATGGATGGCGGAGTAGGTGTCAGGTTTGGGGGGGGGGGGGGGGGGGAAGAGCAGTGGCCGGGGCAGCGGGGCTGACTACAAACGCGGTTAGCCCCAATGCTAGCCTACAGGAAGGTGACGACTTACCGCTCATCTTGAAAGCGGTAAGGAAAAAAAAACGAAAGAATATAAACTGTGGGAAACATTAGAACAACCATGTTGTGCTTCAAAATGAGCCAATCCAATATTCGGTTTATCTCTTGAACGGGTAAACCGATTTTCAATCTGTAAAATGTTCTGTAATCGTTATAAACAACCACAAGTGCGGACATTCAGTTTTGAATTTTGAAATTTTTTTTTCATGGAGTTCCTGAAATTATTTTACTTAATTTCAACCTTTTAAAAAAAGCAACTAGTACTTTTGTAGGAAAAAAATCGAAGAATTAAAATCCGCTTTCAGATTGAAGATCGGATCATTAGATCGAACGGCATCTGCGAAAATCACTATAACAATGGGGCCTATTGTTAGCCCTCTAATCCTCTACCTCGGCCCACCTTGCAAGGATGCCTTCCTTTTCCTGTTGATTTGAGGTAGCAGGCGGACTGAGTTCCCATCTAAGAGTGTATTAGCATGGAACATGCTTTAGCCTTGGACTAACTAGCCGAAAAACGTTACACGGGATGGGTGACGCGGAAGTGGAACGAAATTTTAACAATGATTTTCACTTACAACCGAGTAGTTGCTAGGGAAATAAAACTTCTTTCATTTTCATCGGACAAAAATCGTTTTCCATTCGTTGGAAAGCTCTTGATTTATCACGAATGTATTTCGTATTTGTTCTTGGTATTTATATCCTAGTTTCATAATATAACTATATAAATTAATGTTGTAAATAGATAGTAAACAATGACGCTTGTTTGGTTGTCACTTGGTTGTAGTAAACTACGCGGCTAAAGCATGTTCCATGTTTCTTGAATTTTAGCCCTAGGCTCTAAGCAGTAAGCATCCGGGGGTCCAGGGGGCTTGCCCCCTGGCGAGGCGCGGAGCGCCGATTTTTTTTTTCCTTCTACATCTATTTGTTCAACTACAAGATTTGCTTGGCAGAAATAGTTGGCTGCTAGATCAAATCAGGATACAGCCAAATGTTGGCTGAATCCTGTCAGGGTATCAAGAAGGGCGTTTGGTTTTTAGCATCTGACTGGTATCTAGTTTTCTTAATATGATTTCATTTGCTAAATTATTACTTTCTAAGTACCTATGTGACTGGAATTTCCGTAATAAGCCATCCAGTAACTAATGATTTGCAGGGTTCTCGTAGTCCACCAAACCCTATGAAGCCATAAAAAAAATCGCTGTAAAATGAAGGAAGTTCAATAAAAGGTTCAGGCAAAATTGCACTTGATAACTACATATTGCCACAACTATACAGGGTGATCCGCTCGTAGATGCAAAAACATTTGCGTAAAATTACATCAAAAATGGAGTAAAATGCCGCCAACCGCATATTTTTATCTCAATCCGTTCTCGAGATATGATTTATTAAAGGTTTTTTTTTTCAGGAAAACCGTGTTTTTTTTTCCTTTTAAACTCAAATTTCGCCGCTTTACCTCATTTAATTTTATTTTGACCTCATTTTCGGAATCAGCGTTAAATTTTCCATACGCATGGTGTACTTCAAGTCTTCAAAAAGTACCATCTAGAGACCACAATAACAGCTCAAACATTGGACGAATTTGAAAAAATAAAATTTCTGAAATTTTAAAAACGTTACTACTCCTCCGAAAAAGATCCTGGAAACTGGCAAATCTCTTGGAAACTTCTTCATTTAATGAGCTTTCCAATGGTATGGTCAACTTGCGATTACCTTGTTTTTTTTTAAATGAAAAATTCAAGTTTAAATACAAGAAAACGTTAGGCACCTCAAAAGGGGGAATTTGATCAGTGGGCAGAAAAAATGTAAAAAAAAGTTTTTAATGTTTTAATTGAAAAAATTGAGTCAATTATGCCAATTTACAATTCGAAATCAGGTTTTTCGGTAATTAGGAAAGCCCGTTTTCAAAATGCCCACCTTTATTTCTCCTCTACCCGTCGGCCAGGATATCCACGATACTGCTGCTGTGCAGCAAGCGCATTTCCATCGCACAACCCGTACACGAAATGTATGTCGGCGTACTCGCGGTTAGTGAACCGTGCCATTTCTAATATCAAACTGCATTGGGAATAACTTCCCATCACGTTGTTGTTTAAACAGGTGGATACACGAACTCATTTAGATACACTGTAATGTGTTGATTTTGAACCTTAGAACTAATTTACTGTTCAGGGTCACTACTCCCCCTGATGACAAACAACATGAAATCTCCTAACGTTTTCTTGCATTTAAACTAATTAAATTGGCATTATTGACTCAATTTTTTCAATTAAAAACATTAAAAACATTTTTTTACATTTTTTCTACCCTCTGATCAAATTCCCCCTTTTGAGGTGCCTAACGTTTTCTTGCATTTGAACTTAAATTTTTCATCAAAGAAACAAGATAATCGCAAAGTTGACCATACCATTGGAAAGCTTATTAAATGAAGAAGTTTTCAAGAGATTTGCCAGTTTCCAGGATTTTTTTTCGGAGGAGTAGTAAAGTTTTTAAAATTTCAGAAATTTTATTTTTTCAAATTCGTCTAATGTTTTCTAATGTTGTTGTGGTCTCTAGATGGTACTTTTCAGGACTTGAAGTACACCATGCGTATGAAAAATTTAACGCTGATTCCGAAAATAAGGTCAAAAAGTAAAAGTAAATGAGGTAAAACGGAGAAATTTGAGTTTAAAAGGAAAAAAAACGGTTTTCCTGAAAAAATCTTTAATAAATCATATCTCGAGAACGGATTGAGATAAAAATATGCGGTTGGCGGCATTTTACTCCATTTTTTATGTTATATTACGCAAATTGATGCATATAAGAGCGGATCACGAGCAGTTTCGAGGTTCACTGACAACGAACGAAGATAACAAATATGTTGAGAATGATCAATATTTAATAGCAATAACAATGATTCAAATGCAATAAAAATATCAATAGAATAATAATAACAAGAATACAAGTACATAAAAAATAACTTGCTATTGGAATAACAATTACAAGAATGTAAAATAACGAGAGTGCCAAGGATTTTTCATTTGAGCTGACGAACGGCACGATTTCAATGAATTTTATCCAACCCATTTATATTATATTGGTCCAACCCGTGCCTATCCGAAAAATCTGCCGCCATTTTTCGGGTACTTATGGGCGTTATAAGGAATTGGCTACATAATTATATTTCCATGTGTTCAACAGAATACCACCGTTATAATTTGGTGAAACTCATATGGAACCTTCAGTGTTTCATTCTAGATCCACCCTCTAAATTTGAATTCTTTGCTACGATTATAAGGTAGTTGTGGGCTGTACAAGGATTTTTTCTAGTGTTATTATACAAATTGATGGCGGTTTCAGACGATTTCCCAGGTTCTGACTCATAACAAAATCAATTTTGGGAGCTGAACCTTTGGTAGAACGTCAGCTTTCTACTCTTTGGTCAACATCAATTTCATATTCGGTCTGATCGTCCCAGAAAAACATGGAAAAGGATACCTCAAAACCTCATGTAACTGAAACATATAAAATAAGTACCTATACACATTTTGACTAACAACACCCCTGGGTATATTCCGATCGGGCTGAAAAAATGTGGGACACAACAAGAACCCAAATGGAGCCTGTGTGCAAAAAACGAATTGTTTACACCGAAATGAAGTAGTTATGCGTGATACGGCGGACGGACATTGCGTTTTTGGTTTATTATTCCGTGAATAATACACGTAATATATTCGCTCAGCAAACAATTTTTATAACACCCCCTCAAATTTCTTTCTTTTACGTTTCAAGGTGCGTAGATTCCAAAAATGCAATGTCCGTCTGACGTACGCCGTACGCCGGCGCCGTCCGCCGTATCACGCATAACTACTTCATTCTCGATCTAAAAAATTCCTCCTTCTGCACAAAGGCTCCATTTTGGCCCTAGTTGTGTCCCGAAACTTTGCAGCCCGATCGGAATATACCCAGAGGTGTTATGGGAGAAAGTGGGTGTAAAAATAGGGGTTTTCGAGGGATTTTTGAGGTTTTAGTTATCATGAGCTTGCGGTGAGGTGTTTTCCGTGTTTTTTTAGGGCGAGAAGACCGAATAATAAATTGATTTTGACCGAAGAGTGAAGAATCGAGGTTGTAACGAAGGTTAAGCTCCCTAAATTCATTTTTTTTTTGTCAAAAACCTGGAAAATTCCAAATGTCGCCAAAATGTTCTTACTGCCAAACAGAAGGATGAGTTCGAAGACGAGCAATTTTTAAAAATTCTAAGGTGGTCTGTCTAATTTGAGTTTTTGAGTAAAAACGGCTAAAATTGCGAACAGTTGATATAAAATCACTGAAAGTTGTATGGAAGGGTGAGTAAAGACAGAAAAATAACGTTTCAATCTTTTTCGTTAAGAATATGGGTCAAATTTTGATGGGGGGGGGGGGGGGGTCAAAAGTTCGTATTATGGGCTAAAACTAATATTATTTCACCTGACATTGTGTGGGATGGTGATTCGCGAAAACAGAGTGGGTCAAATTTGACACATTTTCAAGTTTATAAGGGCCAAAAATCATCGTCATTTCGAAGTTCCTTGGCGACAAATATCCTGCTGGATTTGACGGCCATTATTTTCCATTGCCGTTTTGAGGGTTGTTCTCAGTTTTAAGATTGTTGTTACTCTTGAACACGGGTAACGAAAAAGTGACATAGGAATCCAGCCCAGATATCATTGCTCGGGAACACCTGATTATAATCAAGGATGGCTGTATGAAGTCGAGCTGGTTGTTCTGTGATATTATTTCATTTGAAGATATTATTTCATTTCTTTTGCAACTTTAACAAACGCTACGCTTCATGAATACCTCCAGTACTCGCCACTACTCGGTTCAGTGTTTTCCTGGGGGGAGCTCGAGGGTAGGTACTGACCACAGAAAACAGTGATCTAAGAAGAAGGGGCATCTATACAGGTAAATAATAAACCGTTATACAATAATTTGCAGCGTTTTTTCTTTAATTAAAAACATGTTCCATGTTAAAATGTTGAGGGGGTGTTATAAATTTTTTTGCAGAGCGAATTCATATGTGTATTATTCACAGGATATTAAACCAAAAGTTGAGTCGAGTCCGACCGGGCAGTGGGACAGGAGGCCCAGCGAGTGGGCCAACGTCTATTTCTGAAAAGATGTTCGGCAATGAACACATTTGGTTGTGAGTGATTCTCAGTTGATACACGGATTATTATCAGTTTAGTGGATGGTATATGGCAAAGAATCGAACTACACTGGAAACTACTAGTTAGGGATAAAATCGTTTGTCATGTGGAAGAAGTTATGTGAGGTTGATGCAGCGATTTTTGTGGATACGAATGCGAGTCCGAACAATATCTACATCAATCTTTTAGCCTTATGAGGCTATGAATTCGTTCAGATCGTCAATGCATCAGGAGGGAATAATAGGAGTACACAGGACTTCCGTTTATGTTACTTCCCCATTTTAGCGAATTTTCGAAGAAAAGGAAGCTATTGTTCTCGGTCCAAAATTTTTAAAACTCGAATTTCCGAAAGATTTTTATACCAAAATCCGTTTCAGACCATCCTGAATTCACTGCCGAAAGACACCAAAAATTATATGTATATATATATATATTTATATATTTATATATATATTTATATATATATTTATATATGTATGTGTCATTCCAGACGATAACTCTCGAAAGAATTGAGATAAAAAGTTCAAATTTGCACGAAAAATCTGTCTTGGCAATCGACAGGCTAAGTTCGTAGATGGGCAGAATCGGGTCACTCTAAGGGGGAGTTTTGGGGAGTTTTAGGGGGGGAAAATTACCCATAAATTCCCAAAATGAAACAGTCTGACAAGTGACACCTCATTTTAAAGGTTTTTGTACGCTGAACACGATGGTGAAATCAGATTTGCGATATCTCATTCCGTTCTCAAACTGGAGCACTTTGAAGATTAAGGAACGTGGTTATTTCTTCGAAAATTCGCTCTTATAGCCATGCTGCATGACTGTGGTTTTTTTTAAATTAATGCAGGTCCACTTCTAAGAATTTGGAGACCATGAAATGAAAATATGATGAAATTATTTATTTGCACAGGCCTTCCGGCGTTACAAGGTGAATTTGGAGACCAACCGCAGTTTTTGGTTTATTATTTTCAATAATGAACCATTGGAATCGAGCATGAAAAAAAAAAAAAAATTCTTACCCCCCTCAAAATTTGATGGTTAACGTTTCAAGGTATGTAGAATCCAAAACTGCAATAAAAATATTTCTGTCTGTCCGCCGTACGCCGTACGGGCCACTTTTCTTAGTTACCATAAAAGAAAATTGATGAAATTCGGGTTATAAAAAGGTTCCGTTCGGGGTCTAGTTGGTCCTCGAAGCTCGACGTTACTGTCAGTCATCTCTAAAGGGTTCAAAATAGGGGTTGAAATTTTCAGAACGCCGTAGCCCGAAAACTTCCGATAGGAGGGTATGGTTTTTTTTACGTTATTAAATTTGTCTTGAGCTAAACAATTTTTTGAGACCACCCGGAGCATCGTACGTCCAGCCGTTCGTGAGCACCAAAAAGCTTCGTCAACACGAATCGTGAATCAAACGGTATAAACCCGGCCCGGATATCATAACTACGGAGCATCTGATTATAATCAAGGATGGCTGTATGAAGTCGAGTTGTTTGTTCTGCGATATTATTTCATTTGACAAGTGATGGACTACTGGATTTCGTTGGTAAATTCTTCTGAAACTTGAACAAACGTTGAAGAATTATTGATGGGTATAAATTATTACACAATGGTAAATTATTACACAACAGCTCATCTACACAGAAGAGGCTGGATTTTGTTGATAGGTACTTTTGCAACTTGAACAACCGTTGAAGTATCATTGATGGGTAAATTATTACACAATGGCAAATTATTACACAACGGTAAATTATTACACAACGGCTCATGTACCCAGAAGGGGCTGGATTTTGTTGATAGGTACTTTTGCAACTTGAACAACCGTTGAAGTATTATTGAAGGGTAAATTATTACTTAATGGCAAATTATTACACAACGGCAAATTATTACACAACGGTAAATCATTACACCACGGTAAATTATTACACAACGGCTGATCTACCAAGAAGGGGCTGGATTTTGTTGATAGGCACTTTTGCAACTTGAACAACCGTTGAAGTATTATTGATGGGCAAATTATTACACAACGGTTCATTATTCTATCTCCGCAGAAGGGGAAGCTATACAGGTAAATTATTACACAACGGTTTAGGTAGGTACCTAGTAACGAGTACGGGGTTAGGTACTAACCTACGGAGGGTGTAGAATAGTACATAATTATGTTATATAGAAGGGTTATCTATACAGAGAGCTGTGATCTGTAACAGGAGGGTATTCTGTACAAAATAATAAACCGTTGTGCAGGGATTTGCAGCGTTTTGTATGAGCTTTCAAAGTTTCGGCAAACAAGGTATGTCATAGCCCCCTCCACCAACAGTGCGGGAACCCCTTGCACAGTGCGACGTCACTCGTTGAAAGCTCATAGAAAAAGAACTATTCATTCATTCGTTTTATTGTGCACAGGGCAATGCAGTCCAACCTCGAGGGAGGTCCATTCATTGCAGGAGAGTGCGGTTGGTCTCAAAATTCTTAGAATCGAATCTAATTCCATTCAAAAATATAAACAGGAGTCTCCTTCTGTCTCCTCATTCAGAAACTGGGATATTTTTACAGCGGACGCTCCCATTAAAGGACAATTTTCAGACCTTTAATTTAATACTGGAAAACTGCTTTGGATTTCATATCTGGGCAGTTACAAAAAACCCCTACACTCTCACAACGCATCATCTGTTTACTCATCCCTCATTAGGAATCAACCAACTGACGCTCTTATTTCAGCTGATGATTGCTGAGGCAATCGTCAAATTTCCTCCTTAACAGTTTCACTATATTTCTTCAGCTGTGACACAGTCTTCAGCTATCACTGTCGGAGCCAGAGATATTTCAACGAATCCAGCGTTTTTCTCGGGCCTCCGCATCCGGAGCACATGCGCATCTTCTCGCCCACTCATTGTGTTGTTTCACGAGGACAGAGACTAAAAGTTCCACGAGGCTATTGTTTCTCAAAACATCCCAAAAAGTTGGCCGACGGAGCCCGTACTATTTGGCTCCCAGTTGTGCTCCGAAGCTCGGCAGCCCGATCAAAATACATCCAGGGAGGTGGTGTTACGGTTGATAAATGGGTGTAGACATCGGGGTTTTCGAGGTTTTTTTTTTTTCTCTTTTGAGGTTTAGTGAACATGAGCTTGTGAGGTATCATTCTTATGACTCAAAAACCTAGGAAATGGTCTGAAATCACCATAAATGTTTATGTTAACACTTAGAAGTAGTATCAACAGGTGAATAAGACAATTAAATAGCACTGTCAATGCTCAAAAATAATTTGTTTGAAAGAAGGAGCCTAATTATAGTTTTTTTGCGGGCCAAAATTGGTGGTTACCATCAAAAATAACTATTTTAATAATTGCACACGAAGGAAACAATAAATAAACAGCCAACATTTCTGCAGGTATGTCCAATAGAATAATAAACCCATGTGACAAGGACTTTGCAGCGTTTTTTCCTCTGGGGTGCATACTGACGTGGTCGAGTGAGTTACGAGGAGGCCATAGGTCCATTCAGCTCCCCCCTTCTTTACATTCATGTGCAACGTCCCGCACAATGGGTCTTCTGATTGGAGCACCTGATCGATCCTAAATGGAGGAAACCTTGTAGTTCGAAAGCCACTGACAGACTGTCCTATTCAACTGGAAGAACATAGTTCTGGTTTATATTTGACACCATAGTATACGACCCGTATAACCGCGTAATCGGGCGTCTGCCACGCCGTATTGGCGGGGTCATAGCGATTTTGCAGGTAATCAAATTTGTTAATTGGGGTTAATTGGGGAAGAATTCAACTGGAAGAACGTAGTCACGGAATTGGTCTCATTTTATAGGTTTTCGAGTACTAAATCCAAATATGTGTGTCTGCCAGCGTCTGCCTGTTGCGGTTACTGTTAGTGGTCGCTGAAATTCAATAAATAGGGGACACAATCCTTTTTGGTTTATTATTTTCAATAATGAACCATTGGAATCGAGCATGAAAAAAAAATTCTTACCCCCCTCAAAATTTGATGGTTTACGTTTCAAGGTATGTAGAATCCAAAACTGCAATAAAAATATTTCTGTCTGTCCGCCGTACGCCGTACGGGCCACTTTTCTTAGTTACCATGAAAAAAAATTGATGAAATTCAGGTTATGGGTTCCGTTCGGGGTCTAGTTGGTCCTCGAAGCTCGACGTTACTGTCAGTCATCTCAAGGGGTTCAAAATAGGGGTTGAAATTTTCAAAACGCCTATACGTTTTTTTTACGTGAATCTTTTTACGGGTTTAAATATTTCTTGAACTTACGAGTTTTTTAAGACCACCCGGAGCACCGTACGTCCAGCCGTTCGTTCACAGTAAGGCCCCGAAGTTTGCACCAACAGGCATTTTCGACTCCAGGGTTAATAAAATTGTATACAACAGACGAAATCTCGTCACCAGGGATGCGCCGATTTTATTGATGGGGTACCTAAGAGGTCGAGTTGGTTGTTATGTGATATTATTTCAATTGAAAAATGATGGCTCTATTGGAGTTTGTTGGTAGGTAGTGAAACCGATTTTATTGGTGGGGTACCTATGAAGTCGAGTTGGTTGTTCTGTGATATTATTTCATTTGAAAAATGATGTGCGTTTCTTTTTGTTAGGTACTGTTTGCAATCGACAGAATTATTTTAGCAACATTTACCTCGTGATTTAGGTAGGTACCTAGTAACGAGTACGGGGTTAGGTACTAACCTACGGAGGGTGTGCGATCCGGCTGGATTTTGTTGATAGGTACTTTTGCAACTTGAACAACCGATGAAGTATTATTGATGGGTAAATTATTACACAATGGCAAATTATTGCACAACGGCTCATCTACCAAGAAGGGGCTGGATTTTGTTGATAGGTACTTTTGCAACTTGAACAACCGATGAAGTATTATTGATGGGTAAATTATTACGCAATGGCAAATTATTACACAACGGCTCATCTACCCAGAAGGGGCTGGATTTTGTTGATAGGTACTTTTGCAACTTGAACAACCGTTGAAGTATTATTGATGGGTAAATTATTACATAATGGCAAATTATTACATAATGGTAAATTATTACACAACGGTAAATTATTACACAACGGTAAATTATTACACCACGGTAAATTATTACACAACGGCTAATCTACCAAGAAGGGGCTGGATTTTGTTGATAGGTACTTTTGCAACTTGAACAACCGATGAAGTATTATTGATGGGTAAATTATTACGCAATGGCAAATTATTATACAACGGCTCATCTACCAAGAAGGGGCTGGATTTTGTTGATAGGTACTTTTGCAACTTGAACAACCGATGAAGTATTATTGATGGGTAAATTATTACGCAATGGCAAATTATTACACAACGGCTCATCTACCCAGAAGGGGCTGGATTTTGTTGATAGGTACTTTTGCAACTTGAACAACCGTTGAAGTATTATTGATGGGTAAATTATTACATAATGGCAAATTATTACATAATGGTAAATTATTACACAACGGTAAATTATTACACAACGGTAAATTATTACACCACGGTAAATTATTACACAACGGCTAATCTACCAAGAAGGGGCTTGTCGTGAGTCCCTCCCGGGAACACTCCTCTAACTTAAGTTCTCACCAATATCCAAACGCTGAATTTAGTTTCCGTCAATAAACGAATGAGTGGGGAGACAAGCCACAGAACCCAGGGTACACAACCTGGGGCCCCACCACCAACCCCTAACAGGGGGTTGGAGGGAGAGGCCTCCATTTCCTATAAAACCCTGGATCCTGGGGCTTTAGCTTCATTCGACACTTCCTCTAACCAGCTCTCTCTTCTCTCCTCTACCTTGCTCTCTCTCCTCCTCAAAAGATCCTAGATGTCGGTGGATATCCGCCGCCTGGGCAAAACCTCCTCTCCTTCAAAAGATTCTAGATGTCGGTGGATATCCGCCGCCTAGACAAAACCTCTTTCTCTAAAAGATCCTAGATGTCGGTGGATATCCGCCGCCTGAGCAAATTCTACCTCTCACCTCCACCTTTTCACTCCCTTAAAAGATCGTAGATGTCGGTGATAACCGCCTGCGCATATCCTCACGCCACCGTGATGAACCAATTTTAAATTCATCACAGTGGTGAACCCGACGTTCACCCAACCTTCCTTACCTTCTGTGTCAACCCCAGTCTCAAGCACAGTTCGCTGTCCCCATTTTAATTTCATATTCGGTCAGTCAGTCAGTTTAAATTTCGCAATTTTCGCCCACACTCCCTCAACCGTTCGGAGATCGCAACCTCTCACACCTCCGCTCAACCGCACACATCTCCGCTCCCGATTTTTGCGAATTTCGAATTTGAAATTTAAAGTTTGAATTTTTCAAATTACAGGCTCATCCATGGACCCAAACTCGCCGCCGCCGCCGCTTCTCCGGCCATCCACGCTGCAGCCACCCACCGCCACGACAACGGACGCAGCGGCCACTGTCGCGAACCCATTCTCCACACTTTCACCGCCCGGCTCCGCCTCATCACCTGCGCCCACCGCCGCCGCCGACGTCATGGCCACCTCTGAGTCATTCCCCCTCACATTACCACCTTTTTACTCTCATGACCCTGCATTATGGTTTTTTCAGGTGGATGCAGTGTTCTCGGCCGCGGGGATCCGCAGCCAAAAGACACGCTACTCCCGCGTAATCTCCCTCTTGCCGTACGACATCTTACTGCAGACGTCAGACATTTTCCCCGACGCCGCAACCGCCTACGACGACCTCCGCGGCCGCCTCATCTCCCTCTACCAGCCGTCTAAAATCGCGAGAGTCGCCGCCCTGACGCAGCCGCTACACCTCGGCGATATGAAGCCCTCCCACCTCTACCGGCGCCTGCGACATCAGCTGCAAGGCATCATGACCGCCGACATCGCCCGGACTTTCTGGTTGCGCGCCCTACCCCACCCCATCCAGATGTCGCTCGCCAGCCACCTCGACGGCCCGGACGAACCTCTCCTCCGCCTCGCCGACACGGTGCACGACCTCGCCGCTGCCGCCAGCGTCGGCGAAATATACAACCCCCGCACCGCACCCCCTCCACGACAACGCGCCGCAACGTCCCGCGAGCGCAGCCGTCCCCACTCCGCCGAGCGCCGCCGGATCCCCTCCATTGACAGACGCCGTTCCCCCTCCACGGAGCGCCGCCGAACCCCCTCCACGGACCGACGACGCCCGCCTTCCCCCGAACGCCGCCCCACCCCTCCTCGGGAGCAGCAACGAGGGAGATCCCCACCCAGCACGACCCCCTCCAGCACGCCTCGCCCCACCAGGACGAACTACCTCCCCGCCAACCACCCCCACCGATGCTTCTACCATGTGAACTTTGGTGGGGAGGCCCGCAAATGCCAAACCCCCTGCTCCTTCCCCTCCGGGCAGGGAAACGCAGACGCCCGCCGGTAAACCCGGCGGGCCCCCCTCCTCGCCAAAACGGGGGGGACCACCTCCCTTCCCCCCCAGCCCGCATCAACTCAACCACCGCCACCAAGGCCTCCTACCCTTCGTACGCCGCCGCCACGGCCGCCAACCTACCAACAGCAACTCGCTACGCCACCGCCCCCCTCCCCCGACCACACACTGTTCCCCCACCCAAGAACGGACCCCACTCCCCAACCTCCACGGCCGCCAACGTCACGGCCGTACCCCGCTGCACCGCCGGCCCCGCCTCCCGTCCGGCCACCGTTCCCCCACCCAGGAACGGCACCCTCTCCACCTCCTCCACGGCCGCGCCTCCCTGCGCCGCCACCGACCTCCCCCGGCCGTTCACCGTTCCCCCACCAAGGAACGCCCCCCCCCCCCCCCCCCCCCCCGACCGCCTCCACGGCCGTCAACCCCACCACCGCGCCTCGCTGCGCCGCCACCACCCTCTCCCAGCCAACAACCGTTCCCCCACCACGGAACGGGCGCCACTCCCTCCACGTCTCCTTTAAGGGAGACACGCCCCCACCGCTGACCAAAACCGCCACCCCTGCTACCACCCCACCATCGGACCAACCACACCCCGCCCCCACTGCCGCGATCTTGCAAAACGCACTCCCCACCCATCAACGTCTTTTCCTCCGCTGTAAAAAAACCAATGTTCCCTTCCTCATCGACACAGGGGCGGCGCTCTCCATATTTCCAAATTCCATTCTCCGTCGTCAGGCGCGCTGTTATCGCCAGCTTCTCTACGCCGCCAACGGTACCACCATCCCCTCGTACGGGACGTACCGCTCATCAATTTACATGAGCGGACTCGCGTACGAGTGGGAATTCACCGTGGCGGACGTGGAGAAGGCGATCCTGGGGGCCGATTTCCTGGCATATTTCGGCCTCCAGGTCGACGTCAAAAACGCGCGCCTGATCGACCCCTCCACCAACAAACCTATCCCCGGCTTTATACACGCGATAAATCAACCCCCCTCTAAATTTGAAACGCTCCTCCGTCAATTCCGCCCCCAGCGCCGCCCCTCAGCCCACATATCCACCATACAACACTTCATAGAGACCACTGGACCTCCCATCACAGCCAAAGCCCGCCGCCTCCACCCCCTACAACTTTCTCAAGCTCGCAAGCATTTCAACCAATTAATCGCCGACGGCATCATCCGCCCCTCCAAATCCCCTTGGGCTTCCCCACTGCACATAGTGCAAAAGCCCAACGGGGATATCCGCCCCTGTGGCGACTACCGCCGCCTCAACGCCAAAACAACGCCCGACCTATACAACGTCCCCCACCTCCGCGACTTTTCATCACACTTACACAACACACACATCTTCTCCACCCTCGACATATCAAGAGCCTTCCACCACATCAACATCCACCCCCCAGACGTCCCGAAAACCGCTATCATAACCCCCTTCGGCCTTTTCGAATACGTCAAGATGGGATTTGGCCTTAGGAACGCTGCCCAAACGTGGCAGCGTTACATGGACAACATATTACGTGGCCTCCCGTTCGTCTTTTGCTTTTTGGACGACGTTCTGATAGCATCCCGCAGCCCCGAAGAACACCTGGACCACCTGCGCCAAATTCTAGACATCTTCGCCACCGAGGGGCTACAGATCAACGTGGAGAAGTGTGTGCTCGCCCAGCCCTCCGTCCGCTGCCTCGGCCACCTCGTCTCCTCCGAGGGAATCAAGCCCCTACCTGACAAAGTCCACGCCATCAGCGATTTTCCTCAGCCCCGTACCGTCACGGAACTCCGCCGTTTTTTGGGTATGTTGAACTTTTACCGTAGACACATAAAACACTCAGCACAACACCAACAACCCCTCATACACGCCATCCCACAACCAGCCAAGAAAAATGACAACCGCCCCATCCCTTGGTCCCCCGAACTCACTAAAGCCTTTCAAACCTGTAAGCAGGACCTAGTCGACGCCGCTCTATTGGCCCACCCCGACCCCCACGCTCCCCTTTCCATCACCACCGATGCTTCCGATTGGGCCATCGGGGCTGTGCTCCACCAACACGCCGGCGCAAACCCCCAACCCCTTGGCTTTTTCTCCAAAACCCTTTCACCCACCCAAAAAAACTACTCCACGTTCGACAGAGAGCTCCTCGCCATCCACGAAGCCATAAAGCACTTTCGTGACTTCGTGGAGGGCAGGCAGTTCTCTGTCGTAACGGACCACAAACCCCTCACCCACGCCCTCCTCCAAAGCCGCAAATCCCCCTCGCCTCGTCGCCTCCGGCAGCTCGAATTCATCGGACAGTTTACGTCCAATATTCGATATTTGCCGGGGGCTGACAACTGCGTGGCGGACGCGCTCTCCCGCCCCACCCCCGCGCCGGTGGCGGAGCTACTGCCATTCCCCTCCCCACACACCATCAAATCCCACCAGAACCCAGAATCCGACCAAACCCTCTCCAACCTCATCTCCGCCTCCAAACTACATCAGCTGCCGCCCCTTGAGCTCTGGTGTGACGTAACGGCCGACTCACCGCGCCCTTACGTCCCACCCGACCTCAGGCGGCAGCTCTTCCTCCACTACCACTCCCTTCACCACCCCGGCATCCGGGCCAGCCGGGACCTGGTAAAAACACGGTACTTCTGGCCCCATATGAACACGGATATCCGTAACTGGGTTCTAGGGTGCCAGAAGTGCCAAACTTACAAGGTCTCGGCACACCCCCACGTCACTCCTCAACCCATTCCCGACTCCCTCCCGTGGGAACATGTCCACCTCGATCTGGTCGGCCCCCTTCCCCCCTCCGAGGGGAAGAAATACTGCCTCACAATGATCGACCGTGCCACCAACTGGGTTGAATGCATCCCGCTCGCCCACATCACCGCGGACGCCGTCGCAGCGGCTTTCCTCAACCAATGGGTTAGCCGTTACGGTTGTCCGCGAACAATCACGGTCGATCAAGGGAGGCAGTTTGAGTCGGCCCACTTTTCAGATCTCCTCCGTTCCCTCGGGATCCAAAAAATCCGCACCACTCCCTATCACCCCCAATCCAACGGGAAAATAGAGCGGTGGCACTCGGTCCTGAAACAGGCCATTTCAACGTCAGCTACATCCCCCTCTTGGACTAAAACTCTCTCTATGTATTACTCAGCCTTCGCACTTCCGCCCGTCCTTCAGACAACACAAGTCCCGCACAACACGCTTTCAAAGATCCCCTCCGTCTCCCAGCCGACATTTTCACTCCACACAACACACCGTCAATTAACAGGGAACCACTACACACATCCACACCACACAACGACACAACTTATCCCAAACGATTTTTCACCGCCACCCACATGTACCTGAAAGAGCCCGGCATACACAAAACATTTCAACCTCTCTACGCCGGGCCCTTTCAGGTCATCCGCTCCACACAATCCACCGCTACCCTGTTAATTGACGGGAAACCCCACACCGTGCCATTGGCACGGTGCAAACCAGCTCCAGTCCTCCCCGACCAATCTCACCACACCACTCCCCCGCCCACCGCCACACCACAAACACCGTACATCGCCTCCATTTCGCCCACCGGACCCCGACGTCGCCGCCTCTCTCCGCGACGTCCCGGGTAAACCTATTCTTCCTAATGTAAATACCACATCACTCATCTTACTCCTCATCAGATATACCACCTCAACCTACTCCCCACCTCTGTACATACCACCCTATTCGTCGCAATTACTGTAAATATCGTTAGCTTTTAAGACCACTGCAATCAACAACTGTACATATTGTTACTGTAAATATTGTTAGTTTTAAGAACACTACGAAGCCTTCCGCCCCCAATTATGTTTGCCGTGGCCCTCAGCCCCTGTTACCTTTCGCCTTCCGCCCCATTTATGTTTGCCCTAGCCCTCAGCTCCTGTCACCTTGCGCCTTCAGCCCCCCCAAATTTTTGTTTCATTATCATCTTCGGCCTTCAGCCCCACTTATGTTTGCCTTGGCCCTCAGCCCTGTCAACTTGCGCTTTCAGCTCCACGAATCTTGGTTCAAACTGGGGGGACCTCTGTCGTGAGTCCCTCCCGGGAACACTCCTCTAACTTAAGTTCTCACCAATATCCAAACGCTGAATTGAGTTTCCGTCAATAAACGAATGAGTGGGGAGACAAGCCACAGAACCCAGGGTACACAACCTGGGGCCCCACCACCAACCCCTAACAGGGGGTTGGAGGGAGAGGCCTCCATTTCCTATAAAACCCTGGATCCTGGGGCTTTAGCTTCATTCGACACTTCCTCTAACCAGCTCTCTCTTCTCTCCTCTACCTTGCTCTCTCTCCTCCTCAAAAGATCCTAGATGTCGGTGGATATCCGCCGCCTGGGCAAAACCTCCTCTCCTTCAAAAGATTCTAGATGTCGGTGGATATCCGCCGCCTAGACAAAACCTCTTTCTCTAAAAGATCCTAGATGTCGGTGGATATCCGCCGCCTGGGCAAATTCTACCTCTCACCTCCACCTTTTCACTCCCTTAAAAGATCGTAGATGTCGGTGATAACCGCCTGCGCATATCCTCACGCCACCGTGATGAACCAATTTTAAATTCATCACAGGGCTGGATTTTGTTGATAGGTACTTTTGCAACTTGAACAACCGCTGACGTATTATTGATGGGTAAATTATTACACAACGGTTTAGGGAGGTACCTAGTAACGAGTACGGGTTTAGGTACTAACCTACGGACTTCCTCGATCTACATAATATGTGTAGAATAGTACATATGTTATATAGAAGGGTTATCTATACGGAGACCTGTGTTTTCACTCCACATCAATAGTCTCCTTTCAGGACTTCATTATTTGCGTTTCTTTTTGCCATTTTAGTTACTGTTTGTCATCTAAAGAATTATTTTAGCAACATTTAACTCGTGATTTAGGTAGGTACCTAGTAACGAGTACGGGGTTAGGTACTAACTTACGGAGGGTCTACGATCTACATAATATGTATAGAATAGTACATATTATATTATATAGACGGGTTATTTATACAGAGAGCTGTGATATGTAACAGAAGGGTATTCTGTACAAAATAATAAACCGTTGTGCAGGGATTTGCAGCGTTTTTTTTAAAATAGTCATGAAACATGGCTCACGTTACAGATTTTTTAATGCTGAACCCAAATATGTGCGTCTGGCAGCGTAGTCTGAGGCATTCTCGTCAAATTTTAATAAAAGCACTTCTTGGAACGTACTCTTACGTACACCCTTACAAACATCATCATCAGCATCATCGCCTGGAATACAAATCCTAAGTGCAATCTTAGAGGATTACAATTACAATCCTAAGTGAATTAAAGTGCAATTGAAATTGTAGTCCAATTGCAATTTCAATATTTTATTAACACAACTTTGCCAATTTTGGCGAATGTGGAGTTATGTTTATAGGATTAATGTGTCGGGAATTTACATGGGGATGTTAGGTAGAGTGGTGAGTAGTGGTCCAATTGCAATTTCAATATTTTATTAACATAAGTAGAGGGGAAAAGTATGTTCTGGCGCAGGGGTCACCCTGCAAGATATGTGATACTAAAACCCGCACAACACCATTCATACAGCACCATTGTTTCAGGGGCAAAAATTAGCTTTCGCAGCTTATCCGACTAATATGTGGTCTCAGATCTGTTGTATCTAGTACCAGATTCGAAATCACATATGAATGAACTAAATGGTAAGATGTATGATTTTTGAAATAGAGTACTCCCTTGTCGGGGAAAACGGTTCTTCAAGTTCCGTGTGGCTCACAATATGGAATCTGGTTCAACAGCGTTTCTTCCATTGCGAATCTATGTAGACGCACACCATTATGTTTTGACAAGTGGGACAAGAGACGAGAAAGACAGTAATGTGTTTTTAATTCTTGGCTACCTTCTATGACTGCCAACTTTTTGTTTAACCAACTTTTCGTGAAATGTACTTATGCGACGTGAAACGGTGACTCAAGATGGGAACTAGAGCTCTGCTATATCCGCAAATATTAGAAAATGGAAGTTTTTTGTTTAAAAGTAAAATAGCTAACAGTCCGCTAAAATGCGTTGTACCGTAATGACTCAAGAACCTAGTAGTTTTATTGGAAACCAGTAATTTTATCAAACATTCCAAGGGTTTGCTATAGCAAAATGTTTTTGTTTGTTTGTTTTTTGTTACTTAATCATGTACACCACATTGTTTTGATAATTATAGTTTGTGCCTTTCTTAGTCAAAAGCTCCATCACCAACGTCAAGGTGAAGGCACATCGATGGAGTCCTACTTACATACTAAACATTCATACTGCTTGGGGGTCTTTACGACCACGCTAGAGGCCCATTCATACATAAACTAAACATTCGTACTGCTTGGGGGTCTTTACGACCACGCTAGAGGCCCATTCATACAAGTCCATTTCCAAGGATAGTTATTCAATTTTGAGTATAAGCGGGGATGCCGTGTTTCCGATAGGTGCGTCTCTAAGGAGCAGTTATACCATTTTGGGTTAAATTGGGGACTAGTGGTGGATGACGTGTTTCCGGTAAGAACAGCTCCATAGATAGCCATACCTACCATTTTGGGCGTTATTTTGAGGGATTGCCGTGTTTCCGGTAGGTAGGCACATTTCTAAGGAAAAGTTATAGGTACCATTTTGGGCAAAATTTGGGACTTTTAAGGGAGAATGCCGTGTTTCCGGTAAGAACAATTCCATAGATTGCCATACCTACCATTTTGGGCGTTATTTTGAGGGATTGCCGTGTTTCCGGTAGGTAGGCACATTTCTAAGGAAAAGTTATACCATTTCGGGCAAAATTTGGGACTTTTGGGGAAAGTGCTGTTTCCAATATGAGTTCCCACCATTTTGGGCGTTTATAAGGGATTAATGACTTACTATTGACTTTTATAAGTTCCATTCATACTGCTTGGGGGTCTTTACGACCACGCTAGAGGCCCATTCATACACACATTCTAAATCGAGTCGATCATCGGTAAATTTCGCTACCTCGTAACAGGTTAGTTCAATAGGTTTTTTGTTAGTATGTTTGGAATTATTTTAATTGATTTTCATAACGGTGCTATGTACAATATGGGAAAACTACATAAATTTAATAATAAAATATTCAAGTTGAATAAAAACATGTGATATTTTTAAAAAATAGGAAGTTTTCATCTTCAATCCCACCTATTGCTGTAAAGTTTTTTTTTTTTTTTTTAATAATTTTTTCCCTACGAATAATAATAATTATAATCTATTACATTTTTTCTTTTGAATGGGTGGGTTTATTTTTATTCGAGTTATTCCAAGTAACCATGAGCAACCGTTGACACACCGTCCTCCAATATTCTCCTTTTCGTATCAAATGGGGACAATGCAATTTTGTTAACTCGCGTCGTCGAAACGTTGTGTTGTTTGGATTGGATGACAACCATTTGTTTTTTAATTATATTTTTGGAAAATAAGGAGTTGTAATAATCTTCGAAACGTATTTCTTTTTCAACGACATTCTTACTTATACCCTTGATTTTCTTTATCTCCCTTCCACCTTCTGTTAGAATCTCATACATCTTTGCTCTCAAAGCTATAAACTCGGAAATTATTTCACCATTCATTTCATCTTTGAATTTGCCAAGTACTTCTTTGTTTTTGGCAGAGAAGCATGGATGATCTTTAGGATAGTCGGATGTATCCATGTAGTCTAGCATATTTAGTGTATCGAGGTATAGATCGTCTGTTTTCATTACATATATGAAACTATCTGTATCCATATAACATAATTTCAATCTTTCGAGCCCGAATTTCGGCAACATTATGTCATAATGATATTCGTACATAGTTGTTTTCGAAATATCGAGTATACTCATACCAATGTATATTGGCTTGTTGAATACGATAGATTTCTTAGACATGTGTAGAGCAGCTAGATTTTCACTGTATATGGTTCTATCTAAAAATTCGTTTTCCCAAAAATAGCGTTAACTTGAATAAGTCTTTCTCAAAATGGTTTTTAGCGTTTTTTCTTAATTCAGTATTGAAGTCTATATATGGTTTTAACCATCGTGATTGATTGAATTTCAATATTCGGTGGATTTTGGCAACTTTCAACCCATGAGCTATAGCCTGCTTTAACGCACGACATAGCGTTCACGTTTGCCTAGATGAGGTGTAAGTTTTGTGTTCGTATCTCCGGGTGGTATGATATTTTCTGCAAGAAACGGAAGATCATTGTGTATTTCGTGTAGATGTTGTGGGTACTCGATATCCACCTCCATGATATACCCATGTCCCTCATCCTCATTCAGCTTCAATATATCAACATCGTCTTCACACCACTTAAATGCACCATAGGGTAGTGGTTTCGACATAGCGAATCCATACAGATTGTTGCAGTCCTGGTATGTGACAAAAGTGGATTCCTCGTTGGGGTTATAATCCTTCGTATATTTGTTGTTTGCTTTCACATATCTGTGGGAGGCTTGACGAATCCCACCTCTTATCCCTTTTTCAATCATCATAATCTGATCGTAATCAGAAGTTCCAGTCTGATTCCTGTGTATTTTAACATGGCATCCCATGACAAACCAGGTAATGTAAAGTAGTGAGCTGGGTCTAGCTTATGGCTTTTATGAATTGTATCTCTGAAGTTTTCGAACACATCTGCTAGTAGGAGAACATCTGTCTTAAGGTAGTGATCACTATACTCTCCAAGAGTACTACAGTTAAAATGGTTCTGTACTGTTTTAGCATGTTGATAATCCTCATCAGTAATACTACGTTTATTTAATTCACTGTAGAAGGCGTCTTTAGGAGGTAGAGAGGTTTCTTCTAATTTTTCCCAGGACGAGACGTATTCGTACGGGAACACCCCTTTTCTTTTCATCTAAGAGTCACATCGTCTAGAGAATGAAACTTTGATATCTCTTTAAATTCAGGAACGTTTTTTACCAAGGCGTCTAGACTTGCAGACATGAACCTGAAGGTGTCGATGTATCGTATTTTGAATCCTCCGGCTACTCTTTTTGTGAATGAGATATATTTTTCTTCCGAGTTAGGAATAACCTCGATCTCTCGTTCGTCGTATCCAAGCTCCTTGACAATGAAATGCGAATCGTATCCTGAGAGGTTATGTATCAGGACTGGTACAAATTTCGGGTTCTGACATCTCAGATTACAGCTATTGTGTGCTGGGCCCCTGTATTTACCAGTAATGTGGCAATGATCACGTACTTTCCCATCATTTTCGGTGAACTGTAAGTTACATAAGTAACATCTCCTCGCAGAATGAAAGTTCGTTTCTTTTTCTTCAGATAGCGGTATCATTGGTATATTCACCGAATAAGCTATCGAAATTGTCTCTGCTATTTGTTTAATTTGTTGAACAAAGTGAGAGACCACATCCTTCCCTCTGTAGACAACTGGATCTGATGGTATGTCCAACTGCACGTCCTCCACTTCATCTGATTTCTTTACATAGAGACAATAACTCATAGGTACATGTCTTTGAATTATTGTGGTGCAGGCTTTTGTTGAACTTTCTGCTACCGGTTCCAATATTGCTTCAAAATCAGCATATACAACGTAAGGAACTTTCAGCATTCTTTCACAATTTTCGAATTCAATGTATGGTTTTTTTGTAGGCATGTCTACACGAATTGCCTTGTTATCCATGCAGTATTCACGGTGTTCAGCTAATTTTTCCTCTTTTGGTTTACCATACTGATCATCAAATTTAGTAAAACACCTTTTACAGATAACTATTCGTCCAAGGTGTTTCGTCAACTGTCTTGCAACCAATTTTTCAAAATGCTTGATATAAACGTAATGGTGTACACCCAAATCGTCGCTTATGAGAAGGAGATCACGGTGATCGGGTAATTCCTCTTTTGTCACTTTAAGGGGGTATATTTTGTAATCAGCATCCAATCCGTACACATTTATAGAAATGTTGTTGATCCTCTCAAATTGTTTAATCTGCTTTAGAGGAGTAGGAAAATCGATGCAAGAAAAATCATAGGGGTGATCAAGATTGAAGTATTTACTAACACGCTGTGCATCCTTGGTAATAAATTTGGCTAGAATTGAATATTGAAAGCATAAATTATCTTTATTTTTCACATTAACACAAGCACGTTTGCTTTCGATTTGTGGAGGGAGTCGGATGTAAGTTTTTCCCTTTAGAGGCAAATTTTTATTAATTCTTAAACGCAACCCTTCAATATGATCCAAAGTCCACCCACTCTTTTTCATTTGACTCTCTTCCATTTCATTTTTCAGTGTTTCAATAAATTTATTAACAACATCATCGAGATTTGTATCAGCTTGTATGGCTTTGTTTCTGGTTTTGAACGCTTTGTCTTGTAACTCACATGCCATATTTTTAAACGTACACTCCACAAGTACATTGACCTTAATCGATGTAAAGTCGTTTAAGGCTTCTCTTATTTTAGTCGTTATGACATCTTTCACTTTTAACAGGAATGTTGGTAAGTCTGCAGGTGAATCATTTCGAATAAACCAAGATTGCAATCGATTTTTAAAAGCTGTTTCATATCCAAAAGTCATACCTTGTCCAATTTTCTCCATTATTGCCTGCTTCTTCGGTTCCCAGAGTCTAATTTTTTTGACTGGAGGTTGATCTCCGCATTTATTTTCATGTCTTTCAAAACATGCCCGTTGTTGAAGTAAAAACTCTTTTCCACAGCACCTACACTGTAGATTGCTACGGCAATCCTGAATATGCCTCGAGTAGAGGACGGCCGGAATTACTTCCAAACACTTTCCACAAACGCGATTCATTTTTTTTTTGTTTTAACGAGAGAGAGATGTTCACTTCTTGGTGACCGATGAACTAATGATTTTTCCTCATTCATGCAGCCTTTATATAGGCGAGAGTGGTCTACTGTAAGTGGTGTGGGAGGGGGGAAAAGGGAAAATGGGTGTGATTAGGGAAATGGAGGGGAGGGGTAAAACGTTGATTAATTATCATTATAAAGTAAATTAGGGTGAGTGTACCAGTTATTGGACAGGGCCCAGTTATTGGACACATCACACTATTTCTTCCAATAATAGGGATTAGAATGGGTTGATGACCCTAAGTTCTATACTTCAGGTAACAGGTAAACAATGGGGTCCCGTTACCGTCAACAACAGGAATGTGAAAGTGTTTTTCTGAGTTCAGTTTGCTTCGGAAGTTGAGACAGTCAACTTGTGCGCGTTTTCTTAATGATCTGGTAAGCCAACATGTTCTACTTATTTTGTTTCCTCATCAACTCCACAATAATTTTTCGGTTGTTTCTGGATATTTTCAAAAAGCAGAATAATTTATCTTTCGGTTCCTGCCCTCTCGTTTCCGCAGATCCGTTTTTTATGATTTTTAAATGGGGTGTCCAATAACTGGAACACAAATTTTGGAAAAACCCAGTTATTGGACACCCGTCCAATAACTGGTTCAAGCCATTTTTCACAGCGGCCCAGTTATTGGACACTCTTGAGAATTCACGATATTGATTGTTGATAGCTTTGTTTGCCTTTGCTTCGAGCCGTCCTTGACCCCAGCTATCCTTTATTCTAGAGAGATGGCCCCGTCAACACGCAAAAAGAAGGAAGCGAAAAAAATCCAGCGTCGCCGACAGTACAGCCAGGATGAGTTGGAAAAGGCTTTGAAGGAAGTAGAGGAGGGTGTATTGGGCATTCGAGCTGCCTCCAGAAAGTATGGTATTCCACGGTCCACATTAGCGTTCCGCAATAGTCCAAACTTCAAAAAACCGGAGAGTGGGCCAAGCACATTTCTCACGAAAGAAGAAGAGGCTATGTTGGTCAAATGGATCGAGGAGTGCGCAAGGAAAGGCTTTCCAAGGCGAAGTTTAGAGGTTCAGCTTAGTGTCCAAGAATTCCTTAATATGAATCCACGAGAAAACGTCCCGTTCACAAACAATAAACCAGGGAGGAAATGGTTGAGAAGCTTCCTTAAGCGAAATCCTCAAATCGTTCATCGCACTTCGGAGGCGGTCACTCCCGCCAGTGGATGTGTTTCGAAGGATGACATTGTAGGGTGGTTCTCATCAGTTGAAAAAATATTGCAAGAAGAAGATTTAATGAGTATTCTCAATGACCCAACTCGAATTTTCAACGCGGACGAGAGTGGGTTTGTCTTATGCCCAAATCAGGGAAAAGTGCTGGCGAAAAAAGGTACGAACAATGTTTTTGAAGTGGACTGTGGTCAAGCTAAAAGTTCAATCACTGTCATGTTTTCATTTTCGGCTAGTGGAGAACTCGTTCCCCCCATGGTTATTTACCCCTATAAAAGAATCCCAAAGGATATCGCTGACTCAATTCCAGACAATTGGGGTGTTGGCAGAAGTGACAGTGGGTGGATGACGTCGGAGGTTTTCTTTGAATTCATTTCAATAATTTTCAACAGCCATTTGGAACAGAAAAAAATCCAGAGACCCGTCATTCTCTTTGTCGACGGCCACAAGAGCCATCTCACGTACCAGCTGAGTGAGTTATGTAGCGAAATTGGCGTAGTTTTGGTCGCCCTTTACCCAAATGCAACCCGACTGCTGCAACCTGCTGACGTGGCCGCCTTTAAGCCATTGAAGGAAAGCTGGAAGAGAGCCGTATTACAGTGGAGGCACAAGAACCCCTGTGAGCAGATAACGAAGGTAAAGTTCGCTCCAATATTGAATGATGCTCTCGGGGCCATATCTGCAGAAATCTTAAAAAGTGGCTTTCGCACTACTGGTCTGTACCCATGGAACCCCCACGCCATAGATCCGTCAAAATTTCTCGGATCGTCGACAAACAACAACAGAACTGACGATGACTCGCATCCTTCCGTTCTTACTAGGGACATGTTCGTATGGATAGTGGGAAGTGAACTTATGAAGTCGCTCACTGAAGCTTCAAACCAGCACCGAAACGATCCTTATTTTCAGGCTCTTGTGGCCCTCAATAAAGCATTTTCTGGAAGTTCCCTGCAGTCCCGAAGGGTCCCTTCGGAGGAGCAGAAGGTTCCTCCTCCCCAGCTTGAAGAAGCGAGCATGGATGTTCAACGCTGTGAAGAACTTTCACCTGACAGCTTCACAACTCCTTCCACAAGCAGCAATGTCATTAGTCAGCCACCTACAACGAACTCTATTGTTCCCCTTATTCACAGCGAATCTCGTACCCTTGCTCCTCCTATGAATTCTATGCAAGATTTGTTGGTCTGGCCGGTAACTCCCAAACGAAAAGGGAAAAGAACTGTCAAACGAATGCCCTTCGTACTCACTAGTGGTCTGTGGAAGGCAATGTACAAAGAAGAAGACGATAAGAAGAAAGAAGAAGCGCTGAAAAAACAGGAGAGAGCTCGCATCAAGGAGTTGAAAAAGAACGAAAAGAATCAGAACAAAAAATATCCGGGAAAAAAATCAACAGGAAGAAGTTCGACTCGATGTTTGAATTTTCTTCCTCCTTCAAAGGATAAGCCACCTACAGCTGACAAGGATTTAATGGATTGCCGAGAGGCTGAAGATAAAATGCCGGACGAAATAATGCCCCTCTCCCCTACGCTTGCATTTTGTGATGACAATTTTGAAAACTTGGACGAGTTTCCCGGTACACATCGCGTCGAGTTTTTCAGAGGTCTCTGTTTCTCGTGTGGCGGCTCCATGTCTAGGAATAATCCGGGTGTACAATGTGATGTATGTGAGAAACATTTTCATAAATCGTGCCTCCCAACATTCAGTATTGATCTTGAAATAATATCGTGCAAGGAGTGTGATCAGATGGCATCAGAAATGGAAGGGGTATGAGGAAGTTATCATTTCTTACTTATGGGAAGTTTAACCATACGGACCTTTTACCTATCTACGGACCTGCATGAACTATCAATTAATTTATATTGCTGCATGAACCATCAACTAATGTATATGTATATATAAATTGTAAATGGTGTACGTTACTTGTATGTAATATTTACATTAATATCTTACGAACTTTTTTAAAATCAAGTTTTTGCATTTTTTTACAATAATTCTTCCCTAGTCCTCTGTTACTAAGCTACCAGTTCATCAATTTCGTCTTACTGACATCTACAAGTTCAATTTTAGTAGAGGGATACCTATCTGAAACACTTCATTCACCGAAAAAAGAGCAAAAACATTGATTTTTCCGAGTGTCCAATAACTGGGCCAAGGGTGTCCAATATCTAGTGTCAGGTGTCCGATAACTGGGCCCCTCACGTTTTTAGGAATAAACTGGCTATTTAAAGAAAGGTACCCAACGAATTTCAACTTTTGGAAGCATCAATCGATTCCCAAGCTTCTGATGAACTTAGGACATAATTCAAATGCTCGCAAAAATGAAATGGGAAGAAAAGACGAGGATGGAAAGTTGAATTTCCTCCTTAAGTGTCCAATAACTGGTACACTTACCCTACTCCAAATTATCAAAGCAATGATCAAAAACACAAATAAATACTAATGAAATACTGCAAGGGGGAAAAAAAATCATTGGGTTTCTCAATTGTACTATGACTCATCATGTTATCAACCGTCATCCCAGCCACTGAATAATCAGATTTTGGTATACAGCCCGGTATTGTTAACCATTTTAGCGGCACACACCCCTGTCTCTCAGATAATCTGAGGGAGGTATGGAACCCGAAGGCCACTGGAACTATGCCATCTGCGCACTAGGTTAACGTACTGGCTGCAACTCAATATCTGGGTAACAGGACTCAACCGAAGCTGAATCTTTACAGATATGCTGAGTCATTGATAGTACTGAGCTGGCTCAGGGAATCGAACCCTGAATGCCCGCACGGAAGGCGGATGCTATAACCACTAGATCAAGGCGACCAGCTCATAATGGGCTATTGTTTTTAATTTTTTCAATCGAAAACCCCGTGTTGGACTTATTATGTCCCTCAACTCGAACCATTTGAATTTCCAACCAGGAGGATAACTCATATTAGGTGTTTGAACTTACTTAGTAATTATTGTCTTTTCATTGCAGTTAAGAACTGGGGATAACTTGGGATTCATCTCAGTTGTTCTGTAATACAGGGTAAGTTTGAAGTGAATATAATTTTCTCCCAGTTGATAGCAAGTTTTGTAAGAAAATAATTATAATACCTAATGTAATGGAATACAAATTTTAAATGCTTGGCTTACAAAATATAGGCAAATTTCAAAATTCCAAACAGGTAAAATGCGTGGATTTAGGGTCATAAAGGGCAAATTGACCAATATTGGTGAACTGTACTATAAATAAACTAATTTATTGATGTGCAAAATAACACCCCTCAAAATAAAATAAAAAGGTTACTTTTAAAAACTACAGTATTTTACCACAATTGTGAGGAAAAATCCCTTTTTTGAGGTCAAAAATCGCCAAAAAATTTGAAATGGTGCACAAAACCATAAGATTTTACATGTTCAAAATTACGCAGAATGTTTCAATCAAGGTTTAAGGATTATTTTCCCAATTATTATGCTCTTTAATAAATGCAAAATTCAATCAATAAATTTATTCACAAATTTCCCTTAAAGATTGTTGTGGGAATGTGGGGAATGATAGTCTTGTTTGTGTTGTAAATGTAAATTATTCATATACTTACCACTCTGAGAGACAGCAACTAAGCAAATGCACACTGTTGGGATTAATTATTAAATAATGGGAGTGAGAAGAGGGGGAGAGAAACCATATTTCGGCGAAGACTCAGTCTGAGCTTACCAGTGTACTGATAGCAGGAGAACAGAAGTCGCCAAGGGGCCCACTCGCTCACAGGCCTAGTTATTTTGAGATGGTGAAGGGGAACAACCGAGTCCAACACGGGGTTTTCGATTGAAAAAATTAAAAACAATAGCCCATTATGAGCTGGTCGCCTTGATCTAGTGGTTATAGCATCCGCCTTCCGTGCGGGCATTCAGGGTTCGATTCCCTGAGCCAGCTCAGTACTATCAATGACTCAGCATATCTGTAAAGATTCAGCTTCGGTTGAGTCCTGTTCCCCAGATATTGAGTTGCAGCCAGTACGTTAACCTAGTGCGCAGATGGCATAGTTCCAGTGGCCTTCGGGTTCCATACCTCCCTCAGATTATCTGAGAGACAGGGGTGTGTGCCGCTAAAATGGTTAACAATACCGGGCTGTATACCAAAATCTGATTATTCAGTGGCTGGGATGACGGTTGATAACATGATGAGTCATAGTACAATTGAGAAACCCAATGATTTTTTTCCCCCCTTGCAGTATTTCATTAGTATTTATTTGTGTTTTTGATCATTGCTTTGATAATTTGGAGTAATTTACTTTATAATGATAATTAATCAACGTTTTACCCCTCCCCTCCATTTCCCTAATCACACCCATTTTCCCTTTTCCCCCCTCCCACACCACTTACAGTAGACCACTCTCGCCTATATAAAGGCTGCATGAATGAGGAAAAATCATTAGTTCATCGGTCACCAAGAAGTGAACATCTCTCTCTCGTTAAAACAAAAAAAAATGAATCGCGTTTGTGGAAAGTGTTTGGAAGTAATTCCGGCCGTCCTCTACTCGAGGCATATTCAGGATTGCCGTAGCAATCTACAGTGTAGGTGCTGTGGAAAAGAGTTTTTACTTCAACAACGGGCATGTTTTGAAAGACATGAAAATAAATGCGGAGATCAACCTCCAGTCAAAAAAATTAGACTCTGGGAACCGAAGAAGCAGGCAATAATGGAGAAAATTGGACAAGGTATGACTTTTGGATATGAAACAGCTTTTAAAAATCGATTGCAATCTTGGTTTATTCGAAATGATTCACCTGCAGACTTACCAACATTCCTGTTAAAAGTGAAAGATGTCATAACGACTAAAATAAGAGAAGCCTTAAACGACTTTACATCGATTAAGGTCAATGTACTTGTGGAGTTTACGTTTAAAAATATGGCATGTGAGTTACAAGACAAAGCGTTCAAAACCAGAAACAAAGCCATACAAGCTGATACAAATCTCGATGATGTTGTTAATAAATTTATTGAAACACTGAAAAATGAAATGGAAGAGAGTCAAATGAAAAAGAGTGGGTGGACTTTGGATCATATTGAAGGGTTGCGTTTAAGAATTAATAAAAATTTGCCTCTAAAGGGAAGCACTTACATCCGACTCCCTCCACAAATCGAAAGCAAACGTGCTTGTGTTGATGTGAAAAATAAAGATAATTTATGCTTTCAATATTCAATTCTAGCCAAATTTATTACCAAGGATGCACAGCGTGTTAGTAAATACTTCAATCTTGATCACCCCTATGATTTTTCTTGCATCGATTTTCCTACTCCTCTAAAGCAGATTAAACAATTTGAGAGGATCAACAACATTTCTATAAATGTGTACGGATTGGATGCTGATTACAAAATATACCCCCTTAAAGTGACAAAAGAGGAATTACCCGATCACCGTGATCTCCTTCTCATAAGCGACGATTTGGGTGTACACCATTACGTTTATATCAAGCATTTTGAAAAATTGGTTGCAAGACAGTTGACGAAACACCTTGGACGAATAGTTATCTGTAAAAGGTGTTTTACTAAATTTGATGATCAGTATGGTAAACCAAAAGAGGAAAAATTAGCTGAACACCGTGAATACTGCATGGATAACAAGGCAATTCGTGTAGACATGCCTACAAAAAAACCATACATTGAATTCGAAAATTGTGAAAGAATGCTGAAAGTTCCTTACGTTGTATATGCTGATTTTGAAGCAATATTGGAACCGGTAGCAGAAAGTTCAACAAAAGCCTGCACCACAATAATTCAAAGACATGTACCTATGAGTTATTGTCTCTATGTAAAGAAATCAGATGAAGTGGAGGACGTGCAGTTGGACATACCATCAGATCCAGTTGTCTACAGAGGGAAGGATGTGGTCTCTCACTTTGTTCAACAAATTAAACAAATAGCAGAGACAATTTCGATAGCTTATTCGGTGAATATACCAATGATACCGCTATCTGAAGAAAAAGAAACGAACTTTCATTCTGCGAGGAGATGTTACTTATGTAACTTACAGTTCACCGAAAATGATGGGAAAGTACGTGATCATTGCCACATTACTGGTAAATACAGGGGCCCAGCACACAATAGCTGTAATCTGAGATGTCAGAACCCGAAATTTGTACCAGTCCTGATACATAACCTCTCAGGATACGATTCGCATTTCATTGTCAAGGAGCTTGGATACGACGAACGAGAGATCGAGGTTATTCCTAACTCGGAAGAAAAATATATCTCATTCACAAAAAGAGTAGCCGGAGGATTCAAAATACGATACATCGACACCTTCAGGTTCATGTCTGCAAGTCTAGACGCCTTGGTAAAAAACGTTCCTGAATTTAAAGAGATATCAAAGTTTCATTCTCTAGACGATGTGACTCTTAGATGAAAAGAAAAGGGGTGTTCCCGTACGAATACGTCTCGTCCTGGGAAAAATTAGAAGAAACCTCTCTACCTCCTAAAGACGCCTTCTACAGTGAATTAAATAAACGTAGTATTACTGATGAGGATTATCAACATGCTAAAACAGTACAGAACCATTTTAACTGTAGTACTCTTGGAGAGTATAGTGATCACTACCTTAAGACAGATGTTCTCCTACTAGCAGATGTGTTCGAAAACTTCAGAGATACAATTCATAAAAGCCATAAGCTAGACCCAGCTCACTACTTTACATTACCTGGTTTGTCATGGGATGCCATGTTAAAATACACAGGAATCAGACTGGAACTTCTGATTACGATCAGATTATGATGATTGAAAAAGGGATAAGAGGTGGGATTCGTCAAGCCTCCCACAGATATGTGAAAGCAAACAACAAATATACGAAGGATTATAACCCCAACGAGGAATCCACTTTTGTCACATACCAGGACTGCAACAATCTGTATGGATTCGCTATGTCGAAACCACTACCCTATGGTGCATTTAAGTGGTGTGAAGACGATGTTGATATATTGAAGCTGAATGAGGATGAGGGACATGGGTATATCATGGAGGTGGATATCGAGTACCCACAACATCTACACGAAATACACAATGATCTTCCGTTTCTTGCAGAAAATATCATACCACCCGGAGATACGAACACAAAACTTACACCTCATCTAGGCAAACGTGAACGCTATGTCGTGCGTTAAAGCAGGCTATAGCTCATGGGTTGAAAGTTGCCAAAATCCACCGAATATTGAAATTCAATCAATCACGATGGTTAAAACCATATATAGACTTCAATACTGAATTAAGAAAAAACGCTAAAAACCATTTTGAGAAAGACTTATTCAAGTTAACGCTATTTTTGGGAAAACGAATTTTTAGATAGAACCATATACAGTGAAAATCTAGCTGCTCTACACATGTCTAAGAAATCTATCGTATTCAACAAGCCAATATACATTGGTATGAGTATACTCGATATTTCGAAAACAACTATGTACGAATATCATTATGACATAATGTTGCCGAAATTCGGGCTCGAAAGATTGAAATTATGTTATATGGATACAGATAGTTTCATATATGTAATGAAAACAGACGATCTATACCTCGATACACTAAATATGCTAGACTACATGGATACATCCGACTATCCTAAAGATCATCCATGCTTCTCTGCCAAAAACAAAGAAGTACTTGGCAAATTCAAAGATGAAATGAATGGTGAAATAATTTCCGAGTTTATAGCTTTGAGAGCAAAGATGTATGAGATTCTAACAGAAGGTGGAAGGGAGATAAAGAAAATCAAGGGTATAAGTAAGAATGTCGTTGAAAAAGAAATACGTTTCGAAGATTATTACAACTCCTTATTTTCCAAAAATATAATTAAAAAACAAATGGTTGTCATCCAATCCAAACAACACAACGTTTCGACGACGCGAGTTAACAAAATTGCATTGTCCCCATTTGATACGAAAAGGAGAATATTGGAGGACGGTGTGTCAACGGTTGCTCATGGTTACTTGGAATAACTCGAATAAAAATAAACCCACCCATTCAAAAGAAAAAATGTAATAGATTATAATTATTATTCGTAGGGAAAAAATTATTAAAAAAAAAAAAAAAACTTTACAGCAATAGGTGGGATTGAAGATGAAAACTTCCTATTTTTTAAAAATATCACATGTTTTTATTCAACTTGAATATTTTATTATTAAATTTATGTAGTTTTCCCATATTGTACATAGCACCGTTATGAAAATCAATTAAAATAATTCCAAACATACTAACAAAAAACCTATTGAACTAACCTGTTACGAGGTAGCGAAATTTACCGATGATCGACTCGATTTAGAATGTGTGTATGAATGGGCCTCTAGCGTGGTCGTAAAGACCCCCAAGCAGTATGAATGGAACTTATAAAAGTCAATAGTAAGTCATTAATCCCTTATAAACGCCCAAAATGGTGGGAACTCATATTGGAAACAGCACTTTCCCCAAAAGTCCCAAATTTTGCCCGAAATGGTATAACTTTCCCTTAGAAATGTGCCTACCTACCGGAAACACGGCAATCCCTCAAAATAACGCCCAAAATGGTAGGTATGGCAATCTATGGAATTGTTCTTACCGGAAACACGGCATTCTCCCTTAAAAGTCCCAAATTTTGCCCAAAATGGTACCTATAACTTTTCCTTAGAAATGTGCCTACCTACCGGAAACACGGCAATCCCTCAAAATAACGCCCAAAATGGTAGGTATGGCTATCTATGGAGCTGTTCTTACCGGAAACACGTCATCCACCACTAGTCCCCAATTTAACCCAAAATGGTATAACTGCTCCTTAGAGACGCACCTATCGGAAACACGGCATCCCCGCTTATACTCAAAATTGAATAACTATCCTTGGAAATGGACTTGTATGAATGGGCCTCTAGCGTGGTCGTAAAGACCCCCAAGCAGTACGAATGTTTAGTTTATGTATGAATGGGCCTCTAGCGTGGTCGTAAAGACCCCCAAGCAGTATGAATGTTTAGTATGTAAGTAGGACTCCATCGATGTGCCTTCACCTTGACGTTGGTGATGGAGCTTTTGACTAAGAAAGGCACAAACTATAATTATCAAAACAATGTGGTGTACATGATTAAGTAACAAAAAACAAACAAACAAAAACATTTTGCTATAGCAAACCCTTGGAATGTTTGATAAAATTACTGGTTTCCAATAAAACTACTAGGTTCTTGAGTCATTACGGTACAACGCATTTTAGCGGACTGTTAGCTATTTTACTTTTAAACAAAAAACTTCCATTTTCTAATATTTGCGGATATAGCAGAGCTCTAGTTCCCATCTTGAGTCACCGTTTCACGTCGCATAAGTACCATTTCACGAAAAGTTGGTTAAACAAAAAGTTGGCAGTCATAGAAGGTAGCCAAGAATTAAAAACACATTACTGTCTTTCTCATCTCTTGTCCCACTTGTCAAAACATAATGGTGTGCGTCTACATAGATTCGCAATGGAAGAAACGCTGTTGAACCAGATTCCATATTGTGAGCCACACGGAACTTAAAGAACCGTTTTCCCCGACAAGGGAGTACTCTATTTCAAAAATCATACATCTTACCATTTAGTTCATTCATATGTGATTTCGAATCTGGTACTAGATACAACAGATCTGAGACCACATATTAGTCGGATAAGCTGCGAAAGCTAATTTTTGCCCCTGAAACAATGGTGCTGTACGAATGGTGTTGTGCGGGTTTTAGTATCACATATCTTGCAGGGTGACCCCTGCGCCAGAACATACTTTTCCCCTCTACTAACATAACTTTGCCAATTTTGGCGAATGTGGAGTGTATGTTTATAGGATTAGTGTGTCGGGAATTCAGATGGGGATGTTAGGTAGATTGGTGAGCAGTGGCCAATTGCAATTGAAAATCTATGTGAATTCCAATTGCAATCGAAAAAATTGATTGATTGATTGCTCGATTGATTGAATAAATTGATTGATTGATTGAATCGAGCGCGTCCCTGGTGATGAGAGTGTATACAATTTCTTTCACCCTGGTGTCGAAAATGCCTGTTGGTGAAAACTTCGGGGCCTTACTGTGAACGAACGGCTGGACGTACGGTGCTGCGGGTGGTCTTAAACAACTCCCAAGTTCGAGAACTATTTAAAACCATAAAAAAATTCACGTAAAACAAAGGTATAGGCTTTCTGAAAATTTCAGCCCCTATTTTGAACCCCTTAGAGATGACTGACAGTAACGTCGAGCTTCGAGGACCAACTAGACCCTGGACGGAACCTATATCCCGAATTTCATCAATTTTTATTCATGGTAACTAAGCAAAGTGGCATGTACGGCGTACGGCGTACAGCGTTCGGCGGACAGACAGAAACATTTTTATTGCAGTTTTGGATTCTACATACCTTGAAACGTAAACCATCAAATTTTGAGGGGGGGTAAGAATTTTGGTTTATTATTTTCAATAATGAACCATTGGAATCGAGCATGTAAAAAAAAAAATTCTTACCCCCCTCAAAATTTGATGGTTTACGTTTCAAGGTATGTAGAATCCAAAACTGAAATAAAAATATTTCTGTCTGTCCGCCGTACGCCGTACGGGCCACTTTTCTTAGTTACCATCAAAGAAAATTGATGAAATTCGGGTTATAGGTTCCGTTCGGGGTCTAGTTGGTCCTCGAAGCTCGACGTTACTGTGAGTCATCTGTAAGGGGTTCAAAATAGGGGTTGAAATTTTCAAAACGCCTATACCATTTTTTTACGTGAATATTTTTACGGTTTTAAATAGTTCTTTAACTTGCGAGTTTTTTAAGACCATCCGGAGCGTCGTACGTCCAGCCGTTCGTTCATAGTAAGGCCCCGGAAGTTTGCACCGACAGGCATTTTCGACTCCAGTGTGAATGAAATTGTATACAATTCAAACCAAATCTCGTAACCAGAGACGCGCCCACAATAGGAAATTTCGCGGAGATGAAATCATTGCTAGGGATCACCTGATTATTATTGGCGGAGTATGAAGTCGAGTTGGTTGTTCTGTGATATTATTTCATTTGAAAAATGATGGCTCTTTTGGAGTTTGTTGGTAGGTAGTGAAACTTGAACAAACGTTGAAGTATTATTGATGGGTAAATTATTACTACGGTAAATCATTACTCAACGGTAAATTATTACACAACGGTTCATTATACCATCTACGTAGAAGGGGCTGGAGTTTGTTGGTAGGTACTTTCGCAACTTTTTTCATTCCTCATCAACAATTTCTTTTCAGAACTTCATTATGTGCGTTTCTTTTTGTTAGGTACTGTTTGTCATCGGCAGAATTATTTTAGCAACATTTAACTCGTGATTTAGGTAGGTACCTAGTAACGTGTACGGGGTTAGGTACTAACCTCCTATCTACCTAACCGGGGTTTTGGTTAGGTAGGTCATTATTGAATATAATAAACCAAAATAAATGGGTCAATTTCTCGGATTTGAAGATAAATAATGTATGAGACTGACGGGAGACTATGACAGGGTGTAAATACTTGTTCGTGTTCTTCGTCCAAATATCTGGAGAGAGCGGGCTCGTATTTTATGATCTCCGTAACGCCATCTTTTTGTTCGATGGAGTCGAGTCAAGTTAGACATCGAACGCTGCATCAGACCAGGAAGTTCTTATTTTTTTAATATGTAGGCGACGATGGAAAGGAATGATTAATCCAAGTTTTCGACTTCAGTAGACGAACGCATCATAGTTTAAAAAACCCAGAAAACCACGAAATTCTCGACCTTTTCTCGGTTTTTGTCGAATTTGAATCAGGAGGACTACTTTTTCGGCAGTGACTGCTGGCGATGATACTTTTATAAAGTAGAATAAATTTACAATAATTTTAGACCAGAAAGGTTACTGTTGACACAGCCTTGCAAAGTTTCGATGCTTTTTTCCCATAATTTTTTGAAAAATTCCATCATTTTTAGCCTTATTAATCGTCTTGAAGGCCTATTTTATCGTTAAAAAACCCCTCCCACCCTTCCACTGAACTCAACAGGGGTCTGAGGGGACCCCACAAGTGATGGAACAAATTTTTGCATATCTTCAAGAGAACTCTGAAGTGTGCCACGCACCAACCAGATAGAAGGAGAAGTGGACACAAGGCTCAGACCTGGGGCCCCTGGGGTCCGCCTGGGACCCGGCCGGAGCTCAAGGTCTGTTACGTTGCCAAGGAAATTCCGTTCCACCAGCAATTCGTATCTTTTCGCAAGGTCAACACTCATATTTACACGGATGATCGTTAGCGTCTGTTGGCTCTGTTGATGAGGAACGAAATGCAGAGCCACCGCTGATGACTACGGTGGACTTAACCCACAGTTACATGCTAAGCGGTACTGTTGGATGAGTGCGACTCCTTCGGGCTATCCGACAGGTAGCACAGGTCCTTTCAAATGAGTGTTCAGTATGCTATGAAGAGCAGTGGCGTAGCCAAGGGGTGGTTAGGGGGGTCATAACCCCCCCCCCCCCATTGGCTCGAAATGTTTATCAAAATTTCAAGAACGATATCAAACACAGCAGTAACAAACAAATACAACAATAACAGATTACACGGTTGCTAAAACGCAAAAAGTACCTATTTTTACACACATTTTCACTCATAACACCCCTGGGTATATTCCGATCGGGCTGAAAAGTTTTGGGACACAACTAGGGCCCAAATGGAGCATGTGTCCGAAAGAACGATTTTTTAAGACCGAAAATGAAGCCTGTACACGTGATACGGCGGACGGACATTGCATTTTTGGAATCTACGCACCTGGAAACGGAATAGAAAAATTTTTGAGGGGGTATTATAAATTTTTTTTGCTGAGCAAATACATAGGTGTATTATTCACAGAATAATAAACCAAAACGCTGCAAAGTCCTTGTCACATGGGTTTATTATTCTATTGGACATACCTACAGAAATGTTGGCTGTTCATTTATTGTTTCTTTCATGCGTAATAATCGAAATAGTTCTGCGTCTGACTGGTCCGGATCAGAACTCGAAAAGCCCATCTGTTCGAGAAAAGCTGTAACAAGATTCACCATCTGGCGAGTGTCCGTTCGTCGGAACTATCGTTTCACGGTCAGATACTTCCGTTTTCTATCTTCTGAACTCTGAATCATATTTACCACCCAAAAACAGCGTGTCTCGTAGTTTTTGAGTGAGGGGAGGATTCTTCCAGTTTCTAAGGAGGCTCCATTAATTTTCGGTATTGGTATCGCAAATTAATCATTTTTTGATTTCTTGAAAAAACAGTAAACCTTTTCTATTGAGTAAATGGCTGGGTTTCGGAGTTTCCATTGTAAGAAGCAGTCTCTACGTACTTTATCGACCCTGCTATTACGATTCGAAATATCTGCTATAAAACGAGTTTTGAGAGTAGCCAGGAAGGGATACACCATAGATCCATTATAGTTATGGATACTACGAACAGAGAACATCTGTCACGTTTTCATTGAGTTTATCCGTCAAATAGTTCTCGTTCTGGAAGGAAGTCGGTCCAACAGAGTCGTGCTTGCTCCACTTGATGTATCGGTTACCTGTGTCAAACCGGAACAAATGGAGACGATCCGTCAAACCCACACAGCTCCGCACAGCATTGACGACACACATAGTTATTGTTCCGCCAAACTCTAAACCACCAAAATGAAGACTGTTTGTTCCCCTTAACGCGGAAAGGAAGATACGGGGTCGGACAAGGGAAAAATGAAGTTAAACAGAAAAAACTTCATAGAAATTAAAAGTTTTTAATTCGAAACAGACTAAAATCCATTTGAGCCAGCAAGATCTCTTGAGCGAATTTTGGAACCTTATGACTTGTAGCTATTTTCTACGGTCATAAAGCTATTTTAAACCTTCAAGAACTCGTACCTACTTGACCAACTTTTACTTCCACGCTTCCACTACACAGGAATGGATACCGTCAAAACTAGGTGTTCGAGAAAACCATGAAATCTTGCTCAGAATTGCTCAAAATGAGATTCTAGATGGTTTTCCGCTTGATGTCGCTCCGTAATTATGTTGGAATTTCAAATGGTCATAACTTCCTCAGAATACTGTCGTTTTCAGATTCTCTTTTTTTGTTCAGCTTGTTGAACTCTTCAATTTGAGATTAGAAAAGTGTCATTAGTTTCTAGGTTGAAAATTGTTCGCATAATTAGAATACCTTTATTGCTATTTTATAATTTTGCCGAGAACGCAGTTATTATTTTGGGAATGCAAGTACCTACTATGATTATTAAAACTTTTACTAATATTTTACTAATAATTAATCGTTTATAATAATTTTAATAATATTTTTAGACAGTAGCGGTGCATGGGGTCTGAAAACGGTGGGGTACCAAACCAGAAACAAAAACTAACAGATTTGTCAACAAAATACCCCACCGCAACCTCCTTCCCTTATTTACTGATATTACTGATATTCTCTATTTACTGATAGCAGTGATATTCAGCAAAGCTCAACTCTTTAATCAACACTATCGTCGTACGACAACATCGACAATTTTTACTGCAAATTAGCCACCGAATTCATGTGTTACAAAAATATAGTAAACTAAAATACAACAAAAAAATGACGCCCCAAGGGTGTTATGGGTGAAAAACGAGTTTAAAAACGCTGCAAATCCTTGCACAACGGTTTATTATTTCGTACAGAATACCCTCCTGTTACAGACCACAGCTCTCCGTATAGATAACCCTTTCTATAATATAGCCTGACCGCTCGCTTCGCTCGCTATCCGAGATTCGCTGTACGCAGTATCGTGGAACCAACAAACGACGGAAAAATCCCATAGCCTACCGGGTATTTGTGCCCAATTTTATCAAAATCCGTCAAGCCATTCAGGAGTTGACCATGGTCGACCATATTTCCGCTATGGTCAGGGAATTAAAAATGCGCCTACGTTCAACTTGGGAGGCTACCGGATATTGGTGCCAAATTTGGTCGATATCCGTTGAGCAATTCGGGATTCGACCATGGAGGGGCCCATGGATGCGCTATGGTCGACCGCGGGGGTAGTCCGAAGGGTCGATCGTAGATAGAATTTCACGTAGATTACGAATACGCGATAAAAAATAGGGGTTACCATTTCAATTAACGAAGTTGACCATGGTCGACCATAGTTCCGCTATGGTCAGGGAATTAAAAATGCGACGTTGCACAACTTGGGAGCCTACTGGATATTCGTGCCAAATTTGGTCGATATCCGTCAAGCCATTCAGGAGTTGACCATGGTCGACCATAGTTCCGCTATGGTGAGGGAATTAAAAATGCGACGTTGCACAACTTGGGAGCCTACTGGATATTCGTGCCAAATTTGGTCGATATCCGTCGAGCCGTTTGGCCGTGCATAGAAAGACACACAGACAGAGATCCGTTTTTATGATATAGTAGGGATATGTACTGTTCTATACATATCAGATCGCACACCCTCCCTCCAAAAAACTCCATCCCCTTCTACGTAGATGGTATAATGAACCGTTGATTAATGATTTACCATTGTGTAGTAATAATTTACCCATCAATAATACTTCAACATTGTTCTTCACTACCTATCAACCAACTCCAAAAGAGCCATCATTTTTCGAATGAAATAATATCACAGAACAACCAACTCGACTTCATACTCTGTGATTATAATCAGGTGATCCCTAGCAATGATTTTATCTCGGGCCAATTCCCGATTGTTAGCGCGTCCCTGGTGACGAGATTTGGGCTAATTGTATACAATTTCATTCACCCTGCTGTCGAAAATGCCTGTCGGTGCAAACTTCGGGGCCTTACTGTGAACGAACGGCTGGACGTACGATGCTCCGGGTGTTCTTAAAAAACTCGTAAGTTCAAGAACTAATTAAAACCGTAAAAAGATTCAAGCAAAAAAAGGTATAGGCGTTCTGACAATTTCAACCCCCTATTTTGAACCCCTTAGAGATGATTGACAGTAACGCCAAGCTTCGAGGACCAACTAGACCACGAACAGAACCTATAACCCGAATTTCATCAATTTTGTTTCATGGTAACTAAGAAAAGTGGTCAGTACGGCGCACGGCGTACGGCGGACAGACGGAAATATTTTTATTGCATTTTCGGATTCTACATACCTACCTTGAAACGTAAACCATCAAATTTTGAGGGGGGCTGGCTTTCTTTTTTTTTTTTATGCTCGATTCCAACGGTTCATTATTGAAAATAATAAACCAAAATAGGGTTTTTTGGTGTTTTAGTAATATGAGGTTGGTCTAAAATCGTCTTTCTTCCTCACACAGTTGGGGTACAAATTTTGGAACACGTTTGGGTCCTAATCATGCTCCTAAGCTCGGCCGCCCGATCGGAATACACGCAGGGGTGTTACGAGGGAAAACTGGGCGTAAAAATAGGGGTTTCTCGATTTATTAATTTTTTTGGAGGTTTTAGCGAACATGAGCTTGTGAGGTATCTTTTCCATAGGTTTTAGAAAGGGAAGACCGCATATGAAGTCGATTTTGACTAAAGAGTGAAGAATTGAGGTTGCAGCGAATGTTAAGCTCCCAGTATTCATTTTCTATGGGTCAGGAATTGGGTAGCTGTCTGAAGTCACCATAACTTTGTATAATAACACTAGAAGTAGTATTAGCAGGTGAATCAAGACAATTAAATGGCACTATCAATGATCAATGATAATCCCTTTAAAAAAATAAATAAAAAATGAAATTATCCGCGTAAAGGTGTCAGTTATAGCCCCTTACTCGTTACTAGGTACCTATCTAAATCACGAGTTAAATGTTGCTAAAATAATTCTGTCGATGGCAAACAGTAACTAAAATGGCGAAAAGAAACCAAATAATGAAGTTCTGAAGGAAAATAGTTGATGTGGAGTGAAATAGATGCCCCTTCTGCGTAGATCACTGTTTTCTGTGGTCAGTACCTACCCTCTGGTCAAGTATAATGAACCCTTTTGTAATAACTTGCCCATCAATAATACTTCAACGGTTGGTCAAGTTGCAAAAGTACCGATCAGCAAAATCCAGCCCCTTCTTGGTAGATGAACCGTTGTGTAATAATTTACCGTTGTGTAATAATTTACCGTTGTGTAATAATTTACCGTTGTGTAATAATTTACCGTTATGTAATAATTTACCGTTGTGTAATAATTTGCCGTTGTGTAATAATTTACCGTTGTGTAATAATTTACCCATCAATAATACTTAAAAGTTTGTTCAAGTTTCACAAGTACCTACCTACCAACAAAATCCAATAGTCCATCACTTATCAAATGAAATAATATCGCACAACAACCAACTCGACTTCATACAGCCATCCTTGATTAGGTATAATCTGGAGCTCCCTAGCGATGATATCCCGGCCGGATTTATACCGTTTGATTCACGATCGTGTTGACGAAGCTTTTTAGTGCACACGAACGGCTGGACGTACAGTGCTCCGGGTGGTCTCAAAAAATTGTTTAGCTCAAGACAAATTCAATATCGTTAAAAAAACATACCTTTAATCGAAAGTTTTTGAGATACGGCGTTCTGAAAATGTCAACCCCTGTTTTGAACCCCTTAGAGATGACTGACAGTAACGCCGAGCTTCAGGACCAACTAGACCCCGAACGGAACCTATAAACGGAATTTCATCAATTTTTATTCATGGTAACTAAGAAAAGTGGCCCGTACGGCGTACGGCGGACAGACAGAAATATTTTTATTGCAGTTTTGGATTCTACATACCTTGAAACGTAAACCATCAAATTTTGAGTGGTTGGGGGGGGTAAGAATTTTTTTTTTCTTGCTCGATTCCAATGGTTCATTATTGAAAATAATAAACCAAAATTAGTGACTTCGAAGTCAGACGCCTGAAACTGCAAATAGCCTACTACAAATAAAAAATAAATTAAATCACCCAAATAGGGTAAACTGTATAGTAATGGGCCGTTTAAGGATTTCGTCGACTTTGGTAGTTCGGTGTACCATTCCTATTTACCGTACAGAAATCCTAAAAATTGCAATCTATACCTTGAAATCTGTAGATCCGATTCATACCCTTTCTTGAATGATTATTATGTTTGGTGCCTTAGATGTTTCATTCTATCTGAATTATGTTGAAAAACATAGTAATGGGACAACTAATTCTATTATGAGACACTTCCATTCAGTAATGGGACACCTGTATTTCTTTCGTTTCAGCAGATTTGTAGTTGTCGAGAAGCATCTCATGGTCAATGAAATGTGTATAGACCGGTTTCAGGTTGTAAAAGAAGGTCTCCTGGATCAATATTTACACTCGAAATCATACAGAAAAATTACTGCAATTTGTAAACCAACCATAAAGTTTTTATTCTTCATTATTGCTTTATTTAAATCAAAAATATCATTTTTATTTAACTAATAGATATGAATCAGAAGAGGAACTGAACAAGGAACACTTGAAGGCACATGCAAAAGTAGAAATAAAACTAGAAAATCCTGGACAAAAAGTGGAAATAAAACTAAACACCCAACTGAGCATTTTTCATTATGTCGTCTACTGAAAACATCCCGTCACTGTCGGTATCACTATGAGACGCATATTCTAAGTGGCCCTTAGACTCGCTACAATAATTGTCACTGCTGTCCTGTTCAGTGAAACATTCGTCACAAAGAAACATATATGATGGTCCTCAGGATCGGGAATATGGAGCTTGTGACAGGATGGAATACACCTCTCATGAAAAGCGAACTTGCAGGAAGTGAGCGTCGCAGTTGTTTAGCCTGCACCCTGATCAGTTTGCCGCACTTTTTACACTTCTGTTTTCCTTCAACTTCTTCAATTTATCCCTTTCTTCTTTCTTCTGAAGCCTGATTATTTTTCGCTCTTGTTTTTCTTTCTTCTCAGCTTTCCTCTTGAGGGATTCTCGAAATGAATCAGAGGTCACTGCGAAACTTATTCTCTCCACTATCTTGCCCTTACTCTTCGGCATCACTTCTTCTGCGAGAAAAAAATTGATTGGTTTTTGGTTGCCGTTTCAAAAACGCTCTTTCCTACACAACCCCTGGCAAACTGTCATTGAAGGGGTTAGGACGAGGGTTGTTGTCGAGAAACTGTTTCACGCTGTGGCAAACATCGAACATTTTTCTGGGAAATCCTTTTCGAGCACTATCTACAATCCACGTGACCAACCTGGCCTCCTCTCTACATGTAAAGCAGGAGAAGGGCCAAATGTCGTTTTTAAATTCGGTACCTTCAGGTAATGGCTCAATGTAGCTCTGGGTACCCCATACTTCTTCCAAGCAACTGTTAAGGATATGGCGCCTTCTGCAAAGCTTCTGTTGAGTATTTAGGATGTTTTGGCATCTTGATCGCCTGAAAATTCGTTCATAGAAATGCCAACTTGAATAATACTCTTATTATACGTAAAAGAGGTATGAATTAAGTATAAAATAATTATTATAGTCGAAAATATTACTGTAGACAGTATCGGGACACGCTAAAATATAGTAATGGGCCACGGTGGCCCTTTACTACCAAGACTCATAATGGGCACTATTTTCTTATACAGGCTTGATCAGCGTGAAATTTCCTCTCCAGAGGCACTGAAAACCCCCTCTAATTTTCAAACCAAGAAAAACATAGTAATGGCCCCCCTGGACCATTACTATGTCTTGACGAAAATTCAGTACAGTAAAGAGACAGCTCTATATTGGGGTTATAAACGGATAGTTTCTCAAGAAATATGAATGGAATCAATAGAGCAGGTCCTAAAGAATCAGTAAAACAAAGAAACTTGAAAAATATTGAATAATAATGTCCCACGAAGCTTAAGAGGAACGCAAATTCTTAGCAAAAATTGTGTATTTACCTGGCGAAAAGAGGTCGACGCGTTCACTTCGCTGAAACTGAAAATGGCATTCAGCTTACGGGGACAGCAGCGACCGCCCGTCTCTATGGAGTTAGAGACAAGACGAGGCAGCTGTGCAAATTTCGTTGTCGTACGACGATCTGCAGCCTTATTATAGCTAGTCAAACATAAGTGTCCCATTACTGTAGGGGGGCCCATTACAGTACCTTTTACCCTACCTGAATTCAAAGTTCAACGCCAGTTGGACGTAATTCATTAGGGACGAGTACTAGGTACCTCTGTTTTAACCTCCAAATCCGTTTATATTATCTGAAGCAACCAAGGTACCTACCTACGCACTTTCGAAGAATGGACACCGACGGTTATCTCGAATCAAGACCAAATCTGTGGAAGGTATATAATTATGCTTTCTCAGTTGATTTATACCTAATCTAATCCATACCCACGTGTATCATACAACCTGAGTTGACCAAAAATTAATAGCATCGTTATATTTATTAGACCTGTTGAGTAATAATTGGTTATTTGGCCGTTTGAAATGATCATTTAAAATCTTATTGTACCCCAATACGTTCAACGAGTTGCACGCCTCTGTACATGATGCACAAACTTTATACACTACATTCCTGTTCATTCAACATCGATAATTTGCAGACCACCTACCTACTTTAAAAACCGAAATATTGGCGTGTTGTTGTACACAACGGGTAGGTACTTGATAATTAGGACGTTACAGCAGTGCCTGCGCAATCATTAATTTTTTTTTAAATTCCAGGACGATCACACCAAAAATTTTCAAATCTGAAAGACACTTGGAATAATTTGGTCGGTTGTTCATACATAATGTTCTAATAAATCGGAAAAGTATGATAGAGCAAACGTGAGATTTGCTAAAGAAGGGGTATGAACGTAGCAACGAAGTTGTTACAATTTCAATTTATCAATTAATAACTTTTTTGGTTCTTCGGAAATGAATAAAAAAAGTAACAATATCAGCTGAGTAATAAGAACTCATCAAAAGAGACTTCTAGCTCCCGAATTAGGCTGCTTCTCGTCAATCTTGACTCTACCAATTCAGGGAGCAGAGCGTGATGGTAAAAGTAAATGAGTTTTTTCTCCATCTTTTGATTCCATAACTCATCGTCGATTGGAATTTCTGCGATGTGCAAGTCTTTGCCCGTGTACACTACGAAATAACATTTAGTGGCTCCCGCAATGTGCAGTTGCCCTTGGACTTGAAAGTAATAGGGATGGGTTCTCTTCAATTTCAAATCTTTGTGAGATATGAAGAATGATTTGTTTTTGGACGCAGGATCAGCTGTCGTCAACTTGCTGGCTGACTGAGGGCATTTAATTTCAGTGATTGAATTTTCACCCTCAATCCAGCCATCGGGTGACGCACCCAAAAATCTATATTTTCGGTCAACGAAAAGCCTACACTCTCTGACTTTCAGTCCACTTCTGATCGTGAATGAAAATATATAAATCCGGCTCAGATATCACTGCTAGGGAACACCTGATTATGATTACGCATGTCTGTATGAATTCGAATTGGTTGTATCGTGATACTTTGTTTGAAGAATGATGGTTGTTTTGGAGTTTTTTATAGGTAGTTTTTTAATCTGAAAAAACGTTAGGTACGCTTCACGAATAACAGCAAATAATTTATAGAATAAAAATTATATATACAAATAATAATTATAGAATTCTTCATTCCGCCGCACATTTATGAAATGTGATTGCATGGTTGGATCCAGTACTCGATTTAGGGCTCTCTTGTGGGAAGCACAAAGGTAGGTATTGAGTTCAGAAAACAGTGATCATCTATACTGGTAAATAATAAACCGTTGTATAATAATTTGTAGCGTTACTTATTCTATTTTCGGATTCTACATACCTTAAAACGGAAACCATCACGTTTGGTTGGGGGAGAGGGGAATTTTAATGCTCAATTACAAAGGTTCATTATTGAAGATGATAAATGGAAAACTGACTGTTTTGGTAGACAAAATTATGGTTAGCTGGGTTGAAACGATTGTTGGAAGAGAATTACAAGTCAGGTACCTGAGCACCGCCGAGGCCTCGGGCCCGACTGGGAAGCCGCCTACCCCCCTTCAAGAGCTGCCTTCCTCCCCAACCCCCTCGCACATCACCTTCTGGACAACAATTGATGGGGTTTTAGTGGTCCAATTTTAAATTTGAAAAACCATAGTAATCAGCAAACTGCCCTCTAGAATTTGGGTAATTGGGATTTCCGAAAAAATTAGCCAAATTCGAACGCCAGTGACCCATATTAGTCCGGGAGCCGAGGGTGATTTTCTTACCTCATGCGAGGGAAAAGCAAGGACCACCCAAATTAGTAGGCATTGACCCCAAGGTCAAGAAAAACCCAGGTCTGACAACCTAAGTGGTGCGATTTGGACAGGGCAAATTTTTACATTTTAAAAATTTCAACAAAATTTACCTCATACGAGGGATGAATAAATATCACTTCATTTTCTCGGCATTTGAACCCCGAAACTAAATTGACCCCGTCAGACAAGTTTTCTAGTGCCGTTGGGAAATCTGACGACAATTTAAGTTCCAAATATTTGAGCAAAATATACCTCATAAGAGGGATGACAAATTCCAACGGCACTGTATTCCTTCATTCACCATCAACTGAAATCCACCTTGTCAGACGAGATTTCAGGTGCCATAACCACGCCAGACTGCCAAATTTTAAAATTCAGGCATAAATCACCCCATCGGAATAATGCACAATTTTGGCGTGAATCGGTTGAATTTATCATCCTAGAGTAGAATATGCCTCGTCAGACAGTTTATATGGTGCCATTTGAAAATCAGACAACAATTTGAATGTTGAATTTGAGCAAAATTTACCGCATAAGAGGGATGAAAAATTCCAACGGCATTTTATTCCTTCAATCACCCCTAAGTAAGACTCACCTCGTCAGACAAAATTTCAGGTGCGATAACCCCGCCAGACTGCCTACTTAGAAAATTAAGTATTACATTACCCTGTCAGAGGGATGCTAAATTTGGATGGGAATTGGTCTAACTCTTAAACCTACAGTAAGGTCCTACCTACTTGTCGGACAAGATTTCTAGTGTCGTTTGAAAATCAGACCATTTAAATCTCAAATTTTGAACTAAATGTGCCTACATTATAGCAAGGTTCCAAGATTCTAACGAAGATAATACATTATCTGGTCGTTACTACCTTAAATCTAATAGTTAGGCGAAGATATCGGTGTTAAAGTTCTTCAAATCCCCTTCACTACATTAATTCTCGAAAATTTTATGGTCACATGTACGTATTGATGGGCTTAGAAAAATGGATTACATACGTAATAAACACCAATTTTACTTCACACAAATGTAAAATCTATACATAATAAAACAGTGTCTGTTTGTTTGTCTGTTTGTTTGTTTGTTTGTCTCGGCATCAAGTGAGAACGGCTGAACGTAGAAAGTTGCGGCTGGTACCATTTGACGCAGAATTTATCTGGGAAGGTTTATGAAAAATCCGCATTTGAATCTGTCCATCCGTTGAAACGCTATGCATGAAATACTACTAAAAAACGTGTTATAATCACTTCTATGAGGACGTTTATGCTTATAATAACTTTGAACGGTTGGACGTAAATCCGATTGTAATTAGATTCTGGATTCAGCTCGACGAGTACATTCAAGTGGTACTTCAATCAGGATGTTAGTGAGAGGGGGGTACAGGTTATGAGAGGGGGGGGGGGGTCTACAGAAATTTCAAAACTACTTGACCAATTGGAGTGCAACTTTGGGAATTTGTTGTGTGAACATTGAGGAATGTTTCTAACCAGGTAGGGAGGGTTCATAGGATACGGGGGGGGGAGGGTTAAAGGCAGTTAGGGTTGGCATTGGGGAAGGTTTCTGATCAGTTGAGGAGGGGGGGATACAGGCATATTAAAATACATGACCGTTGGCTCCATTTATTTAAATCGCAGCAACACGCGTCGGTTCAAACAGTATAATAGATCATAAAACTGTTATGAGTGGGGCCTGTCCTAAAGGGGGTGTCTGTTCTACCGTTGCGAAGCGCGGGTACACAGCTAGTTTAGTATAAAAATTAAACACTTGAACGGAAGAAATTGAAAATACATTTAATAACAGGAGTCGATTATTCATCAACACCCTCCTCTTCATCGCTGTCACTATTCGTAATAATTTGTGGTTCTTCGTCTTCGACCTCTATGAGTACATTGTCCTCACACGCTGCAGCTGGTAATTCTTTGGGTAGGTGGACACCATCGAACCAATTGCTCGCGAAGATGCCATCTACTTCTTGCCAACCACATTTCGTTGGTGACCATGTGGGCAAAATTTGTTTATTTTTCTCCGCGATTCTCCAAATGTTGGCAACGTAGTTTGTTCTAGTGTTTTGCTTCAGTCTGCCAGACCCATACAGTTTCATGAAGCAAGTGAATTTGGCTTCATTAATATTTGGCGTTTTCTCCGCATACAGAGCAGCAGTGAATTTGGTAATTGGGAGAATTACCTTACGAGGGACATCAGGGGTACTCCCAACTGCAGCAAAGGCTTTTTGGTAGTCTTTGTTAGGTTCTAACATTTTAAATGGCCATATTTTACCTTTTCTGGCGAAGCTGGCTATGCCCATACTGCCAAAGAAAATCATTAGATCATCAGTGTCATTTGTCCTGACACACACATTCTCCGTCTTTCTCCTGCGTAGGAGCTCCTGTTGACTACAATAATGAGCATAATGGAATGGTGAATACTATCCTTCCAATTATTCTACTCAGCAGGATTCCTCAACGGGATTTTCCTTGGCAGTATGGACAAAATGGAAAAGAACATTAAGAGATTCCCGATTTTCTCTGACCAAGGGACAGGACCAAATAGGAAAACCATATCAATTAGCGATATTTATAAACGAATTGAAGAACCACTAGCATCCAGTTTACCAGTATTTCACGCATTCACAGGATGTGATTTCTCTTCTAGCTTCGCCAGAAAAGGTAAAATAAGGCCATTTAAAATGTTAGAACCTAACAAAGACTACCAAAAAGCCTTTGCTGCAGTTGGGAGTACCCCTGATGTCCCTCGTAAGGTAATTCTCCCAATTACCAAATTCACTGCTGCTCTGTATGCGGAGAAAACGCCAAATATTAATGAAGCCAAATTCACTTGCTTCATGAAACTGTATGGGTCTGGCAGACTGAAGCAAAACACTAGAACAAACTACGTTGCCAACATTTGGAGAATCGCGGAGAAAAATAAACAAATTTTGCCCACATGGTCACCAACGAAATGTGGTTGGCAAGAAGTTGATGGCTTCTTCGCGAGCAATTGGTTCGATGGTGTCCACCTACCCAAAGAATTACCAGCTGCAGCGTGTGAGGACAATGTACTTATAGAGGTCGAAGACGAAGAACCACAAATTATTACGAATAGTGAAAGCGATGAAGAGGAGGGTGTTGATGAATAATCGACTCCTGTTATTAAATGTATTTTCAATTTCTTCCGTTCAAGTGTTTAATTTTTATACTAAATTTTACATTTGTGTGAAGTAAAATTGGTGTTTATTACGTATGTAATCCATTTTTCTATGCCCATCAATACATACATGTGACCATACAATTTTCGAGAATTAATGTAGTGAAGGGGATTTGAAGAACTTTAACACCGATATCTTCGCCTAACTATTAGATTTAAGTTAGTAACGACCAGATAATGTTAGTAACGTGCAGGGTAATGTAATACTTAGTTTTCTAAGTAGGCAGTCTGGCGGGATTATTGCACCTGAAATTTTGTCTGACGAGGTGAGTCTTACTTAGAGGTGATTGAAGGAATAAAATGCCGTTGGTTCAAATTGTTGTCTGATTTTCAAATGGCACCATATAAACTGTCTGACGAGGCATATTCTACTCTAGGATGATAAATTCAACCGATTCACGCCAAAATTGTGCATTATTCCGATGGGGTGATTTATGCCTGAATTTTAAAACTTGGCAGTCTGGCGTGGTTATGGCACCTGAAATCTCGTCTGACAAGGTGGATTTCAGTTGATGGTGAATGAAGGAATACAGTGCCGTTGGAATTTGTCATCCCTCTTATGAGGTATATTTTGCTCAAATATTTGGAACTTAAATTGTCGTCTGATTTCCCAACGGCACTAGAAAACTTGTCTGACGGGGTCAATTTAGTTTCGGGGTTCAAATGCCGAGAAAATGAAGTGATATTTATTCATCCCTCGTATGAGGTAAATTTCGTTGAAATTTTTAAAATGTAAAAATTTGCCCTGTCCAAATCGCACCACTTAGGTTGTCAGACCTGGGTTTTTCTTGACCTTGGGGTCAATGCCTACTAATTTGGGTGGTCCTTGCTTTTCCCTCGCATGAGGTAAGAAAATCACCCTCGGCTCCCGGACTATATGTACAAATTTTGAAATTTTGAACACCAGAACCGATTTCCGGAAATTCTATGCTGATTCTGAATCCAATGCAGTTTACTGATTGAAAATCAGTCAATTATTAACGAACTGAGAGCGAATATTAATTTGCCCTCGACGGTGTTGCCATCTGTTGAATATTCTTACAAGTTTTTTTCAGGATATTTCCCCTTAATGTCGTATATTTCGTCCGTATTGGACTATTTGTTGCAAATTATCAAAAATATACTCAAGCGTTCAATTCATTAAAGGCGTCAGTTCGCAATGAATCGTCTCCTCCGACCGCTCGGTACTTGGTCATTTCTGTCATTCACCGGCGCTAAGTTAGCTATCTCCCATGGATGACAAGTAAAATTACAAGTATATACAACATTGCAAACCTTACCTCGCACGTGTCCATATGTGTAATATGATCGCGTTATTTATCTGTGTACATAATTGAGCTTTCGTTTTGACATTTTATGTCTTTACTTTGGCACATGTGTAGTATACAGATATGTACCTTCGGTTGGCACCTCTGTGTGGCTTTTGGCGCCTTGTACCGCGATGTGAGAGTCAGTTAAAAAGTGAGTTCAGTTCGAGTCTTCCGCCTTTTGTTGTCGTTTGATCTGTATTTAATATATCTTTGTGAACGGTCTTCTGTGCCTGTTTATGGTTCCCCGTCATAATTATCATTTGGCAACGAGGATAAAGTGCCGCCAGTCAGTTCTTTTTGTACTTTTCAATAATGTCGAAGTCAGATGGAAGCGGGCCAGATCCTACGGAGTTGTTCAGCCGTTTGTTTTCACAGGCGTTGAAGACGAGTGCACAACCACAAGTTACACCGAGGTATGACAAGTCAGTCGAATCATTTTCGTCCTATTTGGAAAGAGTTGATCTACACTTTAGTCAATTTAAAGAGCTAGCTGATGCTGATAAAGTGTCTCAGCTTTGTCTGGCGCTTGACCCCGATCTGTTCAGTACCCTGAGGGATGTCATACAACCAAAATCGGTCCGTGAATTGTCTTATGAAGACTGTATTACAGCACTGACGAATATCTGTGCGCCGCCTACTTGTGTGATCGCCGAACGATATGCCTGTATTTTATACCACTAACAGACTACCTAGTTGCTACTACTAGTTGCAGATTATATTACAAAATTGAAGCGTTTGTCACGTGACTGTAAGTTTCAGGCGTTCAGGGATCAGGCTTTACGTGATCGTCTGGTGTGTGGCATAGACAACGAACTCATGTGTAGGAAGTTATTAGCCGAAAAAGAAACTTTGACGTTTGAACAAGCCTCTAAAATAGTCCTTGATATGGATCGTACTACTAAGTCAGCTGCTCAGATACAGGCTCCGTCTACATCTACGTCGTCATCAATCCTGGCCACCCGGTCCCGGAGTCCTGTTCGCTACAGTCGTCGTAGTTCCCCTCGAGATCGTTCTGTTTCGCCCAGTCCATCCAAATATCGGCACGCCCAGTTCTACCCCGACAAGGGACCCAAGAAATCTTCTGTTTATACTAAAGCAAGTCCAACACGCAAGAAATCGTTCGTTCCCAGACTCTGTGTTAAATGCTATCGGGATCACTCCCCAGCCAGCTGTCCTGCTCAGTCTTGGAAATGCTTTTCGTGCCAAAAACTTGGTCACACAGCTCCTTGTTGTGATGAACAAAGAAATGTTTCTTTGGTAAGCGAAGTTCTCAATGTTAGTGAACTGCAATCAGTTCCCCCCTTGTATGTAAATTTAAGATTTACTGGTAATGTAACCATGAACTTTTTGGTTGACACAGGTAGCCCTGTAACATTAGTTTGCCCTACTTTTTTGCCTAAGGTGTCTCTAGGTTCCAATGATTTACAGAAGTATCATGGTAATCTTGTTACCGCAAATTGTCAGTCTTTGCACGTGTTAGGTATGTGTAATTTGCCTGTTCGTAATGGTGCTACGGAATTTTTTCTAAATGTTATTATTGTCAAGGGTCTTTCTCACCCTGCAATTTTAGGGCGCGATGGGTTAAGTAGGTTGTCACCAACTTGGCATTCAAATTTTTCAAAGTCCCTCACAGTAAATGCAATGTCCACTTCCCAAGATTCAGAGTTTTTGAGTAGTTTGGCTGAGCAATATCCTCGAACGTTTGGAAAAATAGACAGCGATAAACCTATTGACAATTTTCAGGTCAATATAAATTTAAAACCAGGCGCTCAGCCTATTTTCCGAAAAGCTTATAGCGTCCCATATGCCTTACGTGATGACGTGGCTTCTGAAATTGATAAATTAGAAAGGATGGGAATTTTGTCGAAGGTTTCTAATAGCGACTGGGCCTCTCCAATGGTTGTAGTCCCTAAGAAGACTGGGGGAATCCGTCTTTGTGTGGATTTAAAATTGACGGTTAACCCACAACTTTGTGTTGATCAGTATCCCATTCCAAGGCCAGATGACTTATTTCTTCAGGTTGACTTCTTACTTTCCTTCAGGTTGCAGTGTCTAAGGAAAGTCGGAAAATACTTACAGTCAACACTTTAAAAGGCCTATACACATATAATAGACTTGTTTTTGGCCTGGCATCCTCACCTTCGGATTTTCAGGGCCTTATGGAAGGTAAAATTCTAGCCAACATACCCCGCTGTGGTATTTACTGGGATGATATCCTTCTGGGGGGAGAAACAAAAGATGAGTGTTCTCAGCGCTTACATGAAGTATTGGCCCGTTTAGATTCTGCAAATGTCAAGATCAAACTCCAAAAATGTGAATTTTTTGTTGATAACCTGGAGTTCTTGGGTTACGCATTTTCTGGTATTGGTAAACAACCTTCCAGGGCCAAGGTTGAAAAAATTGCTCAGGCACCCCCACCTACTGACTCTACACAGCTCAAGTCTTATTTGTCCATGTTGAATTTTTATCGAAATTTCTTGAACATGCCATCAGACACCCTGGAGCCCTTACATCGTCTGTTACGTAAGGATACACCATGGGTGTGGACAACTGAATGCGAGGTCGCCTTTGATAGCAGCAAAAAGTTGCTGTCAGAAAAATCATTACTTGTATTATTTGACCCCTCACTTCCTCTAATTTTGTCGGTAGACAGTAGTGCTTATGGGATTGGTGCGGTTTTGAGTCACATTATTGATGGCACTGAACGGCCAATTTGTTTTGAATCAGCCACTCTGAATGCTGCTCAGAGGAATTATTCACAACTTCACAAGGAGGGCTTGGCATGCGTTTTTGGTGTCACCAAATTCCATAAATTTCTCTATGGGAGAAAATTTGTGATTCATAGTGATCATGAGCCGCTTAAGTACTTGTTTTCACATACAAAAGGTATCCCCAGCCAAGCATCAGCCCGATTGACTCGCTGGGCAATCACCTTATCAGCTTACGATTATGAAATTGTTTTTAGAAAGGGAACTCTTATCCCTCATGCAGACCTCTTGTCCAGGATCCCAGCGATCGACCACTACGGTTCGTCAGATTGCAACTATCTATATTTAGATACTCCTTTGGTCCCAGCTGATGAAGTTGCTATTGAGACTGCATCAGATGCAGTCCTTTCTAGAGTTCTCCGCTTCCTTGAAACCAACTGGTCAGGATACAAGAAAGGTGATCCTGCCATTCAGCGATATTTTGCAGTTCGAGATGCATTGAGTACCAAGTCGGGTTGTATCCGTTTTCATGACCGAGTAGTAATTCCATCTTCTCTGCAGTCTCGTATTCTTGAGATCCTGCATCACGGACATCCTGGACTTCTGCGTTCTAAACTGCTTGCTAGATCTCACGTTTGGTGGCCTAATTTAGACAGAGACATCACTGCTCATATTGCAAACTGTCAGGCATGCCAGGAAGTTCGAAACGCACTTCCAGATACGCAAGTTCGTCAATCATGGCCAAAGCCTGATGGACCATGGACAGGAATACACATGGATTTTTTTTATTTAAAGGGAGCAAAGTACCTCATTATAATAGATGCATTCACCAAATGGGTTGAGTGCCATATTGTTGGCTCGACGTCGTTCTCTGATCTGCAGGTTGCTTTGCAGGACGTTTTTTCCCGATTCGCATACCCCGATACCATTGTTTCTGATAATGGTCCACCGTTTTCCTCAGGTGCATTCAAGGAGTTTTGTATGCTCAAGGGTGTGACGTTACTTCATTCTCCTCCATATAACCCAAAGTCTAATGGTCTAGCTGAGCGTGCTGTTCAGACATTTAAAACGCTGCAAATCCCTGCACAACGGTTTATTATTTTGTATAGAATACCCTTCTGTTACAGATGACAGCTCTCTGTATAGATAACCCGTCTATATAATATAATATGTACTATTCTATGCATATTATGTAGATCGCAGACCCTCCGTAGGTTAGTACCTAACCCCGTACTCGTTACTAGGTACCTACCTAAATCACGAGTTAAATGTTGCTAAAATAATTCTGCCGATGACAAACAGTACCTAACAAAAAGAAACACACATAATGAAGTTCTGAAAAGAAATTGTTGATGGGGAGTGAAAAAAGTTGCAAAAGTACCTACCAACAAACTCCACCCCCTTCTACGTAGATGGTATAATGAACCGTTGTGTAATAATTTACCGTTGAGTAATGATTTACCGTAGTAATAATTTACCCATCAATAATACTTCAACGTTTGTTCAAGTTTCACTACCTACCAACAAACTCCAAAAGAGCCATCATTTTTCAAACGAAAAAATATCACAGAACAACCAACTCGACTTCATACTCCGCCAATATAATCAGGTGATCCCTACCAATGATTGGCCGTATTCACAAATTCCTATTGTGGGCGCGTCTCTGGTTACGAGATTTGGTTTGAATTGTATACAATTTCATTCACACTGGAGTCGAAAATGCCTGTCGGTGCAAACTTCGGGGCCTTACTGTGAACGAACGGCTGGACGTACGATGCTCCGGATGGTCTTAAAAAACTCGCAAGTTCAAGAACTATTTAAAACCGTAAAAATATTTACGTAAAAAAATGGTATAGGCGTTTTGAAAATTTCAACCCCTATTTTGAACCCCTTAGAGATGACTGACAGTAACGTCGAGCTTCGAGGACCAACTAGACGCCGATCGGAACCTATAACCCGAATTTCATCAATTTTTTTTCATGGTAACTAAGAAAAGTGGCCCGTACGGCGGACAGACAGAAATATTTTTATTGCAGTTTTGGATTCTACATACCTTGAAACGTAAACCATCAAATTTTGAGGGGGGGTAAGAATTTTTTTTTTCATGCTCGATTCCAATGGTTCATTATTGAAAATAATAAACCAAAAGTCACTCATTAAATCGATGACGTCGCAAACTAATTTGTCCAGAGAACAAAGGTTGGCGGATTGTCTGATGACTTACCGCATGACTCCTTCCACTGTTACTGGTAAGACCCCAGCAAAACTAATGCTTTCTTATGAACCTAGGAGTCCCTTATCAGTAGTTTTGCCATCCAGCAGGGAACAAAGAAACTCTCAGCTTGTCAAGGTGTCCTTCTTTGAGTGTCAGAGAGTTTGGGTATACCTGTCCCAAATTAAGGGTCCAAAGCGCTGGTTTCCGGGTACTGTCATGGTCAGGGTTTCCCCGACGGTTTATATTGTGCAGCTGGACTCAGGGTTGGTTCGCAAGGTGCACCTTTGTCAGCTTCGAGCAAATTGTAGTTCTCCACCTGATGAACCTTAGAATTCTTGGGATGCATCACGAACCGATGTTGGTACAGCTGTCTATGGTGAGTCTGATGGGGGTTCAGGTGTGGATGAGGCTCCATTTTCCCTTTCTGAATTTCCAAATTGCTCCAACTTAGATACTTCACCAAATATCAATGGGAGTGTGGTTCCACAACCATCTCACCAGGGTGCTCAGGATAGTGGGTCCAAAATGTCAGAGGACCTCACCCAGTCTTCTACACCAGCGAGATACTCTAAAGTATCTGGTAGAAAAATAACAACTCCATCTAGGTTTTCTCGTAAGGTATTTGATAGAGATTAAATATGGTTAGAATTCATACGTGATAAAAAATGTGTATACTATGTTGTCAGCTCGTTTAGTTCCTTATATTGCTTCCGAGTCTGCGAAGCAGCGGAAGCCTTGTGTTCACTTTCGTGAGCCAAAAAATTTTTGTCTTCAGAAATCCAAATTTCCACTTGCATTTTGCGTTTCAAAGCCTACTGAACAAATTTGGTTCCGTGTCTGTCGGTCTGTGAGTCTGTGAGTCTGTGAGTCTGTGAGTCTGTGAATCTGTGAGTCTGTGAGTCTGTGAGTCTGTGAGTCTGTGAGTCTGTCCGCATTTCCTTGTTACAGCCATAACTTCCACGATTTTGAATTGATTCAGCTCAAATTTTGAGGGATGGTGCGGATAAGGCCCCTTGAGGTCCCATACAAATTTCAACATGATTGATCCAGCGGTACGCCCTGCGCATGCGCTAACGTTAAATTCAACAAACACGCATAACTTTCACAATTTTGATTCAATTTCGCTCAAATTTTCAAGGGTTGTTTGGACAAGGCCTAGTGAGTTCCAGTATGAATTTCAGCATGATCGAACCCTCGGTGCGCTCTGCGCATGCACTGGCGTGAAATAGATTCAATTTCCTTGTTACAGCCGTAGTAACCAAAGATTTCACCCAATTTCAATGTAATTCTCAGGGATTAAGCGGGTAGGGCCCATTGAGGTCCCATATAAATTTCAACATGATAGAGCCAGCGGTTCGCCCTGCGCATGCGCTCTGTCTGTCTGTCTGTCCTTCTATGCACGGCCAAACGGCTCGACGGATATCGACCAAATTTGGCACGAATATCCAGTAGGCTCCCAAGTTGTGCAACGTCGCATTTTCTATTCCCTGACCATAGCGGAACTATGGTCGACCATGGTCAACTCCTGAATGGCTTGATGGATATCGACCAAATTTGGCACGAATATCCAGTAGGCTCCCAAGTTGTGCAACGTCGCATTTTTAATTCCCTGACCATAGCGGAACTATGGTCGACCATGGTCAACTTCGTTAATTGAAATGGTAACCCCTATTTTTTATCGCGTATTCGTAATCTACGTGAAATTCTATCTACGATCGACCCTTCGGACTACCCCCGCGGTCGACCATAGCGCATCCATGGGCCCCTCCATGGTCGAATCCCGAATTGCTCAACGGATATCGACCAAATTTGGCACGAATATCCAGTAGGCTCCCAAGTTGTGCAACGTCGCATTTTTAATTCCCTGACCATAGCGGAACTATGGTCGACCATGGTCAACTCCTGAATGGCTTGACGGATATCGACCAAATTTGGCACGAATATCCAGTAGGCTCCCAAGTTGTGCAACGTCGCATTTTTAATTCCCTGACCATAGCGGAACTGTGGTCGACCATGGTCAACTTCGTTAATTGAAATGGTAACCCCTATTTTTTATCGCGTATTCGTAATCTACGTGAAATTCTATCTACGATCGACCCTTCGGACTACCCCCGCGGTCGACCATAGCGCATCCATGGGCCTCTCCATGGTCGAATCCCGACTTGCTCAACGGATATCGACCAAATTTGGCACCAACATCCGGTAGCCTCCCAAGTTGAACGTAGGCGCATTTTTAATTCCCTGACCATAGCGGAAATATGGTCGACCATGGTCAACTCCTGAATGGCTTGACGGATTTTGATAAATTTGGGCACAAATACCCGGTAGGGTATGGGATTTTTCCGTCGTTTGTTGGTTCCACGATACTGCGTACAGCGAATCTCGGATAGCGAGCGAAGCGAGCGGTCAGGCTAGTTATGTATAATGGACGTAATGTATTATGGAAGTCATGTTATGTATAATATGTATATTTCATGTAATGTTATGTAATGTTATGTTATGTAATGTAATGTTATGTAATATGTATATTTAACGTTATGTAATGTTATGTAATGTAATGTAATGTAATGTTATGTTATTTTGCTTCCGAGTCTGTTCTATTTTATAATGGGTCACTCTGATTGTGACGAGGAAGCTCCTGTGCCATCACCTTGGCAGTGTATTTTTGCATTAATTTTTATATTCTTTTCCTATTGACAGACAGTTTTAACTTCTATAGTTCGTAATTCTGCCTTATCTTCTTTGAATTGTTATGTGAGCAAGTGTTTCTGTAGTTCGTTGTGTTTTGTAATTCGGGTTTTGGTTTATTGTATTTTCAGTTGTTTTTTTTTAGTAACATGGTTCGAATCTCCTATATACTTAGGTGAATAATATGTTCAATGCTATTAAGGGGGAGCGAATGTAGTATACAGATATGTACCTTCGGTTGGCACCTCTGTGTGGCTTTTGGCGCCTTGTACCGCGATGTGAGAGTCAGTTAAAAAGTGAGTTCAGTTCGAGTCTTCCGCCTTTTGTTGTCTGTTTGATCTGTATATTTAATATATCTTTGTGAACGGTCTTCTGTGCCTGTTTATGGTTCCCCGTCATATCAACATGGACCCGAAAAGCGTTATACGAAACCGTCATACGATACCGGTAAACAAAAGCGTTACAATGAGTACTAATGGAGACTAAACAAGGAAAGGACGGCGGGATGCCGGTTTCTAACCGACCATTCTGATGATTTTCGCTTACAACCGATTCGTTTCTACGGAACTTCATGTTTGCCATTTTTCATCGTACAAAAATCGTTCACCACTCGTTGGAATCGTGTGATTTTATTGAACATTTTCTTGTTAACCGTACCCCCGTACCTGGCGCGGTAGCTGAGCTGAGCATGATGATAAAAAAGGCGGGTAAACAAGGTAGTCAGGAACAGGTAGTGAAGAAAGTCATTGTTTACTAGAATCGAATGTGGTAACCTTGCACCACCATGTAACCCGGATCGTGGTAATCTTGCAACCCGTAAATGATACCGTCAATTATCCCTAAATTCCCATTGGGACATAAAATGTCCCAATGTGTTGCAGACTCGTATGCAAGCGTTTTAACTTCCCTTCCCCCTCATTTTTCATGCTATGTTGCCTGCCTGTTATGGCTTCAAGTATATTCATGTTCCTCGCTTAGTCAAATGTGTGGTTTGCCTTTTTCACGCTTATCGCAATCAGGAGCTGGATGCATCGAAGTAAGAACTTTATCTTATTCGCATCGTTACTGATCACTTTTATTGACATGTACGTTGGTATTCATGTACATCTATGTGTATTGTCGTTCATAATAATTAAAAGTATCGTTTACTGCTATAACTCCACACTTTCGATTTTCTTATATATCTATATTCAGTTACAATCTTGTATTTATAATACAGGTAGGTACCCTAAAATCACACACTTGTGTCGTATCTATTGATTAGGCATCAATCTCCCCTATCATTAATGTAGCCTCACGTTGTCCACAACATAGACAAATGTTTAATCACACTTTTGATTATGTTTGACTTCTCCCGTGCTTATGAATCCATAAAAAATGTAAAATTATTAATATCTGTACTAGGAACTTTAAATATTAGGTACTTACTGAGGCAACTGTAAGCTGGTTCGTGTCCCTGTTTACAGGGCAACGGCAGCGTGTCAAGACTCCAGAAGGGATGTTGTCCGAATGGTGCGATATAGATATAGGAGTAATAATAGAATATGAAATTTCTTTCAAAGAAATAATTTGAGAAATTAAGAATTTTAACTAATGGTCACTCGTTACCAAAGTACCTACCTATGCTATGTAATCTGAATGAACATGACTGCCAAAGCACTCATTACGGCCTGACTGGGCACTTCCTGAGACAAGAATGGCACGTCATGAAGAAAGATTATGCCAAAACGTAATTTTTGGGTGTTTTGAACGGAAAAATTGTAATTTTGATCACTTGATGCAGGCTGAACGTGCTGATACTACTCACAATCGATTCAGCGACCAATAGAACGTGGTAAATATCACCTCACATGCCTACATAAAAAATACGCAACTTTTAGGATTGTGAACACAATTTTGTAAATTTGGTAAGCTGGATGCGCTTAATCGGCTGGGACTAGTTGCAATCGATTCAGTGCCCCATGAAACATGTTTGGCATATGAAAATCCTCCCTAGCGTAGGTTCCTGAAGTATCTGTAGGTAAATGGTAACGAAGAGTCAAAAACCTGGAAAATTGTCTGAAATCACCATAAGTTTGTATGTAAACACTATAAAAAAATGTCAACAGGTGAATCAAGACAATTAAATGGCACTACCAATGATCAAAGATAATTTGAAAAAAAAGGAGCGTACCTAATTCGTGTTTTGGGTGCCAAAATTGATGTAAACCATCAGAAATAGCTATTTCAATTATTTCACATGAATGAAACAATAAGTGAACAGCCAGCATTTCTGTAGGTATGTCCAGTAGAATAATAAACCCATGAGACAAGGACTTTGCAGCGTTTTTGGAATCTACGCATCTTGAAACGTAAAAGAAAAAATTTTGAGACGCTGTTATAAAAAATGTTTGCTGAGCTAATAAATAGGTGTATTATTCACAGAATAATAAACCAGAATGCATTGCCCGTACGCCGTATGGTCCGTATATATCTACCTTTATTTTCATCTAAAAAATTCGTTATTTCTCACACAGGCTCCATTTGCGCCCTAGTTGTGTCCCGAAACTTTGCTGCCTGATTGGAATACACCCAAGGGTGTTATGGGTGTAAATGTAATTAATGGCACTGTCAGTGATCAAAGATAATTTGTCAATAACAGGAGCCTAATTCGTAGTTTTGGGGGGCCACAATTGGTGGAAACCATCAAAAGAAACAATAAATGAACAGCCAGCATTTCTGTTGTATGTCCAGTAGAATGCGCTGCTTTGCAGCGTTGTTTTATTACCATCGTTTCCCCCACTAAACAACATCGAAATTTCGGTTCGGTCGTTCGATCAATTTTGGTGATTACAAGGAATTGCGCACATACTGACATGGATCACTGTTTTGTTCCCTGACGCCTGAAATGCAAAACGCGAAATTTTGTATTAGAGGGTATAAATGGTTTTTGGCCCTTGCATTGACATTGATAGTGAGGAAGCAATAACCATGCATATGCATCAGGTCAGTGATTCATTGTAGGTCGATAATATGCCCTGAAGCAACTAGCGTTCCAACTTCTAGATGCCTTCTCGAAAACCCCCCACCCCGATCTCCTATCTGGTACCCTGGCGCTGGCAGTATAACATTCCCTTGTATTGTCGTTCCCATTTCTCCACTCCTCGTTTCCTCCTTTATGCCAGGGCCATCAGGGCAGATTACGGCCCTTATCTCCGGAGGTTCTGAGGATAAGAAACAATGGACGGACATCGTGGAAGCCGTTGGTGTGCTGTCTGTTATGCTCATGACCCCCTCGCCAATGTATGAGACACATGTACGAGTGTATTGAACCCGTGGACTCGGCCTCAGCAGATGTGGGCACAATATGACCGCCATAGCATCAAGTGCCCCATTGTTCGAAACGGTACGGGAAACCGCAATTTCAGGTTGAACATCATCATGACCATTGTCTGCATCATTTTGGCATTATTATAATTATCATCATTAGTTTCCATGAAAGCTCTACAGGATGTACACAAAACAGGTCTGCAAGAATCTAGGAATCGATTCTTGGGCTCATTTTCGATCGAAAATGCCTCGTAGCAGTTTTTTAACGCTTACTTTTCGGGTTATTTTGCAATAAACTTATGTTTTTTTTTTTTTGTAAATCACGGTTTCCCACATAAAACTGGTCTTAACACCCATTTTCAGAAGCGCAAAAGAAAATAGGACTTTTGTGAATCCTTCGAAATTTGAGAAAATTCAAAACTGGCTCAAAAAGTGCACCCGTGAACCCCCATGTTCCGGAAACTGGAAAAACCTCCCCAAGACACCAGCTTTCCAGTGGTATGGTCAGTTTTACTTATACTGTGCTAATTAGGGGAGAAAATGGCGTTTTAATGTTAAAAAACTTCTTTTTTTTTCCAAAGAAATCACGTGTTTCAGCTTATTATACGTTTTTGACTCTATCTGACCAAGATGAGGAGTTGAACCCCTATCGACTTACATAATTGTTTCCGCTGAATCGAATGGTGACACTCACAAGTTATTACGAAAAATATTTGAACCCCTGACATTGTTGCTTGAAAATCGAGCTTCTGCGAACTTCTGCAGTAAAAAAGTCGGAAAACTTCAAAGCGCTCTCTAGCACAAAAAACAAATATCGCAGACACATATGTCGGCAAAACTTGACAATATGACACTTCTCTGTAATTTTCTCTGTTTTATATGGTCGTGGGAAATTTTCCGCCTTTCACTTCCCTTCACTTCTGCGTTCCCTTCAATTTTATTTGGCCCTGCATTTAAATCGTAAATAGTGGGTCCACTGACCATGTGCCTTACTTTGTATTTCACTAGTTCAATAGTATTTCAATTTGGGTTCTTTTTAAATACCAGTTAGATCAAAACACGCAATAGTTGGATTTCACCAGCCTTCAGACATCAAACTCTCCTACCTTGTTGCGTCGTCATATATCAATCATTGTCGCGTTCACAATTACCATGACCCTTTCCATATGACGATTTCTTGTTCCCGTGTTACTTGAGACACAATTGTGCCATTATTCATTCTTGTAAAATATTCGTGCGATTTTCACGGAAATATAAAAGCGCTCTTCGTTCTTGGTCCGCGTGCTGCTCAATTTAGGATAGAACAGTTGGCGACGAGGTGAAACGGAGTAATGGTCACCCAATAAAACCTGGCAAGGTTATTATACTCGTACACCAGTATTCAAGTAAGTACAGATCTAAATAAATATGAATCCAGAACAACTACAAGTGATATTGGATAATATGAATCGAAACCATGCACTCCTAATTGAATGCTTGCGCGCCCCTAGATCGGGTGAAGGAGATGCGCGAATTTTCCATCATGACGGACAAGCTAGTGTTTTTCAAAAACTCTCGCATGTGCCACCATTCGAGAATTTCGACAGTAACAAAGAAGGGTTCAGATATTATAGGCAAAGATTCGAAAATTATTTGAAGCTCAAGGGAATTTTCGAGGACAAAGTCAAATCAGCGCAGATGTTACTGAATTCAATAGGGGCAACAAACTATAATACGCTGGCTGCGCTGGTAGCCCCAGTTACTCCAGCCGATCTGGGTTATGATGAGCTTATTCAACAATTAGAAAATCATCTCGCACCTAAGAAGAACCCTCTGGTAACCCAGCATAAATTTTTATCAAAATATCAAAGAGATGAACAATCAATAGCAGATTACAGTGCTTCTTTACGTCGAGATATAGCTGATTGTGAATTCACGGTCAAATGTTCTCGTGATCCACAGACCAACGTCTCAGTGGCAAATTTATTCCTAAGAGCGCAGTTTATTAGGGGAATTAAAGACAGTTGGATCAAGGAACACATTCTCCAATCTAGGATTGAAGATTTCAACGAAATTTTAGCAAAGGCAATCGCGTTGGAAACATCGAAAATAGATAGTCTTGAGCTGTCTCAAACCAACCAGTCATGTCCGGACTCCCAAACGACAATCAATGCAATTGATGACGTCAAAAAGATATCAGGTCGAAATTCTTCGAGAAATTCAAGCTCAAATCTTCAAAATTATCAACGAGCTGTTAGATCAAAAACAAGAGGTCAACTTGATTACGAGAAACTAGGGATTAAGGATAAATGTTTGAGATGTGGGAAAAACAACCATGTGGTAAAAGAATGTAGAACGGACCCTGAGCAATTAAAATGTAGTTCATGCCAAGCTCGAGGCCACGTCTCTTCAATATGTATAAAAAGGTTATTAAGACCACAGCAAATCGAAACAAACCAGGTCAATGATCACTATCACGAAGTGGACATCAATAAAATTATCGATATCTACGATCAACGAGTGATGGCTGAAACATCTTCGGACATCAAGAAGTATTTCACTTCTGTTAAAATTGAAGATCGAACCCAATGTTTTGAAGTAGACATAGGTGCTGGCTATACACTTATTCCAGAACAAATTTTTCGAAACCTGGATTTGATATTAATAATAATATTATTTATATTATTATTAATATAAATAATATATCATTATCCCGCTACAAATGGGTTGGCAGAAAGGAACGTTCAAACGCTCAAGCAACGCCTGAAAGCCATGGCATCGGAGGCTATGCCACTTCCACAGAAAATACAGAAGATTCTTCTCCGTTACCGAGCCACCCCTCTTAACTGTGGGAAATCTCCGGCAGAATTGTACCGGAATCGACAAATTCGGATAATGCTCGACGCATTGCGACCTTTCAAAGAAGTTCCGACACGAGGACAAGACGTCACAATAAAGACTCGCTCGGTACGAGAGGGGGAGAGGGTACGGACGAGCTTTGTCAACAATAATTCGACCGTATGGAAGTTTGGGGTAATCAAGAAGAAACTGGGGCAGCTCCACTACATGGTGGAACTCGATGGTGGACGAACCGTAAAACGACACATCGACCAAATCCAGCGATCTGACGTTCCCGGCCCACCGCGGATGATGCCTTCGGAAGAGGGGATGCATGCGAATTCAGGTCATTTGGATTTGGAACTCCTACAGTACCAGGCCACATATCCCGGACCCTCAATTCGGGCCGAGAGCATGCATCCGAGCACTCCTTACAGACCGCTGCAAGATCCTGAAATAGCCGGGCCGCCTAGCATGCATCCACCAGACCCTCAGGCAGACGGCCAGCCCTCACCACTGCAAGTTCGGAGATCGTCAAGGAACAGACGGCCACCGCTCCACTTACAATACTACGTGCTTCACTAAGTGGGGGAGATTGTTGCGTCGTCATATATCAATCATTGTCGCGTTCACAATTACCATGACCCTTTCCATATGAAAAGCGCTCTTCGTTCTTGGTCCGCGTGCTGCTCAATTTAGGATAGAACATACCTTCAAAACATAAGCGTAGCCAAAGGTTCCATCCATATAGATAAATGGGCACGTGACCAAAAAATTGAGGTTCTGAAAATAATTTGTAAGTATGACGTGAAGTGTTATGACGTTTGAGAAATGCAAACATACTAATTATTACAACATCAATGAATAAATTAAAAAATGTCCACGTAGGTGCATACCTCACAACATGAAAAACGCTGCAAAGTCCTTGTCACATGGGTTTATTATTCTACTGGACATACCTTCAGAAATGTTGGCTATTCATTTATTGTTTCTTTCATGTGAAATAATTGAAATAGATATTTCTGGTGGTTTCTACCAATATTGGCCCCCAAAACACGAATTAGGTACGCTCCTTTTCTTTTTCTTTTGGTTTATTATTCTCTGAATAATACACCTATGTAATCGCTCAGCAAAAAATTTTTATAACCCCCCCTCAAACTTTTTTCTTTTCCGTTTCAAGGTGCGTAGATTCCAAAAATGCAATGTCCGTCCGCCGTCCGCCGTATCACGTGTACAGGCTTCATTTTCGGTCTAAAAAAGTCGTTCTTTCGCACACATGCTCTATTTGGGCCCTAGTTGTGTCCCGAAACTTTTCAGCCCGATCGGAATATACCCAGGGGTGTTGTGAGTGAAAATGTGTGTAAAAATAGGTACTTTTTGCGTTTTAGCAACATGTTGGTAACATGAGCTTTTGAGGTATCGTTTTCCATGTTTTTGGGGACGAGAAGATCGAATATGAGGTCGATTTTGGCCAAGGAGTGGAAAATTGAGGTTGTACCAGATGTTCAGCTCCCAAAATTGATTTTTTATGAGGCAAAAACCTGCGAAATCGTCTGAAATCACCATCAATTTGTAGAATAGCACTAGGAAAAGTTTCAACACGTAGATCAAGACGATTAAGTGGCACTACCAATGATCATGGATAATTTGAAAAAAAAAAAAAAGATCGTACCTACCTAATTTGTGTTTTGGGGGCCAAAATTGGTGGAAACCATCAGAAATAGCTATTTCAATTATTTCACATGAAACAAACAATAAATGTAGGTACAGCCAACATTTCTGTAGAATAATAAACCCCATGTGACAAGGACTTTGCAGCGTTTTTTTCAAATTATCTCTGATCATTGGTAGCGCCATTTTTAATCGTCTTGATCCGCGTGTTGACACTTTTTCAAGTGTTATTATACAAATTGATGATTTCAGACGATTTCGCAGGTTTTTGGCTCATAAAAAATCAATTTTGGGAGCTGAACATTTGGTAGAACCTCAATTTTCCACTCTTTGGTCAAAATCGACTTCATATTCGGTCTTCTCGTCCCCAAAAACATGGAAAACTATACCTCAAAAGCTCATGTTACTAGCATGTTACTAAAACACAAAAAGTACCTATTTTTACACACATTTTCACTCATAACACCCCTGGATATATTCCGATCGGGCTGGAATGTTTCGGGACACAACTAGGGCCCAAATGGAGCATGTGTGCGAAAGAACGAATTTTTTAAGACCGAAAATGAAGCCTGTATGCATGATACGGTGGACGGCGGACCGGCATTGCATTTTTGGAATCTACGCACCTTGAAACGGAAAAGAAAAAATTTTGAGGGGAGTGTTACAAAATTTTTTTGCTGAGCGATTACATAGGTGTAGTATTCACAGAATAATAAACCAAAAACGCTGCAAATCCCTGCACAACGGTTTATTATTTTGTATAGAATACCCTTCTGTTACAGATCACAGCTCTATGTATAGATAACCCGTCTATATAATATAATATGTACTATTCTATGCATAATTATGTAGATCGCAGACCCTCCGTAGGTTGGTACCTAACCCCGTACTCGTTACTAGGTACCTACCTAAATCACGAGTTAAATGTTGCTAAAATAATTCTGCCAATGACAAACAGTACCTAACAAAAGAAACACACATAATGAAGTTCTGAAAAGAAATTGTTGATGAGGAGTGAAAAAAGTTGCAAAAGTACCTACCAACAAACCCCAGCCCCTTCTACGTAGATGGTATAATGAACCGTTGTGTAATAATTTACCGTTGAGTAATGATTTACCGTAGTAATAATTTACCCATCAATAATACTTCAACGTTTGTTCAAGTTTCACTACCTACCAACAAACTCCAAAAGAGCCATCATTTTTCAAATTAAATAATATCACAGAACAACCAACTCGACTTCATACTCCGCCAATATAATCAGGTGATCCCTACCAATGATTGGCCGTATTCACAAATTCCTATTGTGGGCGCGTCTCTGGTTACGAGAATTGGTTTGAATTGTATACAATTTCATTCACACTGGAGTCGAAAATGCCTGTCGGTGCAAACTTCGGGGCCTTACTGTGAACGAACGGCTGGACGTACGATGCTCCGGATGGTCTTAAAAAACTCGCAAGTTCAAGAATTATTTAAAACCGTAAAAATATTTACGTAAAAAAATGGTATAGGCGTTTTGAAAATTTCAACCCCTATTTTGAACCCCTTAGAGATTACTCACAGTAACGTCGAGCTTCGAGGACCAACTAGACGCCGAACGGAACCTATAACCCGAATTTCATCAATTTTTTTTCATGGTAACTAAGAAAAGTGGCCCGTACGGCGTACGGCGTACGGCGTACGGCGGACAGACAGAAATATTTTTATTGCAGTTTTGGATTCTACATACCTTGAAACGTAAACCATCAAATTTTGAGGGGGGGTAAGAATTTTTTTTTTCATGCTCGATTCCAATGGTTCATTATTGAAAATAATAAACCAAAATGGCAATGTCCGTAGCCTCATCAGTATATATAAAAAAATCTTCCCCTTTGCTACTTTTTGTATCCATTGCCTGGAGAGCGGTAATGACGCTGCTCCTACTTTTAACTCGGTAGGCTACTTTTTTCAAATGATGCATTGCTTGTCGCGGTATTCACGCAAGGCCATTCTTACCACCTGTGAACGTCATTCATCATAAATTACCATAGTAGGTACCTATCATAACATCACGATAAACCAACTTCCACTTACCTTTGCGGGACGAGCTGAAAAATCCTGGGACGATTTCCTAGTAAGCATGTACTCATATCAGAATTTGGCTCATTACAGTGTGGAGTTACTTGCAGCACTTCTCCCTGAAGCATTTTCAGGTAGCTTTTACAGTTGAACTTCACGCCACCCGTCAAAAGTTTATGAAAACTATATCTATAGTTGTTGTGAAAAACGGAATCCCCATCTCTTTGGCTACCACCTTTGACAATCGACGCGCTCATAACTGTATTTAAACTAACACTGAGCGCAAAACGGAGGCGACCTAATCTCACATAGAAAATATGCCAAATCTCAGATAGAAAATATCGAAAGCCACGCGGCTCACCAATGGATGAACCAGATGGGCAATACCGTACGCGCATTTGGAACAATTAGGTAGTGAAAATTTGATGCATTTTACTCCTCCCTGCTATGTATCCTGGTAAGTCACCCAAGCTGTAATAAATTCCAACAACGAAATTGTGTAGTCTTACACTACACAGCGCTCGCATAGGCGAGGAAACTGAATTATCTATTCACAAGTTCAATGGTGCCTTCGTTTACTGTGACAAAACCCCTTTAGATGGCGCGAAGCTCTCATTAACCGGCTGCTTCGGCGTTGTTTATTCACAAAGGCTGCCGCCAGGGTTAAATGAGCGCTGCGAGAAGGGGAGGGGCTGAAATGCGCTCCCACTACTACTTTAGCTGCTCCCTTGAGAAGAGTTCGTATAAAATTAATTTCTCTCCTGGGGCATTTTTACCTAAGCGAGAGTCGAGCGATGTAGAGATTTTTCCCCCGAGTCTGTGGATTCTTGATGATCCAGAACGTTGGCGTTGTAAGTGCTAGAAATCAATGGGAGCCGAAAAGCGTCTTCTCCACATTCGTATCGCTCTTCACTGAATTTTACCGTTTTAATTGAATTTTAACGATAATACATTAATACATTACAACGATAATAATAAAATAATAAGCAATATTTCATACATATAAACATAACTCATGATAACACTAGTAACTAAACGTCACACAGAACAATTTATAATGTACTATTGCTACAACAACTGCCAATTCAAAGACTGAAATTGAGCTTATGAGGCTAGGTGATGAAGCGGGACTCATGCGAAACTAGATGCATATTATTATGGAATAATAACTCACCGCAGAAATATCTGATGGTCGTAGGTAGTACACTGATAATTGAACCACACTTTGAATTGCAATTAATACTTGATATATATTATGAAATATATTATATTCTGGTATTATAAAATGGAGTGAAGATACGAGAACAAGAGAGCGTAGCAAGTTGCAAGAAAGCAGAGAACGGAGTGAGAAGAGGGGGCAACGACGAGGCTAGAAGAGCCGAGGCAGGGACAGTGTTGCCAACCAATATAAATAATCATGTACAACATGATTATATAATATATGAGCCTATTCTTGTATGTACTATCACAGTAAATACTAATTGCGTGTTTATAGTATTTACGTACATGGCAATATATGATTCATTATGGATCATGGTGTTCCATAACTACTCTCTGTCAGGAGCTGGCTCTATGGAGGAAGCAGGTGTCTTACTTGAAGACCTCTATTCCAGCACTCCCTCCTCTTCAAGTGAGATACCAGAGAGCAATTCGGAAACATGGCTCCTGGCAATGACATATTCCAGGGACACGCAATTGTACAAGAATGTATTCTTGTTACCTGAAATTCGCAATTCCGGCATCTTCACTATTTTCATACCACAAAACAAAGTTGTCCTTCATTTCCACTCCATTTCACATCTGCCTGCATCACTTTACACCATTTTCACTAGCCTTCCATACTTCTCACAATCAAAACCAGCCACAAAAATATCCTGTCGATCTGTTGTCAACAAACCCATTCCACCCGTTCTTGTCAGCTGATTTACGGCCGATATTAGCAGGGGGGCCAACTTGTGGATGCTGCAATTACTGTTAAACCATGCGCATCGTATTATTCAGATAGTTTCTTCGCTCTTGTAGGGCTTTTGTTCATTATCCAACTATACTGAAAATTATGTTATATTTTTATGTATTTATTAAAATTAAGTTTAGTGTATTACAAGTGAAAAAGGTGAATTCGCCATGTGTTCGGATTTCACACACCAGCTTCTTTGGATTTGGCATGATGACGTCAGCCACTCTCACTCTCTCTCTCATCTTTTCGGTCCCGACCTACCCTAACGTTTTCGTCATCTCATTTTCTGAGAATTGCTCTTCAAGCCGGCCGGCCCAGCTGTCCCCCGTATTATTCAAACTCTCTCATTGCGTTTGCGACGGGCGCAACCAAAATCGTCACCAGCGAAACCCGGATTTTCTGGACAATAGACCCCAGACTAGGTCTATCGGGATTCCTTTTGCATCACTTACCAACCTACCTACCCTGGATCATCAAGGAACCCGGTAAGATCTTTCCAACATACCTTACCTAACCACCACAGGGGTTACCTAACTGGAAAGCCCACGAACCATTTGGGCGAACTGTACCTATCTCAAACATCGCGGACACTGGACACCGACGTACCTATACACCACCCACCACCATCTGCAGCATTATAGTTACATACACTGTTTGCCAGCATGATCAATGTATGGTTCCACATTCAGTTATAATAATTCACTTGCACATGACCATATCATTCAGTAGGTTCAGTGGCCACTGCATGTCTTTGTTGACTTTCTTAGCTGTTACCTATAGGGAGATATTTCATTATATCTGTCCATTATATCTTATTGCATGCTGAACTAAATTGCCGACAGTTTATTGCAACCCTAAGAGTAGAGTCAATATGCGGGTCCTGGCGCATTCCTGTTTCAACATGCTCGTCAGTCTAACCAGCTGCTGGGGGCCTTAGCGGGTGGCGCCACCCCCTCACCCGGCCCTTATCAACCCCCTCACCCATCCCTTACCAACCCCCTCACCCCTCACACCCCCTTATTGGCCCCTCACACCTCACACCCCCCTTATCGCCCCTCACCCTTCACCCCTCACCCTTCACCCCCCCCATATCACCCCCTCACCCATCACACCACCCCTATCCCCCCTCACCCCTCACACCCACCACACCCCCTTATCACCCACACCCACCACACCCCCTTATCCACCCTCACCCCTCACACCCCCCTCGCCCCTTATCACCCTCACCACTCCTCACCCCTCACACTCCCCTCACCCATCACCTCAACCTTTATTATGAATACCTACCAACTTAATTGTACCCATCAAATAATCATAATGACGTCACCCCACCCCACCACTCCCCTACCACCATCTTGGAATTTCTGGAATACCGTTTTGACTATGAATACCTACCTAATTAATTGTATCAGGTAATCATAATGACGTCACCCACCCCCTCCCATCATCTTGGAATTTCTGGAATACCGTTTTGACTATGAATACCTACCTAATTAATTGTATCAGGTAATCATAATGACGTCACCCACCCCCTCCCACCATCTTGGAATTTCTGGAATACCGTTTTGACTATGAATACCTACCTAATTAATTGTATCAGGTAATCATAATGACGTCACCCACCCCCTCCCGCCATCTTGGAATTTCTGGAATTCCGTTTTGACTATGAATACCTACCTAATTAATTGTATCAGGTAATCATAATGACGTCACCCCACCCCCTCCCACCATCTTGGAATTTCTGGAATTCCGTTTTGACTATGAATACCTACCTAATTAATTGTATCAAATAATCATAATGACGTCACCCCACCCCCTCTCACCATCTTGGAATTTCTGGAATACCGTTTTGACTATGAATACCTACCTAATTAATTGAATCAGGTAATCATAATGACGTCACCCACCCCCTTCCACCATCTTGAAATTCCTGGAATTCCGTTTTAATTACGAATACCTACCTACTTAATTCCATCAGATAACCATAATGAAGACCCCCTTCCACCATCTTGAAATTCCTGGAATTCCGTTTTGATTATGAATACTTACCTACTTAATTCTATCAGGTAAGCATAATAAAGTCCCTCGGAATTTCTGGAAATCCTGTTTGACCATGAATACCTACCCACCTACTTGACACTCCAAGCAGTGGACTTATTATTAATACCCGCCTACTTATGCAAATAATATTGAGGTGAATGTTCGAAATGTTGATTCTCACCCAAGCATAATGGGGAGATATTAATCTACCTATGAAAATATTTCATTATGATTGTAATTACAATGATCATCTCCAACCAGACAGGAGCCAGCGTGTCTCGTTATTATATTTGTCTTGAGCTAAACAATTTTTTTTGAGGCCACCCGGAGCATTAGTATGTCCAGCCGTTCCTGTGCACCAAAAAGCTTCGTCAACACGATCGTGAATCCAACGGTATACATCCGGCCGGGATATCATCACAAGGGAGCACCTGATTATAATCAAGGATGGCTGTATGAAGTCGAGTTGGTTGTTCTGCGATATGAGTGACGGACTATACTGGATTTTGTTGGTAGGTACTTGTGAAACTTGAACAAACGTTGAAGTATTATTGATGGGTAAATTATTACACAATGGTAAATTATTAAACAACGGTAAATTACTACACAATGGTAAATTATTACACAACGGTAAATTATTACACAACGGTTCATCTACCAAGAAGGGTCTGGATTTTGTTGATCGGTACTTTTGCAACTTGAACAACCGTTGAAGTACCTATTATTGATGGGCAAGTTATTACACAACGGTTCATTACAGGTATTGACCACAGAAAACAGTGATCAACGCAGAAGGGGCATCTATTTCACTCCACATAAACAATTTTCCTTTAGGCTGTATTATTTTAGCAACATTTGACTCGTGATTTAGGTAGGTACCTAGTAACGAGTACGGGGTTAGGTACTAACCTACGTAGGGTCTGCGATTCACATAATATATTATATAGACGGGTTATCTATACAGAGAGCTCTGATCTGTAACAGAAGGGTATTCTGTACAAAATAAACCGTTGTGCAGGGATTTGCAGCGTTTTCTTTTTCATTTTATTCAAACCAAAATACTTCAAACATACATAAATTCAAAATGTTTGACCGCCATATAAGGATACCGTCAAATGAGGCCATGATTCGGTCATGAACGGAACTCTTGATCCATGCTCAGTAGCTCTTAATCTTGAGATTATTCTCTTAGGATCATTATTCAATCGAGCGGGACATTGTTCTAGGATCATCGAGCTGATTGGGTGTGCAATTTGAACTGATCTTAAGAGCGAGAAAATATAGGAATGAACGGGGCAATCTCGTGCCTGGGTAGGCAGCACTGGGCCCGGGGTGAGTTCTAATATTGTGATTCATTGTGTGAATATTATTAAGACGCCACTACACACATGTGAATAGACTTTCTGAATTTGCGAAATTTTTTATATTAAATAGTCCGACTTGTACCTAAAAAGATCTGTATTTTGTCGAATATAAAGTTGTGTTCATGATCGATCTAGAGCTTGTGTTTATCCCGAGAACTTTTCATTGGTGCCGAAACCCAGGAAGTTCTGCCCCATGGCTGAGTGACTATCCAGCGTGTGAGGTTAAGCTCAACTGCGGTCATTCGCCTAACTTGTAATTTTTAATCACTAGTCAGGTTGTCATTGGACGTCATAATGAGCCCAAGATCTTCACCGTCTTTGAAAATCATCCTCGACGTGGCCATTTTACCTCTGCTGAACACGGATCAGAAGAGGATCTACAAGGCCTTACAAACCTGGAGCCTTCAGGTGGGCCCAGCTCTAACTGCAAATCAATGGACAGAGAATCTAGTACAGCAGTTTGTAGTTCAGGATCGATCTCTTACAAACGATGTGGCTCAGGCGGGTTTTGAGGATACCATGGAGGAGATCCTCATTGTTAAGGTAAGCAAACTGATTGTACGCTTGACTTTGGTCCCGAAACCCGTTCCGTCCTATCTCCTTTGGAACCTAAGGGCAGCTCTGGGTCCATGGCCTGATGAAATAAAGTACCAAGCACTTCTCATTCAACTTAGCCCTGAAGTGCAATCATCATTCCGTCGATATGGTTACAGGTATCCCGAACTGTATGAAGCACTGTGCGCTGAAAATTTGGGCAAGTATTAGCTTAGCACACCAACCGTAGACTCATCCCAAGGTTGCAGCAGCTGGATGCCATACAGATTGACGGATTTTTCTCATCTGCCTGGAGCTGGGTGAGTTCAATGGAGGGACTTCCACTAATGAACTGGCATCCTTCCTTCTGATCGAAGATCTTCTAAGTAATTGGATCCGGCTATTAAGGACAAGTTCAACCAGGGGGGAGTTGGAAGACGAGATCTTCTCATATAAGCAGCTCCTCGAAATAGCTCAAATTTGCCCAGATGATTCCCCAGGGGTCACGACCTAGATCAAGTTCTGAGGAAAGGGGTTCCAGTAAGCAGCGAAAACCCAGGCCCCCTCCCACTCCTCGCACAACAGATCGACCACCCTCCCTCGGTCAGTCACGAGGGAGCGGTTCAAATGTCATCACTGCTCAGGACCTCACTTCCCTATACCACTGCGAAGAGTTCCGGTAGTTCAGTGTCGAGAGTTCATCAGATCAACTGGACTCCGCATTCATTGCTTTTTGTGGAAGCACAACTCCGCTCAGCACTGCACTTCACTCCAACAGTGCCATTGCGGAGGATCACACCACTTCCTACTCCATGTCGACGAGGAATCCGGACGATCTGCCGTCAAAACAGTTGAGGGTATACGGGGAAACCAAAACCTTAGGCTCCCAGGCCCCGGTCCCCAAGTTTCCAGTTCAGGGGTACCCACTGTGCTAGTAGTCCTCCGCGACCGTCTTGATGTCCGGTCAGCGGGGTCTGAAATCCACTTTATCTACCACAAATTAATTGACTCTTGTGGCCAGTTTACTGGTGACGCCGATCAATCATGTAGTGTTGGGCGTGGGAGCCCAGCTGCAGACAGCATGTCATCACTTTTTTGGCATACTTGAACTGGGCACAGAATGCCCTTTTTAGCCTGTGATGTAGGTCAGATCACAGCTCCCTTGACCTCCTCTAGTTTCTCGTTAAATGGTTGGCTCAGGAACTAACTCAAAGTTCAAGCTCAGTTCCTGGCAGGGACTGAAATGTGGTGGGGTAGACTCTAAGGCTCCTGTTAGTTCTAATTTCCGCTTCCCTTTCAACTCTCATGACGCTTCCAATCCCCTAGGCAGGATGTTTAGTACCACGCATCAAAGCAGTAGCTCAGCTGCAAGTAGCTCTAAGATGTTAGTACCAAGGACCTCTGAGGAAGATGACCCTTCTCTGCTGAAACCTAACGGTGCCATACACAGGAGAAGTGGGATTCATTGCATTACTCATTTGGTTAGTAATAGAGTAGAAGAGAATAGGGTAGAGCCTATTGGACCCGTTGTGCCACCAACCGCCCTAGGTCATAGGCCTGGCCCACGTTATCCGCGAACGTCTAGCGAGCCCCACCGATCGATCATAGCGAGTAACTTCGGTTCTCATACGTCCACTAGTAGGAATGTTTATGGGGTCATTCTAAGTCTAGTTCAGTTCTCTCAAAGAATAGGTATTCCTTTCATTTCCCATGGTCGAAGGGACTACTTCCCACTGCTACAGTTCGGGTGTCCTCAGACGTTACCTCTCCCCGTGTAGTCTGCAGGGCTTTGCTTGACACGGGGTTCTGAAATCCAATTTATATACCACAAATTGGCTCTTGCGGCAAGTTTACTGGTGACGCCGATCAACCATGTGGTCTTGAGCGTGGGAGCCCAGCCACAGACAGTATGATGTCACTTTTTCGGCATACTCGAACTGGGCACAGATTGCCCTTTTTAGCCTATGATGTAGATCAGGTCACAGCTCCCTTGACCTCCTCTAGTTTCTCGTTAAATCGTTGGCCTCATACCTGGAGCGTGGGATACAAGCTTGCGGACTCTTTGTTGAGTGAGCGGGATGACATCGATCTTTCTTCTGGCGTAGATCCTTATATGCAGCTAGTTCTGTCTCAAACAATTCCCTCAGAAGGGAACTCTCCTTGGCTCCTTAGTTCTGAACTGGGGTGGCTCGTGATGGGCCACTTGCATCGGGAGTTGGTTCAGTTTAGTCCACTCGCCGAACTGCAAACCTTCAACTCGGATGAACCAGTCCTCTCCATCACACACCACGCTCTTTGGGACACGAGTCTCATGTTGCATTTAGATCAAAAAATTGTCTTGTCCTGAATGGACTCAAAAATACAGATTGCACCTCCCCAAGGCCTTAAAAGAAGATATTCAGGTGTTGCACCTGGTGATTAGTCGGACCCTCCCCAGCGTGAAGTCAAGGATTCTTGTCCCCAGCATACCGAGCTGCCCCATTCCCGTAAACCCTTGTTCTTTCCTAAGGTCCAGGCAGCTCTGTCCAAGGCTGCTCGGGTGGCTGTGCGAAACTTGTTCTCCATAGCCCCTGTGCTTCAATATTATCCCGCATTGATACCATTGCTCTCGCTGACGTCTTGTTCTCAAATCCTAATTGGTCACTTGGTGGATTCTCCCTCCATTGTTCCTTTCTCTTAGAACCCCGCTCGTTTCGACGTGGCAGCCACGCCCGTCTCTGTTGATGTGCGAGACGGATCAGCTTCTTCGTCAAATGCTCGAGATTGAGTCTTGATGCACCACAGCTGAATTAGAGGCGGAGCAGCTCTTTGTTAGTCAAACTCGCCATGACAAGAGTGGGCGTTATGTAGTTCCTTTGCCCATTGCCCAGGACCATACTGTTTTAGGTGCTTCTCGCGCGATCACTCTTCAACAGTTCTACCGACTCGAGTCCAAGTTCAGAAAGGATCCCTTTCTAGCTCAGTCTTACCGGTAGTTCATTCACGAGTATAGAGATTTGGGTCGCATGTGCCTTTGGACTTACCCCATTATTATATACGGCATCATGCTGTGCACGTTCTGGCGACCCCCCAAACAATATCTGAGTGGTATTCAATGCCTCGCAACGCACATCAAATGGCCTTCCACTCAATCTTAGAAGTAGGTCCCAAGCTCCAACAGGACATATATGTCTTGTAGTGCTTCGGTTGTTCCGTTTTGTGTTCATTGCTGATATTCGTCAAATGTTCAGACAAATAAAGCATGTCCATGAGGATCAGGGCATGCTGCGTATAGTTTGGAGAGATTCCCCTTCAAATGAGGTAGAGGACTACGCTCTTTGTACACTAACTTATGGAACGGCCCCTGCCCCTTTCTTGGACATTCAAGTACTTTTGGATCTGGCTGCCTCTGGTAAGGAGACTCACCCAGTGGCCATGGACTTATTATCCAATGACAAGTACGTAGATTATGCTTATGGTGGGGGAGAAACCGTTCAGTTGGCTCTGCAGGCTCGAGATGAACTGATTGATCTTCTGCAGACGGCTGGTTCCGAGCTTCTAAAGTGGGCCTCCAATGATCATACGGTCCTGCAGAGTACTGCCTGCAGAGTACTGCCTGCATGTTGCGGAGGCTGTTGACCTCGGCATAGAGGATGAAAAGCCGTTAAAACTGTTGCGTGGAATCCCAGATCTGACTGTTTATTCTTCAGAGTCCTCACTACCCCCCATATCAGGCCCAAGCGGGAGTTGGCCAGTCCAGTAGGTCGAGGGGTGGGTCACGCCAGTGTCGATCTTTGCTCAGTGCATTCACCGTGAAGTTTGCTAAGTTTGGATGGGATGATCCGTTGCCTAGTTCCTTGGTTCATGATTGGTTCAAACTTGCCGGTTCCATGGGAATGTTGGCAGACCTACAAATTCCCAGGTACATAAATCTGATCAGTTCTAATCAGTGGCTTGTAGGCTTTGCGGAAGCGTCTGAGCGAGCCTACTTCGCTGTGGTGTATCATGTTTCTCTTCAGAGTTCTTCGTTCGTAACTCACTTGATCATGTTCTGAGCAAGGATCGCTCCATTACAACAAGAGATGATACCTTGTCTCGAGCTTTTGTCAGCAGAACCACTCAGAAAAATCGTGAGAAAGGTACGTCCCTTATTTTGCTCAGATCCTGGACAGTAATATTGTGGCATGTTCCGATAGTTCAGTGGTGCTCTCGTGGCTCACTGCCAACCCTGCTCCACAGTGGAAGGTCTTTGTAGGAAACCGGGTAGCCAGAATACTGGCAGATCTCCCCGTTGAGCACTGGTTTCATGTTGACTGGGCACAACCCCGCAAATGTGGCCTCTGGAGGCGAACTCCGAGTCAGTTAGTCCGCGACTCATTGTGGTGGACTGGACTCACGTGGTTGCAGTTAGAGAGAGTTCACTGGCCAATTCGGCGTATCCGCCCCGATTTAGCCCAGGAGTCAGTAGCTGGAGAGATCCGTGCTGCGGGCGCTCATCATGTTATTGTTCAGCAGATTTGCTAGAGAAGGACTTTAGTTCACAGGGTCGCCTTAGACGCGTGTTTGCTTGGATTCTACAGTTCAAAAAGAATTGTAGGCCATCCCTAGTAAGTTGGAGCGGTTCCTGTTCCAAGAAAAGGCTCTCAATCACTGAACTTTTGGTTCAAATAGCTCCACTCAGCACAGAGGAGTTGCGAGCAGCAGATATGGTTTTAGTCAGGCGCGTCCAGAAATGCCACTTCCACAATATCATGGTGGCACTTGGCAAGTCAGGCCAAGCTGATGAGGCACTTAGCTCTTTTTCGTTTAACAGATAGGGTTCTCCGAGTGGGAGGCCGATTGGCCCGTAGCTCTAATCTGTACGAGACCCAGCACCCCACTTTGATTCCAGCAAAGGACGTCCTTACCAAGTTGCTCGTTCGGCAGGCTCACGAGAGCTGTCTGCGCATGGGACCTCACACTACACTAGCATATTTGCGCACTAGGTTCTGGATGGTGACTGGGGAGATCTGTGGTGACTAAAGTTCTGTCCGGGCTGTACCTGCTGTTCTTCCATTATACCCAAGCACTTACAGCCCGAGATGGGCAAACTTCCTACCGGACAAGTGCGGCGCTCTTATACCATTGGTCAGGTGGCCTGTCCCTTCACGGTTTCGGTGGTGGGATAGCAAGGTGCTCGTATTTTGATGATGTACTTGGCAGTATGGCCACCAAGGCTGTCGATCTGGAGGTGGTTGTGGACCTCAGTATTAATGGGTTTTTACAGTGTCTCGAACGCTTCATAGATCTCAGGGGGTCATTTGGTCGGAACTTCCTTAGCTCAGCCAACTTTCTCCGTAGGCTCAGAATCGTACTCGAGAATGGAGGCTCTCTGGCCCTTGCTGACAGATTAGCAGCTCCAGGGGTTCAGTGGAAATTCATCCCGCCTCGAGTGCCCCACATTGGTGGTCATTGGGAGGCCGTGGTCAAGTCAGCCAAAAGGCTCATTAAGGTGAATTACCAGGAAATTACCAAACCTTCATCACCTGAGGCAGTTCCAAACAGTAGGCCTTTGGTGTTTCAGTCTAATTCGCCCAATGATCTGCTAGTTCTTACGCCCTGTCATCTCCTGGTGCAGAGGCCCCTTACCGCTCTACCGGAAGCTAAGGTCAGCCCTGATGTTAGTTCTCACTTAGGGGATTGGTAACGTTATGAGAGCTGAAAGGGAAGCGGAAATTAGAACTAACAGGAGCCTTAGAGTCTACCCCAACACATTTCAGTCCCTGCCAGGAACTGAGCTTGAACTTTGAGTTAGTTCCTGAGCCAACCATTTAGCGAGAAACTAGAGGAGGTCAAGGGAGCTGTGATCTGACCTACATCACAAGCTAAAAAGGGCATTCTGTGCCCAGTTCAAGTATGCCAAAAAAGTGACAACATGCTGTCTGCAGCTGGGCTCCCACGCCCAACACTACATGATTGATCGGCGTCACCAGTAAACTGGCCACAAGAGTCAATTAATTTGTGGTAGATAAATTGGATTTCAGACCCCGCTGACCGGACATCAAGACGGTCGCGGAGGACTACTAGCACAGTGGGTTCCCCTGAACTGGAAACTTGGGGGCCGGGGCCTGGGAGCCTAAGGTTTTGGTTTCCCCTTATACCCTTAACTGTTTTGATGGCAGATCGTCCGGATTCCTTGTTGTCATGGAGTAGGATGTGGAGTGATCCTCCGCAATGGCACTGTTGGAGTGAAGTGCAGTGCTGAGCGGAGTTGTGCTTCCACAAAAAGCAATGAATGCGGAGTCCAGTTGATCTGATGAACTCTCGACACTGAACTACCGGAACTCTTCGCAGTGGTATAGGGAAGTGAGGTCCTGAGCAGTGATGACATTTGAACCGCTCCCTCGTGACTGACCGAGCGAGGGTGGTCGATCTGTTGTGCGAGGAGTGGGAGGGGGCCTGGGTTTTCGCTGCTTACTGGAACCCCTTTCCTCAGAACTTGATCTAGGTCGTGACCCCTGGGGAATCATCTGGGCAAATTTGAGTTATTTCGAGGAGCTGCTTATATGAGAAGATCTCGTCTTCCAACTCCCCCCTGGTTGAACTTGTCCTTAATAGCCGGATCCAATTACTTAGAAGATCTTCGATCAGAAGGAAGGATGCCAGTTCATTAGTGGAAGTCCCTCCATTGAACTCACCCAGCTCCAGGCAGATGAGAAAAATCCGTCAATCTGTATGGCATCCAGCTGCTGCAACCTTGGGATGAGTCTACGGTTGGTGTGCTAAGCTAATACTTGCCCAAATTTTCAGCGCACAGTGCTTCATACAGTTCGGGATACCTGTAACCATATCGACGGAATGATGATTGCACTTCAGGGCTAAGTTGAATGAGAAGTGCTTGGTACTTTATTTCATCAGGCCATGGACCCAGAGCTGCCCTTAGGTTCCAAAGGAGATAGGACGGAACGGGTTTCGGGACCAAAGTCAAGCGTACAATCAGTTTGCTTACCTTAACAATGAGGATCTCCTCCATGGTATCCTCAAAACCCGCCTGAGCCACATCGTTTGTAAGAGATCGATCCTGAACTACAAACTGCTGTACTAGATTCTCTGTCCATTGATTTGCAGTTAGAGCTGGGCCCACCTGAAGGCTCCAGGTTTGTAAGGCCTTGTAGATCCTCTTCTGATCCGTGTTCAGCAGAGGTAAAATGGCCACGTCGAGGATGATTTTCAAAGACGGTGAAGATCTTGGGCTCATTATGACGTCCAATGACAACCTGACTAGTGATTAAAAATTACAAGTTAGGCGAATGACCGCAGTTGAGCTTAACCTCACACGCTGGATAGTCACTCAGCCATGGGGCAGAACTTCCTGGGTTTCGGCACCAATGAAAAGTTCTCGGGATAAACACAAGCTCTAGATCGATCATGAACACAACTTTATATTCGACAAAATACAGATCTTTTTAGGTACAAGTCGGACTATTTAATATAAAAAATTTCGCAAATTCAGAAAGTCTATTCACATGTGTGTAGTGGCGTCTTAATAATATTCACACAATGAATCACAATATTAGAACTCACCCCGGGCCCAGTGCTGCCTACCCAGGCACGAGATTGCCCCGTTCATTCCTATATTTTCTCGCTCTTAAGATCAGTTCAAATTGCACACCCAATCAGCTCGATGATCCTAGAACAATGTCCCGCTCGATTGAATAATGATCCTAAGAGAATAATCTCAAGATTAAGAGCTACTGAGCATGGATCAAGAGTTCCGTTCATGACCGAATCATGGCCTCATTTGACGGTATCCTTATATGGCGGTCAAATATTTTGAATTTATGTATGTTTGAAGTATTTTGGTTTGAATAAAATGAAAAAGAAAACGCTGCAAATCCCTGCACAACGGTTTATTTTGTACAGAATACCCTTCTGTTACAGATCAGAGCTCTCTGTATAGATAACCCGTCTATATAATATATTAAGTGAATCGCAGACCCTACGTAGGTTAGTACCTAACCCCGTACTCGTTACTAGGTACCTACCTAAATCACGAGTCAAATGTTGCTAAAATAATACAGCCTAAAGGAAAATTGTTTATGTGGAGTGAAATAGATGCCCCTTCTGCGTTGATCACTGTTTTCTGTGGTCAATACCTGTAATGAACCGTTGTGTAATAACTTGCCCATCAATAATAGGTACTTCAACGGTTGTTCAAGTTGCAAAAGTACCGATCAACAAAATCCCGACCCTTCTTGGTAGATGAACCGTTGTGTAATAATTTGGGTGTTCTTCGTTACTCCCCCCCATTTCAAAAAAAAAAAAAAAGAAATTCTAACAAAAATTTGATGTTGAGGTGATTTTTGGAATCTTCAGTTTGTCTAGTTTTATGTCTAATTAACCTCAATTTACCAGAATTAGATAGTAAAAGTGAATTATTCAATCGAAAAAAGTGGGGGGGAGTATAGAAGTATTTGCCATGTCAAATTCTTCGGTACTCCCCCCCACGGTGAAAACAGTATTTTCGACTACAGGATTTGTATAATTATTTTATTGTACATGAAGAGGGTGTTTGATTATGTTGAAAAAATATCTTTCTATACACCCCACTAATCTATATGTTTACTGTTGGATTGATGTGGGATGTTATGTCTTTTTTGAGATGCGAGCGTAGCGAGCATCCAGACCACTAATCTATACACCCCACTAATCTATATGTTTACTGTTGGATTGATGTGGGATGTTATGTCGTTTTTGAGTTGCGAGCGCAGCGAGCATCCAGACCACTAATCTATACACCCCACTAATTCTCGAACGTTGACCTACAGTCGTCTGATGCTGATGATAGATTAGTCGTCTGGATGCTCGCTGCGCTCGCATCTCAAAAACGACATAACATCCCACATCAATGCAACAGCTTACCTATCTCTAAACAACAACAATTCACAGGAACGGGGGTGTGAGGACGTGCAGGTATGAGATATAGAGCGATGAAATCCTTTGATCGAAAGTTAAGAGGTTGAGGCGCGATATTGGTTGTCGAAAATACCGTTTTCACCGTGGGGGGGAGTACCGAAGGATTTGACATGGCAAATACTTCGATACTCCCCCCCACTTTTTTTCACGGCGAATTTCGCTTTTACAAAGTTGTTGCATCAAAATATGAACACACACAACAAAAACTAGACGAACTGAAGATTCCGAAAATCACCTCAACCTCAAATTTCTGTTAGAATTTCATGAAGCGACGAGCGTTTGAAAATGGGGGGGAGTAACGAAGAACACCCAATAATTTACCGTTGTGTAATAATTTACCATTGTGTAATAATTTACCCATCAATAATACTTCAACGTTTGTTCAAGTTTCACAAGTACCTACCTACCAACAAAATCCAGTATAGTCCGTCACTCATATCGCAGAACAACCAACTCGACTTCATACAGCCATCCTTGATTATAATCAGGTGCTCCCTTGTGATGATATCCCGGCCGGATTTATACCGTTTGATTCACGATCGTGTTGACGAAGCTTTTTGGTGCACTGGAACGGCTGGACATACTAATGCTCCGGGTGGCCTCAAAAAAATTGTTTAGCTCAAGACAAATATAATAACGAGACACGCTGGCTCCTGTCTGGTTGGAGATGATCATTTTAAAAATTACAATCATAATGAAATATTTTCATAGGTAGATTAATATCTCCCCATTATGCTTGGGTGAGAATCAACATTTCGAACATTCACCTTAATATTATTTGCATAAGTTAATAATAAGTCCACTGTTTGGAGTTTCAAGTAGGTGGGTAGGTATTCATGGTCAAACAGGATTTCCAGTAATTCCGAGGGACTTTATTATGCTTACCTGATAGAATGAAGTAGGTAGGTATTCATAATCAAAACGGAATTCCAGGAATTCCAAGATTGTGGGAGGGGGTGGGTGACGTCATTATGATTACCTGATACAATTAATTAGGTAGTCAAGGTTAGGTAGGTGGGATTAGGTAGTTTGGGTAGTCAGTATTAGGTAGTTCTAGTCAAAACGGTATTCCAGAAATTCCAAGATGGTGGGAGGGGGTGGGGTGACGTCATTATGATTATTTGATAGGTACAATTAAGTTGGTAGGTATTCATAATAAAGGCTGAGGTGATAGGAGGGGTGGAGTGGGGTGACGTCATTATGATTACCTGATACAATTAATTAGGTAGGTATTCATAGTCAAAACGGTATTCCAGAAATTCCAAGATGGCGGGAGGGGGTGGGTGACGTCATTATGATTACCTGATACAATTAATTAGGTAGGTATTCATAGTCAAAACGGTATTCCAGAAATTCCAAGATGGTGGGAAGGGGTGGGTGACGTCATTATGATTACCTGAAACAATTAATTAGGTAGGTATTCATAGTCAAAACGGTATTCCAGAAATTCCAAGATGGTGGTAGTGGAGGGGCGGGGTGGGGTGACATCATTATGATTATTTGATAGGTATAATTAAGTTGGTAGGGGGGGGGGGGGGTAATGGGGTGGAGTGGGTGGAGGTCTGGAGGCGGCAGGGGGCGATAGAGCAAAGTCCGTGTGGGTGGGGGGGGATGGGGTGGATGAGGGTAATGGTGGTGGTGGGGTTGAAGAGGGGGTGGACTGAGAGGGGGGGGGGGGGTTAAGGGGATGGTGAGGGGGTGGTGAGGAGGTGGACTCGCCCGCTAAGGCAGGAGGCAGCTGGTCCGCCTGACGAGCATGTTCAAACAGGAATGTCCCAGAACATACATTCTTATCCTACTCCTAAGCATCTCTCTGGTATTCCAGTGGTCCTTCGAGGGTTTCTATAGATCGCACAACACAAACAAAGGGCCATATAACCAGGCAAACACGCATGTTGTCATGTCATAAAGTGAAAAGTCAGGCATACTAACTAAGCAAGTTCCACACAGGCAGCCAGAACCGGTGGTGTTTGATTTTGTGAGCAAGTTTCAAAATCGTTATTTATCATTTATGTTACAAGCCATAAGCATGTTTTTTTTCCTCCTACAAAATAATAATGAGGAAAAGGACATCCGACGTATGAACGCTTACACAATAATTTTATGCTCCTTTACCTCATCATGAGTTAATCCTTTACCTCATCAGGAGTTAATCCTTTACCCTGGTGGAGTTAATCCCAGGGCTCCTTTTCTCCTGTCAAATATTTAAAACAGAGCATTAGAGGTTGTCAACATAGCGTCCCTAAATTCAACAAATTTTTCACGAGGCAACGCCTTAGTGAAAGAATCGGCAAGTTGCTCATTTGTTGAGACCCACTCTATATGCACCTTTTTAGCTTTATACAACTCATTCACGTAGTGCATACAAAGTTTGACAACATGCTTGAGAGTTCTGGAGTCATTAGTCATGGCAACGGCAATGGCAGGAGCGCAGTCACATCGCAATGTCGGAAGCATGTCGATGTTAATGAGGAAATTACATAAGCTACGAATGCTTGCAAGTTCCTTGCAGGCTTCAGACATGGCAACGTATTCTGATTTCCATGACACCAGATCTCCAAAACTCTTAACTAGAAAGCCAGTGGTAGACCTTCCATTAATAGCATTTGTGCCAAGAGACGAGTCAGAATAGGCTACTATGCTCTCAGTCTTTCCTGAGAACATTATCCCGTGGTCTCGTGTTCCTTTAAGATATTTCAGGATTTTCAAGACACATTTCCAATCGGCCAGGGAGTATCCTATCTGTTTCCTGCTCATGAAGTTAACCACAAATGCAATGTCTGGCCTCGTTCCATTTTGGATGTACAAGAGAGAGCCAATGACTTCACGATACGGGACGTCTGGAGACGGTTCTGGGTCCTCAGTTACCTTCATTTGAGCATTAAGGGTGCAGACAGCGGGTGCCATGGGCACTTTGCAGAAACCTTCCTCAGGTGAAAGGAACTTGTCCAGCAAGCCTTGAATGGCTGTTCCCTGGTGCAGGAACATTAGCTTGCGGGACTCATCCCTAACAATCTCAAAACCTAGGAATTTCTTGGGAGTACCCAGATTTTTGATCTTAATTTCATTCTGCAAACTCTGAATGACATCTAGAGCCTTATTGTTGTCATTTGAGGCAAGCAGACAATCGTCCACGTAAATGATCAACAAAACGTAGCTCCCATTATTGTGCCATTTGAAAATGCATGTTTGGAAGGGGTATACTTCAAACCCTAACTTGATCAAGATACTGCTGAACTTTTTGTACCACAAGTTGGGTGACACTTTCAAGCCGTACAGAGATCTCTTGAGACAACACACGTATGACTCTTTACAGTCCAGTGGCATATCTGCCAGCTCCTCAAGACCCACTGGAATGTACATGTAGACCGGCTTTTCAAGATTCCCGTGAAGGAAGGCCGTGGTCACGTCTAATTGGTGAAGGTGCAGGCCAAGTTTGTTCACCACGGACAAGAACAATCGGACATCACCGAGACGCGCAACAGGAGCAAAAATCTCTGAAATTAAGTAATCGTTCGTGTCTGCAAAACCCTTAATAACTAGGCGGCTTTTGTACTTGAAGGAACCGTCTGCCCCCACCTTTCTCTTGTGCACCCATCTTGATTTTATAATTTTGGTGCGAGGCGGAAGGCTAGACCTAGGCACGAGTTCCCAAGTTCCCATTTCCTCTAGTGATTCAAGTTCATCACGAATGGCTCCCTCCCACAGATCCCTATCAGGAGAAGACATTGCCTCCTGGTAGGAGGATGGCTCTTGGTAATCCTGTCGATCAACCCTTTGCAAGGCTATAATGTCCTGAGGAACATCAGTAGGCGGGTTGATCTGATCGGGTTCATCATCCATATCAAGAGCCTCAGCAAGTGGTTTTGGATAATCCTTAATTCTATCCCCGTACACTATAGTTTCAATGCATTTCACGTCACAGGAGTTGACCAGTGTTTTGTGTTGTTCAGAGAATATCACAAGACCTCTCTCATTACATTCTAGCAAGTACCCCTTCTTAGCATTGGGAGCAAATTTAGTCTTTTGATTCGTGTCAACATAGTGTACCAGGCACCCAAAGCGTTTCAAGAACTTAAGACTAGGAGCATATCCCTTGACTTTTTCAAAAGGACTGACGAACATATTGGCAGAATGAGGCATTCTATTATGGACAAAAATAACATAGTTCAAAGCATGGCCCCAAAATGAGTGCGGCATTTTAGCCGAGAGCAAGTTCACCCTGATCTTGTGTTTTATTTCCTGGTTGACCCTCTCAGCACACCCATTTTGTTGAGGAACATGAGGCTGACTTGGATCCCAGGCTATACCCTCATTGGACAACAACCTCTTCATGTCAGCAGTTTGAAACTCGAGGCCACGATCAGAGCGAAGCTTGAAGACATTTTTCTGCTGAGAGGTGATGGATTCTATTTCCTGAAGGCATCGCCTGAGTGCCAAGTGAACCTCCTTTTTATTCTTTAGCATGTACGCGAACACATATCGTGAGTAGTCACAGACATAAATCACTATATACGAGTCCCCTGTTCTGAAGTTAGACGGGCTGATCGGACCCATAATATGAGAGTGCAAAACAGCAAATGGTTTTTCCGCCCAGTAGTGTCTAACATGGGTATGTGATTTCCTAACCGTGTTGGCCTGGTGACAATCCTCACAGTTCAAGATGTGATCAGTAAATTTTACATACTTTAATTCAGGCAAGAACTTTTTAGCTGCTTCAAGGTATGACTTTGAGGCATGTTTCATGATGAGATGCCACAAGATGTCATGAGGATACATGGTAGTAAAGATTTTATTCAAGTTAGACTTATCAAACTTAGCGATTTTTTGATCTAAGAGGTCAAGTTGATTGTCTGATTTGGGTCTAGTAAGGTCAGATTCCCCAGAGTCAAGGTGTTCACTCTCATGAGGCCCTGAGGCTGGACACTTCTCAGGTTTCCTCCCTCCCAGTCTTGCAGCGGCTACATCCTGATGGTGCGCCTGAGAAAAACTCCCTCCCACCAACCTATTCGTCAAGCAGCGGGCAGGTAAAGTCGTGGAGCTGCAAGGCTGATTTAGATCATGAGAAGCACTAAGGGCCGTGCCTAGCTTTGGCCTTTTGAGATCAAGAGGGGCCCCCGGGACACCTGCGCGCATAGTAGTGGGGGGAACTATAGGCAAATCAATCCACCACAGGTTGTTACGGAAAAAACGGGCAAATCAGCAGCTGTATTATTATTTGCACATTTAAAGACACGTGTCCTGGGCAAGCTGTGAAAATTAGACAAGTGATTTCTACATGTGGTCAAGTGTTCAGTACATCCAGTATCAACAATTGCCGTAAAATAATTCTCACCTTCAGTCATGTTGAAGGCCAACCCATGACCCTGACGCTCACTCAGGAAGTTGAGCGTGCCGACCAGCTGTTCCTCTTCTTCTCCCATTGTCACCTACACGTCAGCATTATCGTCGCCATCCAGCGACCCGACAATGGAGAAGGCGGAGTCAGGTTGGTGCTTGAACTCCTGAGCCAACCGCTTTGCTTGACCCAAGGGCACCCTGAAGAGCCTTGGAGGTCTAGGGGCAGAACTTGCCTTGGGCCGGTTCTTGGCAGAGCTCGGCTTGGGTTGGTTCCTTGGAGACGAAGCTGGAACATGGGTCTGGGCAGATTTATGCAAGGCCCGAGGGCAATCTGCCGCAGCATGATGGCCACCACAAATAAAACAGAGCTTGTTTGCTCGAAAACAAACGTCTTTGGTGTGTCCCCTCCTTTTACAATACCCACAGAAAGATCGTTTCTTGACGTTTCTTGATTTGTCTGAGGTCACTGTTAGGTTTGCGACGCGTGTTGGGGGTTTACCAGGAATTCTCCCACCCCTCCCTCCCCTTCCTCCAGCTCCACCGCGAGTTGAGGCAATCCGACTTCTGAGCAGGCTGAAGCTAGAACCACCCGAGGACGAGTGATCAGACCTGAGCTGCTCTTCAAGAAGCATGTCCCACAGTTAGGTCAAAGAGAACTTGAAACAATGGACTTCAGCTTTTTGATAGGTGACTGTCTCGTCGATTGCCAGCTCAAAAATCGTCTTGACGTATTCGGGGGTAAGCATGTTAGGGTTAATACTTGTTAGCTTCTTTTTAATTTCGTCAAACCTTCCCAAAAACTCTATGGCTTTTTCGGCCTTTGGATCAAAATGAATGGAGTTAAATTCACTAACAAGTCGTTTGAGCTGGAAGGTGGAACAGGGATCACAGGTGGTCTGTAACTTGTCCATTATTTCCTTAGGATCTGAGAGGTCTTGTACCAGATCCTGAAAGTAGGTAGACAGGGATTCAAACATGAAGTACCTGACCTTCCTTTTAGCTATGTCGACTTCATGTAAGGAGAATGCAGGTGGAGCAAGTTCAGAGGGATCAAGCACAAAAAGACATTCCTGGGTTTCAATTTGGCCTACAATGCTTCTCTTCCAATACTTAAAATTCTCCTCCTTGTCAAGCTTATTGTCAAGCACGCGAAATCTAACGCCGTCAATTTTACGAGCTCGGTACGGCTTATCCCTTGGGCTAGTAACGGGATGCCTATTACCGGGACGGACATAGAAATTCGGGTTGCGTCTGGGAGAAGGATTGGATGGACCGGGTAGAGAAGCACTGACAGTCGGTTCACGATTGACTTCCCCGACACACTCGTCAACTTCCATAAATTTATATTAGGAGGAGACACCAAGTGACCACTGTTAAGGTTTATTGGCCGGAAGGTATGATCTGGGTTAGGAGGCTGGTTGGGACAGGAAGCATCTGAGTCCGGCACTTGGACAACAGGCTGAGAGAGGACGTGCTGGGATAATACGGAGCAACGCCGGTTCAAGTCAGTCAGCTTGTTGTTGAACTGGCCAAAGCTTACCTCGATCTGATGCTTTAACCCCTCCAGATACCTCATAAACACGTCATCGGACGATTTGGCGGCCTGGACTCTGAGGACCTCGATCTCCTGTTCGTGTTGTGGAGTCGGATCTCGAAACATGCGCCCGGCGATGGAATTGGCCTCTTCTTGCGCCTGGTGCGTAGAGGGACTAGCAAACATGTTGCAAGCCAAGTCGCCCTCCAGAGACACCTCGTCCGAGAAGTCAAGCTCGTGATTGAGAGTTGAACTCATGACTGGCCAATCGATGCACGCAAGTGGAACAATCTGAAATAGGAAGAGTTACAGTCCACGGAAGATTTCAATCTACCTATCCCATGCGAGTATTCAGAAATTTTTCAAGCCTATACGTATAGTGTCAGGAATATACAGATAGGGTGCTGGGCCCAGCATTTAAAATGTTATATGCAAGCATGGGATTTTAATCAGGAGGCAGGTAGTAACAGGCTCCAGTCATACTCTGCTTTTCGTAAATATTTACATTTAAGTGGGTATGTAAATACCTAGTCATTTAAATATTGAGTCATGTGCTCAACTCGTACCATTTCATGCAAATTTTCAATTTCAAGTAGGTATCTAAGTACCGAGTCAAGTAAATATTGAATCCTGTGCTCTACTCGTATTGTTTCATGCAAATTTTCAATTTCAAGTAGGTATCTAAGTACCAAGTCAAGTAAATATTAAATCAAGCTATTATTAGCAGAGCAAATATTGAAGGTATTGTAGGTCAATACCGAGTCAGGCAAATATTAATTCAATATTGAATCATGCTAGTGTTAGTTCACCTCACGACCGAGCCAAAAAAAAAAAAAAAAAATTCAAGAAAATGCAAGGTTCATTTTGGGGTGCACACCCTTTTGTTTTTAAACTGGCATCCGATTTGCGCGTGTTCTCCCAACTAGTGAGCAACGATCATTCCGGGTTATGTGTCCATGAAGCCCGGTGGGTCCAGTAGGTACCCAACTCGGGACGAGTCGGTCGCTTTCTCCTCTAGAGCGAGTTGCATAAGCCTGGGTTTTCGAACTAGGAGTGTAACTTCACACCGGATATCTCCAACCCGCTTGCAAGAGAGAAGAACGAGTGACAACACACACCGGTCCCAATTCAGATTTTTCTAAACTTACAAGGGCCTAGCCATTGGCATGTTTTTGTTCCCCTAGTGACGTGAAAAGATCGTGTTGTTGCTTTACCTGCGCCGGAGCCTTAAAGGCTGTTTCAAGTTGGTTCAAGCCAGTCTTTAACCCCGAGGATCCAATGACCCGAAACAAGCGTCCTCATATCTAAGTATGGCCCTTTAGGGGTCCTGGAAATAATCCGAGAGCCTGAACGGTTCCTAGGACCCGGGTTTGCCCTAAGCGCCAAGCAGTAGACAAGCAGTGCACATCGGTTGTTGGTCAAGTCAGCTCAAGTATTTGTGCACTTCCGAAACCGATCTTTGCTTACTCGGGCGTAGCAGAACCTCTAGATTGCTACCTCATACTTATTCGCCGTGAAAGATCGTTGGGCTCGAACAATCCGACTTCGTGACACACAAGCAGGGGACAGGAAGCAGATCAAGACAACACACGTACGTCCCCAAAGGGCTTGGTTGTGGCCACAACTTGTACCTACGTCACGAGTCAAAATCAAATAAACGACAAAACTGAACGAACTTCCCATAAAAAGGACGAAAAACTATAACAATGATGTTCTCCGATGAGTTTGGATCGTCTCCTAGTGCCCAGGGGAAAATACCGATTTTCGAAGTCCGCTGGTTGAAAATCGATGAGAGAATGCGGCAGCCATCTTTCCCTGTTGGATGCAGCGAGGCTAGAACGGGAGGTTAGGGAAAAGACGAGTGGAACAAACTCATGCCAATGCAATGACCGAAAAATCGAATGATCGTGTTCAAATAGGGCTTTTGAAAGGGATTCGGATATGAACTATTTATTGCTCGTCGGATCAGTCAGGATCCTTCGCGATATCGTGCCAATTCAAAGACTGAAATTGAGCTTATGAGGCTAGGTGATGAAGCGGGACTCATGCGAAACTAGATGCATATTATTATGGAATAATAACTCACCGCAGAAATATCTGATGGTCGTAGGTAGTACACTGATAATTGAACCACACTTTGAATTGCAATTAATACTTGATATATTATGAAATATATTATATTCTGGTATTATAAAATGGAGTGAAGATACGAGAACAAGAGAGCGTAGCAAGTTGCAAGAAAGCAGAGAACGGAGTGAGAAGAGGGGGCAACGACGAGGCTAGAAGAGCCGAGGCAGGGACAGTGTTTCCAACCAAAATAAATAATCATGTACAACATGATTATATAATATATGAGCCTATTCTTGTATGTACTATCACAGTAAATACTAGTTGCGTGTTTATAGTATTTACGTACATGGCAATATATGATTCATTATGGATCATGGTGTTCCATAACTACTCTTTGTCAGGAGCTGGCTCTATGTAGGAAGCAGGTGTCTTACTTGAAGACCTCTATTCCAGCAACAACAACAACACCTCTATCTACTAACTCAATCGTACCCTAAGCAAATAACACTCCAACGTACATATATATGACAACAATATAAACAACACAATAGATCTACTACACGACAATCACAACAGGTCGCAAAACATCCAGTTGCCCACCCATAACAGGGTACACGCCCATGGAACGAGGACACCATTAAGGCACCTCTGTTGTGCTGGAGGGCCAGAAGCGGCAGAACCTCCCGAGCAAATGCTTCAAGAGCCGCGACACCTTCCGCAGTCCGCAAGACGCGGTCAAGTGGCACCCTTTCGAGGCAACTATTCCGCCTCTGGGATGGGTACGTCGGTCAGTCCCTCAGCACATGCTCCGCCAGCTCCACCCCTCCGCAGGCGCACGGCTGCTCCACTGGCACAAGCCCCAGACTATGGAGCTTCGCCGCAAACTCGCTGTGCCCAACTACGAACTAGGTGAGCCCAAGGGTAGGAACCAACCACCTCATTCCCCTCCTGGCTTCGACATTGGTCAGAAACTGATGGGTCAGCCTCCCAGTATCCTCACTGTCCCAATTCGCCTGCCATGAGCTCAACAGATCCCTCTCAAGGCAGGCAACCACTTCCGAGCGGGGCCGACCCAGCCCCGCTACTGCTACCATCACCCCCGGTATCTTGTAAGCCTGACCCCAAACAATCCGATACATAGCCCACCTTCTCCTTGCCTCATAGCAGACCGGCATTACGCCAGCCAGCACCGGCATGGCGCATGTAGCAGAAGTTCGGTAGGCCCGATTAACCTTGAGCAAGGCCTACGCTGCGTCGAACCCAACTTCTTCCACATTGCCAGCCTAAGCCACGGAGCCCAGGCCTGCACTCCGTACAGGAGGATCCCCAGAAATAGCCCCTTGTAAATCACCACCAGCTCCTTGTACACAATGCCCCACTCGGAGCCAGCCAAACGACAGACCTTCATGAAGGCATCAAGGGCTTTAACGCCCACAGTCCTCACATGAAGCCCCATCTGATGAAGCGCACATATCTGATGTTCTCGCCCCCCATTCTCACCACTGGCGGACGGGAAGCGTCAAGCGTTCCTTTCAACAACATCGCCACAGTCTTGTTCCCAGCAACCGTCAGCTTCACAGCTGCACATTCTGCCACCAGGCTACCCAAAACACGACCGGCTTCAGCTTCTAGGGCGGCCGGCGAAGCTTGGCGTTACTGTCAGTCACATCTAAGGGGTGAAAAGTAGGGTTTGAAATTTTCAGAACGCCGTAGCTCGAAGACTTTCAATAGAAAGGTGTGGTTTTTTTTAACATTTTTCAATTGATCTTGAGCCAAAGAATTTTTTGAGACCACCCGTAGCGTTGTACGGCCAACTGTTCGTTTGCGCAGAAAAGCTTCGTCAACATGATCGTGAAACGGTATGAATCCGGCCCAGATATCATTGCTAGGGAACACCTAATTATAATCAAGGATGGCTGTATGAAGTCGAGTTGGTTGTTCTGTGATATTATTTCATTTTAAAAATGATGGCTGTTTCGGATTTTGTTGATAGGTACTTTTGTAACTTGAATAAACTTAATATTATGCATCATGAATAACAAAAATAATTAATGATTGAATTATTGAATCCCGCGCGTTTTTATGAAACAGTAATTCCCGGGCGGGCTCCTGTACTCGATTTAGTGCTTTCATGGGGGGGGGGGCATAAGGGTAGGTACTGACCACAGAAAACAGTGATCTACGCAGAAGGGGCATCTATACAGGTAAATTATTACACAACGGTTTATTAATAAGCGGTTTCTTACACAACAATATTATTTACCTTGTGCATCATGAATAACAACAAATAATATTATTGATTTAAGTATTTGATCCCGCGCATTTTTATGAATCTGTAATTCCCGGGCCGGTTCCAGTGCTCAATTTAGGGCTTTCGATGGGGGGGGGGGGCTCGGGGTAGGTACTGACCACAGAAAACAGTGGCCTTCGCAGAAGGGGCATCTATACAGGTAAATTATTACACAACGGTTTATTAATAAGCGGTTTCTTACACAACAATATTATTTACCTTGTGCATCATGAATAACAACAAATAATATTATTGATTTAAGTATTTGATCCCGCGCATTTTTATGAATCTGTAATTCCCGGGCCGGTTCCAGTGCTCAATTTAGGGCTTTCGATGGGGGGGGGGGGGGGGGGGCTCGGGGTAGGTACTGACCACAGAAAACAGTGGCCTTCGCAGAAGGGGCATCTATACAGGTAAATTATTAAACAGCGGTTTATTATTTACCTTATACAAACAAACAAAAACTAGAAACAAAGAAACCAAGTGCAATGAAGGTGGAATGAAAGTATCAAAAGTGTGATGGAATGTTATTCCTCTGCTTGGAACTACACTAGTCTATGCGGTGCTTGGTACACCGTCCCTTTTAATCGATGAGAAAAAAGATTTTCAGGGAGTGGTTAACGATGGTTTCATTGTGCACGCAATTTGTTAGGCATATGCCATTCTCTTACGTTAATCATGATGCAGCTGATGAAGTACCTAATTATCTAATGCCTGTTTCTGTGAAATGATATAATGAATTGTGATATGTATGGTTGTAATAATATTATGATTGTGTCTGAGTCAATGGCAATACAACCGTTACAGAACAAACTAAATATAGAAAAGGAAAAGGGTAATATATGCGCATTCCACATATTTACGTACTACCTTAGTACACCTTGGTTGGTGAACAGTTATAAGCTTGAATTATGATAGGTATAAAATGTTTGTAGCTTACATTGTTAAAATGAAAAACGGAGTTAATGAAAAGTTGGTTACACCTTGGTTGGTGAACAGTTATAAGCTTGAATTATGATAGGTATAAAATGTTTGTAGCTTACATTGTTAAAATGAAAAACGGAGTTAATGAAAAGTTGTTTATTTCAACCAATACACGAAAAATACACTGGTATACAGGTTTCGGTGATCTGACCATCGTCAGTAACAAACAATAATATTGTTCGTTACTGATCTGATGAGCAAAACAAGTATAACAGTGTATTTTCCGCATTTTTTCGTGTATTAGTGGAAATAGACAACTTTACAATAACGCCGTTTTTCTTTGAAATGGGTTTCCGTGGTTTTTTCGCGATTGATTTAGTCCGTTACATTGTTATGTCGAAGAAGTCTGCGGTATCGTACAATCGCTTCAGTTAGTTGAGATTTAAGTTTTGCTGACATGTTTTATATGCAATTTACGGCAATTGTATAGGCTATTCAGGTAAGGAATTATAAAAACGAACGTCGTTCTGGATTGGGTTTGATTTTAGGCTCGTTGGCAGACGAGCTGCTAGAGGACGCTTATCATGACGTCGCCTGGTGAGATGGAACGTCCATTCACTTTGCAACCACATAATGCAACTATGTATATGAAGCCCCGGAATAGCCATGCAAAGCAACCTCTTGAAATGCCCTCTGCAGCTCTCATCTCAAGTCGAACAAAGCTGATTTTTGTTGTTTAAATATGATTTTCCACCTAGGTGCTTGTCTGTGGCGTATGGGATACTAGATGAATCATACACACACACCATGAAACATCGTGTGAGATGTAAAAACGATATACTGCCTATATACCTGTATAATAAGATTGATATGAGAACGCTATCCCTCGTTCCAGTCAACATCGTTAAGATGAGGCAATTATCCAATGAATAATTACTCACTGCTCTGACGATCAAACGGCACAACCGGAGCAATCTGCGGAGTCAACATAATTGGCTCGATGTTACCAGGGTAGAACAAGATCGATCACAGGAAGGTCTTCTTTTCTGTTTGTTTCCTTTCTCCTCCTCCTCCTCCTTTCCTCGTTTCTCACTTGCTCAGGGCCCTAATAGGCTCCGACAAGAGATTCCCCTTGAGGAAATTGCGTTGCTGGTCTCTAAAAGGAAATCACTAATTGTTTTGAAAACCGTCACCTCCCGTTAGAAGCACTTATCTCCGCTGAAAGGTCCGTACCCATTTATAGTAAACCTCCCTTTATTGCCACGTTTGATCAACGTAAGCATAATTTCTACCGAATTCCCAGAGTGTGTTGAAACTTCGCCAGTCATGCTGAGCATGGATAAGGCCAGCTATTAGGTTATTTGCAAGTTCGACTGTTTTGATTCTCGAAATTGAAACAAGATCTCATCGAGTTGAGTCCACGCTTGCGTAGGAGAGTCCAAACTGATGGCTGATATTTATCTCCTGAAAACTTTCTACCGAAATATTGACAACCACCTCTTCCGTTGTGTCGATAATAAGGCAGTAATAATGCGAGAGCAAACCCGTCGGGGATATAAAACTTGATTTCCTCTTCAGTTCCTTCTTACCTTTCCTCTTCAATGCTCAGTTACACCAAAAATACGTAGGTCAACTCGACCCGGAACGCTGATAATAATTTCATTGATTTTCGACTTGGTAACTTGGAGATTAAGTAGCTTGAAGTAGAGCGAATGAGCCGGACGACAAACCATAATCAGCATAGCAAGAGTCGTGAGTCAGGAGCGTTCGGTGATAGTAATTGGTGGTCAGGAATTGTCGGGAAAAGTTGCATCAACAGCATCAGGTGTTTGATGGTGGTATTCTTTTCTAAAAACGCTGCAAATCCCAGCACAACGGTTTATTATTTTGTACAGAATACCCTTCTGTTACACATCACAGCTCTCTGTATAGATAACCCGTCTATATAATATAATTATGTACTACTCTATACATATTATATGGATCGCAGATCCTCCGTAGGTTAGTACCTTACCCCGCACTCGTTACTAGGTACCTACCTAAATTACGAATTAAATGTTGCTAAAATAATTATGTCGATGACAAACAGTACCCAAAATGGCGAAAAGAAACGCAAATAATGAAGATCTGAAGTGAAATTGTTGATTTGGAGTGAAAAAAGTTGCAAACGTACCGGTGTCGCGAAAAAAGCGCACTGCGAAAAAAGCACACTGCGAAGAAAGCGCACAGTCAACCCTTTTGGAGTTACGCCCCTATCTTCTTAGAAATAAGGAGTGTTACGCACACAGAAAATAAAAGTTGAATTCATTAGTTTCTGATTCCCACCACACTTTATCCAGGCTGTGGACTGGCTAAATGATTAATTACTAAATAGTTTTAATCATTTAGGCGTGTTTAAAATCAGCTTGAGTATAGCTTCGTCAATGTTAACTTTTTAAATATATTTACAGTATACTTAGGGTGCCTACAGAGTGGAGCGATGAGGGTAGCGACGAACGCGGCAGAGAGGAAAGCGGGGAAAAAAACCACAGTCATGCAGCATGGCTATAAGAGCGAATTTTCGAAGTTTTCGGCATCTTCCTCCTCCGCCTAAAATTTTCTGAAAATTAATTTTCGGCCAATGTTTTCCCAACTTGATACCATACAAAATTAAAACAGGAGAAGTTTTACGCAAAGTAAAATTTGGGGTGGAAGGAGTGGGAGGGGGAAATCAAAAATGTTTTGAATACCAGAAGAGTAGGTATTGGGTACGTAACAAATTTTTTGTTCCATTTTTTGCCGAGTAACACCTCGGTTTGTAGATTTTCCAACGCTGAACACGATGGTGAAGTCAGAATTGCGATATCCCATTCCGTTATCAGATTAGAGCAGACGAACCAGGAAGAACATCTCAAGAAATAACCACGTTCCTTCATCTTCAAAGTGCTCCAGTTTGAGAATGGAATGAGATATCACAATTCTGATTTCACCATCGTGTTCAGCGTACAAAAACCTTTAAAATGAGGTGTCACTTGTCAGACTTTTTCATTTTGGGAATTTATGGGTAATTTCCCCCCCTAAAACTCCCCAAAACTCCCCCTTAGGGTGACCCGATTCTGCCCATCTTCGAACTTAGCCTGTCGATTGCCAAGACAGATTTTTCGTGCAAATTTGAACTTTTTATCTCAATTCTTTCGAGAGTTATCGTCTGGAATGACACATACATATATAAATATATAAATATATATATAAATATATATATAAATATATACATATATACATATAATTTTTGGTGTCTTTCGGCAGGGAATTCAGGATGGTCTGAAACGGATTTTGGTATAAAAATCTTTCGGAAATTCGAGTTTTAAAAATTTTGGACCGAGAACAATAGCTTCCTTTTCTTCGAAAATTCGCTAACAAACCTTAAGGGGGGAACGGGAGCGCCCAGAGTGGGCAGGCGATGGAAGAGAGAGGGAAGCGTGCACGGAAGAGGAGAGCGACGAAAACAAACCAGTTTGTTTTCGTCGCTCTCCTCTCGCCTCGTGTCGAATTATTTTTCTTTTCTATCCAAATTATTATTTAATTGAAGTTGGTCCACTTCTTGATAAGCCTCTGCTGAATTTTTTCAAGAAGGTAATCGAAAGTGCTGATGCTCATCCGAAAATATTGAAAGAACCTTGCTGGGTCTTCTCTCAGTTGACCAAACAAGTGGTGAAATTCTCCATGTTCACTTCGCGACTGATTGATAGCATGAATGCCCTGTCGTGAGCGAGTCAAAGATACCAGATTCGCAGTCCAGAATTTAAGATACAAATAATTTGGATCCATTGCAAGGAATTGCGAAAACAAATGTACTGCCCCGGGCAAAATTTTTGAAACTACTCGTTCCACTCTGGGATTCACTATTCTCTCCGCCACACTCATCGCTACCCTCGTCGCTCCACTCTGGCTTGGCACTCTCTTCCCTCTCTTATCACACGCATTCCTCTTTCCTCTCCGCGACGTCGTCGCTACCCTCGTCGCTCCACTCTGTAGGCACCCGCTTTTTTCGCATAATCAACGTACCTACCAGCAAACTCCAGCCCCTTCTACGTAGATGGTATAATGAACCGTTGTGTAATAATTTACCACTGTATAATAATTTACCCATCGATAATACTTCAACATTTGTTCAAGTTTCACTACCTACCAACAAACTCCAAAAGAGCCATCATTTTCCAAATGAAATAATATCACAGAACATCCAACTCGACTTCATACTCTGTGAATATAATCAGATGATCCCTAGCAATGATTTTATCTCGGGCCAATTCCCGATTGTTAGCGCGTCCCTGGTGATCACATTATTTGGGTTAAATGTATAACAACCAACTCGACTTCATACTCTGTGAATATAATCAGATGATCCCTAGCAATGATTTTACCTCGGGCCAATTCCCGATTGTTAGCGCGTCCCTGATGGTGATCACATTATTTGGGTTAAATGTATACAATTCGAATTCATTCACCCTTCTGTTGAAATACTCGTTACTAGGTACCTACATAAATCACGAGTTAAATGTTGCTAAAATAATTCTGTCGATGACAAACAGTAACTAAAATGGCAAAAAGAAACGCAAATAATGAAGTTCTGAAGGAAAATTATTGATGTGGAGTGAAATAGATGCCCCTTCTGCGTAGATCACTGTTTTCTGTGGTCAATACCTAACCTCGTGGTCAAGTATAATGAACCGTTGTGTAATAACTTGCCCATCCATAATACTTCAACGGTTTTTCAAGTTGCAAAAGTACCGATCAACAAAATCCAGCCCCTTCTAGGTAGATGAACCGTTGTGTAATGATTTACCGTTCTGTAATAATTTACCGTTGTGTAATAATTTGCCGTTGTGTAATAATTTACCCATCAATAGTACTTCAACGTTTGTTCAAGTTTCAGAAGTACCTACCAACAAAATCCAATAGTCCGTCACTTATCAAATGAAATAATATCGCAGAACAACCAACTCGACTTCATACAGCCATCCTTGATAATAATCAGGTGCTCCCTAGTGATGATATCCCGGCCGGATTTATACCGTTTGATTCACGATCGTGTTGACGAAGCTTTTTCGTGCACACGAACGGCTGGACGTACAATGCTCGGGGTGGTCTCAAAAAATTGTTTAGCTCAGGACAAATTTAATAACGTTAAAAAAATCATACCCTTCTATCGAAAGTTTTCGAGATACGGCGTTCTGAAAATTGCAACCCCTATTTTGAACCCCTTAGAGATGACTGACAGTAACGTCGAGCTTCGAGGACCAACTAGACCCCGAACGGAACCTATAACCCGAATTTCATCAATTTTTGTTCATGGTAACTAAGATAAGTGGCCAGTCCGGCGTACGGCGGACAGACAGAAATATTTGTATTGCATTTTCGGATTCTACATAACTTGAAACGTAAGCCATCAAATTTTGAGGGGGGGGGTTAGATTTTTTTTTTTTTTTTTTTTTTTTTTTTTTTCATGCTCGATTCCAATGGTTCATTATTGAAAATAATAAACCAAAAAAATGGTCGATGTTGAATGTTATGTTGTGTAGTGGAAATTTTAATCGTGTTACTTATAATTTTCCTCTCCATGAGTTCGAAAATATGCTCGGCCAATTGATTACCAATAATTTATTTTTTCGTTAGGAAGGTATTCAAACACCTGATTTCCAGATTCACGGTAGCTGCAGGTAATTGAAAGGTAATCGAAGAATGATCAATTTATTCTTGAATTTACTGCGAGCAAGACATAGCTTTAATATATCATGCTCGAATGCGTTCACCTCATTATAGACCACATCGATGAAGAAGGGACTTCTTTGATGAGATTTTCCTATAATATAATATATCGGGAACGCCAATGAAATTTCTTGATTTTGAACCTTTATGTTAAAAATCGGCGCCCGATGGCTGTACCAGCGTTTCATGACTGTTTGTTCATTCGCGCACACGAGCGCAGCACCTGACAGGACGACGAAAGGTTGACGTCATATTCTCGAACTCTGATTGGCTAATGCGTTCACCCCCTCCAAAAACCCCTTTTTCTTGAAGCTTGGTTTGGCTGGATGTGCTTCAGTTGAGTTGAAAAAGTCGAATCGGTGACGTTCATGGTAATAAACTTATCTTTTTTTTTGGAGAGTTTAATCGATTTGTGTGTCAATCCTGACTCCCCGTACTAAAATCCGACATCAGAAGTGGGATTGTGAGTTCTCGCGTCCGCGAAAGTGCCTTTTGTACAAATTTGTGAGATAGTGACTCTTAAGTATTTCAAAATCGTGATTCTTGTTTGAGATAGTGACTCTTTGTGAATTGAGACAGTGACCCTTTCGGTTGTGTTTTGTTGTGTTCCACCACGGGCTCCCGACTTTCTTCTACAAGGGACATGACAGATCCGAACGAGGACGACGTCCGGACAGCGGACCCAGAAGCCACGGCAGAAGCCCTTTTTCAAGGTGACCCTCAGCAAGAGGACGTGACTCAAGGCACGCCTCACGTTTCCTTTACATTTGCGGATGTTATAAACTTGCAGAGGGAATTGATAAAGGACCTTGTTCCCCAGCTCCAACAACCACACCAGCCACAGATAATTGTTCCACAAGAAAAGTTTCTAATACCAGATTTCACACCTGGAAAACAAGACGCCAAAGGATGGTTATTGACTGCCGATATGGTTGTGCAAGGCCACCAACCGACGATTTCCCAATTAACCGTCCACCTGACCAGCTGTCTCAAGGAAGCAGCCTCTGAATGGTTTTCGGGAATTATTAACCCCGAATTAACGTGGGAAAAATTCAAAATCCTATTCAGTACAAGGTTTTGCGATGGTCAAACCTCCCCTGGATTGATGCATCAAGTGCTGACGTCACACGTCAAAGATGGTGACGTTTACGCGATGGTAACTGCGCAATTGCCTAAAATTCGCAGTGCCATTAGCGGAAAAACCCCAGACCAGATTGCTATATTGATAGCGACCTCTTTGGCGGCACGGTATGACCCAGACATTCGAGAATGGGCATACAAGAAGGAGGATGTAACGGAGATAGAATTATTGCAAGAATTACAAGCTGTGAAGGCGAGGAAGGCCGTCCGACCTCCTCTTCGCGGACCTCGTCTGGGCCCGCAGGCCTCTACATCGGGAGTGAAACGACCCTCAACCGAACCGACACCAAGCAGTGGTACAAAAAAGTTCAAGCCTGGGAGTCAATCTTCACCCCGACCAGGCCAAAACCCAACAGACCACAAACCCCAAGGCCAAGATCAGCAGCAACAACAACAGAAGCAGTTCGGCAACAAATTTTGTTCCAGGTGCCGAATGACGAACCACACATGGTCCAGGTGTTGGGCCAATCCGAACAGCCCGACATACCGACCCAACTTCAGGGGCCAACAGCAGCAGCAAAGGCCTGAGAAAAAGGTGGCCGAATGCGCTACCAACCCGAAAGGAACCTTGGAGCATCAGGGTAAGACGTTTCCCTTCTTGTTCGATTCGGGTAGTGAAGTTTCTCTTTTATCACAAAATTTATTGCCAAATTTTACAGGTCAAATGTTTAAAAGCCCCATCTGTATTTCCGGGATTGGAAACAACAAAATACCTATCGATGATCAAATTTCCGTACTTGTCACCATTAATAATATAGAAGTTCCTGTAGTATTTCATATTGTTCCAGAAGGTGTTATCAAAAATCATATACTATTAGGTAGAGACATCCTGGCTGCTGGTTTGGCAGTAAATATATTCGCAGATCGATATGAGATTACAAAAGCGGACAAAGCACGTGATAAGGTTAGGGACTCTAAATTGAAATATTTAATGCGGAAAAATAAAAAAGTAACACAGAAATATCCACAAATAAAAACGTTAGAAAAAGCTGTAGAAACATCCGTAGAAAAATCTGCAAATAATCCTATAGAAAAATCTGAAAATAAAACTGTAATAAAATCCTTAAAACCGTGTGCAAGAAAAGCTGTGGGAAAAACTGTAGAAAATGAAAACGAATTATACGATCAACCTTGGCCAGTTCCTTGTAAATTTCCATCCATAGACCTTAGAGTTGAGTCTTTTTCAGCGTATGAAACACAACTTCAACCTCGTATGATTCAGGGGTCAAGTGTGGGCAAACCCGATAGTGAAAAATTTAGACCAGATGTAGAATCACTAGAAACCGACTTACAGGATGGAGAGTTGAACACACTTAGACTAATTCTACAAAAATTTTCAGATATCTTTACTAGGGGACTTCCTATACGTCACGTGAATTGTGCTGAATTCAATATAAAATTAAAGGACCCAAATAAGATTATTTATAGACGTCCATATCGACTTCATCCCCGCGATAGAGAAATTGTGCGGAATTATTGCCAAGAACGTCTGGATGCCGGAATAATAGAACAATCTAAAAGTCCATATTCTTTTCCCATTTTGCTAGTCCCAAAGAAAAATGGTAAATTACGGATGTGTACGGATTTTCGGGCATTGAATGATAACACTGTCCCCGAAAGATATCCGATTCCTTTGATCCAAGATCAAATAGCCCGATTAGCGGGACAAAATTATTTTACTAGTCTCGATTGTGCTTCTGGATTCTATGGCATTCCCTGCGGCGAAGAGACACGCGAAATTCTTGCATTCCAAACTCCTGACGCTCACTATCAATACAAACGTATGCCGTTTGGCGTTCGAAATGCGCCGGTTTGTTATCAACGAGCCATTACTACTGCGCTAGGAGACTTGGTAGAGTCTTGGTGTCTAGCTTACGAGTATATGGATGATGTACTGATTGTAGCCACTACGAAAGAGGAAGCGCTCTCTCGCCTAGAAATTGTCCTCAAAGTTTTATCAGATGCTGGATTCTCATTGAATCCAGATAAAAGTCAATTCGTGAAAACCTCTATTGTTTATTTAGGTTACGAAGTTAAAAATGGTGAAATCAGACCCCATAATGATAAGATTAAAGCCCTTTCTGAACTACCGCCTCCTCAAGATAGAACTGCTCTTCGATCATTCCTAGGTTTATGCTCGTATTTTAGGAATTTTGTCAAAGACTTTTCACTAATATGTGCTCCATTATATGATCTTACTTCGGTCAAAATTCCATTTAATTGGAGGCCCGAACATGAAGAGATCCGCCAAAAGCTCATTGGTATTTTTACTTCTGAACCTTGTTTAACTATATTTAATCCAAATTATCCCGTAGAGGTATGGACAGATGCGTCAGTGGTTGGTTATGGAAGCGTAATGTTCAATATTATTGATGGGGAGAGAAAGGTAGTGGCATATTATAGCCGGAAGACGACAGCCGCAGAAATGAGGTATCACAGTTATGAGCTTGAAACGCTTGCGGCAGTGAAAGCGTTCAAGCACTGGGAATGTTTTCTGCTTTACAAAAACTTTACTCTTGTATCAGATTGTAAGTCCTTCCAGGCCTCTTACATGAAACAGTACTTGAATCTAAGGGTCCTTCGTTGGTGGGCGTATCTTCAAAATTTTGACTTCGTCATACAGTACCGTCCTGGTACTAAGATGCAAGTAGTTGACTTCTTTAGTCGCTATCCAGTTGGAGAGCCTGAGCAGGTAAATGTATTTGAGACACAAGTCAACGACTATCCCCCAACTCACACTTACAAGACATATAAACTTCTTCAGTCCAACTTACCCTTTGAGTCAAAACCCACAAAACAAATTGAAAAGGTAGTAAATTTAGTAGAGCTTACCGGAGAGTGGCTACAGCTGACACAACAACAGGATCCAGAGATTAGACTTATTATTGAACGATTAGAAAATGATTCTTTACCTCAAAACTTGGCAAATACTTACCTAATTCAAGAAGGGATCTTGTTCAGAAAATTTCAATATAATAAAAAGACTAAAACGGCTCCTATAGTTCCAAAACATTATCGTTGGATTGTCACGAACTCTGTGCATGAGGCAATTCTTCATATGGGAGTCACTAAGACCATGGATAAGATCCTAGAAAAATTCTGGTTTGCGAATATACGCAAATTTGTTAAAAAATTCATAGAGAATTGTGTCACCTGCAAACTTACCAAGACACACTCCGGAAAGCAACAAATACAGTTGTACCCAATACCTAAAGTTGATATACCGTTTGACACAGTACACATAGATATAACTGGTAAATTAAGTGGACAAGACGGACCTGCAGATTATTATGTTGTATGTATCTGTGCTTTTACAAAATACATTCATTTACATCATACGCGTACACTAACAGCTAAAGCCGCCATAAACGGTTTAGCGGAATTAGTACAGTTTTTCGGCCCACCGTCACGACTCATTTGTGATGCAGGAACCTCTTTCACAGCCAAGTCATTTATGGATTATTGTGACAAAAATAATATCAAAATTCACGTAATAGCCACAGGTACCCCTAGAGGTAATGCTCAGGTAGAACGATACATGAAAAGCATAACCAATATGGTCACTGTTGCACAATACCTTAAAAAGCAAAGTATTCGTCAATTAGCTCCTCAAATACAACTAGTTATGAACTCCACAACAAACAGGATAACTGGAGTATCACGGATAGAACTACTTACAGGTCGTAAACCTCATTTGCCCAATCTTATAACAGTTGATGAAAGTCTCTGCCCTCCAGAGCGTTCGGACTTGCCTCAGATTCGTTCTGAAGCAAAAGCAAACCTTGACCGTAGTGCCCGTTATGAAGAGAATCGTTTTATTGGAAAAGGAGCGCCTGTACAACCTTTACAGTTAGGAGATTTTTGTGTGAGACATGTGGAGCCAAGATCGTCACAAAAAACTACGCCAAAATTTAAAGGTCTTTACAAAGTTGTTGAAGTCCTACCTCATGACAGGTACATTTTGGAAAATTTAAATTCAGGTATTCGCGTGAAATATCCACATGAACGAATCAGAAAATTAACTGAAGATGTTACCTTATTGCCTCAGTTATTTGAGGATACAGAATCAGAATCTGATGAAGAGTAATCATTCATTCCAAAGCAATATCACCAACTATTTCGAAACTATTATAAATTTTGTGAGCGAATTCTATTGACCGTCCCTATAGTATGACTTTCAGATTTTCCATATTTATGCATTATTCATTGCTAACGGACGAAGTTGGGGTAGTGCCTGATTAGTCCCTTTGTTGCGTCGGCCATTGCGTGTTGCAGCGTGTTTCTAGAACTCTGTGTACACTGCACATTGTTTCTGAAAGCCCGGGTCATACGCTTTGGTTTGGCAACAAGGAGCTTCCTGTTTTCCAACGTACATTGCATACTTCCGGGGTATGTAGTGGCGTATAACGTCCGTGTTCCGAGATGAAGGTATCACCTCACTCGTGATCAGCGGGTAATCACGTGACTATGCGTTTTCAAGACTTAGGCTCTTGGGCGTCGGGAACCACGTGAGAAACCCTTTGGAGAGATCCTGCCAGACTTGATCGGCCAGATATCGAACTTGGGGAGACCCTGCCAGACTTCTGTCGGCCAGAAATCTACTTTGGAGAGATCCTGCCTGATTTTATCGGCCAGATATCTATCACAACATGTGGGGGACACCCCACTCACACTTTATCTTGCTGGAGCATACAGCATTACTAAAACCCAAACATACCAACGCAAGGGGAACAGTAAAATATATTTTGGAGTTCCACCTGCAATTTCACTTTTATTCATTGATTCGAACGATTTTATTAATGGTCAATTTTATTGCTCACCCATAACTAAACTAACATCCGTTCATTTCTCAAAGTAGAATTTGTGAGATCTTGGACTCTTCACAGTAATGGTCAGAAATGGCCGAAATGACTGTCATGACTATGTTATTTATCAGGTTTGGTGAATCGTAAGAAGCCTCTTTATAACTCAATCAGTGGAAAACTATGCTGATAAAATGATTTCTATATGCCAAAGTCAGACTGGTGGCTTCGCTCGATTCACTCACACATGCCATTATAAAATAATTCTAATGTTTGCTTTCGATTTTCAGCTCAGGTCCACAAGTAGCCGAGTGGCCTACGGCTATGTAGGCCATACTGACTCTGAAAAAGGGCATTGAGTCCAATTGATTGATGGCCTAATTCTAGTTTAACAATGTAAAGGTTTATTGTCCATTTTTTTTGTAATATTATTTTCAGCGTTAATTTAATGCCTTTGTACAAATGAAAGAAAAGCAGTTTCATGCCGTTTAATTGTATTGGTGTAGTCAATAATTTGTTACAATCATCTAATGAAATGTTATCCAGTAATGAAGTAATATTGTCAAGTATTTAAAAATTGAGTACCTATTCTTACAGCACCAGCCAGTAGGCGATCCGTACTGTTGCAATACTATTGGCAAATCTGACAAGGTTTTACATTTTCCTGGCATCAGCACTTCACAATTCCGTAAACGGAAAGTCGTGAGTGTTATGATGACATGTCTTTTTTTTTTCCTTGTCCAAAATTTAACTTCGCGAAAAATTCACTCTGACATTTTTTTTTATGGTAGTGGACGCCAAGCTTCACAATTATTTTGTAAACCACATCATAGGCTCCTGGTTGTAGGAGATAATTTCACTTTGTCTTTCCTAAAAATTTTTAGAGTTTCACGTGGGGCCGTGAAACGTCAGTATGGCCGTATCGGGAACGCCAATGAAATTTCTTGATTTTGAACCTTTATGTTAAAAATCGGCGCCCGATGGCTGTACCAGCGTTTCATGACTGTTTGTTCATTCGCGCACACGAGCGCAGCACCTGACAGGACGACGAAAGGTTGACGTCATATTCTCGAACTCTGATTGGCTAATGCGTTCACCCCCTCCAAAAACCCCTTTTTCTTGAAGCTTGGTTTGGCTGGATGTGCTTCAGTTGAGTTGAAAAAGTCGAATCGGTGACGTTCATGGTAATAAACTTATCTTTTTTTTGGAGAGTTTAATCGATTTGTGTGTCAATCCTGACTCCCCGTACTAAAATCCGACAAATATTATTTACGTGCAATACTTCATCGATAAACGAGCGTTTCTTTCTGAATCCGAATTGATTAGATGAAATCAAATCCTTTTGTTCAGCGCATCAGCATAACCCTATAAGTTGGATTTTCTTCAGGTGGTTCACCTAGTTTGGTGTGTCGCAGCTGTAGAACATACCGAAAGCGGTGTTTATAATAAATTATAGGGTTCTATAAATGGTATTTCTATAAATATATTAAATTGTATTTCTATAGGGTATTTATAGGGTTCTGTATTAGTATTCCCATATGGTATTCCTGTATGGTATTAGCATAATATGGTATTCCTATATGGTATTAGTATGTAGTATCCTATATCCTTTATGGTATTAGTATATACCGTGTAGGATCCTATAGTATATACCATAGGATCCTATACTATAGTATATACCATAGGACCCTATAATATAGTATATACCATAGTATAGTATATAGTATACCATAGGATCTTATGGTATACTATATGCCATACCATGATATAGAAATACTAATACCAATGCCTATGGTATACTATATTGCATATAGGTATGCAATATAGTACCATATGGCATACCTATGGTGTACTATATGGCATCCTCTGGTATACTACATGGCATACCTACATGCCATATGTATACTGTGGTATACTATATGCCGTAGGTGTAGTATACTATAGGATCCTATGGTATAATATGGTATACAATAGGATCCTATAGTATCCTGTATACCATAGGATCGTATAGTATCCTATATACCATAGGATCGTATAGTATCCTATATACCATAGGATCGTATAGTATATACCATAGTATATATCATAGGATCATAATGGTATAGTAGGTATATACCATATAGGATCCTATAGTATATTAGTATATAGTATCCTGCATGGTATTCCTATATGGTAGTAGTCTATAGTATTTCTATATGGTATTCCTATGTGGTGTTAGTATATGGTAATCCTATATGGTACCTATTCTATATGGTATTAGTATTTCTATATAGTATTTCTATATGGTATTTCTATAGGGTAAATTATAGAGTTCTATATTAGTATTTATAGGGTTCTATAAATGGTATTTCTATAAATATATTAAATGGTAGTTCTATAAATGGTATTTCTGTAAATGGTATTTCTATAAATGTTATTCTATAGAAAATGGTATTTCTATAAATTATAGGGTTCTATATTAGTATTTATTATAATATAGGGTTCTTTATTAGTACCCCATAATTCATTGTAAACACCTATAATTTCTTATAATGTATAGTCTGTTCAATTATATGCACGAATTTACCGTGAGGCTTGAGCTTGTTAGCTGGATAAATATTGCATTCTAATTGACTAATGGTTTTGATATGCCTTTCCCTCGTAAAACTACTCCAGATAGGTACCATAAAAACCCTCGAATGAGTAATTCTGTGCCTTGTTGAGCAAACCGGCGTCAAGTTTCTGAGTCACTTTGGTGTACAAAGCAGAGAAAATCGAGGTCGAGCAGTCCAAAGAAAAAACTAACGTTTCCTCAGCTTCGAGGTTTCTCGCCATCTTTTTTCCCTTTCCTTGGGTAATAGCCATCATTACTGTTGAGGCAGGTGGCCGGAGGGCAAACCATATTTTTCGGTGTTGCTCATATTTTTACCCCAGCATCGCATCCTTTTGTTGGGATTTGTCTAGTTAAATAAAGAGCGGTGTAAAGAACTGAGTTATTGGCTGAGGCATGCAGCTAATGGATCATCTTCCAGTGCAGATATAATTGAGTTTTGTTTGCGGATTTATATTATGAGGTAGAGTCAGAAAGAATGGTGGGAAGGAGAAGGATTTAAAATAGCCTAAATTTATTGGGCCTTGCCTTTTTCGCCAACTGTGGCGTTGGCTTAGCTGAGAAGGATCTTGACCATAAATCGACTAAATAATTGAGGAAACGGCGAAGAATTTGTTTCTGCAATATAATCCAACAAATGGTATACACCACTTGTAAGGTAGGTACGAGTAGGTACAATCGCTAGCCCACTTCAGGCTCAACCTTATTGAGGTACAAGGGCTGATCCACAGATGGTATTAGTGGAAGTGGTTTCAAATGTGTTGCACAATCCATGGCCATTCCCCGAAATTTCTTGTACAAAGGTCCATAATAACCCTAAGGTCCATAATACAAGGTGACTGAGCTAATCCCCCCCGATAATTTGTTTACCAATCAATTTTGGACAAAGCATCCAAATGGCAACTCCTCTTATTTTTGTTTCGTTATTTTCAGTAATGAACCTTTGGAATCGAGCATGAAAAAAATAGAAGCTTAACCCCCCTCCCCTCAAAATTGATGGTTTCCGTTTCAAAGTATGTAGAATCCGAAAGTGCAATAAAAAAAATTCTGTCCGTACGAGCACTTTTCTTAGTTACCATGAACCAAAAATTAATTAAATTTGGTTTGTAGGTCCCATTTGGGGTCTAGTTGGTCCGCGAAACTCGGCGTTACTGTCTGTCATCTCCGAGGGGTGAAAAATAGGGGTTGAAATTTTCAGAACGCCGTAGCACAAAAACTTTCAATAGAAGGGATGGTTTTTTTAACGTTTTTACATTGATGTTGAACTAAAGAATTTATTGAGACCACCAGGAGACCAGCCGTTTGTTTGCACCGAAAAGCTTCAACATGACCGTAAATCAAACGGTATAAAACCGGCCCAGGTAAATATCATCGCTGGGGAGCACCTGATTACAATCACGGATGGCTGTATGAAGAAAAATGCGTGGGATTCAATAATTCAATAATTAATTATTATTTCTTCTTATAGATGAAGCATAAGGTAAAATAATAAACTGTTGTGTACAAAACCGTTGTGTAATAATTTACCAGTATAGATGACCCTTCTGCGTAGATAACTGATTTCTGCGGTCAATACCTACCCTCGTGCTCCCCCCCCCCCCCCCAGGAAAGCCCTAAATGGAGTACTGGAGCCGGCCCCGGAATTACAGTTTCGAAAAAATGCGAAGGATTCAAAAATTCAATCATTAATAATTATTTGTTGTTATTCATGAAGCAAAACGTTTGTTCCAGCGCCCAACGGCCTTATCAGGTGGAATAGACCGGTTCCCGTGAGATCACGGAAGTTAAGAAACCTCGAGCGTGGTTAGTACCTGGATGGGTGACCGCCGTGACACGTGGTGACACGTCCAAGTATGACCCACGTAGCTGCTGGGCGAACCCCTCTCCACTCAAGGGGGCGAGGCAATGAGTAGCCAAGTAAAGAGCGAAATGATCAGATCGAATTCTGATCCTCCATTGGAGGACAGGTGATCACGTCCGCGACGCTGGCAGGGCAGTCGGACGAAAAGCCCCAGCCTGAAATGGCTGTTACTTTACTTTACTTTTTACTTTACGTTTGTTCCAGCTGCAGAAATAACTATCAACACATCCGAAACGAGCCATCATTTTTCAGACGAAATAATATCACATAACAAACATCTCGACGTCATACAGCCATCCGTGATTATAATCAGGTGCTCCCTAGCAATGATATCTGGGCCGGATTTGATTCACGATCATGTTGACGAAACTGTTCGGTGACAACGAACGGCTGGACGTACAATACCCTTCTATTGAAAGTTTTCGAGCTACGGAGTTCTGAAAATGTCAACCCTTATTTTTCACCCCTTAGAGATGACTGACATTAACGCCGAGCTTCGTGGACCAACTAGACCCCAAACGGGACCTGCAAACAAAATTTCATTTATTTCGGTTCATGGTAACTAAGAAAAGGGCGAAGTACGGCGTACGGTGTGCGGCGTACGGCGGACGGACAGAAATTTTGGTTTATTATTTTCAAAAAAGAACCTTTGGAATCGAGCATGAAAAAAAAACGCTGCAAATCCCTGCACAACGGTTTATTATTTTGTATAGAATACCCTTCCGTTACAGATCACAGCTCTATGTATAGATAACCCGTCTATATAATTTATGATATGTACTATTCTATACATATAATGTAGATCGCAGACCCTCCGTAGGTTAGTACCTAACGACGTACACGTTACTAGGTACCTACCTAAATCACGAGTTAAATGTTGCTAAAATAATTCTGCCGATGACAAACAGTACCTAACAAAAAGAAACACACATAATGAAGTTCTGAAAAGAAATTGTTGATGAGGAGTGAAAAAAGTTGCAAAAGTACCTACCAACAAACTCCAGCCCCCTCTACGTAGATGGTATAATGGACCGTTGTGTAATAATTTACCGTTGAGTAATGATTTACCGTAGTAATAATTTACCCATCAATAATACTTCAACGTTTGTTCAAGTTTCACTACCTACCAACAATCTCCAAAAGAGCCATCATTTTTCAAATTAAATAATATCACAGAACAACCAACTCGACTTCATACTCCGCCAATATAATCAGGTGATCCCTACCAATGATTTTATCTCCGCCAAATATCCTATTGTGGGCGCGTCTCTGGTTACGAGATTTGGTTTGAATTGTATACAATTTCATTCACACTGGAGTCGAAAATGCCTGTCGGTGCAAACTTCGGGGACTTACTGTGAACGAACGGCTGGACGTACGATGCTCCGGATGGTCTTAAAAAACTCGCAAGTTCAAGAACTATTTAAAACCGCAAAAATATTTACGTAAAAAAATGGTATAGGCGTTTTGAAAATTTCAACCCCTATTTTGAACCCCTTAGAGATGACTCACAGTAACGTCGAGCTTCGAGGACCAACTAGACGCCGAACGGAACCTATAACCCGAATTTCATCAATTTTTTTTCATGGTAACTAAGAAAAGTGGCCCGTACGGCGTACAGCGTACGGCGAACGGCGGACAGACAGAAATATTTTTATTGCAGTTTTGGATTCTACATTACCTTGAAACGTAAACCATCAAATTTTGAGGGGGGTAAGAATTTTTTCTTCATGCTCGATTCCAATGGTTCATTATTGAAAATAATAAACCAAAAGAGCCATCATTTTTCAAATGAAATGATATCATTGAACAACCAACTCGACTTCAAACACCATCCGTGAATGTAATCAGGTGCTACCTAGTGATGATATCTGGGCTGAATGTATAAAATTTGATTCACCCTCCTGTTGACGAAGCCTGTCGGTGCAAACTTCTGGGCCTACTGTGAAAGAATGGCTGGACGTACAAAGATCCGGGTGGTCTCAAAAAACTCCCAAGTTCGAGAACTATATAAAAATTTAAAAAATTCGAGATAACGGCGTCTGGGAGATTTCAACCCCTATTTTTCACCTCTTAGAGATGACTGACAGTAACTAGACCCCAAGCGGGACCTACAACCCAAATTTCATTAATTTTGGTCCATTGTAACTAAGAAAACTGCGAAGTATGGCGTGCGGCGGACGGACAGGAATTTTTTACGTACGGGCCACTTTTCTTAGTTACCATGAAAAAAAATTGATGAAATTCGGGTTATAGGTTCCGTTCGGCGTCTAGTTGGTCCTCGAAGCTCGACGTTACTGTGAGTCATCTCTAAGGGGTTCAAAATAGGGGTTGAAATTTTCAAAACGCCTATACCATTTTTTTACGTAAATATTTTTGCAGTTTTAAATAGTTCTTGAACTTGCGAGTTTTTTAAGACCATCCGGAGCATCGTACGTCCAGCCGTTCGTTCACAGTAAGGCCCCGAAGTTTGCACCAACAGGCATTTTCGACTCCAGTGTGAATGAAATGTATACAATTCAAACCAAATCTCGTAACCAGAGACGCGCCCACAATAGGATATTTGGCGGAGATAAAATCATTGGTAGGGATCACCTGATTATATTGGCGGAGTATGAAGTCGAGTTGGTTGTTCTGTGATATTATTTAATTTGAAAAATGATGGCTCTTTTGGAGTTTGTTGGTAGGTAGTGAAACTTGAACAAACGTTGAAGTATTATTGATGGGTAAATTATTACTACGGTAAATCATTACTCAACGGTAAATTATTACACAACGGTTCATTATACCATCTACGTAGAGGGGGCTGGAGTTTGTTGGTAGGTACTTTTGCAACTTTTGGTTTATTATTTTCAATAATGAACCATTGGAATCGAGCATGAAAAAAAAAATTCTAACCCCCCCTCAAAATTTGATGGTTTACGTTTCAAGGTATGTAGAATCCGAAACTGCAATAAAAATATTTCTGTCTGTCCGCCGTACGCCGTACGCCGTACGGGCCACTTTGCTTAGTTACCATGAAACAAAATTGATGAAATTCGGGTTATGGGTCCCGTTCGGGGTCTAGTTGGTCCTCGAAGCTCGACGTTACTGTCAGTCATCTCTAAGGGGTTCAAAATAGGGGTTGAAATTTCCAGAACGCCTATACCTCTGTTTTACGTGAATTTTTTCACGGTTTTAAATAGTTCTTGAACTTGCGAGTTGTTTAAGACCATCCGGAGCATCGTACGTCCAGCCGTTCGTTCACAGTAAGGCCCCGAAGTTTGCACCGACAGGCATTTTCGACTCCAGTGTGAATGAAATTGTATACTCTTGTCACCAGGGACGCGCTGGATTCAGTCAATCAATCAATTTATTCAATCAATTGATCGATCAATCAATCAAAATTTTCAATTGAAATTGGAATAGTTTGTAAATTATTGGATTACTTTATTGTTTGCAATTGGGGAATCATAGGCTTGTTTGTGTGTCTGTTGTTTTCAATTGCAATTGGCCACTGCTCACTTGAATTGGAATTCATTAATTTGAATTGGAATTCATTTCGAATTGTCTAATTGGCATGGTGCGCATTGGCATGGTCCGAAATGGTTCTGCAATTCTATTGGCCCAACGCTGTCTGCGATTCTCATCATAACATGTATAGACTAGTACATATTGTATTATACAGACGGGTTATCTATACAGAGATCTGTGATCTGTAACAGAAGGGTATTCTATACAAAATAATAAACCGTTGTGCAGGGATTTGCAGCGTTTTTTCACTCCTCATCAACAATTTCTTTTCAGAACTTCATTATGTATGTTTCTTTTTGTTAGGTACTGTTTGTCATCGGCGGAATTATTTTAGCAACATTTAACTCGTGATTTAGGTAGGTACCTAGTAACGAGTACGGGGTTAGGTACTAACCTACGGAGGGTCTTCGATCTTCATAATATGTATAGAATAGTGCATATCATATTATATAGACGGGTTATCTATACATAGAGCTGTGATCTGTAACAGAAGGGTATTCTATACAAAATAATAAACCGTTGTGCAGGGATTTGCAGCGTTTTGATTTTGTTGGTAGGTTGATAGGTACTTGAATAAAAGAAAAAACACTTTTGTAAGAAATAATACTTTTGTGATTTGAATGTTCCATGAAAAACAACAATTATGAATTGTAATTCCCGGGCTGGCTCAATACTCGATTTAGGGCATCTATTAAATTAAATCCTTGTAATTAATAGTAATAATTAATCGAATAAATTATTATCTATTAAGATATTTGTAGTGATCGGCTGCTCCCTATTAACAATGTAATAGCGTCACTTGAGGTATAAGCCGCATCTTGGCGGCTTCCCGGAGCCGGGTTCCCCTACCACCCTCCGGGTCTGTAATAAGGGGTATAAAAAGGCGATGTATTTAACCAATAAACAGTCAATCAAGTCACAACCCGACTCAAGTAGTCTCGTGTACTTATTGCTCCCCTGGATCATCACACTGGTCACCCCGACGACGAACACGCAACCTTCACCGGCTACCGGCTTCTGCGAACAGCGGCTCGCCTTCTCGCCTCTAGCGACTGCTCAACGCGCACCTTCGCTGGCTTCCTGCCTTCTGCGAACAACATCCCGCCTCCTCGCCTATAGCGACGGCTCGATACGCACCTTCGCCGGCTTCCTGCCCTCTGCGAATAGCGCCCCGCATTCTCGCTTCCAGCGACGGCTTAAAACGCACATTCGCTTTGACCTTCAACGGACTTACAAAGGTCATTTTCAGGACCACTGTCTGTTTCAGCCTTTCAATTTCAGCCACCTCGGACTTTCGAGACCGCAACGCCGGCAGAGCAACGTACCCTTGCCCCGGCCATCTTCGGACTAACACCGATCCTTTAAGAACCATCGTCCTCTTGCGATCGACAGCGAACCCCCCACCACTCGTCACGACCAATCAGCGTCCTCTCTCAAGCGACCAACCAGCTATCGTCTCTCCAGCGAACCAACCAGAGAACATCTCGCCGTTCCCGCTGCCTATATAACAAGAGCGACCATCAACGGAGCATTCATTCCTCAGATCTACAACCAAGAGAACAACTAAGAAGAAAATGGAGACCAGAGCTACGAAGACACTGGAAACGGCACAAGCACCTCTCAAACTGCGGCCTTTTGACCCAGCTTTCCCGCACGTCTGGTTCGCACAGCTCGAACTAATTTTCGCCCAGGAAGGCTTGAAAAATTCTGAAGCCCGCTTCACCCGTGCCTTCCTCGCGCTCGACCCTCGCCAAGCGGACATCTGTACCGACATCGTCGCCTCACACTCCGCAAGCTACCAGACGTTGAAAGACCGGCTTATCGCAGCTCATGCACCCTCAGATGGCTCCCAGCTCACAACTCTGCTTCAGCCTTCGGTGACAGACGAGCTGCCTTCGGCCCTCGCCAGACGCCTTCAACGTGCTCTTCCCTCGGAAACTCCGACCTCGCTTCTCCGACAACTCTTCTTACGATCTCCACCTGAGAGCCTTCGCCTTCACATTGCAGCCAGCGTAGAACCTGATATCACGAAGCTCGCGGCGGCCGCCGACCGCCTTATACCCTTCGTAGCACATCCTCGTGTGGCTACCGTCGACGAGGAAGTTCAAGTGATCCAGCACCGCCAACGAATGCGGCCTTCTACGCAGCGACAAACATCCCCTCAACGACCGAACAAGAAGTTCTGCTTCTACCATAGAAGATGGGGCTCCCGAGCGAAAAAATGCTTCAAACCCTGCACCTGGCGAAACCAACCGACGGAAAACGCCAACACACTTCATCAGAAAGGAACACAACTCGGCACCCTACGAACGGCTAAAAGCTCGGAGATCAACACATACGACAACCACTGCGCCTCGGTACACCTACCGCCCTATGAAAGGACATTCACCGTAGCAGACGTCTCAACACCGATCCTCGGCCCCGACTTCCTAAGCCTTGTTGACCTTCCGAACGCCCGCCTCATCAACGCAGCCACTAGCCTCGTACGCCCGGGAAATTTCAGCTGTGCAACCTCAGATAACACACCCTACTTCCAGGCACTACTAGACGCACACGCTCCTTCAAAAACTCCCTGCAAAGCACCAATCGAACAACATAGTAACGAAGGGCCCGCCATGTCAAGCGAAACTCCGATGCCTTGCCCCGGCCAGCTATACAAAGACAAAAGCCCACTTCGCAGAACTCCGAAACGCCGGCATCATGGAACCATCGGAGGCCCCTTGGTCAAGCCCTCTACACGAAGTACCGAAGCCAGACGGAGATATTCGCCCCGTCGGAGACTACCACGCCCTCAGCAGGCTCACTGTCCCCGATCGATACACGGTGCCGCACCTCCACGACTTCACAACGGTACCTTTCAGGACGACCACACTTACTACGTTCGAACTCGCCCGTACCTTCTTCCGCTGCGGAATCGGCGAAAAAGACGACCTTCTAGTAGCCTCCAAAGATATCGAAGAACATTTTACGCACGTAAAATTATTACTCGATACTCTAGCCAAATATGGCCTCGTGAAACGCCTACACTGTGCCTTAAAAGACGATATCATCGCTACCTCCTCGTCAAGAACCTGGGCATCGGACCTCAACGGCCTTCTTCTCGGCCTCCGCAACAGGCCCGGCCCCGACGGCTACTCGCCCTCACAGCGACTTTTTTCGGCGACTCCACGACTTCCAGAGGACCTGTTCACACAACCGCCTCCCTCAACTCCGATTGGTCAAGAAATCTCGCTCCCTATTGGCCAACCGCGACCCACGAAGGTCATTCTCCCTCACAATGGCACCGGACACACCTCAGAAACTCATTTCGAAGCAGCAACTGCTGAGGGACCTCGCATTGACGCCTTCGCCTCCGAGCCATCATCCCCCGACCACGACGGTACGAAAAGCTATGGCAATCACACGGGCCAGCGCCGCCCCTATACCACCTCGGCCATTCATCAACCCGATGAATCACAAGATGAAGCCACCATAGGGAATCACCCCACTTCATGCCACGGCCACTCACAACCAAACCATCACACTGATGCTCCCGCCTTTCGCGGGGAAGTGCTCCGACTGCTGCACACACGGCTGCCGCCGCCCCCAGCTACAGAGCATCTGCGTACAGGTGTCCCCCGACACCATTACCACTGGGACCCAGGCAACAAACAAGAGGACGCAAGAGGAGCCGCCAACCGCTGCAGCTACACCGCAAATGCGGCCCACTTCACCTGCTCCGGCACCTCCTGCCTCGCCGCCCAGCAGAGTCACTCCCGCCAGCCGCCCCTTCCAGAGGTCTCACAGACGAGACCCCCGACATTATCAGCGGAACCACTTCCGAGCATGCTCCCAGTTCCGAGCACGCTCACGGATCCCGCACCGCAGCCGCCGCTAATGCAGGATGACACCGCAACAGCAAACCAAGACAACACGCAGCCTCTTCTACCTCCACCGACGCCTCAACAAGATTCACCGTCGAAAATGAATTTATAATTGCAGTATTTAACTTCAATTCTGGGGGGAGCAGTGTAGTGATCGGCTGCTCCCTATTAACAATGTAATAGCGTCACTTGAGGTATAAGCCGCGTCTTGGCGGCTTCCCGGAGCGGGATTCCCCTACCCCCCTCCGGGTCTGTAATAAGGGGTATAAAAAGGCGATGTATTTAACCAATAAACTGTCAATCAAGTCGCAGCCTGACTCAAGTAGTCTCGTGTACTTATTGCTCCCGCTGGATCATCACAATATTACACAACTGTTATTATTTGTAAATAATTATTACACAGCGGTTTATTATTTTGTAAATTACTACACAACGTCAAATTATTGCACAACGGTTTATTATACTGTTGAATGAGTTAGTACGAGACGTGCATACAGAAACCTAAGATAAGGCTTTATTGAGCATAAACTCCAAGTAGAGAATATTCGAAGGAATATAGAATTATGAATTTGAATGGTAGACATAGAAACAAAGTATTGCTGCTAACATATGAACGAGTAGTAATAATTTCATCACATTTTGTACTTCGGTGGGTTCTTAATCCTTCCTGAACGTCTTGGGGTTTGTGTTGTTTGCTGGGCTTGGGGTAGCTCTGATGGAGAATGATCCTGCAACGTAGGTTCAACATTCGAGGTAACAAGTTCGGGAGCAGTCGCAACTGGCTCATCTTGTTCCACAGTAAACATGGGTTCACTGTCAACTGCAGCTCCGTCTGCCGTTGGCGCTAGGTGTCGATTCGATACCGTCGTCTCCTGTCCATCAGGCAATCTAACATAAGAGTAGTCTGGATTAGCCTCAAGAAGATCTACTTGGATGACAGACGGTTCATACTTGCTACCCATAACATGGCGTCTCATCAGTACTGGCCCTGGAGTAGATAGCCAAGTGGGTATTGATGTTCCATGAGGTGATCTTCTGGGGTGAGTGAACATCCTTTCATGTGGAGTTGTGTTGATGGAGGTACAAAGAAGCGATCTGATTGAATGAAGGGCCTGAGTAAGGACCTTCTCCCACTCTTTAGTCTCCAAGCAAGAGGAACGTAAGGCAAGTTGGATCGTCTTCCAAACTATACCATTGTACCTTTCCACTTGCCCGTTGCCTCTAGGGTTATATGCAGTAGTCCTGCTCGTTGCCACTCCTTTTGTAGTGAGAAATTCCTTCAGTTCGGCCGACATGAAAGAAGCCCCTCTGTCTGAGTGAATATATGTTGGCGTCCCGAAAAGACCAAACAGCGTTGTGAGATGACGAATGATGGTGGAGGCTGACATGTCTGGACATGGAAAAGCAAAAGGAAAACGGGAAAACTCGTCCACGACAGTCAATAAGTAGCGGTTACGTGTTGCTGAAGGAAGGGGGCCTTTGAAATCAATATTAAGTCGCTCGAATGGGGAAGTGGCATGAACAAGAACTCCGTCATTCTTCATGAATGGTGGCTTCAGCTCGGCACAGTCTTGACATGCTGCGGTAGTCTTACGGACCTCATCGATTGAGAATGGGAGGTTTTTAGTTCGTACCCAATGGGCCAGTCTTGTCACTCCTGGATGGCAGAGACTGCGGTGAAGGCTTTGCAGATTCAGCAGTGTAGAGGATGCACTTATCCGGGAAAGGGCATCAGCAACGGTGTTCTCCTTCCCTGGACGATGAACTATTTCGTAGGAGTAGCATGACAATTCGAGTCGCCAGCGCATAATTTTCTCGTTTTTTATCTTGCTATGCCTCCTGCCATCAAACATGAATGCCACAGAGCGTTGGTCAGTGACTAGACGAAAGTGCTTTCCAATCAGGTAGTGCCGCCACTTCCGGAGAGCCTCAACAATTGCAGCCGCTTCTTTCTCTATTGCTGGATGGTGTAGTTCAGAATCTGAGAGCGTTCGGGAGAAAAATGCCACTGGCTGACCTCGTTGTGATAGCGTCGCTGCTATAGCATAATCCGAGGCATCAGTCTCAACTAAAAAACTCGCGTTATCGTCAAGAGCCGAAACTACGGATTTTGCTATGTCAGTTTTCAGTGTATCGATGAGTGTATTCATTTCGGGAGACAGAGGGAAGCTTTTGATTTGGATGAGAGGTCTGATCCGATCCGAATAGTGAGGGATACATCTGGCATAGTGCGCGAACATCCCCAATGCTCGTTTCAAATCTTTGTGATTGGAAGGAGAGCGAAGTTTGAGCAGAGGTTGAAGTCTATCTTCATCAGGTTTAATGTGATTTTTAGAAATCGTATATCCCAAAAGATTGATGGATGTCTGATAGTATTTCGATTTGTTTTCATTCACGGTGAGATTATATTTTTGTGTAGCATGTAAGAATGATTGAAGATTTGAATCGTGTTCCGATTTCGATCGTCCACAAATTGTAACGTCGTCCAAGTATGCGTACGTTTCTTTGAGTTGTTCAGTGTGCATTATGTTGTTAATAAATTTTTGAAATGCAGGTACTCCGTTCGTAACCCCAAAAGGGATTCTATTAAATTGGTATAAATTCCCATCCGCTTCAAACGCTGTGTATAGCTTTTCTGATCCTAAAATTGGCACCTGATGATACGCGGATTTCAAGTCGATTGTGCTATAAAAGGAGTTTTTAGCGACTTTCGCCACAATATTTTCTATATTAGGTATGGGGTAAGCGTCCAACATGGTAAACCTGTTTATGGTCTGTGAGTAATCGATGCACATTCTCTTTTTGTGATTAGTGTTGTTGACTATGAGGACTTGAGCTCTCCAAGGGGAGACACTTGGTTCTATTATTCCATCCCTTAACAGTTTCTGTTCTTCGATTTTTATAAATTCCGAATCTTCTTCCGAATGGTGTCGAGATCTGATAGCAATGGAGCGGATGTCATGTTGGAGGTTGGTAAATAGAGAAACGGGTGGAACGTTGGCAGCTGCTAGACTGCAAATTAAAAGAGGTTCGTTAGAACCACCCAATCTCATTTCAAGGGACGAATGTGTTGATAAGATGTCATGCCCGATGATGACATCGGTACACAGATTTTTCATTACTAATAGCCTGGCATTGGTGTAAACGTGACCTTGCAGCTTCAAATCGACATGGCAGCAGCCGTCAACTGTTGAGAACAATGAAGAACTAGCCATAGTAATTCTTTCGGTGGAAGGGAGTTTTATAGCATGACACTTACTCACGAGCGTGCTATCCAAAAAACTTGAAGAACTCCCTGTGTCTATCAGCGCCAGACATTTGATATTGTTAATTTCAACTGGGACAATGGCTTTCTGGAGTGATTGGGGTGAAGAAACAGCTGTAAAGCCGCATTTACACGATGCCAGTTGGTGAGACAATTGTCAGAAGACAACTGACTGGCATGAAATTATTGTCTTTGTGTAAACACTTCAGGCCAATTGTCTTGCCAACTGCCCTCACAATTGCCCCGAAATTCAGTTGTCTCCGGGAGTAGACTGAGGACAACAAGCTGTGCCCAGCAAAGCCCCCCACCACTCGGAATCTCAGTTGTCGCGACGATTGGCGCCGTGTGAACGGTGTACGCCAGTAGCGCTGTCTTGTTTTTTGCCAGTTCCCTTGTGTCAGTCGAAACATACAGGTGTGTTGTGTTGTTTACGTCCGGTTATTCCTTGGCAAAAATGGCACCAAAGTGGAGTGACGAAATGAATTTAAAATTCGTTGAACTTTACAAAGAACAGAGGAGTTTGTGGGACCAGCGAGACGACTTGTACGCCATCTCCTTGTCCACTCCCTGTTCTTATTTAACTCCTCTTCTAGCACATTGCAAGACTCACTGATAAATTCCCGGCACAGATCATTAAACATTAGTTTTAAGTCCTCGCGGGACACGACAGAAGACGAGCACTCGGCCATGTTTCGCTGTCGACTGCCGTGGCAATAGTTGGCCCCGTATAAACAGCTTCTCGTTCAACTTAACTGGCCTCCGAAAATCCGCAACCACGTGATGACAATTGTCCAAAGACAACTGTCTTACCAACTGGCATCGTGTAAATGCGGCTTAATGGCAGAGATCACATTATCAGAATTGGAAGTTGCGGAGGCTGAGTTAGATTTCTTACCACGGGACTGGCACACCCGACTGTAATGTCCAAGTTTGCCGCACTCTTTGCATTTTTCGTCTTTTGCTGGGCATTCGCTTCGAGGATGGCGTCTGAAACCACAAAAATAACATTTCACGGGCTTAAGTGACGTTGCCGCGCAATTATCAGGCATAACCGTGTCACTACGATCCGCAGTGTGACTATCGGCCGTAACAGCGTTCATGGGTAAAGTTGGAGGCTGGAAACTAATAGCATGTTGTTGAGCAGCTTCCAAAGCCCGTGCCTGATCGAAAGCCTGTGCTAAGGTGAGTGATACATTCTCCAACAATCGTTGACGTATAGAAGAAGAGGTCAACCCAGCAATGAATGCGTCCCTTACGTACGAATTTTTATTTTCCTCTGCTGTCACCGCCCTAAAATCGCAATCTTTGCTCAAAAGATTCAAGACTTGCATGTATTGGTAGACAGATTCACCGGGGCCCTGGCGACGTATCGAAAGACAATGTCGTGCAAAGATAATTTTTTTAGGTTTAACGTAAGTAGCTTCTAGGACTGCTATCGCATCATCATACGTAGTGATATCGCTTATGAGAGTATAAATTGAAGCGAAACGTGGTTAACCAGGTAGAGCAATTTCTCCTCCGAAGATAAGGGAGCGTTATTCTCACCTTTTGAGATTGTCAAGAAGTTGGTGAAGGTCTTTTTCCAATGGTTCCACTCCTCAGTTGCATTGCTCGCTGATGGGTCAATGCATAACCGGTTCGGGCGAAGACCTCTGTCCATAGTTTATGCTCAATAAATTGTTGAATGAGTTAGTACGAGACGTGCATACAGAAACCTAAGATAAGGCTTTATTGAGCATAAACTCCAAGTAGAGAATATTCGAAGGAATATAGAATTATGAATTTGAATGGTAGACATAGAAACAAAGTATTGCTGCTAACATATGAACGAGTAGTAATAATTTCATCACATATACTATGTACGCAGAAGGGGCATCTATGCAGGTAAATTTTTACACAACTGTTTATGGTTTACCACCTTACGCTTCATGAATAACTACAAAAAATGATGACTGATGAATGATTGAATCCCGCGCATTTTTATGAAACTTTAATTCCCGGGCCGGCTGCAGAACTCGATTTAAGGCTTTCCTGGGGGAGCTCGAGGGAATTGACCACAGAAAACAGTGATCTACGCAGAAGGGGCATCTATACAGGTAAATAATAAACCGTTGTGTAATAATTTGCAGTGGTTTTTTAATTGCATTTTCGGATTCTACATACCTTGAAACGGAAACCATCAAATTTTGGGAGGGGGTTAAAAAAAATTGTTTTCATGCTCGATTCCAAAGGTTCATTAGTTTTTTTTTTTTTTAGTAGTCGATATATTTTTTGTTATATCAGTAACATAACAACTAAGCTTAGCCCATCACGTTAGTTTACTATAATATTATTCAACTGTTTATAGAGTTTTTAGCCCAGTGGCTGTAACTCAAGAGAACACTCATCACTACACTTGTTACATTGTTGTCAAAGGTCGAAAGGTTTTGTCCTATCAAACCGCCGGGTGTCGTTGCTGTTGTCTAGGAGTCGAAGAACTTCCGGATTCATGTGTTCATGAAGCCGCTGTTCGTATTTAATCGCATGTTGCTTGGCAACTCCGCCAACGGATTCCATCTTGAGGTCTCGATGGAGGTCATCATTTCTGATGTACCAAGGGGCGTTGACAATACTCCTCACTGGAGATGTGTTCCCAAATGGGGACCCAAGCTGTGTGGGGAAAATGACGATTTTAGACCATGATGTAACATAAATGTAAGACTGAAACTTCGTTAGAAACTCAATTTTCCACTCGTTGGTAAAAATCGACTTAATATTCGGTCTCCTCGTCCTAAAGAACATTGAAAACTATACCTCACAAGCTCGTGTTACTAAAACACCAAAAAACTCTTTGGAGAATTCCTATGCAATCTAGCGACCGAATGCGGCAGTTATGCGTGCTACCCCCCTCCAAACCGACTCTGCCCTCATGGAGGAACCGTTGGCCAGGAGAGTCTGGCCAGAGCCCACTCCGGCCGAGGGGGTTCGGCTGTTTCCGCGTGGAAGTTAGGATCCATCCTTTCATCCATCCGTCGTTCCCGCTTCCCGCCCTCTGCGATCGGCGCATATCCTTATCATTTTATTATCAGTAGCTACCTAATTATATCATTAATACAATACTGGTTAATGGGAGTTTGAAGGACGATTGAGATCCAGGTGTTTTTGAAACCATTGAGAAACACAAGCTTTCAACTGCCCTCAGACAGTCATCTTGAAAGCAATTGAAAGCTTTCGTTTCTCAATAATAACTGTTTCAAAAACACCTGGATCTCAGTCTTCCTTCAAACTCCCATTAACCAGCATTGAAAAAGAAGACCCAAGAACATAAATATAAAATTAATATAACATTGTTCCGAGTCACTAGATATTATATTATTGATAACTCTGTGATATTAGCGTAATATTCTGGTTATTTTAAATAATTTTGGCTATTTTCAACTATATCGAACTATATTCAATTTTGGTTATTTTCAACTTATTCCTTTAGAATCGAGCCTGGCAAAAAAAAAAATGTTAACGCCCCCTAAAAATTTGATGGTTTCCGTTTCAAGGTAGGTACGTAAACTCCGAAAATGAATAAACAAATTTCTATCCGTCCGCAGTACTTTGCACTTTCCTTAGTTACTTACCATGAACCAAAATGAATGCTAAATTTTATAAAATAGTATAAAGAATCTAGGTTCAGTATTAAGATTATAGCATGATTCGAAGTCAATACATAAAGAATTGCTGGAAAAAACAGTCGTGATAGGTTGATTACATGTGAAATTGTCATGCTATTATAATTTATAATAATATTCTGTGATAGTTATTATAATAGTCAAAAGTTCCATAGGTACTTACCTAATTTCTCAAGAATAAGCTGTGAATTGGAATCTCGTAAGTGAACACAATTCATTTGAAGATTCATTAGTTGATTACATGTGATATTGTCGTGATATTATAATGTATAATACATAGTACACTAATTTAAGTACCTTGTTCTAACCTAAAAGAGACTAAAATGTACTAAGTATTGCGATTTGATAAGCTTTCTCTAGAATAAAATTTTTAAGAGGGTTGGTAATACTGAGGCTAGTGTATAATTTTGTCATTATCGTTAATTTCTCCAAGGAAAATACCTATATATTTTGTGATAATTATGGGAATAGTCAGAAGTTCCATAGGAACCTAACTTCTCAAGAATGAGCTGTGAATTGGAATCTCGTAAATGAATAAAATATATTTCTTTGCTTATGTTACCATTGTTTTCATTTCGTTGTCCTCCCAAATTTTTGTGTGGGCAAAATGGCTTTTTAAAAATATACCATTTCCTTGCAAATTTAGTCGCCGCTAAGATTATGGCCCCTAAAGTTTGGTCACCTCTCTTGCAACGATTATTATTTGTGCAGCGAAAACTTGGGGCTAAACAGCTTGGTTTAGGCAGGTTCCTACCTACCTGCCTAAACCAAGCTGTTTAGCCCGAAGTTAATAAAGTAAAGAACGTAGGTACTACTCCATCAGTCGTTTAATTATAGAAGCTGTTCAAATCAATAATCTGTCAAGAAAATCATGGTTTCAAAGCCCTAACGCAACAAAAACTGATCTTTCGAAAGTGTCGGGCACAAAAAATTTGTTATTACCTAGGCTCGAACCAACAATCTAACATATATCGAAGAAAGTGTCGGTACCTCTGAGCTAGCAATTATCTCGGCGAGGATTGACTTCTGTAACATAGTAGCATGCAGTGCCTACAAGCGGAAATGGCCGAACCCGATCGGCCGGAGTGGGCTCTGGCCAGACTCTCCTCAGTTGGCCACTCCTCGTCAGACCTTCCCTCTTCCCTGGACTAGTTACTCGATTCGCATTTCAATTCAACACCCTTCTTAATTTATCGTTCAATATAGCTCAGTTTACGTATCCAGTTTACTGAACATTCATTCACAACACCATACAGTCAACTTTAGTTATCTTCATCAACATTTTGGTCCTTCGGGGCCGGATTCACCAGCGGAAAAGAAACCGTCTTCGCCTTCCCCATCGCTATCTTTGCTTGCCCACTGGGATCCACGTTCAACTGGTAATTCCTTTCTATTTCCAGGTACCCTTTATTTTATTCACCTCACTTATATTTCATACTATTATATCAATCCGATCATCCTGTCAATCCTTCATGTGCACTCTCGCCTTCCTGTACATCTGTTCGGATGTAAACAACAAACATTGTAACAGTTCCTCTTGAATAACTCCCTGGGTCAGCAAAGTCCCACCAACTCAACTGGTTTACTTGCCTAAGTAGTTTCCTTCTCGTATTTTCGTTCCTCTATTAATTTTTGTACTTATTATACAGTGAAACCCCTCTTAACGGACATTGCGCGGTCGGTCCCGGTTTGACCAAAGAGTGGAAAATTGAGGTTCTACCAAATGTTCAGCTCCCAAAATTGATTTTTTATGAGTCAAAAACCTGGAAAATCGTCTGAAATCACCATCAGTTTGTATAATAACACTGGAAAAAGTGTCAACACGTGAATCAAGACGATTAAATGGCACTACCAATGATCAAAGATAATTTGAAAAAAAAAGAAAGGATCGTACCTAATTTGTGTTTTTGGGGCCAAAATAAATGGAAACCATCAGAAATAGCTATTTCGATTATTACGCATGAAAGAAACAATAAATGAAAAGCCAACATTTCTGTAGGTATGTCCAATAGAATAATAAACCCATGTGACAAGGACTTTGCAGCGTTTTTGGTTTATTATTCTGTGAATAATACACCTATGTATTCGCTCAGCAAAAAATGTTTATAACACCCCCTCAAAATGTTTTCTTTTACGATTCAAGGTACGTAGATTCGAAAAATGCAATGTCCGTCCACCGTACGCCGTCCGCCGTATCACGTGTACCAGCTTCATTTTCAGTCTAAAAAATTCGTTCTTTCACACACGTGCTGTAAAAACTTGTTTTATTTATTATTTTAATATTTATCTCATTTATTTATATGTATGTAATTTATTATCATAAATTTATTTATATTATTATACACATACCTATTTTTGCCCCCCAGGCTAAAAGCCCCCGCCACACAGCGTCGAAAGGAATTGGAAGGTTTGGGGAGAAGGAACAGGTTTCTATACTCATATCCAACAGAGGAGGAAGGAACAGGTTTCTATATATGCATATATCCAAGATCGAGGCGCGAAGCACCGAGCATGCTACTTTGGCGGGCAAAATGGATGTCAATCCTTTTTACGGTTGGGATGGTTTTTTGGCGGTTAAATTTGTTCAGCAGTGTTGTGTGTGGAGGGGGGGGGGGGGGGTCATATTTTTACATTGATCAAGAAACATTTTTTCCCAGTAGTTACCTAATAGTTTTCTCAGTAGGTACCTACTTATACATAAACATTTCGAAATGGTGGGAGGGGGCAACGAAATGCACGCAAGGCACTTCCTTGGAGCATAACGAATGAATGTGCAAAATAAAATTTAAGCTCGGTCCGTTATGTATGTGAGGCTGTAGCCCTGTCATAGAACAACGAGAACGACAAGAAGTGGAAAAACTTGAAAAATAGCATTTTCATACTTCCATAACTCTGGCACTTGATGGTCCCGAGGGTGAAATTTGGTACGTCCTTAAAGGCAATGTCCTAATTGGCAAGCATCGCGCGATCGGGCGTTCAGCGATGGTCGCTGCATCGTACGACGAAAATATCAAACTTGAAAAAGTAGCAAAGGTGTCCTCTTTGAGCCTCAGATGCGCTCGCGCGATGGGTGGGGTCGGTCGCACTTGTTTGATCTGAAATCGCATCGCCTTCATCGCCCCATCGCATAAGCAACAAACCTATCGTTTTGAAGGGGAGTGTCCTATTCAGTTCCAGTCAGCGCGACCGCCAAACGCCTCATCGTCTCAAAACAAACCGGTTTGTTTTTCAACGCGCGATCAACAGTATTTGTGCAGTAATGACTTTCGAAGAACATTTAATTAATGAAATTCGTGTGAACCCAATCTTCGACGCTTATTGGTACCTTGAAATTGGTGACTGTGTGGCTGCAGATATAGTCAAAAATGTTGTAACCAGGCTTGCCAGACATACTTTTTAGCGGATTTTCGAAGAAAATGAAGCTATTGTAATGGGCCCAACATTTTCGGAACGTGAATTTTTGAAATTTTTTATAGGCAAATCTGTTTCAGAGCATCCTGATTTATCCCTAGATCTTAACAAAATGTACATGTATTATATATTTAAATTTGTTTATGTGTCACCCTAGACAATATCTGTCCTGGAGTAGGTAGGTACATGATAAAAATTTCAAAATTTTCTTACTGCCAAACAAAAGGATGAGTCCGAAGATGAGCAATTTTAAAAAATTCTAAGGTGGGTCAAACATCGATAAAAATTGCCAAAGTCGCGAGCAGTTGATATAAAATCACTGGACGTGGTATGGAATGGTGAGTAAGACAGAAAAAAAAATTTCAGTTGTTTTTCATACAGAACAGAGGTCCATTTCGGATTTTTGGGGGTCAAAAACTGGTATTACGGGCTAAAATCAATATTAATTCGTGTGGAACGGTGATTCACGACGGAGGGAATATTTCGATGATAAAAACATTTTCTTGAAAAAGAGTGGGTCAAATTTGACTTTGTACGGGTCAAAAATTGGTAAAAATGGCTAAAAATCACGAATAAAATTATATAATTCTACGAAAAGTGGTATCGTTTCTCGCTATATCATTTGTTTACACAATAGCACGAATATTTTTTGAAAATTCGCTCTATATATACGCTCTTATACTCGCTTATACACTCACACTGCATGACTGGATTTATATATTTTTTTTCAAAGTTTTGTACTTTATTTTTGGTTACTGTACTTCACTGTGACAACTTCTATGCTGAGAATGAGAATATTCTTTAAAAAGCATCGGAAAATGAACAAAAACTCAGCATCTACGCATATGAAGGCATTTCCGGCAATGAGAACGGAACTGAGGTGGTCGCGCTATGGCGTGTTTTTCATCGCGCTATCGTCTGGTCGCACTAAATAGGCGATCGACGGGCACATGAATTTAGATCGCACGATCACGCGTTGATCGCGCGATCTAAATGCCTGTCCTAATTCATGTGCCCGTCGATCGCCTATTTAGTGCGATCAGACGATAGCGCGATGAAAAACACGCCATAGCGCGACCACCTCAGTTCCGTTCTCATTGCCGGAAATGCCTTCATAAGCGTAGATGCTGAGTTTTTGTTTATTTTCCGATGGCGTTTTAAAGAATATTCTCATTCTTAGCATAGAAGTTGTCACAGTGAAGTACAGTAACCAAAAATAAAGTACAAAACTTCGAAAAAAAAATCCAGTCATGCAGTGTGACTATAAGAACGAATTTTCAAAAAATATTCGTGCTATTGTGTAAAAAAATGATATAGCGAGAAACGATACCACTTTTAGCCATTTTTACCTATTTTTGACCCTAACAAAGTCAAATTTGACCCACTCTTTTTCAAGAAAATGTTTTTATCATCGAAATATTCCCTCCGTCGTGAATCACCGTTCCACACGAATTAATATTGATTTTAGCCCTTAATACCAGTTTTTGACCCCCAAAAATCCGAAATGGACCTCTGTTCTGTATGAAAAACAACTGAATTTTTTTTGTCTTACTCACCATTCCATACCACGTCCAGTGATTTTATATCAACTGCTCGCGACTTTAGAAATTTTTATCGATTTTTGACCCACCTTAGAATTGTTTAAAATTGCTCATCTTCGGACTCATCCTTTTGTTTGGCAGTACGAAAATTTTGAAATTTTTATCATGTACTCCAGGACAGATATCGTCTGGAGTGGCACATAAACAAATTTAAATATATAATACATGTACATTTTGTTAAAATCTAGGGATAAATCAGGATGCTCTGAAACAGATTTGCCTATAAAAAATTTCAAAAATTCACCTTCCGAAAATGTTGGACCCATCGCAATAGCTTCATTTTCTTCGAAAATCCGCTAAAAAGTATGTCTGGCAAGCCTGGTTACAACATTTTTGACTATATCTGCAGCCACACAGTCACCAGTTTCAAGGTACCAATAAGCATCGAAGATTGGGTTCACACGAATTTCGTTAATTAAATGTTCTTCTAAAGTCGTTACTGCACAAATACTGTTGATCGCGCGTTGAAAAACAAACCGGTTTGTTTTGAGACGATGAGGCGTTTGGCGCTCGCGCTGACTGGAACTGAATAGGACACTCCCCTTCAAAACGATAGGTTTGTTGCTTATGCGATGGGGCGATGAAGGCGATGCGATTTCAGATCAAACAAGTGCGACCGACCCCACCCATCGCGCGAGCGCATCTGAGGATCAAAGAGGACACCTCTACTACTTTATTAAGTTTGATATTTTCGTCGTACGATGCAGCGACCATCGCTGAACGCCCGATCGCGCGATGCTTGCCAATTCGGACATTGCATAAGGGGTCCCTCGAGAATGGGTTTACGAAAAATGAACACCGGAGACCCCAGGGGGCCGAGCCAAATTACTGGGTGGATGGTGATGGTGTGTGGTGGGGAGGGGGGGTGTAGGTAGTGTATCAAGGCGTGTAGAGAGATACACCTCTTGGGTAGGTATGGAGGTTTCGGTTTTCTTGGCGGGCGGGACGCTCCCGCGTCCCTAGATAAATTGGAGATCATCGTCAGTGTCCATTCTACGAAAGTACTTTGGTACTTCGAGAAAACGCATTTGAAGGTGACAGTAGATTTACCTAATATTCGTGCCTAATGTATAATACTACTGGCTTTGAAATTTGAATTCAGGTATTTGGGTTAATTTATTCTTTACTTCTAGTAGGCTATTTGCAATTTCGTGGCTTCTGACCTCAGTCACGAATAAGTTTTAGTCTAGGAAATTTAATATTCAATCAGTCGTCCTATTTGGTCTTAAAATGCGATTCAAATGCGATGAGTTGGATTGGGAGGTGGAGAGAGGTGTTTAGTTTGATTGTGATGTGACCCAAATAAGATCCTTTACACTAATCAAATTAAAAATAGTTTAAATTTGTTAAAATAGGTATTAATAATGTTATAAGTGAAATAAATGATGAAATAACTCAAACTACTTGTTTAATTTATTTGGTTATTTATTATTTATGTTGTCAATTTTGTTGATCAGTTGTACTGACTTTGAATTTTACGACTTATACCTACCCGACTGATGCATCAAAAGTAGTTAACATTTTTACGGTAGTTTGGCACTTGGTCATAACTGGACCCAAAAAATACTGTAGCAATCCTTGAACAGGGCGGAAGAAATATCTATATATGTTTATTGTTGTGGCAGAAACTGTTGTCGGAAATTATATGACAGACGTACCCAAGCTGCCCAAACGGGAAAGGCCTCAGGAGGGGCCTGCCAGCCATTAGTCACAAGCCACCTTCCCTCTCCCGCCGCCAATCACTTTTGGACACGAATTGATGGGGTTTTAGTGGTCCAGTTTGAAATGTAAAAAAGCCATCGTTTCAGACACCAAAAACTCCCCTCTAGAATTTGACTAATTGGGGTTTCCGAACAAATGAGCCAAATTTGAACGCCAGTAAACCAAATGTGCAAATCTTAATTTTTGAACACCAGAACCAGTTAGCGGAAATTCTATGCTGATTCTGGATCCAATGCAATTAACAGATAGAAAATCGATCACATATTAACGTAAGGAGAGCGAAAATAAGTTTAACTTATTTCGGTGCTGCCACATGGTGGCGGCTTTTGGAACTAGATGTCGGGCAGCCGTGCAATATGTTTGTGTCTCGTCAGAGATAGACTGAGGAAGAGTTCTCAATCAACATAGTTTGGCAAATGGAATGGTGCAAACAACAACTGCAGATCACGTAAATGAGGTGAATCCCATAAATATAGGTAATTCAGAGAGACCGATCGTTTAGGTACTTATAGGCCCATGCTACTGTAGGTGAAGTAGATCCAAGCGGCTCGCAAACTGGGAGCTTTACGTCAGCTAACTTCCAGCCACAATATCTAAATACGATTAATGACTTCAAGTTAGGATAAACGAATACTCGAAGGACCGAACAAAAATTATATATATTAGATGACAGCTTAAGGCTAAACAAATGGTTCTGGCTTATCTGGTCTGATTGATGATGTGATGATTTGATGATGACGAGGGGAAGATGAATAGTTTGCCAGAAGGATGTCCAAGTACTTGAAGCAGGTTCACCCAATCCCTGTGTAGGATGATACTGCACCAAAATTCTCAGGGTACAGCAGTCCTGAGCTCTCCAGGGGTAGCAAATGAGTCTCTGGTGAGGATGCGATGTAATCCAAGAGTGGATGGGCGATATGAACGGTAATTATCGCGGATTAAAAAAAAACTCGATCAACTGGTCTTCACAAGGCTGTTAACAGGTGGTCTCATTTTAATGAAGTGAAGTTAAAGATGGCTTCGAGCAACAGGCGTTGTTTTCCAATGGCTGCAGCTTGCAAACATGATATGAAAAATTTCACTCACGCACATGAAGGAGTCCACTGAAAATTACTTGGAGCTGTCCAATAATTTAATAAATTTATAAATATAAAATTGGGTGGGTAAGTTCCCCAAGAACAACAAGAAAAGAAAATGAGAATTATGGATACTCCAGAGAAAACCGTAACAAGCATCCATGCTCTATCCATGAAGTGAACAACCAACAGCATACCGTCACTGATGGGTAACAAGATACAGCAACAACACATCAGGTTATTTCAAGGCTAATATTTTGAGGTTACAAACAACCAAATTCAACAAGTCTACGAGTTTGTTGTGGAAAATACATTCAGAAATGTGAGAAGTGTGAGTAGACAATATTACGGGAGTCGAAAATGAAGGTAAGCGCAAACATACTCCCACCTATTTTCGACTATATCAATTCAACAGCAGATTATTTGAAAAGCAAATAAAGAGAACGGTATATGGCAGTGTTATGCATTGGAATTATCATCCACTCGTAAGGGTATCAACTTAACTGATGGTCGTTTGAAGGACCCGCCATATGTCCGGATCGTCACGACCCTGACCGTTCCATCAGCACCAGGGTGCACAGCTGTAACTCGTCCCAGAGGCCAGTGGGAGGGGGCAGCACGAGTATCCCGGACAATGACCACATCTCCTACCTTGAGATTGATATGCTTGTCATACCACTTCTGGCGTACTTGCAATGAACTGAGATATTCGGTGCGCCAGCGATCCCAAAAATGTTGAACTCGTTCCCGAAGGACCTGCCAACGGCTCAGGCGATTGAAGGGAACATCGGTGAAGTTTGGTTCTGGGAGAGCATTGAGTGGTTGTCCCGCCAAAAAATGTCCTGGAGTCAATGCTTCCACATCATCCGGGCTATCGGAAAGTGGAAGTAGAGGTCGGGAGTTCAACAGTCCTTCGACCTTGGTGAACATTGTGGACAGTTCACTCTGGAGATACGAATGATTGCCGAAGACTTTATAAAGTAGCGCCTTTGCTGATTTTACGGCTGATTCCCAACTTCCACCAAAGTGTGGTCCAGATGGAGGATTGAAGTTCCACTTCACAGAGAGGTGAGCAGTATGATGGATGATAGCCGACCGTGTACCTTCTTCATTATACCACTCCAGAAGATCCTTGATATAATTGGCAGCGCCGATAAAGTTGGTACCGCAGTCTGATATAATTTGAGATGGCAGGCTCCGCCGAGCAGCAAAGCGGTCGAAGGCATCTAAGAACGCCTCAACAGATAATGCAGTAACTAGTTCCAGGTGTACTGCCCTGGTGGCTAAACATATAAAGATGCAAAGATAGCACTTGTTGATAGGAGCATTACGGCGGGGGGATGACTTACAAAGGAATGGTCCTGCAAAGTCGATGCCAGTATTAACAAAAGGTCTGACAGAGCTGAATCTGGAAACAGGAAGATCACCCATGAATGGCACAGCTGCAGACCTTGAGTATCTCACACAAGTGACGCACTTTAACTTCTGCTGCTTGATAAAAGCTCTGGCGCGAGGCAGCCAGAATTGTTGTCTAATGGTAGCAAGTATGGCAGATGGACCGGCATGGTGATTGGCAATGTGAAAGTGTCTAACAATCAGCGTGGTGAGGTGAGATCGGGCAGGTAAGAGTACTGGATATTTATGATCAACTGGTATAGGGGCCTTAGACAAACTACCACCAACCCTCAGCACTCCAGCCTGATCCAGAAACACTGAAAGGCGACGCAATTCCTGAGGCCATTCATTGAACTCAGGAGTCCTGAAGGGTTCAGGATAATAATGCTTCTGTATGAGCCTGAAACAGTGTGATTTTGCATTGTCAAACTCCAAGGAAGAAACAGCTTGTCCTTGTCGTCGCCTATATCGCTTTCGCTTGGGTATTTTGCAGTTATGAATGAATCGCTTGATGTATGCTACCACTCTTATCAAACGAGGAAAATGTGAAAATCGTTCAGTAAACTTGATGAAATTGGTACCCGCATCAAAGGCTGCCAGAGATAGCAGAGGAGTTTTCTTGAGCTCTGGTATATCCATTAAAGGGATATCACTTGACAGTGGCCATTCATCAATGGGATGACAACACCACGTTGGTCCCGTCCACCAGAGCGGGTGATTTTCAAGAGCAGATGGAAGGATTCCTCGGGAACCCACATCTGCAGGGTTGTCCACCCCCTTAATGTGATGCCAAGAAGCAACATCAGTGACCTGAAGCACCTGTTGAACACGATTTGCCACAAATGCCTGCAAGAGATGAGGAGCTGTCCTCAGCCATGCAAGCACCACAGTGGAATCTGTAAAACAGAAGGTTTGAGAAATATTAAGGTTCTCAACAAGAGATTGTAGTGAGCTGATAAGTTGAGCCAGTAGAACTGCTCCGCACAACTCTAGCCTGGGGACTGCTAAGGATTTGAGGGGGGCCAAACGTGACTTGGCCTTGAGCAATGTTAACGAGGCTGATGATAGTTGAGTTGATCGAAGGTAGACCGCTGCGCAATAACCCTTCACTGAAGCATCTGAGAAACAGACAAGTTGATACGATGAAATGGTTTTGGGTAGAAGACGAGGTATATGAATGCTAGATAGGGTTGTGAGCTCACTGATAAACATTTCCCACATTGATTTAATGTTACTGGGGACTTCCTCATCCCATCCAATGTCTACCTTCCAGGTTTCCTGCATTATGGTTTTTGCACCAAAAATTATTGGAGTTAAATAGCCAAGGGGGTCAAATAGACGAGCAATGTTTGATAAGATAACCCGTTTGGTGAATCCATGCTGTGGCTGATCAACCTTATATGATAGGGTATCCAAGACAGGGTTCCATTCCATCCCCAGCAATTTTGTGGAAGCCTCCTCTGGACCCAGCTGTACTGAATCAGAAAGAGGAGCAACATCTTTCAAGAGCGGTGGATGGTTGGTATTCCACTTGCTCAACTCGAAACCCCCCTTACCCAAAAGCATGATTAACTGGGTTTTGAGATTACAGAGGTCTTCACTGCGGTCACATCCTGTAGCTATGTCGTCCACATAGGTATGGTAAAGAATAGCTGTTGCTGCTTCCGGATACATAGACCCCTCATCACTAACAAGCTGGTGTAAGACGCGTTTTGCTAGAAATGGTGATGACCGTAAGCCATATGTTACTGTTTCTAGTTGGTAAAAGGTTACGGGTTCACTAGGATCCATTCGCCAAGCAATCTGCTGGAAGCGTTGATCAGCGGGCTCCACAAGAATCTGACGGAACATCTTAACAATGTCACAAGTTAACACAAAGTTGAAACGCCTGAAATTCAACACGATATCACCAATATCAGCCTGGAGTTTTGGCCCAGCCAATAAGTGTTCATTGAGCGATCCAGTTGCAGTCCTGAAACTGGCATCAAAGACCTCAGCATCTACCTTATATACAGGGTGGTGTGGTATTAAATAAGCTGGTTCACATGTTGCAACTGACATGTGCCCAAGGGATAGATACTCAGACATGAACTTGATGTAATCCTTCTTGAGCTTTGGATCCTTTGCAAGCCTGCTTTCAAGCGAGTACAAACGAGAAAGAGTTTTACTAAGGTACGGAACAACGCTAGGTTGCTGTTGTTTGAAAGGTAATGATACGATGTACCTACCATTCTCCTACCGATGCGTGGATACAAAATGGTTTTCACATTGCTCCTCCTCAGGAGAAATGATACGGTTGACAGATGGCTCCTCAGTCTCCCAAAATCTTTCAATGAGAGACGATGTAGCATCACAAGATAGCAAGGACACAGACTTTTCAGTATGGTGAGGAGACCTGTCTCTGTACTTTCCCACCACAGCATAACCAAAGATAGTGTCGATAAGACGGGGTCCATCACTATGAATGACTACAGGAGCCCCAGGGACTACATCAGAGAATAGATCGGCACCAATCAAAAAGGAGATATCACCTGGTATGATAAAGTTAGGATCGCTAAGATTATACGATAGATAATCCTGCCAGATAGAAGAACGTAACGCCACCTGTGGTAGAGGAGGTGTAATGGAGGGCACTACAATGGTGTCCGTCTCAAGAGATACTGTTGATGAGTTTGATAGAAAGGTGAGACTGATCTTGCCTGATATTTGGTGTAAAGTGGAGTCATTGACTCCAGTGATACCACCATGGAATGGTCGAGAGGACCTCCCCAAATCTCGAGCACACTGTTCCGTAACAAAAGAGAATTGAGAACCAATGTCCAAGATACCTCGATAACGTTTAATGTGGCCATGGACATCCTTAATGGAAGCCACCACAGTGCCCAACAGAACCCCATGCTCTCCAGAGGATGTGCTGGAACCAGTGAATGAAGAAGGTTTTGAAGCTGTAGTGCTACTGTCTCCAGACACGGCTCGATGAGATTTGTTAGCGGAACCTGCTGATGCTGAGTTACTGGATGATAAATGAAGGCTGGAATTATGCAGGCCATCGCAATGCCGACAACGATACTTAGATTGACAATCCTTAGTTCTATGTCGTGGATGAAAACAGTTTTTGCATCCTGGATACTGTTTCAGCATATCCAAGCGCTGATGAGGTGTAGCATTGATAAACTGATCACAGACTCGAATAACATGTGCCCCTTTACATATGAAGCAGGACAGGGATGAGGTTGCTGAGGAAGTTTCATCAGAAGAACTATGCTGACTAGTAGAGGAACCAGACTGGGTGAGCAACGCATGACTGTTGGCCTTACCCTTAGGGGTGAAACTGTTAGGAGACTTAGGCTTCGAGGAGGGTATATTGGGTAAATCCGACTCTGCCTTGGCTGAAGAAAGACCGGAAGTGATTCTCAGAACTTGACACCTATTCTGGATGAAATTACGAAGTGCAGTGAAGGTAGGATAGGTAGTGCCAACAATGGATATTTCGAAGTCCTCACGGGTGGTAGGATCCAAGCTCCTAAGTGCCAGTTCGCAGAGAAGATAGTCGGAGAAATCTGGTATGTTAAGATTTTTTAAGGAGGTAATACTCTCGCTAACGCTAGAGAGATATTGCTGTAATGATTCAGCAGTAGGCTTCCCAGGAATGGGCTTGAATGACAAAAACATTTCCAAATATGAACAGGCCAGTTTCCGTTCATCAACATATACCTTTGTGAGTGCTTCCCAAGCTTGATCGAAATTGGTATCTGTAATGGGGATGTGCTTGATGGTGTCATACGCAGCACCTTCCAGGTAGGAAGCCAAAAAATGGAAGCGTTCAGCAGCAGATAAAGAACCTTCATCCTTTATCAAGGCACAGAATAATTGCTTGAACGCAGGCCATTCTGCGAGGTCACCACCAAAAGGTTTGATTTTAATTTTTGGTAAGAAAAGCTTTTGCGGTACAGTCATAGACTGTTGCGTAGAGGATCGAGTGCCGCTAATGTTTAAGGCAGCCATACTCTGCTCAAGCGACAGGTTGTATCTACGCTGAAGTATTTCCCTATACCCTAACGCCTCATAATACCAAGCCTTGACAGTGGCTTGATACAGGGTATCAGCAGACGCAGGAAATGCCGGGTCCAGGCAGTGTGTCTCACCATACTCGACTGCTTCCTCAAACCGCTCCATAAACGTCTCAAACCGACGGTCTAGTATACCGCACATTCCTAAGAAAACAGTGCGGTCACTCTCATTATTAATTGCAGAAGCCCCTTTGAGTTTAATTCCACAGATATCCTCGCCCAACTCCATATATTTCCTTTTGATCTTGAGGATCCCCCTTGATGCTGTAGAAGCAGTAAAACCCTCACTGCCACTAGTCATGTCGAACAATGATATGTGATAAAGTTATAATGCAAGGTAAGGAAATGGTCAAATTGAAAAAGGGGGTTATTGCCTAAACATCCACACTCTGTCAAGAAAAAAAATGGCACAAGAATCCTAATGATAGATACAAATTGTTGCTGTCTGAAAATAAACTGCTTATAACATATGAACAGCAATAAGTATAATTAATGACACTATAATAGATGCAGATATTGAACCACTGTCCTAAGAGCACATTGGCTGCAATGATAGATATGAATATAAACGATATTGATATGATATTGATAATAGGATAGGGACTAATAGGTATGATGTTGATGGAACAACAGTGTGAATGACTCAGCAAGTTAATTAGCTAGTCTTGTATCCGGCTCGAACTGAACAACAATAAATACGATTAATGACTTCAAGTTAGGATAAACGAATACTCGAAGGACCGAACAAAAATTATATATAATATATTAGATGACAGCTTAAGGCTAAACAAATGGTTCTGGCTTATCTGGTCTGGTTGATGATGTGATGATTTGATGATGACGAGGGGAAGATGAATAATTTGCCAGAAGGATGTCCAAGTACTTGAAGCAGGTTCACCCAATCCCTGTGTAGGATGATACTGCACCAAAATTCTCAGGGTACAGCAGTCCTGAGCTCTCCAGGGGTAGCAAATGAGTCTCTGGTGAGGATGCGATGTAATCCAAGAGTGGATGGGCGATATGAACGGTAATTATCGCGGATTAAAAAAAAACTCGATCAACTGGTCTTCACAAGGCTGTTAACAGGTGGTCTCATTTTAAAGAAGTGAAGTTAAAGATGGCTTCGAGCAACAGGCGTTGTTTTCCAATGGCTGCAGCTTGCAAACATGATATGAAAAATTTCACTCACGCACATGAAGGAGAAGAAACCAAGAAAAGAAAATGAGAATTATGGATACTCCAGAGAAAACCGTAACAAGCTTCCATGCTCTATCCATGAAGTGAACAACCAACAGCATACCGTCACTGATGGGTAACAAGATACAGCAACAACACATCAGGTTATTTCAAGGCTAATATTTTGAGGTTACAAACAACCAAATTCAACAAGTCTACGAGTTTGTTGTGGAAAATACATTCAGAAATGTGAGAAGTGTGAGTAGACAATATTACGGGAGTCGAAAATGAAGGTAAGCGCAAACAATATCCAACCTGAAATTATGGAAGTGTGAAATGTGTTGTTGGCTTGATGCGTTACTCTTCATTCAGGGTCAGACAGGAAAGTCACATCAATTAAATTAATGGTGAAGTTGTAGGTCTGGGAGATTCAAATCAGCAAACAGACATAATTATTATATCCTACCTGGAACGGTAAAGGCGGCACAAACTTAAACCTCTCATTTGACTGGAGTTAATTGGTGAATTAATACAATTAAAACAGTACAATTAAAAAAATCTACCTGGGTTTATACAATGGGTTCTGGGTGGTACGTATTCTAAACCCAATCCGGACTACCAAGTCACTATCCACGATGATTTTTTTGGTCGATGACATTTTCCTTCAAATGATAAGTCAGGCACGGAAGTACGAAACTAATATGTCGTTAGATAGGTAGTTGCCAAGGAGGTAAATCGTGTTTTAACTTCGATATAAACCATTGTCTCAGTATTTAGTCTCAGTCCATTAGTATGAAACGGACCTGTTGTACGTGGGAACATATTGTTATGCACACAGCACACAAACCACAAACGTATGCGACAGTAGTGAGTAGGAGAAATGATGCACAATGTTCAAGTACCAAAATTAGACTGCAAACTTTATTGGTTACCAGAATTTCAGGACAACAAAAGCGTTGCCAAACTAAATCACCTGTTGATGATCCCAACATCACTCCCCTTCCATCAGCGAAGACGGCTGTATCGGGGTCCGATAGGGTGCCAGTTTATCGGCATGCACAACCTTCCTCCGGTGATTTGGCGTATCTATTCGAAATATGACGTCGGACAACCTCTTGATGACTGTGCACGGTCCTACCCACGGCGACTGCAATTTGGTCGAAACTCCAACCTTCCGGCGAGGCCAGTGATACCAGACCTTGTCACCTGCTTGGTACCTAGGTAGCTTTGCCTTCACATCATACCTTCTTTTGGTACCCTGGAGCGCGCCCTTCAGGTGCTCACGCGCTGCCTCGTGTACTTTACCCAACTGTTGACGAAGGCTGTGTGCATATTCAGTTGTACTGAGAGAGTCTGGCGTTAGTCCTGTTTGAAGTTGTAGGGGCAGAGTGATCTCACGACCAAAAACCAGACTGGCAGGAGAGAACCCAGTAGCAGCATGCTCTGAGGCCCGGTAAGCTAGCAAGACCCAGGGCAACCAATCGTCCCAATCATCCTGCTGCGTATCGATCACCTTGGCAATCATGTCGATGATTGTGCGGTTGAGCCTTTCTACTTGCCCGTTACTCTGTGGGTGCATTGGGGTGGTCCGAGTCTTGTGGATATTGAGCAGCTTACACATTTCCTGGAAAACCTCTGATTCAAAGGTTCTCCCTTGATCTGAGTGCAGCTCCCTCGGTACCCCAAAACGGGAAATCACGTTTGCCACAAGACCCCTTGCTACCTTCTCAGCTCGCAGGTCCTCAACAGCAAAGGCCTCTGGCCACTTGGTGAATGCAAATGAACTCGATAGACCGAGTGAATGAGTTTTTAAAAAACACTTTATTTAATTACAAAATGATAATGAGGTAAGATACGCGTTGTTGGAAGAACGGGATACAAGACGAGAGTGCACCTGAAGGGGCACTCGGGGTTTATATAACATCGGTTGGAGGTGGCATCAGCAGTTTCTCGACGACGTGGCGGAGTTCCTACGAAGAGGCGGCGTCCGGTTGCAGGTTTTCTGCCGACGTAGCGGGGTTCCCACGGTGAGGAGTCGTCCGGTTGCTGCCTCTGCGCTTCTGTTCGGAGGGCAGCTTGTCTTCTTACAAGGTGATGGGTTGGAATTCGAGGTAACTCCTCCCCTCTTAGTCTCTGGCAGCACGAGGTAGAAAAATCGGAATCGTGCTGACTGGAGCGACTGGATCGGGCTGCTGAATCCTGATTTCGGCAACTGGAGGTTCGGCCACTTGCTGGGTTTCCTGTAACCTCGAGATTCGATATTTGGTTAACATCGTTTTATAGATTCTTTTAGTTAAGGGTGACATTAAATACATTATTATAATAATTGTTATTATTATTACCACAATGTCTTTCATCTGCATTAATTTGGGTACGGTTTGCGAGTGTAGCCAGGAAATGTCATTATTATTTAAATATAGTTCTTGATAGTCCTTTAATTGGAAGGTATCATTTTGAATGTTAATTTCAGTTATTTCTTGGAGGTGTATTTGCATGAAATAGGGTTTTCCTGAGGACGTTCCCTGACTCAGGAATAGTAAGTTCTCGATTTAGGTAAATTTCGTCATTTTCCGGTTTTATAAGATATGAACCTTTAATTTTTACTATTTCCTCGTGATCATTGTTTTTTATTTCAATCGTTTCCTCGGTCGGAGTTGTAAATAGCATTTGATTTATTTCTACGAATTTTTGCGTTATTAGTTTGTCTACTCGAAATTTAGAATATTCACAATCTGCAATTTGGTTTTTCGTAATTATGTTTTCCTCGCATCTGGCTTCACCCTTACAGATGTTGTCCCAATTACAAAAGTATTTATCATTAATTTTACTGCACATTTTTCTCAGTGTAAAGAATTCATTTTGTTTATCGTATAGGTAATAATCGTTTTTTGGTACTATGGTTATGAACTCGTTTCCCTTCCTCACTGGTATAGGTTTAATAGTATATAGAGTATATTCCTTGTAACTATACAAAGGTTAATTTAACAAGAATATTATTCTGTTATCCGCTAATGTACAATGAGTATCTATTAGAGTCTCATATTCAAGGATGTTTTCGATCATGGAGAGAGTACTAGTTTTGGTTTTATTAAGAACAAGGTCAATTTCTTTTTGTAGTTCGGCAGTAGGAATGATGCTGGGATGTAATTGTCCCATCTTACAAAAGGTATAGGCTGTTTCAATTTCTGCTACCGTTTGATCTAGAATATTTAGTGTTAATATCATATGGTGGATGTTTTCTTTTAGAGTGGCTGCTGTAGAGGCTGTGGGATTTACTAATTTATTAAGGTCTTCCATTTTGGTTTATTATTTTCAATAATGAACCATTGGAATCGAGCATGAAAAAAAAAATTCTTACCCCCCCTCAAAATTTGATGGTTTACGTTTCAAGGTATGTAGAATCCAAAACTGCAATAAAAATATTTCTGTCTGTCCGCCGTACGCCGTACGCCGTACGGGCCACTTTTCTTAGTTACCATGAAAAAAAATTGATGAAATTCGGGTTATAGGTTCCGTTCGGCGTCTAGTTGGTCCTCGAAGCTCGACGTTACTGTGAGTCATCTCTAAGGGGTTCAAAATAGGGGTTGAAATTTTCAAAACGCCTATACCATTTTTTTACGTAAATATTTTTACGGTTTTAAATAATTCTTGAACTTGCGAGTTTTTTAAGACCATCCGGAGCATCGTACGTCCAGCCGTTCGTTCACAGTAAGGCCCCGAAGTTTGCACCGACAGGCATTTTCGACTCCAGTGTGAATGAAATTGTATACAATTCAAACCAAATCTCGTAACCAGAGACGCGCCCACAATAGGAATTTGTGAATACGGCCAATCATTGGTAGGGATCACCTGATTATATTGGCGGAGTATGAAGTCGAGTTGGTTATTCTGTGATATTATTTAATTTGAAAAATGATGGCTCTTTTGGAGTTTGTTAGGTAGTGAAACTTGAACAAACGTTGAAGTATTATTGATGGGTAAATTATTACTACGGTAAATCATTACTCAACGGTAAATTATTACACAACGGTTCATTATACCATCTACGTAGAAGGGGCTGGAGTTTGTTGGTAGGTACTTTTGCAACTTTTTTCACTCCTCATCAACAATTTCTTTTCAGAACTTCATTATGTGTGTTTCTTTTTGTTAGGTACTGTTTGTCATCGGCAGAATTATTTTAGCAACATTTAACTCGTGATTTAGGTAGGTACCTAGTAACGAGTACGGGGTTAGGTACTAACCTACGGAGGGTCTGCGATCTACATAATATGTATATAATAGAATAGTACATATCATATTATATAGAAGGGTTATCTATACATAGAGCTGTGATCTGTATCAGGAGGGTATTCTATACAAAATAATAAACCGTTGTGCAGGGATTTGCAGCGTTTTGCTTTAATTTGATTGTTATTGAAGTTCAGATTGGCTATGGTTTTGTTGTAACTCTTAATCATCGATTCTGTAATAGAATATTGATGATTGATTTGGTTTTCTATATCTGAGTTTTTATTCTTTATTTCGTTTAAAATTTGCTCATACCGTTGCCTATCGTCATCATCTAAGTTACCTGTAATTGCTTTTATTATTGTTCCTAATCCGTTTATTAACCCTCTTCTATATCTGTGCTTGTTAGTTAGTTTTGGCACTAGATTTTGGAATCTGATCGCTAGTCTCCCTTGTGTTTGATCAAACATTGTTAGGTACTCGTCAACCTCTTCTTCAAGTTTCTTATTTCTTTTTACCAATGTCCTATATTTATCTTGATTATTCACTAACCTATCATATTCTTCGTATAATGTCTCTATATTATAATAGTGGACTAAAACGTGTTCCGCGTTTTCTAAGTATGTCTTCTCGAGCGCTATTGGTAACACTCCTCCACTTTGTTCCATGTTTTTGATTACTGCTGCTCGACATACCGGCAGCAATAGCCTGGAAAATTAAATTAAATCTGCCGTGAGGATTTTATAACACATTTCTTCCCGTAGGTTAGAAATGTCTGATGATTTAATTTCAATAGTTTCATTATTTGCTATGGTTTTGGCAAATTGGCACATATAGACTCCGCAGTCATCCGAATTGGTTTGTTGGGGAGTATTTGGGAAATTGAAAACTTTCCAGTCAGAGAGATTTAGTTGCGAATTCGTTTTGGTTTGGTGTTCCTCAGTCATATAGGTTTTGATTTGGGCAAGAATATCTGATCCGTCTGAGTTAAGAGAGTCTAAGAAAGTACATTATCTCTTTTGTTTTATTTTTTACGACTACTAATCACCAATGGGAATTTTTGCAAAAATTGGTATTAAAATGACATCTTTTTCAAATATGTCTACCTTGCGGGTGTAATTTCGTACTCTTGAATAACCTCCGGCCATAAAAGATATGAATAAAAAGGTATTAAAGTAGAAGGTTCTTGGGGCATCGAGATTTTGGCTGTTACGCTGGTTTATTAATTCCATATAGAAGTTGATTATATTGTCGTTGAGCCAATTTCTGCTTTTTAATGTTATAAGATCTTCTCTGGTCAAGTTTAATCCGAATTTTGAGGTTAATACTTCATTTTTGTTAGCGAATTTTCGAAGAAAAGGAAGCTATTGTTCTCGGTCCAAAATTTTTAAAACTCGAATTTCCGAAAGAATTTCATACCAAAATCCGTTTCAGACCATCCTGAATTCACTGCCGAAAGACATATATATATATATATATATATATATATATATATATATATATATATATATATATATATATATATGTATATGTATGTATGTGTCATTCCAGGACGATAACTCTCGAAAGAATTGAGATAAAAAGTTCAAATTTGCACGAAAAATCTGTCTTGGCAATCGACAGGCTAAGTTCGTAGATGGGCAGAATCGGGACACTCTAAGGGGGATTTTTGGGGAGTTTTAGGGGGGAAAAATTACCCATAAATTCCCAAAATGAAACAGTCTGACAAGTGACACCTCATTTTAAAGGTTTTTGTACGCTGAACACGATGGTGAAATCAGAATTGCGATATCTCATTCCGTTCTCAAACTGGAGCACTTTGAAGATGAAGGAACGTGGTTATTTCTTGAGATGTTCTTCCTGGTTCGTCTGCTCTAATCTATCGACAATCGACAATTCTGACTTCACCATCGTGTTCTGCGTTGGAAAATCTACAAACCGAGGTATTACTTGGCAAAAAATGGAACAAAAAATTTGTTACGTATCTAATACCTACTCTCTATTGGATACGTACTGTACGTATGTTGGATACGTAACTGCACGTATATTGTAGTACCGATACTACAATATACTACATACTTGAATACCTATAATTACCCAATAAGTTTAAGATTGCCCATATTTGAATGGGATATCCCAAACATCACATTTTACATAAAATCAGTTATTTCTTCGAAAATTCGCTCTTATAGCCATGCTGCATGACTGTGGTTTTTTAGTTTTTCATCCCAAGCGTTTATTAGTTTTTTCTGATTTTGGTCATCTAATTTCCTGGGCCTCTTCAAATCGGCAGGATGTATTTTAGATTTAGTATTCGGGTGCCTAGTTTCTATTTCCAGAGTTCCTGTTTTGGTTTATTATTTTCAATAATGAACCATTGGAATCGAGCATGAAAAAAAAAATTCTTACCCCCCCTCAAAATTTGATGGTTTACGTTTCAAGGTATGTAGAATCCAAAACTGCAATAAAAAAACGCTGCAAATCCCTGCACAACGGTTTATTATTTTGTATAGAATACCCTTCTGTTACAGATCACAGCTCTATGTATAGATAACCCGTCTATATAATATAATATGTACTATTCTATGCATATTATGTAGATCGCAGACCCTCCGTAGGTTAGTACCTAACCCCGTACTCGTTACTAGGTACCTACCTAAATCACGAGTTAAATGCTGCTAAAATAATTCTGCCGATGACAAACAGTACCTAACAAAAAGAAACACACATAATGAAGTTCTGAAAAGAAATTGTTGATGAGGAGTGAAAAAAGTTGCAAAAGTACCTACCAACAAACTCCAGCCCCTTCTACGTAGATGGTATAATGAACCGTTGTGTAATAATTTACCGTTGAGTAATGATTTACCGTAGTAATAATTTACCCATCAATAATACTTCAACGTTTGTTCAAGTTTCACTACCTACCAACAAACTCCAAAAGAGCCATCATTTTTCAAGCGAAATAATATCACAGAACAACCAAATCGACTTCATACTCCGCCAATATAATCAGGTGATCCCTACCAATGATTGGCCGTATTCACAAATTCCTATTGTGGGCGCGTCTCTGGTTACGAGATTTGGTTTGAATTGTATACAATTTCATTCACACTGGAGTCGAAAATGCCTGTCGGTGCAAACTTCGGGGCCTTACTGTGAACGAACGGCTGGACGTACGATGCTCCGGATGGTCTTAAAAAACTCGCAAGTTCAAGAACTATTTAAAACCGTAAAAATATTTACGTAAAAAAATGGTATAGGCGTTTTGAAAATTTCAACCCCTATTTTGACTCACAGTAACGTCGAGCTTCGAGGACCAACTAGACGCCGAACGGAACCTATAACCCGAATTTCATCAATTTTTTTTTATGGTAACTAAGAAAAGTGGCCCGTACGGCGTACGGCGTACGGCGGACAGACAGAAATATTTTTATTGCAGTTTAGGATTCTACATACCTTGAAACGTAAACCATCAAATTTTGAGGGGGGGTAAGAATTTTTTTTTTCATGCTCGATTCCAATGGTTCATTATTGAAAATAATAAACCAATATTTCTGTCTGTCCGCCGTACGCCGTACGCCGTACGGGCCACTTTTCTTAGTTACCATGAAAGAAAATGGATGAAATTCGGGTTATAGGTTCCGTTCGCTGTCTAGTTGGTCCTCGAAGCTCGACGTTACTGTGAGTCATCTCTAAGGGGTTCAAAATAGGGGTTGAAATTTTCAAAACGCCTATACCATTTTTATACGTAAATATTTTTACGGTTTTAAATAGTTCTTGAACTTGCGAGTTTTTTAAGACCATCCGGAGCATCGTACGTCCAGCCGTTCGTTCACAGTAAGGCCCCGAAGTTTGCACCGACAGGCATTTTCGACTCCAGTGTCAATGAAATTGTATACAATTCAAACCAAAACTCGTAACCAGAGACGCGCCCACAATAGGAATTTGTGAATACGGCCAATCATTGCTAGGGATCACCTGATTATATTGTCGGAGTATGAAGTCGAGTTGGTTGTTTTGTGATATTATTTCATTTGAAAATGATGGCTCTTTTGGAGTTGTTGGTAGGTAGTGAAACTTGAACAAACGTTGAAGTATTATTGATGGGTAAATTATTACTACGGTAAATCATTACTCAACGGTAAATTATTACACAACGGTTCATTATACCATCTACGTAGAAGGGGCTGGAGTTTGTTGGTAGGTACTTTCGCAACTTTTTTCACTCCTCATCAACAATTTCTTTTCAGAACTTCATTATGTGTGTTTCTTTTTGTTAGGTAGGTACTGTTTGTCATCGGCAGAATTATTTTAGCAACATTTAACTCGTGATTTTGGTAGGTACCTAGTAACGAGTACGGGGTTAGGTACTAACCTACGGAGGGTCTGCGATCTACATAATATGTATAGAATAGTACATATCATAGGTATATTATATAGACGGGTTATCTATACATAGAGCTGTGATCTGTAACGGAAGGGTATTCTATACAAAATAATAAACCGTTGTGCAGGGATTTGCAGCGTTTTTTCGTTCGTTCCTACTATCTTTTCTTTAGCATATTTGGCTTTTGTCTTCTGTTGGATCTGCTTTGTTTTTACATAAACTTCATCGGGAATTGTTGGAATTTCTTCTCGTTTCTGGTTTATTTTTTCTATTGTTTTTGCCTTTTCTTCTTCAGTTTTGTTGATCAAAATATCATAAATTGCTTTAACCTTCTGTTTATGATTATTCGTATAAGAGTTAGCCATATTTCTCTCTAATTCTATCTCTACTGCGGGGGAGTTTTCTATGTGCCCCCTAATTATCTCGAAAAGGGTCATTTTTGTAGAGCTGTGTATGCTATTGTTGTAGGCTAATACAGAATATTTCATCTTCGTGATGATGTCATCTTGTCCGAATTCCTTAGAATTCGTCAATAGCCTAAGATGCTCTATTAAAGTCGAGTGAAATCTTTCTACTGGGGCATTAGATGTAGAACTTTGTGTACTAGTGAAATGGATGTTTATATTATGCAGGGATAATAGTTCTTTGAGTAATTCATTGTTAAACTCGGGGCCATTGTCAGAGACTATTTGATTCACAATACCGTGATGCATCATGAAATCTAATAATTTATCGCAGACTTCAACGCTTGACGCGGAGCTTACTGGGTAGGCTGATCCAAATTTAGAGAATTTGTCAAGGATGGTTAAGAACTTTTGTTTTTCTATCGAAAATTTATCGATGTGCACTATTTCGAAAGGTTTTCTTGGTGTTTCTGTTAGATTGAATTTTGGTTTGATGGGTTGTCGTTCATATTTACATTGTAAGCATAACTCACATCTGTTGATATAGTTTTGGATGGATTCTTTCAAATTTGGCCAAAAATAGGTTCTCTTGATGTGCTCATAAGTTTCGTCGATTCCCCGATGGTTGGTTAGACCTTTATGAAATTTGTTCATTATTTCGCTTTTGGTTTATTATTTTCAATAATGAACCATTGGAATCGAGCATGAAAAAAAAAAATCTTACCCCCCCTCAAAATTTGATGGTTTACGTTTCAAGGTATGTAGAATCCAAAACTGCAATAAAAATATTTCTGTCTGTCCGCCGTACGCCGTACGCCGTACGGGCCACTTTTCTTAGTTACCATGAAAAAAAATTGATTAAATTCGGGTTATAGGTTCCGTTCGGCGTCTAGTTGGTCCTCGAAGCTCGACGTTCGGTCTTAAAAACGTTACTGTGAGTCATCTCTAAGGGGTTCAAAATAGGGGTTGAAATTTTCAAAACGCCTATACCATTTTTTTACGTAAATATTTTTACGGTTTTAAATAGTTCTTGAACTTGCGAGTTTTTTAAGACCATCCGGAGCATCGTACGTCCAGCCGTTCGTTCACAGTAAGGCCCCGAAGTTTGCATCGACAGGCATTTTCGACTCCAGTGTGAATGAAATTGTATACAATTCAAACCAAATCTCGTAACCAGAGACGCGCCCACAATAGGAATTTGTGAATACGGCCAATCATTGGTAGGGATCACCTGATTATATTGGCGGAGTATGAAGTCGAGTCGGTTGTTCTGTGATATTATTTAATATGAAAAATGATGGCTCTTTTGGAGTTTGTTGGTAGGTAGTGAAACTTGAACAAACGTTGAAGTATTATTGATGGGTAAATTATTACTACGGTAAATCATTACTCAACGGTAAATTATTACACAACGGTTCATTATACCATCTACGTAGAAGGGGCTGGAGTTTGTAGGTAGGTACTTTTGCAACTTTTTTCACTCCTCATCAACAATTTCTTTTCAGAACTTCATTATGTGTGTTTCTTTTTGTTAGGTACCTACTGTTTGTCATCGGCAGAATTATTTTAGCAACATTTAACTCGTGATTTAGGTAGGTACCTAGTAACGAGTACGGGGTTAGGTACTAACCTACGGAGGGTCTGCGATCTACATAATATGTATATAATAGAATAGTACATATCATATTATATAGACGGGTTATCTATACATAGAGCTGTGATCTGTAACAGAAGGGTATTCTATACAAAATAATAAACCGTTGTGCAGGGATTTGCAGCGTTTTTTGGCTGGAACTAGTTATGTCTATTAGTCTTTTAGTATATTTCACTAATTTATAACTATTCGCAATGAAATATTGGTTTAAGGTCCTCGTGAAAATTTCATAGATATCGTCTTCGAAATAGATTCCGTACGATTTGTTGGGCGAAAGATATTCCTTGATAAATTCGACTATCTGGGTTTCTAAGTTCTTTTCTGCGAATGTTATCGTCATCACGTTTCTGTTGGTATGTAGTGTTTCTGTTTCTACAAGGAAGTTCCTTCCCATTTTCCCTTGAATTCTAATTATTATTTGATTTTTACAATGATTAATCGCTACATCTTTGACCGTTATGCCTAATTTTATTTGTTCTTCATCTAGGGTTTTATTGCTGTCATCCAAATCGGTGGTTTCAGGATTTTGTTTTTCCTCAGATGGTTTTGCATTAATTACGTTCGCTTGATTTACTTCAATACGGGATAAAGCATCTACATTACTTATGCTGGACCCTTTTTTGTATTTTATTATGAAATTGAACTCTTCTAATTTTAGTTTCCATCTAAACAGTTTGGAATTGGGCTCTTTTAGGGAGTAGAGCCATTCGAGGGGTTTATGATCTGTTTTAATTTCAAATTTTCTCCCATAAAGGTAACTTTTAAAATGCTTGGTAGCCCATACAATACCTAGTAGTTCCCTTTCTATCGTAGAGAGTTTCCTCTCTGTTTCGTTTAAGGTACGACTGGCATACGCCACAGGTAAGTCTTTGCCTTCGCATGGTCGGGATAGCACGGCACCTAACGCGACTCCTGAAGCATCAGTTGTTAAAATGAATGGTTTATCCCATTGGGGATATTTCAGAATCGGTTCGTTAGTTAACAGTTTCTTACAAATCTCAAAGCTTTTAATGTATTCCGGATTGGTTGAGTCAATTTTTTCACCCTTCTTTAGGCATTTTGTGAGGGGTTTAGTTAGCGATGCCAGGTCTTTTATGAATTTTCGGTAGTACCCCAGAAGTCCAAGAAATCCCTTAATTTCTTTGGCCGTCCTTGGGATAGGGTATTTTTCTATTGCTTCAATTTTTTCTGGGTTAGGTTTAATCCCCTGGGGTGTGATAACGTGACCTAGGAATGCGATTTCCTTTCTCAAAAACTCCGATTTATCGATTTGGATTTTTAAGTTGGCTTCCCTGAGGCGAGTGAATACTTTCCTCAATCGTTCCATGTGTTCTGTTAGACTCGAACTGTAGATTATAATGTCATCCATGAAAACTGCACATAATTCCCCTTGCAAGCCCCGTAATACATTATCCATCAATTTTTGGAAAGTTGGGGGTGCGTTTTTTAATCCAAATGGCATTTTTCGGAATTGATATATCTGCCTTGGTTGGTTGTGAACGCTGTTTTTGGAATACTAGATTCATCCAACTCTATTTGATGAAATCCTGAATAGAGATCCAGGCTGCTGTAATAGCAACTGTTGCCTAGGCTATTTAGGACCTCTTCTATCAATGGGAGTTCGTATTTTTCATCATCATGGGTTTTTTGGTTAAGGTTGCGAAAATCGATGACTAATCTAAATTTCTGTATTCCCGAGGCGTCTTGTTTTTTGGGTACTACCCATATGGGGGAGTTCCAGGGGGAATCGGATTCTTCTAAAATACCTTGGTCTAACATTTTCTTAATTTGTCCTTCCACTTCTTTCTTATAAATTTCAGGATAGCGGTAGGGTCTGGTGTAAATTGGTTTTTCGTCTATAGTGTTTATGTAATGTTTCGTGGCACTTGTGGTTGAGAGTTTCTCTCCCTCAACGTAAACAAGGTCGGAAAATTCCTTAAGAAGTTCTGTTAGTTTGGTTTTTTCTTCGGTATTTAGATGTTCCGTACGAAATTTGTCCAGATCTAGTTTTTTCCTTTTAATTTTTGGTTCGCAAAATTTGGAGGCTGATTCTAAAATTTGTGGGTTGAATTTTTCCGCTTTTACTCGGACTTTATTGATTGTTATGGGGGTTTCTTTCGTGTTCGAGATCATGCAATAGGCCAGGTGGTTTTCCACCTTGACTATGCAGTTCGGGATTTCAATTCGGTTTTTTATTTTATGATCCACTACAGCAGTTCCCTTTTCTACCCTAATTTTGACTTTACGAGTATTTCTACCCTCTAGCAGAAAATGTTCGATGATATCAGTACCTTGGAAATACAATGACCATTTCTGATTTTTAAATGAAAATTCATTCTTATTAAGGTCGATTTTTGCCTGAAGAATACGGATAATATCTAACCCTATCAGAATATCAAAGTTCCTGTGGAAATTATAAATATATCATTTAAATTGCTCGCTACAGGAATTGAAAAGAACGTTCAAAGGAATTGTTACGCATTGTGCTCCTTCAGACTTTCCATTAATAGTTTGTAGTTGGAATTTTTCGTTTGAAATGAAATTTTTGAATAAGGTCGCACTAATTTCCTTTGAGCAAAAACTTCTCGTACTTCCTTTTAGAATAAGGTGTCGGGAATTGAATAAAACCGTATACGGCGATAACACTTGTCTACAAGTATTTAATTTAATTTTGGAAAAGTATGATCGAACACAGGTATTACTCTTACGAGGGCTGGTTGATGAGTGAGAGGGGTTATCCCAGACGGAAAGCTACTGCAGGTGTCGCAACTACAGGCGGCCTGCAGAACTAACGCCTACTCCGCCAACATTTGAATCCTAACTCTCAATTGATACATTATTTATTCGAACAGAAAAAAATTTATACTTAGTTTTTTTTTTGTTTTTTTTTTAATACGTAATATAGTCATTTTCCAAATAGTTGATTAGATTAGTAGGAGTACATAAATAGGTATCAATTGCATGCTATGTTGGGGTAGGAACAACTAGATAACAGGGAGTAAACTATTTGCATTTGAACAACAACAATAACTACTTTAGCAACTTACGATTTTACAAGTTTGGCGAGATCACAATAATATAGGAATATTGGTTTCGGCAGCGCTTTTGTAAACATATCTGCCACATTGTCATTACTATTTACATACATAGTCTTTATTTTATTTTTATTAATGAGATCTTTTATAAAATGTTCCTTTATGTCAATGTGCTTACCCCTTTTCGAATTTTCGAACGTGTTTGCCATAGCAATGGCTCCTACATTATCAACTTTTAGCACCGAACATTTTTCACTTGAATATTTTCCGCACATGTCACCTATCACACCACTTAAGCTGACGAGCTCCTGAGCTGCGGCCGCTGCCGCGATGTATTCTGCCTCTGCGGTAGATAGGGCCACACATTTTTGTTTCCTGGAAAACCAAGACACCGGATTCCCATGATGATACCCTATGAAGCCGCTCACTGATTTCCTCGTTCTTTTATCACCGGCCCAATCAGCATCAGAGTATCCGTGAACTTCTTCATCTAAATTTGGTGAATACTTGAGACACAGGTCGAGAGTTCCATTCAAGTACCGAAGTACTCTTTTCGCAGCTTTCCAGGCTTCCTCAGTAGGTTTGTCAAGAACTTGGCTCAAATACGATACCGGATACATGATATCAGGTCTCGATGTTAAACCCAAGTACATCAGACTGCATACCAGACTTCTGTACGGCGATTCTTGGAGTATCTCCCCCTCTTCGAGTTGGAATTTTGAGTCCATTGGCGTGGATATTGGACGGCTCTCTTGCATGTTGAATTTTTTCAATAACTTTTCAATCAAACTTCTTTGATCAATGAGGAGTGAATCTCCGCTTCTAACAATGTTCATGCCAAGGAATAGCGAAATTTCCATGACTCGAACATTAAATTCTTGCTCTAGTTTTTGAAGTAGCTTGTTCACATCGACATCCTTTCCCATCACAAGTCCATCATCGACGAAAAGTACGAAGATTACAGACGGAGAATAATATAAGCAAACGTCATGTTTTGACCGTTGAAATCCAAAATTGAGCATAACTTCATTTATTCTTGTGTTCCAACATTTTGGAGCTTCGTTGAGTCCATAAAGTGCCCTATTTAGTTTCAGAAACTTCCCATCATACTCGTCAAGTCCCTTTGGGGTTTTGATGTATATATCCTTCTCAAGAACACCATTGAGAAAAGCAGTAGGGACATCTATATGCTTGATAGTCCAACCATTTATCACTGCTAGGGACAACGCGATTCTCACTGTTGAAATTCTGCAGACAGGTGAGTATAGAAATTCAAACTCAGTTTTTTGGGTTTGAAAACCTTTTGCTACGAGCCTAGCTTTTTTCGTGCCGTCTTCTTTCAATCGAAAGATCCACTTCGTGTCTATGGCTTTGGCTCCGTTTGGTAGAAGAGCAGGTGACCAGGTGTTCATCTGCCCATGAGATTTCAGCTCCTTTTCTATAGCTTCTTTCCATTCGTCATCCGCCATCGCTTCTCCAAAAGTTGAAGGTTCTTCGTTACAGCTGGTGAGTAAACAATATGCTGAATACAGCTCATATTCACCGAGTCTTGAAGGTCGGTTGACTGCCCTGCCCGCACGGGTAGTTGTGGTTGGTTCGCCTGCTTGTCTCGTTTCTGACGTGTTATCATGAGGTGTATTTACAGTTTTTGTTTGTTTTTCGGGTGTATTAATTTTCATTTTATTCTTTTCAGGCGTAGCGAATTCCTCCTCTTCCTCATCTTCAGATCTGGTGGAAACTTCTTCGATGTGTACTCTAGATTTCTGACGTTCTTGATATTCCATTATTGTCTCATCGAAAGTCACGTCGCGCGCTCGTACGACTTTTTCTTCTTCTGGAATCCAAATACGATATCCTCCTCCACAATAGCCCACCATAACAGCTCGTTTGGCTCTGGGATCCAGTTTCAGTCCTTTGGGTAGTGTTACCACCCATGCTCGACTCCCGAAAATACGAACTTTATTAAGTTCACTTCGGCCATGAAATAGTAATGCTGGAGTTTGATCATTATCCAGTGCTGAAGTTGGCGACCTATTTAGCTCGTAGGCTGAGCATCGAACAGCCTCTCCCCATAGGAATTTAGGTACCTGGGAGTCAATTAAATTCGTTCTGACCATGTTTACTAGGGTCCGATTCATCCGTTCAGCTTTTCCGCCCATTTGTGGGCTATAGCTCATGGTGTACTCCAGACGAATTCCTTTTTCCCGCGCGAACTTTTTGAACGAGTTCGACGAAAATTCTCCACCGTTGTCGAGACGAAACCGCCTCACAGCTGTATTGAATTGGGTGTGTACCTCGTTTACGAAGTCTTCAAGATTTTGTTCTGCTTCACTTTTGTTTTTCAGTAGTTTGACTACTACAAAATGGGAGAAATCGTCGACTATTACCTACTTGGAAGTATTTTTCTCCCAAGTATGTTTCTGGTGTTATCGGTCCACACACATCGCTGTGAATAAGATCACCTACTTTCTCTGATCTTTTCTCTTGGGTCTTGAACGTTGCACGGACGGCTTTTCCTTCGATACAAGTCGGGCACGTATTTTTTATGACAGGTAAGCCCAGAATGCGTAGGCTACCATTCGATAAATGACCGAGACGCCTATGCCATAGGTCGTCGTTAATAACATCAGCTGAAGTACAGCTTTCGATATTATTCGCCCTCAGTAGGTACAGACCACCTACATGGTCGCAGATAATGTTGGCTCCATTACTGCACATCAACAACATCTGTCCTTTTTCAATGATTATTCGATGACCCTTCGATGCGAGGCTGACAATAGGTTGTGAGACAAACCGTTGACGACTAGTGCCTCAACGTTAACATTCAGTCCTTGGACCGCAATTCTAATAATGCCTTTCTTTTCAGCTATGAGTGTGTGTCCGTTGGCTACACGTATGCGTACAGGATTTGATAGACACTCAACTTGGGACATCTGCGATTCCATCTCAGATTTCACGAGATTTCTCGTAGCACCACTATCGATTATAAAAACGTTTTCGTTTTGTATATCACGATTATGAGAGGACAGTGCAATAAACGAAATTTCGGATTGTCCTGCGAAGCTAGCTGGTTGCGGTTTGTTTGAATAATTACGCTGATAGGTATTATTTTGGTAGGTATTGTTGTTACTACCTCTGCCGCCTCGTCCATTTCCTCTGTGCCTTACGACTCGTCCGCCTCCGCGATGGTTGCCGCCTCTCCCCCTCTTTCCGCGAGGACATTGTGCCGTATGGTTTTTATTGCTGTGACACACTTGACACTTGAAAGAAACTTCAGAGTCATCGTTTAATTCGTCCTTCTTAGTCCTCCGTTTGAGTTGCTCATCTAATAGTCGCGATTTCACGAACTCCATCGACACACCGGAGACTGTCTCTAACGCGGTAACAACTGCGTCATAGTCACTATGCAACGATAACAGAAGATGACAAACCTTGTCAGACTCATCGAACTGGGTACCGAGGTCCATGAGTTCCCGCACGATCGTATCAAACTTCATGAAATGATCAACGAGCTCGCCTGTTGATCCGCATTTCAACGTGAGAAGACTTCTCCACAACGACATCTTCGAGAAGGTACTTTTTCGTGCAAAAACCTCTTCAAGTTTCGTCATCATATCAGATGCAGACGCTGCGTCCTTTATCAGGTCGAGATGCTTGTCAGAGACGCACTGAACGAGTAAAGATCTCGCCGACGCATCCTTCACAACGAAGACGTCTGCCGTCATCTTCGCTCGTATTTCCCGATCAAATACACCGTCGAAGTGCTTCTCGGACATGATTGACATGACCCGGAACTTCCAATTTTGAAAATTGGTCGCGGTTAGGACCGGCAACGGGAATGAAAAAGACATCGCGAAATCACGAGCACGTTGCGTTTTACGAAGTCACAAAACGTAATCACTTTTCATCCGAAAAATACGCAAAACTCCCGACGCGAAACGCCCATAACCTTTTAGAATAAGGTGTCGGGAATTGAATAAAACCGTATACGGCGATAACACTTGTCTACAAGTATTTAATTTAATTTTGGAAAAGTATGATCGAACACAGGTATTACTCTTACGAGGGCTGGTTGATGAGTGAGAGGGGTTATCCCAGACGGAAAGCTACTGCAGGTGTCGCCACTACAGGCGGCCTGCAGAACTAACGCCTACTCCGCCAACATTTGAATCCTAACACTTCCCGCATCGATTAACATCTTAAGATTATTTTTTGCATTAATGATATATGGCAGGGAATTTCCGTTTCCAATTGTTAGGTTGAAGACGCAAATTCCTTTCCTATTACTAAAAAAGAGTCTTCTTCTTCTTCTTCTTCTTCGGGGTCTTGAGGGTATTCCTCACTAGTAGGTTCCTCTTCGTCTTCCCCCTCAATTAAGTTGACTGGGTAAGGTTTGTTCTGGGATTTGAAGTTTAGTTGATTGTTAGGTTGGTTCGATTTCCGATAGTCGTTAGAGGTTGATTTAAAGTGTGGTTTAGTTTGGGAGTTACCTCCTTGATAAGGTGGTTTAGGGCTGGGTTGCCCATTGTTGCTTGTGTTTGCTTGGATAATCTTCTGGTTCGCCTTTTGGGGGTCTATTTTCATTTTCGCAAAATTATTCTGCAGTTGGTTCTGTCCGTACTGGTTCTGTTTGGGCTTAGAACCATGAGCGTTCGCCCTGTACGACGGAATAAACTGGAAGTCGTTGATGAGTATGCTCGCCGCAGCTCCCATACTCAACGGGTTCTTTGTTCTCATCAGAGATCCAAGTGGCTCGTTGAGCCCTTTTAAGAAGGATCGCAGTCCTAATTTTTTGACGAAGGGAATGACCTGGGTAGGGTCTAATTCCGCTCTAACCTGTAGGTAGGAGACCGCTAGGCTAATTTGTTTGTTAACCCGCTCGAAGTATTTAAATCCGTCCTCATTCTGACCTTGCCTCATGCAGCACATTTCTTGTGTCAGAGTCCAGACGTCCCTGCGATCCCCGAAATTATCTAACAATGCTGTTTTTAATTCGTCCCACGTGGAGACAGAGTGAGATCCGACAATGTCAGCTGCTGGGCCTTTGATTTTGGACAGAACACTGTGAAGCAGATACGTGTTGAAAAAATCCTCCGGGTCATTCTTGTTGAGGAATTTATTCAAAATGGTTTCACTAACCGATATAAAGCGTTCCATAATGGTGGGTTCTCCACGGAATTCTGGGATCATTTTTTCTAAAAATTCCTTTTTAAATTCGGTTGCCATTTTTGGTTTGTTTTCTCCTAATGACATTTTTTTGTTTATTATTTTTTCTTTAAGTACCGAACAAATGGATAATGAAAATCGCTACTTACAGTAGGATCCAAGGCATGTGTTTCGGTGACTTTTCTGGTTCTTCCACGCTCTTTCCTCGTGACTGCTCGCTTGCTGAATTGGGTGTCGTCCTCTTCTGTCGCTCGGCTCCCGCGATGGGTCGATTCCGAGGTCTAGAAGTTGATGACTGCGTGGACCGTGTACTCGAAAACCGTTAAAACGATACTGGCTCCCACGATGGGTCTATTCCAGTGAGTAGTCCTACCGACTGCGCCAATGAACTCGATAGACCAAGTGAATGAGTTTTTAAAAAACACTTTATTTAATTACAAAATGATAATGAGGTAAGAGACGCGTTGTTGGAAGAACGGGATACAAGACGAGAGTGCACCTGAAGGGGCACTCGGGGTTTATATAACATCGGTTGGAGGTGGCATCAGCAGTTTCTCGACGACGTGGCGGAGTTCCTACGAAGAGGCGGTGTCCGGTTGCAGGTTTTCTGCCGACGTAGCGGGGTTCCCACAGTGAGGAGTCGTCCGGTTGCTGACTCTGCGCTTCTGTTCTGAGGGCAGCTTGTCTTCTTATAAGGTGATGGGTTGGAATTCGAGGTAACTTGCATCCACTACAACTATGATGTATTGATTTCCCCGTCTTGTTCTGTGTAATGGTCCTAGGGCATCAATAAATAGCCTCTCAAAGGGGACACCAGTCTGATAGAGCTGCAGTGGGGCTTTCTTCACGGCTGTACCCTTTCCTCGCCTTGCACAAGTGTCACAGGATGCACAGAAAAGTTTGACATCCTACGATATGCCTGGCCAATAGAAACCTTGGCGTACGAGCTTCAGAGTTTATGAGCTTATGAGCTTGCCCAACAACGTCAGCCTGCAAACACTTGGGTACCAGAACTTGATCAGCATAGTGACGGCCGCCATCGTCCTCCCAGTGGCGAACCAACAGGTCATCCTTCATCCTCAGGGCATCAAACATGGCCCAGAGGGCTTTCGTTTCCTCCCCACACCCTGCTACCTGCTGCCATTCGGGTCGTTTGTTAGCACAAACCCAGCGGTACACTTCCCCAAGCATGGCATCCTCCTTCTGCTTTCCAACCCACTCGGTATGTGGAGGATCCACTCTTGTAATATTGGTGATTGCTTCATTCCCAGGAAACTTCTCCTCCTGCCTCTTGCAGTATTTACAGTCGTCCGCCGCACAGGGTCGGCGCGACAGACCATCAGCATTGAGATGCTTCTTCCCGGCTCGATGTTCTACCTGGAAATTGAAACCTGCAATACCTTCCAACCATCGAGCTAATTGGCCATCCAATTCCTTGAAATTCTGGAGCCATCGGAGAGATGCATGGTATGTCTGTACCACGAATTGCGCACCACACCCAAGGCCAAAGGACTTGAAATGCTTTAGGCCTTCAATGAGGCTCAAGAGCTCCTTGCGCGTTGCACAATACCTCCGCTCTTCCTTCTTGAGGCAGCGGCTATAGTACCCCAGGACTATCTCACGCCCATCCTGTAACTGGGCCAGGACACTACCAATTGCTTGGTCACTGGCATCAGTGTCCAGGATGAAAGGGGCTTCAGGCTGGAGATGTCCCAGGACTGGGGGCTGAGCAAGCGCCAACTTGACGTCTTCAAATGCTGCTTGAGCCACCTCATCCCAGACAAATTTTGGATGATCCTGAAGGGCGTACAGTACCCTAGCACGTTTGGCAAAGTCAGGCACAAAGGTTCGGTAATAGGAACAGAACCCCAGAAAGGACCTCAGCTGCTTTTGTGTTTCAGGAACTGGCCATGTTACCACTTTTTCCACCTTGGCAGGGTCTGTAGCAATCCCGTCCTCAGAGATGACATACCCCAGGTACGATGCTTTTTGCCCAAAAAGGCGGCACTTTTTGGCATTCAACTTAATTCCTGCTACTCGGAACGTCTCAAATACTCGCCTCAGCCACGCCATATGCTCAGAGAAGGTAGCTGTGTCCACCAGAACATCGTCCAGATACACTTTCACTCTTCCTTGGCGTATGGAGTCATGCAGTACCTTCCCCATCGCCCTCTGGAACGTGGCTGGAGCGTTGGACAGTCCAAACGGCATCACTCGGAATTGCCAGAGTCCCCAGGGAGTACAAATTGCCGTTTTTTCCTTATCCTCCTCCGCCATAGGGATCTGCCAGTACCCACTCTGGAGGTCTAACATCGAGAACCAGCAACTCCCTGATAGCCCACAGATCAACTCATCAATCTTTGGCAACGGGTGCGAATCCTTCCTGGTGACGTCATTCAGCCGCCGGTAATCAATGCAAAACCGAGTGTTGCCGTCTTTCTTTTTTATCAATACTATTGGGCTAGCCCAAGGGCTCTTGGATGGCTCGATGATTCCGTTTTTTTCCATGTCTGCCACTAACCTGTCAACTTCACCAAGACGTATAGGAAGGATTCGTCGTGGAGCTTGTCGGATTGGATGTTTGGTACCAACGTCTATGGTATGCGAACAGCCTTCAATCCGTCCCATGTCCGAAGCGTCCTTGGCAAAAATATCGGCAAACTCGATGATGAGTTGTCTTATTTCATCTAGCTGTTCTGAAGCCAATGTCTCTCCCAACCCCAACGTCTTCACGTGGTCTGGCAATCCTTCAGCGCATTTTGACGCTAGCATGCAGCATAGAGCAGCCTCCCCCTCATCCCCCAACGTTTGGAATCCGCCGCATGCTTCTTGTCGCTGTACCAAACAGCATCCTTCTTCTTCTGCCCCTAACACAGACAAACGTTTCCCACCGGCTTGGATGACTGAGTTTGCTGGATCAATAATGCAGTTATGGGCCGCCAAGAAGTCTAATCCCAGTATGCATTGGTCCTGGATATTGGCCACAAGGCATGTATGACTCCTTAAGCGTCCATCCCCTATGTCAAACTGTAGGTCCGCCTCCCCCAATACAGGAACTCTCTTTCCAGAAACTGCACGCAGACATATGGAACCAGCTGAGCCCAACTGAGCACCAAGACGTCGCATAATGTCACTGTTCACAATGGTTCGTGAAGCCCCTGTATCCACCACCAGTTTACAAGGTTCTCCATTAACCCTTCCCGATAAGGCAAGGGACATGAAGGATGAAACGCGGTAAACAACATCCTTATATGTGCTAGTTTCGTCAATAACAGAATACAAGGAGTCCAGAGGATGTTTTGGTGATGTGGTGTTTGTGTTTTGGTTTTGGAGTGATGTTTTCTGATGTTTGTTTTTTGTCAGATAGTGTGTGGATGCACCTGCAGTACCGGTTGGGTGGGCACCCTTCAGGCCAACCGGTTGTCGTTTCCCGCTGTCTGCTGACCCTGGTTGCCCTTTCGACGTTTTGGGCAATTACGGAAAATATGGTCTAGGGAATCACAGCGGTAGCACAATCTCCGTCCCAGTGGTGGTTGGACGGCTTGGTAAAGCTGACCTTCCTGCTCATGTGGGGCCTCCAGGGTGGGATCCACCAGAGCACACCTAATTGCAGTTGCTTTCCTGGCCACTTCCATACGCAATGTCAGTATCAACGCATCGGTGAGGCTTGTCTTGGGGCTGACAGGCCATACACTGGTAACCTTTTCCCGAAGGTCACGGTCCCGCAAGCCCTTGAAGAAGTAGCTGGCAACCTCCCAGTCTCTTGTAGCATCCAGCCCAGCCTTGCGGGCTAGTTCTTTAACTGCCTGATGATACGTCGTAACATCTTCTGATGGTAGCTGGGCTCGGGTCTGAAGCAAGGCAAGGCAGAGTTCGGCTTGGTTATGTATGCCATACCGGGCTTCCAAGGCCGCAACGAGGTCTGCATAAGCATACGCTGGAGGCATCTCAATCAGCGTCGTCAGGGCTGGGCCAGAGAGAGCCCGCAGCTAAGCCTAAAGCCTTCTGGTGACTGGACCAGCCATTCGTTTGGGAGATCGCATCAAATTGGCGGATGTATGCCCGCCAGTCCACACTTCCATCAAAAGGCCTCGGTTTCCACTCATGAGACCCGGTTGACGTTGGTACTTTTTCGGTCATTGGATGTACAGGCGTCATACCGTGACTATGGGCACTTGTGTGGTCCCGGTGATGTGGCAGAATCTGTTCCAAGGTGGATAGTAGTTCGCGTTTCAAATCCTCACGGAGTTCGCGCATGAGTTCATTCACCCGTTCCCCAATTTCAATACCACTCGCCCCCTTCTAGTGCGTCCGCACCCACCACCCCGGCCGGCAGAGTACTTGAGTCGCGATGCGGTAGCGGGGTGTCATCACCACCCTCATCCGCTCCTTCTGCATGAAACGGCAACCCAGATCGCGTAGTCATCGCTATCCCACCGCTGCCACCAATGTTATGCACACAGCACACAAACCACAGAACGTATGCGACAGTAGTGAGTAGGAGAAATGATGCACAATGTTCAAGTACCAAAATTAGACTGCAAACTTTATTGGTTACCAGAATTTCAGGACAACAATAGCGTTGCCAAACTAAATCACCTGTTGATGATCCCAACAATATCTAAAGAAACTCGTTCCCACTCATTTGATTTGCATTTCTACTCTGCATCCTATTAATTTCCATGTAGTAACAGTTTCCGGGTGTCCCCATGCGGTTTGCTAGAGCTCAGAAACCGATAGATGCATAAGCCTTGGAAATTGTGTCATGTCTGCGCGAGCTCACCGCTCCTTCACGCCCTGCGTATAGCTGTTTTTACGGCTCTACGTGCACTTGAAAATCGCATCCTTCCCTTCAAACTGTGGTCGGCTGCCGTCTGTTTTATTTATTTCTCCACTGAAATCTCTATTTTACGGCACCCGCAACGCTGATACTGAGCCTTTACGTTTTACTGTTCGCCCCACTTTCTTTGTAAAAAGCGTTGCAAGTGTTTCTGACACGAGGTCAGTCCGCGTGTTAGAATACGAGATAAACGTGAGATACGTCAATTATTCATCTTGCTATCTTCTCGTATGAGCACACTCCGATTTTGTTATACACTTTCACAGCCCTCTTCATCCCTGTTCTCCGCATGTTTGTTTGTGTTTTTGTAAACATGAATGATGTACAGACTAAAACACGTTTAAAATTATGGGACACCTGAGCTAGTGAAAAAACTTCCTCGTTTTAGTAAAAAGTTCAGCAAACTCGGAAAAATCGTTGCTACATAAAAATGGTTCAAAATATAATATTGTATTTATATATATGTGTTCGTTCTGTAACTATGCAGTTTGCTTAAATGATTTTAAAACCGGGTTTCTCAGTAAGTTCATTCACTGAATCTTTATCAAGGCCTATGATCTCTAACAAAGTTGATCCTCCAAAGAAAGTCGCGCTAAGAGTTCTGCGTAGGTAGGTACCTACTGATTATGATAATCAAGGAAGCGCCGGACCCTGTAACTCTTAATCGAACGGTCAAAGGCGTTAATTTGTTAGAGATTCGTACCTACATATCTTTTGGGGGCTCAGGTACGAACACCTGGTAATAAGTTAATCAAATATTTGTTTGGGGAAATGGGAAAGCTGTGGATTAGCATGCTGATCAGTCTAAATGCTTCTTTTGATACGGAATCGGTCTTACCTATCAAATAAACCAGCATGTCCGTTTCCTGCCCAAACTAGCCAGACTTACTTGTGTGGAGTAAACATCCACATAGGTACCCTATATTATGAACGCAACTATGTAGGGAAGAAATTATAACCTCAAGTCATCAGACTCAATGGAACTGGCTTTATTGTTTGGCGTTAACGCCGTTATCAAATGGGAGAAAATCTTATCGTACCGAGATTAGTTATGCCGAGAATTTTTCGGAATCAACAACGAGATTAGTTGTTCCCCAGGCAGTGATTTATCCTGACGTGTTCCTTTCGTCTACAAAAATTCATTCGGATACGCTGAAATATTGAGTGGTTGTAAAAACTGTTGGGGTTGTAATACTGATCTGAAAATATTACGAGGTACTTCGAACTTGAAGCTTGTCCTATTCTTACTCTGATTGATAATAAAATTATTGTGTTGAAGTTTAATTAACGGAGTACACTATTCCTGCTACTACAGCCAGAGGAATATTCCGCATTTCCCATAATTTAACCCCCGGATTAAGTGATACCATTGAATAAAGGCATTGAAAACCCGAAAACCAATATCGTTGCTTCCTGATCAATATTTGAAATAGAATAGGTATTTTGCTCTGTTCACTGTTCATATTCTGGACCTTGCAGAAAGTTACTCGTCAGGTCAGTGCACTGTACTTTAATGTCGGAAGAATGGGATGCTGACGTTTGCTGTTTTGTTTTGGTTGTTTTCCTGACTTCGAGACCCTGAACGTGTTTGTTGACCAAAATATGGGGGCTTATCTGTAAACAATCAATTAAACGGTTGCAGGCTTTAAAACGCAGAGCTCAGTCTCATGAATTCTACACGTACACTCACAGGTCAAGTCTATCCTGGAGAGTACGTATATTGACAAGTGTACCTTGAAAATATTCCACGTACTCTCCATTTCTTCAGAATTCAAGAAAGTGTGCAATAGCTTGACTTACATGTTATTTCTCTTTCTCTTTCAGAACGGTTAAAGAACAAGATGAGGATTCCGATGCTGAAATCTTTTCTTTGCGGGTGTAGCATCCGCACAGGAAGTTTGGTCATCGGCTGGTTTCATTTGGTAAGTGAAAATTCTCTTTTTTCTAATTGTCATGTCCTGCCTCATTATAAAATCTTAGCTGTTGTTTCCTTTATGCATTACGAAGTGTCGTTTTTAGAATTCATGAAACTCACATTTCATAATTCCTTCTTCATTCATTGCGTTGTAGCTATTGTACTCAAGTCACCAGTAACGAACTGGTGGAATAGCCGAAATGCCAGTGCTCCATAATGAAATGTCTGTAATATTTTTTAATTCTATAATATGTTCTCGTAGTGTAGGAATTGGACAATTTAGGAATTTGACAACTATGCTGTTTCCACTTCCAGCCAACCTGACCCGGGTTCTTATGATCCCTAAATTCACTGTGGGCTGCTGGAGACATTTCTTCCCCATCTGGGTCGATACCTACTTCTTAATTTTATTTATTATAATTTGGCAGTCCCAACCCCTAACGGTAACTTCAGGCCCATGTTGTACGATTCTAATGATCTAACAGTTCCTTAGCCCTCAAATTTCGTTCAAATCGGGACATCTAGGTAGCTAACTTACATCAGTTAATGTGTTTTCCCTCTATCTCTACCAGTATGGGAACCACCCTCTCAATACCTATAGATGGTTTTCTCGAGACTTCGTCACTAGCGCCTCCTTACATCGAGGCAGGGCCACTCGATCAGCTGGGCGGGGTGCATCCACCTTGATTTTGGGGTGGCGGCGAGTGCTTAGCGCAGTAACGGGACGGTTAAGGATTTTACTTATTTCAAGAGTTGCCAAGCCGTTTCTCTTAGGTGAAACTGAATTTTGGAAAGTGTAGGTTAATCCTCAAGATCTGCTGATTCGATTCATGTATTTTTTATATATTTTATCTACCCTTGAATGGCACATAGTATACGTACAGTAAAAACATAACCAAAATCATAGTAATGAGACACCTAATTCTGTAATGGGACATTTTGTCCTAGTAATGGGACACGTCATTCCAATTTCCGTTTCTCAACGCTACTGGCAACAGTTTTCAAAAGATAGGTTTGAAATTTCCAATGCATACCCCTGTACTCCCCTACGAGTACAGCCGATGCTGTGGGAAGCAGCAACACTAATCCTCATTAGGTACGATACCGCTCATTAATATGAACTCTTATGTGCAAGTAAAGAACGACATTTTTATACATAAAACTTTACTTGAAAAAATACATAAAAAGGTAGGTTAAATAAAAAGGGTAGTTACTAAATTTTTATATTATTTAAAAAGGAATTAATTTTAGAAAAAATACTTTTATACACAAAATATTTAACCCAAAATTTTCAACTTTTCTTCAGTAGAGAACGTGTGCTGTTCGATGATACCATCATCAGAATTCGTCATCCTCATCACTTTTTCGTTCTTCATAGCACTCATGGCACAAGCACCTACACAACAGACGATAGATAGTCTTCAGCGTTTAGAATAGGTAGTAGCTCTATAGATGGGAGGGACACATTTTCATGAAATAACATCTGGCAGCTGCGCGGCATTTTGACTTCAATAAATTTTGCCCTGATCAATTTCTTGCAAACGCTGCACTCATCAATACTGATGACAGAATTCCTTCAATTTTTTCAGCGTTCTTCTTTTTCTCTCAACTCTTTTCTTTCTTCTCAGCCTTACACTTCAGGGATTCCCGACATACCTAGGTACTTTTTTTTATCCTTTCATTTCCTTCGACAGTTCTTTGTACTAACCTTGTAAGGAAGAAAGGTCAAAATGGATCGTATTTGCAGATGGAAAGTCTCCATAGTTTCCATTTGAAATGAATCTGAAAACCAATAACGAATGAATAAATTAAAGAATAAAACTACAGGGCTTTAGATAGGTAAAGTAACATACGAGTATAACATGAATACTAATCCAACGTCAATAAATTTGTCAATCCGGAAATATTTTTGAATACACTTCCGTTTGTTTTTTTCATTTCCGTTTCATTTCATTTTTTTTTTTTTTTAAATAGGTATTAGCATCCTAGGGGGTAGGTTTGGAACAAGTGCCCACCTATGCAGATTCCTGGAATTTTACATGACTACCCGTCAATATGACAACTTCAGCTAGTGAAAAACTGTGGTTATTTTACTAAAATTGCTTTGTATGATAGTAATGAGACATTCACAAACACAGTAATAGGCCACCTGGCCCCTAATTATAAGGACCCGTCGTAGGCGTCAATTTCTTGTACCCATGGGTTCACAATAAAATTCCACCTACAGAGATCCCGCAAAAAACATCCGATGTGATTACAGCTCAAAACCATAGTAACGGGCCAAGGGGCCCATAACTGTATTTCAGCCACTTTCTTGTTGTAGTAAAGAGAAAGAGACAGCTCTATAAAACGGTTAAAAACTATACTTTTTCAGCAAAAATGAATGGAAATTGTAGAGCTAGATCTCGGGAATAACTTTGAAAAAAGAACGATATAAAACGTTGAAAAATAAGTCCGGTAGAAGCTTAAGAGTAGGTATAGTTGAACTTCATAAAGAAAAATAATGTTTTACCTGGCAGTCAGCACTCGACGCGAAGATTCGCGTGGGAATGACCACCAGCTGGATTCTGGGGCGTAAGCACTGTAGATCTTTGGGGTTGGAGAATGGACGAACTGTTTGTGTCAATTTCAATAACCTTCGCAGTCCTGATTCCTTATTTTCGCAAATCAAACATGGGTGTCCCATTACTCTCTCATGGCCCATTACTGTACACTTTACCCTACAAGTTCCCACTATCCAACTTTTCACTTTTATTTGTATTGTTTTGCCAGAAAATTTATCGGAAATCATATTAATGCATTTCCTGGTGGTGGTCTGAAAAGATATGAACAGAAGATTGGTGGAGGAGATCTATATAAGAATTGCGTCTCTGTGATTCCTCGAATGATGTGCCAGTGGTTCCCGACGTTAGTCGCAAGGATGTTGCTCCAAAGCAAAAGCAAATTGTTACTATTGTGATGTTACTACTAGGTAAGCAGTCATTAATGCTAGTTCCTAAGACTTCAAGTACAAAAACGCTGCAAATCATTACACATCGGTTTATTATTTATCTGTATAGGAGCCCCTTCTGCGTAGATCACTGTATTCTGTGTTCAATACCTGCCCTCGAGCTCCTCCAAGGAAAGCCCTAAATCGAGTACTGGAGCCAGCCAAGGAATAGCAGTTTCATAAAACATGGAAAACGATACAAGCTCATATTCACTCAAACCCCCCCAAAAACACTATTTTACATCCTTTTTCACCCATAACGCCCTTGGGTGTATGACGATAGGGCTGTCGAGCTTCGCAGCACAACTAGAGCCTAAATAAAAAAAAAATCAGTCATGCAGCATGACTTAATGAGCGAATTTTCAAAGAAATATTCGAATTAATGGCTATGGTTTTGAATAAAGGAAAACTTCGGTCTAAAATTTGGTTTTCTATGTATATTCTCTTCGTATTTATTTTAATTTGTACGTTTTGTCCATCCTGATTCTACCGTTTGTTTATTACGTAATTGTACTAAGTGCTTATTTATTTGATCGCTGTGGGTAAATTCAAGGAGTTGTACTAATCGTTTGCCTCCCCCTTTTTTGCTTCGAACTCTCGTCTTCAATTAATACTTCTCAAATTTTTCAATCTGACCACTCTAAGGGGGTGGGGGTAAGAGTTTAAAGATTATCCTAGTTTTGGGTAATTTTTGCGCACTTTAAATGCTCTAATTTAAGAACGGATTTAGATATCTAAAATCCGATTTCACTATCGTGTTCAGCGTGCAAAAACCTTTAAAATGAGGGGTCACTTGTTAGAAAATAACATTTTGGGGATTTTTGGGTAATTTTTGCGCACTTTAAATGCTCTAATTTGAGAACGGATCAAGATATCTAAAATCCTATTCCACCATCGTGTTCAGCGTGCAAAAACCTTTAAAATGAGGGGTCACTTGTTGGAAAATAACATTTTGGGGATTTTTGGGTAATTTTTGCGCACTTTAAATGCTCTAATTTGAGAACGGATCAAGATATCTAAAATCCGATTCCACCATCGTGTTCAGCGTGCAAAAACCTTTAAAATGAGGGGTCACTTGTTAGAAAATAACATTTTGGGGATTTTTAGGTAATTTTTGCGCACTTTAAATGCTCTAATTTGAGAACGGATCAAGATATCTAAAATCCGATTCCACCATCGTGTTCAGCGTGCAAAAACCTTTAAAATGAGGGGTCACTTGTTGGAAAATAACATTTTGGGGATTTTTGGGTAATTTTTGCGCACTTTAAATGCGCCAAAACCCTCCTTAGAGTAGGCCAATTTCGCCCATCTTCGAACTTAGCCTTTCGATTGCCAAGATAGATTTTTTGTGCAAATTTGAGCTGTTTATCTCAATTCTATCGAGAGTTATCGTCTGGAGTGACACATATATAAATAAATATATATATATATACATATAAAAAAGTGTTAAATTTCAGGAATCGTTTTAGAATGGTCTGAAACGGATTTCTATGAAGAAAATTTCCAAAAATTTATATTATTTAAATTTCGAAGCCATTGCAATAGCTTCATTTTCTTTGAAAATTCGCTAAAACTAATATGCCTAAATAAAAAAACTAGTGCGAAAGAGCGGCGATTTTAAACCAAAATTTATGGTACATTTAAAACAGAAACTTTGTTAGAACTAAAGTTCTTCGCTCGTTGGTCAAAACTGAATCCATATTTATAGGCCCCTCGCCCTAAAAAAAAACATGTAAAACATCACAACCTCATAAAACCTCACAACCTCATATTACTAATGTCGTGAGTCCCTCCCGGGAACACTCCTATCATATTAAGTTCTCACCAATATTCAAACGCCAAACTAAAAGCTCCGTAAATAAAGACATGAGTGGGGACAGGCGACAGAACCCAGGGTTACTCAACCTGGGGCCCCACTACCAGCTCCCAGCAAGGAGCTGGAGGGAGAGGCCCCCAAGTACTATATAACCCCGGATCCTGGCGCTCAAGCTTCATTCGACACTTCCTCTAACCAGCTCTCTCTTCTCTCTCTTACCTTACCTCCCAGATGATCGGTTGAATACAGCCGCCTGGGAATTTCACCTCCTCTCTCCTCTCTCCTCCTTCCCCCCCTTGTCTAGATGATCGGTTGAATACAGCCGCCTAGACAAGGGACCTCTCCTTTCCTCTCCTTCACCTAGATGAACGGTTGACTACAGCCGCCTAGGTGAAATTCCCTCATCCACCTCTCTCTCCTCCAAAGTCGTAGATGTTCGGTTGATTACAGCCGCCTGCGACTTTTCCTCACCTTCCTTCCACACCACCTCTCTCTCCTCCAAAAGTCGTAGATGTTCGGTTGACTACAGCCGCCTGCGACTTTTCCTCCTTTTCTATCCTTTACCTAAATTCACTCACTCACCTTCCTTCCACGCCACCGTGATGAGAATTTTAAATTCATCACAGTGGTGAACCCGACGTTCACTCAACCTTCTTCCTTCCTACCTTCCCACCTCATGTGTCGCCCCAGTCAAGTAGTTCGGTGTCCCGCATTTTAAATTCAAAATTTTAACCAGTCAGTTTAAATTCGCAATCCTTGGCCCAACCCTCAACACTCACCTCTCAACTCAACGCACCACCGCTCCCGCCGATTGCGAATTTTAAAATTCAAAACCACGTCAAATTTTTGAATTTTCGTTACAGAAATGGACCCGAACTCACCAACACCGCCGCTATTGCGACCAGCCACACTGCAGCCGCCCGCCGCTGCGACATCCGACGCATTGGCCGACAACCCTTTCTCCACGCTCTCCCCACCGACCTCTGCGTCGTCAGACGCCGCCGCCGCCGCCGCCGCCGCTACGGCCACAGCCGCCGCCGACGTCATGACGGCATCCGCTGCGTTCCCTCTGTCGCTGCCCCCCTTCTACACGCACGACCCGGCGCTTTGGTTTTTCCAAGTGGACGCAGCGTTTTCGGCCGCCAACATCCGCAGCCAGAAAACCCGATATTCTCGGATCATTTCACTACTGCCCTACGAGATCCTGCTGCAGACCTCTGATATCTCCCCCGACGCCGCCGCTGCGTACGACGACCTCCGCAGCCGCCTCATCAACACATACCAGCCGTCAAAAATCGCCCGAGTCGCCGCCCTCTCCCAACCTCAACACCTCGGCGACCAGAAACCCTCCCATCTCTACCGACGGCTGCGACACCAGCTGCAGGGGATCATGACCGCCGACATCGCACGCACGTTCTGGTTACGTGCCCTTCCCCACCCCATCCAGATGGCCCTGGCCAGCCATCTCGACGGTCCCGACGAGCCCCTCCTGCGCCTCGCGGACACCGTGCACGACTTGGCCGCTGCGGCCGCCGTCAGTGAGGTGCGTACGCCACGTCACCCCCCGCCTTTCCGGGACCGCACAAAATCCCGGGAACGCGGCCGGGCACCCTCCCTCGACGGCCGTCGACCACTTTCGGCGGATCGCCGACGCGACTCGTCCACCGACCGCCGCCGCCAGCGCTCACCCGAGCGCCGCAACGCATCCCCTCCCCGCCAGCGCAGAGGCCGATCCCCAGCGGCTGCGCGCGCGCCCGACTCAACCCGCCCCGCCAACCCCACCTACCTACCTGCGGACCACCCCAACCGTTGTTTCTATCACGTAAACTTCGGTGGGGAGGCCCGCAAGTGCCAACCCCCCTGCTCCTTCGCCCCTAAGCAGGGAAACGCAGACGCCCGCCGGTAAATCCGGCGGGCCCCCCTCCTCGCCAACACGGGGGGGGACCATGCGCATACCCCCCCCCGCCCGCATTCACACAGCCACCGCCACCAAGCCACGCTACCCCTCCTACGCCGCCGCCACGGCTGCCAACCTCCCGGCCGCGCCTGCAGCGCCGCCAAAACCCTCACCCCACCACAAACGGAACAAACCCTCCCCGCCCGCCACCAGGGCAACCAACCTTCCGGCCGCCACTCACGCCGCCGCTACCGTTCCCCCACCCCGGAACGGCCCCTCCACGCCCGCCAACAGGGCAGCCACCCTTCCGGCCGCCACTCACGCCGCCGCTCCCGTTCCCCCACCCCGGAACCGCCCCTCCTTACCCGTCAACAGGGCAGACAACCTCCCGGCCGCCACTCACGCCGCCGCATCCGTTCCCCCACCACGGAACGGAACCTCCACGCCCGCCTCCAGGGCACAACCCCCTCCAACCACCACACAACCCTCCACTACTGCGAAACCCCCTCCTACCAAACTGGCCTGCCCCCCTGCAGACTCCGCCGTTCCCCCCCTCCGGAACGACGGGAAACCGCCTCGCGTCTCCTTCGCGGCGGACCAGCCTACACCGACCACCGTACCCACCTCCGCAATTGTGCCCAACGCCCTCCCGACCCACCAGCGACTTTTCCTGCGCTGCAGGAAAACCAATGTGCCTTTCTTGGTGGACACAGGGGCGGCGCTATCAATATTTCCTAACAACATCCTCCGTCGTCAGGCGCGCTGCTACCGGCAGCTTCTCTACGCCGCCAACGGTACCACCATCCCCTCGTACGGGACGTACCGCTCCTCTGTTTATATGAGCGGGCTCGCGTACGAGTGGGAGTTTACCGTGGCGGACGTGGAGAAGGCGATCCTGGGGGCCGATTTTCTCGCATATTTCGGTCTCCAGGTCGACGTCCGGAACGCGCGCCTGATCGACCCCGCCACAAAAACACCCATACCCGGATTCATCCATGCCATAAACCACCCCCCTACGCAATTTGAACGCCTCCTCCTCAACTACCGCCCCCAGCGCCGCCCCTCTGCCCACATCTCCACCATTCAACACCACATTGAGACCTCCGGCCCCCCCATCACAGCTAAAGCCCGGCGACTCCACCCCCTGCAACTATCTAAAGCCCGACAACATTTTAATAAACTAATAGCCGACGGTATCATCCGCCCCTCAAAATCCCCTTGGGCTTCTCCACTCCACATCGTGCAGAAGCCCAATGGGGATATCCGCCCCTGCGGGGACTACCGGAGACTAAATTCAAAGACCACACCAGACCTTTATAATGTTCCCCACCTACGAGACTTCTCGTCGCACCTCCATGGCGCTAATATATTCTCCACCCTCGACATTTCGCGGGCATTCCACCACATCAACATTCACCCCCCCGATGTCCAGAAAACCGCCATCATCACCCCGTTCGGACTTTTTGAGTATGTTAAGATGGGCTTCGGGTTAAGGAACGCTGCACAAACCTGGCAGCGCTATATGGACAGCATCCTACGAGGCCTACCGTTCGTCTTTTGCTTCCTCGACGACGTCCTGGTAGCCTCCAGGACGCCGGAAGAACACCTCAGCCATCTCCAACAGATCCTTGACATCTTCTCCTCCGAAGGCCTCTTGGTTAATACAGAGAAGTGCGTTCTCGGCCAACCCTCCGTCCGCTGCCTCGGCCACCACGTTTCGTCTGAGGGCATCAAACCCCTCGCTGACAAGGTCCACGCCATTTCCGACTTCCCGCAACCCCGCACCGTGACGGAACTCCGCCGCTTCCTGGGTATGTTAAACTTTTACCGTAGACACATCAAACACGCAGCACAACATCAACAACCACTCATACACGCCATTCCCCAACCCTCAAAAAAGAACGACAACCGCCCCATTACCTGGACCCCCCAACTCATCTCCTCCTTCAAAATTTGCAAACAGGACCTAGTAGACGCCGCTCTATTGGCCCATCCCGATCCTCACGCCCCACTATCCATCACCACCGATGCGTCCGACTGGGCCATCGGGGCAGTGCTCCATCAGCACACCGGCGCCACCCCCCAACCCCTAGGATTCTTCTCCAAAACGCTATCCCCCACCCAAAAAAATTACTCCACGTTCGACAGAGAACTCCTCGCCATCCACGAAGCCATCAAGCACTTTCGTGACTTCGTGGAGGGCAGGCAGTTCTCTGTCGTCACTGATCATAAGCCCCTGACCCACGCCCTCCTACAAAATCGCAAATCCGCCTCCCCGCGTCGCCTCCGGCAACTCGAGTTTATCGGGCAATTTACGTCCGATATCCGATACTTGCCGGGGGCCGACAACTGCGTGGCGGACGCGCTATCCCGACCCACCCCTACCCCCGCGCCGGTGGCGGAGTTACTGCCTTTCCCTTCACCCCAAATCCTCAAATCTAAACAAACCCCACATTCCGACCCCGCCCTCTCCAACCTCATTTCCGCCTCCAAATTGGAACAGCTGCCGCCCCTCGACCTCTGGTGTGACGTAACGGCCGATACACCGCGCCCTTACGTCCCACCGGAACTGAGGCGGCAGTTGTTCCTCCACTATCACTCCCTTCACCATCCTGGCATTCGGGCTAGCCGAGACCTTATCAAGACGCGGTACTTCTGGCCCCACATGAACACAGATATTCGTAACTGGGTTCTGGGGTGCCAGAAGTGCCAGCGGTTTAAGGTCTCGGCCCACCCCCATGTCCCGCCTCAAACCATTCCCGACTCCCTGCCATGGGAACACGTTCATCTGGATTTAGTGGGCCCCCTTCCCCCATCCGAGGGGAAGAAATACTGCCTCACGATGATCGACCGTGCCACCAACTGGGTGGAATGCATTCCACTCTCAAACATCACCGCGGACACCGTCGCGACGGTTTTCCCCTCTCAATGGGTCAGCCGTTACGGTTGTCCGCGGACAGTCACGGTCGATCAAGGGAGGCAGTTTGAATCCGCCCACTTTTCCGATTTACTACGTTCCCTCGGCATCCACAAAATCCACACTACCCCATACCATCCCCAGTCCAACGGGAAAATAGAGCGGTGGCACTCGGTCCTGAAACAGGCCATTTCTACTTCAACAAATTCCCCTTCCTGGACCAAATCCCTCCCCTACATTTTACTCAGCCTTCGAACATCCGCCCGTCCTTCAGACCAAACTAGCCCCGCACAAAACGCTTTTAAAGACCCACTACGTTTACCGGCCGACATTTTCACTCCACACCACACACCGTCAATTAACAGGGAACCACTACACTCAACAACACCGACAAACGACACCACTTATCCCAAACGATTTTTCACCACAACACACATGTACCTGAAAGAGCCCGGCATCCATAAAACTTTCCAACCACTTTACGCCGGGCCCTTTCAAGTCATCCGCACAACACACACCACCGCGACCCTGTTAATTGACGGCAAACCACATACAGTCCCGTTAGCCAGGTGTAAACCCGCACCTGTGCTAACCCAACCCACAAACTCTATCAGTCTCCCACCGTCCGTTCGCAATGTCGCACCTCTTCCCAACGCACCAGTCACCTCCGTCGCCGTTTCCGGATTTCGATTCGGATCCGGAAATGGCGGCAATTCTCCGGGACGTTTTCGTCCCGGACCCGCTCTCCCCCCTACCCCCTTCGCCCGGGCCGACTTCACCGCTTCTTTTCGTCCCGCCACGGATCACCGGACTACCTCCCCGGCCCCGGCGATGGAAGTACCCCCAGTGGAAAATACTGCGCGAATTTCGCACGGCGCAGGCCACGGGGGTACACCCTCCCTACTCCCCCACAGATCCCCTAATGTCCGCCATCCTCCGCGAGTTCCACCTCGCGGAACTCATGCCCCCACCGCCCCCCGTTCAAATTTCCTTGCCCCCGATAAATTTCAAACCCCCGCCCCCCGTTCAAATCACCAACCCCCCCGAAATTGTAACCCCACCAAATTTACCGCCCCCCCCATTTTCGATTTTCGACCCCCCCGTATCAACTTCACCCCCTCCAACACCCCCTCCCCCCCCTCCATCGCCGGGGATATCCACGATAGTCTCCGCCGGGACGAAACGGCCCGGGCGGCGAAACGGACGGAGGGAGCGTCCCCATGTTCCCCTCGTCCCGGCGGCCAAACCCCCCGCCCCGCTATGAGCAATCACGGCGGGGCCTTGAGATTCCGGGACAGTGCAAGTGTTTTTTTCATCCACTCGCACTGTACCGGAACTCGGAGCTCCGCCGTGCCCGCCTCGCCACGAGCTCGGAGCAGCCGCCGCCCCCACACAACATACTCACACACACACACACACAAACACTCGCCACACCACACCCAGGAACCGGCGGATCCTCGCAACCGCCTCCCACAAAGCGACCGAAAATTTGTACACACCTCTGTACTATCTGTATATACTGATTCGTCTGTAAATACTGTAAATATTCACCCGTCATCTGTACATACTCCATCTCATTGTAAATATTGTTCATCTCATTGTAAATATTGTTCATCTACCTCATCTCTCCCTTGCCGATCACTTCCCTAAACGCCAATGTTTAGGGATCATGACCACTGCACTGTACATACTCTCGCCTTCTCACCCTACCTATTCTACCTTATGTTACTACTTATCATCTACTCGGTTATTATCTACTTATTATCTACTACCCTATGTTACTTATCCATGTTACCTGCCTTATGTTCCACCTACTCACTTATCATCTAACATGTTACTACTTATCTACTATGTTACTTATCTACCATATTACTAGTTTTTAAGCACCGCCTTCAGCTCAACCTCTGTTTGCATCGGCCCTCAGCCCCTGTCTCTTTGCGCCTTCCGCGCCTCCTCTTGTTTGCCGTAGCCCTCAGCTCCTGTCATTTTTGCGCCTTCAGCGACCACCTCTTGTTTGCCGTAGCCCTCAGCTCCTGTCATCTTGCGCCTTCAGCACCAATATTGGTTCAAACTGGGGGGACCTCTGTCGTGAGTCCCTCCCGGGAACACTCCTATCATATTAAGTTCTCACCAATATTCAAACGCCAAACTAAAAGCTCCGTAAATAAAGACATGAGTGGGGACAGGCGACAGAACCCAGGGTTACTCAACCTGGGGCCCCACTACCAGCTCCCAGCAAGGAGCTGGAGGGAGAGGCCCCCAAGTACTATATAACCCCGGATCCTGGCGCTCAAGCTTCATTCGACACTTCCTCTAACCAGCTCTCTCTTCTCTCTCTTACCTTACCTCCCAGATGATCGGTTGAATACAGCCGCCTGGGAATTTCACCTCCTCTCTCCTCTCTCCTCCTTCCCCCCCTTGTCTAGATGATCGGTTGAATACAGCCGCCTAGACAAGGGACCTCTCCTTTCCTCTCCTTCACCTAGATGAACGGTTGACTACAGCCGCCTAGGTGAAATTCCCTCATCCACCTCTCTCTCCTCCAAAGTCGTAGATGTTCGGTTGATTACAGCCGCCTGCGACTTTTCCTCACCTTCCTTCCACACCACCTCTCTCTCCTCCAAAAGTCGTAGATGTTCGGTTGACTACAGCCGCCTGCGACTTTTCCTCCTTTTCTATCCTTTACCTAAATTCACTCACTCACCTTCCTTCCACGCCACCGTGATGAGAATTTTAAATTCATCACAACTAAAAAACCCTATTTTTACACCAATTTTTCACCCATAACACCATCTTGGGAATATTCCGACAGGGCTGCAAAGTTTCGGAACACAACCAGGACCAAATGGAGCCTGTGTGCGAAAGAACGAAGTTTATAGAACTAAAATAAAGTAGATATACATGATACGGTTCATCAATCTCTCTTATTTTTGAGGGGGAGTTCAAAAAAATTGTTGCTGAGCGGATACATAGGTGTATTATTAACAGAATAATAAACCAAAATATTTACCTGTATAGATGCCCCTTCTGCGTAGATCACTGTTTTCTGAGGTCAGTACACTCGAGCTCCCCCCAGGAAAGCCCTAAATCGAGTACTGGAGCTGGCCCGGGAATTGAAGTTTCGTACAAATACGCAGGATTCAATAATTCATCATTCATCATTTTTTGTAGTGATTCATGAAGCATAAGGTAAATAATAAACCGTTGTGCAATAATTTACCGTTGTATAATTATGTAAATGTATAGATGCCCTAAATCGTGTGTTGAGCCAGACCGGGAATTAAATTTCATACTATTGTTGTTATTCATGAAACACAACGTTTAGCCAAGTTACAAAAGTACCTACCAACAAACTCCAAAAGAGCCATCATTTTTGAAATGAAATAATTATCACAGAACAACCAACTCGGCTTCATACTCCGTGAATATAATCAGGAGCTTCCTAGCAGTGATGATCTTGGGCCAGTTCCCGGTTGTTAGCGCGTCCCTAATAATGATATTTGGGCTGAATGTATACAATTTCATTTACCCAGCTGTTGAAAAAGCCTGTCGGTGCAAACTTCCGGGCCTTACTGTGAACGAACGGCTGGACGTACAATGCTCCGGGTTGTCCCAAAAACTCCCAAGTTCAAGAACTATTTAAAACCGTAAAAAAATTCGAGAAATTGGCGTCGTGGAGGTTTCAACCCCTTATTTTTCACCCCTTAGGGATGGCTGACCGTAACGCCGAGCTTCGAGGACCAACTAGACCCCAAATGGGACCTACAAACCGAATTTCGTCAGTTTTGACTCATGGTAACTAAGAAAATTGCGTAGTACGGCGTACGGACAGAAATTTTTTTTATTGCATTACCGGATTCTACGTACCTTGAAACGGAAACCATCAAATTTTGAGGTGAGGGGGGTTAAAATGTTTTCTTCATGCTCGATTCCAAAGGTTCATTATTGAAAATAGTAAACCAAAATGAAGGCTGTTTTAGAATCTGTTGATAGGTACTTTTGCAACTTGAACAAACGTTGAAGTATTATTGGGTAAATTAGTACTCAACGGTAAATTACCACACAACGGTAAATTATCACACAAAGGTAAATTATTACGCCACAGTACATTATTACACAACTGTTTATTTTACTATCTACGCAGAATGGGCATCTGTACAGGTAAATTATTGCACAACGGTTTATCATGCTTATGCTTCCTGAATAACTAGGTACCATAAGTAATGATTTAATTATTATTGAATCCCGCGTATTTGTGTGGAAGCTTTATACTCGATTTAGGGCTTTTCGGGAGCGGGGGGGGGAGTTCGTGGGTAGTTATTGACCTCAGAAAACAGTGATCTACGCAGAAGGGGCATCTATACAGGTAAATAATAAACCGCTGTGTAATAGTTTGCAGCGTTTTTTGAAATTTTTTTCTTTTCAATTAAATTTCTATATATGATAGCTTTTTATATTTTAATTTATATAGTTTTATTTCCAAACTTTAGAGATGAACTTTATTTTATTTTGACTATTATTATAAATCATAAATATTTGATAAATAAATACGTACAAAGTCATTTAATTGTAATACCGGTAGGTACCTACGGAACTATTCTACTTAAGACATCTTTGGAGTCATAATTGCTCGTAAAAATATGCACACACATCAAAATCGAATGTTTAATCTCCTGATTTAAATTTTCCCAAATTTAAGCGAATTTAGATGAAAATTAAGCTGGGAATTTCACCGGCGTTAACATTTTTGTAATGCGATTTTTTGAAAAAATTTTTCATCGAAATCCGTTTTGGAGCATCCTAACTGATTCTGAATTTCAACATTTTTCATGTAAATAGGAGTATTTAAGGATATACCTGTCATAGGCATATTCCTGTCATTTCATTCCAGACGATAACTCAACCCGGCAAGCACCTACAAAATGTTGCCAAAATGTCGGGATTGTCAAACGAAAGGCTGAGTTCGTTGACTCCCAGGGGTCAAATTACGGAATTTAAAGGTCGAAAAACGCGGTTTTTAATTTTTTTAGTAGATATAGCTGTTCTAACATGTATAATTTATGGTGTACTCATGCTCAGCGTAAAATTTCCTGTAGGATAGGACGGTTTCTGAATTTTTCCACCTAGATTGGCCATTCGCCCCACTGTAGGGCGGGACACGCTCCTGCATCAGTAGATCCAACTCAACTTTTACCCATTAATAATCTGGTCTTCAAACTGCGGGGGCTCAGGAAGGACGTGAACGCGTGAACTTGATTAAAGCCTCGATCTCCAATGGTGTCCAGGAGGTGCGGCGTTGCCCATCATTACTCAACGTCAAAATCAACTTATTTCGACGGAGACAAATGATCCCAAGGTTACGAAACCTCGTTTGATGCCATCGCATCAGTCAGTGGACGCACCGTTGCACCAATGGACTCATCAGGGCGCCTGATCGAAAAATGCTGAAAAATTATCAGCAATAGCCCATCTACCCTTGAGAGAAAAACGCTGTGAAGTCCTTGTCACATGGGATTATTATTCTGTTGGACACACTACAGAAATGTTGGCTGTTTTTATTGTTTCTTTCATGTGTAATAATTGAAATAGCTATTGGTTTATTATTTTCAATAATGAACCTTTGGAATCGAGCATGGAAAAAAAATTTAACCCTCCCCTTCAAAATTTGATGGTTCACGTTTCAAGGTACGTAGAATCCGAAAATGCAGTTGAAAAAATTTCCCATCCGTACACCGTACGCTGTACGCCGTACATCGCACTTTTCTTAGTTACCATGATCCAAAATTGATGAAATTTGGTTTGTAGGTCCCGTTTGGTGTCTAGTGTTGGTCCGTGAAGCTCGGCGTTACTGTCAGTCTTCTTTAAGGGGTGAAAAATAGCGGTTGAAATTTTCAGAACGCCATAGCTCGAAAACTTTCAATAGAAGGATGTGTTTTTTTAAACGTTTTTATACTGCTGTTGAACTAAAGAATTTTTTGAGAGCATTGTACGACCAGCCAGCCGTTCGTTTGCAAGGAAAAGCTTTGTCAACATGATTGTGAATCAAACGTTATAAATCCGGCCCAGATATCATTGCTTGGGAGCACCTGATTATAATCAAGGATGGCTGTATGAAGTCGAGTTGGTTGTTCTGCGGTATTATTTAATTTGAAAAATGATGGATCTTTCGGATTTTGTTGATCGGTACTTTTGGAACTTGAACAAATGTTGTGCTTCATGAATAACAACAAATAATTAGGGTGATTGAATTATTGGATCCCGCGCATTTTTATGAAATGTTTCCCGGGCTGGCTCCAGGAGTCGTTTCGGGGCTTTGCTGGGGGGAGCACGAGGGTAGGTACTCACCACAGAAAACAGTGACCTACGCAGATCTTTACAGGTAAATAATTACACTATGGTTTGTTACACAACGGTTTCTTACACAACGGTTTATTACTCAACGGTTTATTATTTGCCTTATGCTTAAGGAATAACAAAAAATAATTAATGATTGAATTATTGAATCCCGAGCATTTTTATGAAACCATAATTGCCAGGCCGGCTCCAGTACTCGATTTAGGGCTTTCCTGGGGGAGCTAGAGGGTACTGACCACAGAAAAAAGTAATCTACGCAGAAGAGAACTAAATATAATTATTTATTCGATTTAGAGCTTTTGGGATGATTGGGTGGGGGGTGGTGGGGAGGGGGCTCGAGGGAAGATATTGACCACAGAAAACGGTGACCTCCGCAGAAGGGGCATCTATACAGGCCCTCCTGTCAGATTGTCGGACTGCGGTTTTTTTATATTTTGGTTTATTATTTTCAATAATGAACCATTGGAATCGAGCATGAAAAAAAAAATTCTTACCCCCCCTCAAAATTTGATGGTTTACGTTTCAAGGTATGTAGAATCCAAAACTGCAATAAAAATATTTCTGTCTGTCCGCCGTACGCCGTACGCCGTACGCCGTACGGGCCACTTTTCTTAGTTACCATGAAAAAAAATTGATGAAATTCGGGTTATAGGTTCCGTTCGGCGTCTAGTTGGTCCTCGAAGCTCGACGTTACTGTGAGTCATCTCTAAGGGGTTCAAAATAGGGGTTGAAATTTTCAAAACGCCTATACCATTTTTTTACGTAAATATTTTTATGGTTTTAAATAGTTCTTGAACTTGCGAGTTTTTTAAGACCATCCGGAGCATCGTACGTCCAGCCGTTCGTTCACAGTAAGGCCCCGAAGTTTGCACCGACAGGCATTTTCGACTCCAGTGTGAATGAAATTGTATACAATCCAAACCAAATCTCGTAACCAGAGACGCGCCCACAATAGGAATTTGTGAATACGGCCAATCATTGGTAGGGATCACCTGATTATATTGGCGGAGTATGAAGTCGAGTTGGTTGTTCTGTGATATTATTTAATTTGAAAAATGATGGCTCTATTGGAGTTTGTTGGTAGGTAGTGAAACTTGAACAAACGTTGAAGTATTATTGATGGGTAAATTATTACTACGGTAAATCATTACTCAACGGTAAATTATTACACAACGGTTCATTATACCATCTACGTAGAAGGGGCTGGAGTTTGTTGGTAGGTACTTTTGCAACTTTTTTCACTCCTCATCAACAATTTCTTTTCAGAACTTCATTATGTGTGTTTCTTTTTGTTAGGTACTGTTTGTCATTGGCAGAATTATTTTAGCAACATTTAACTCGTGATTTAGGTAGGTACCTAGTAACGAGTACGGGGTTAGGTACTAACCTACGGAGGGTCTGCGATCTACATAATATGTGTAGAATAGTTCATATCATATTATATAGACGGGTTATCTATACATAGAGCTGTGATCTGTAACAGAAGGGTATTCTATACAAAATAATAAACCGTTGTGCAGGGATTTGCAGCGTTTTTTTTAACCCTATTATCTTCCTTACGAAATGATAGCAAACTAATCGTAAGATGATTTAGCAGTACTTATTGAGTTGAGGTTATATGATGTCCCTACGAAATGTGAAATACGGGCTTAGGAGCTACTTATTTCTAGAACTAAGCAGTCCTACCTATACCTCCAGAAGCAATCCTAACAGCAATGTCGCGAGGACGCGTATTCGCGGAGGTGTAGGATGGCTAACGGCAGTATATGCTCTGACGGATGATTGACGTTGAATTGTTGAGTGAATTGCGAACTAACCTGGTGGCCTAGTTCAGATTCCTGAGTGTGGCACTGAAAATGGCTTAGCTGCAGTACCTCCCTGCCGCGGATTCCTTCTCCGTGTGGGCGTCTCAGTTTGGCAGGGTGACCTGAGGACGTACGGTCAGTCATGCGCCTCCGCAGATTCGGGCCACGAAACTGGATAAAGATTTAGCTTGAGCAGGAGCACTGGAGAGACAATCGTTCTTGATTTCGGCAGCTTTCACAAAATCTCCGTTGGGCGGAGACTTGGTTTTGGGGGACGAAATTTTGGGTCCCACTTGTTCTGATCTGTCGAATTGCAATTTGTGATTCCGATAGGCGTGTTCCTGTGCCCATACAGAAGCGATTAAAGATCTGGGGATTTTCGCTTGGGTGTCGAATTTTCGGTCCGAGCGTGGTTTCAGGGTTTTTCGTGGTCCGCATCTTTTCGCCGTTTCGAACAAAGGGAAGTTCTGGATCGTGTTTCGGTGGGCCGATATGACCAACTGCAACCCGTTTATACCAACTGCAACCGAGCCCTTTTTTGACCAACTACCAACTGCTCCCCATCAAATGTTCGCCTGACTACCAATTGGGTCCCGTTCCTTTTTCATCACACTACTAATTGCGACCGGTTATATCGTAACAGTTCGAGCAGGCGAACTGTATCACGCCCCAAAAATCGCGCTGGCACAGCGCTTGTCCTCAAACGTCAAAAATTTGGAATCTTCAGAATACTGTGATGACGATTGTGAGTCGGCGAGAATTTCAGGGAAACAGCCTTGACGAAATCCATCTTAGTTATCTCGCCCTGTGGTCAAAGATGCCATTTTCTCGCAGAGGTCGTCTTCCTTTTCCAATTTTCGCTGCATCTGCGACCGCATGAGGATGTACGTATCTTGTTGGAGTTCCTTCAAAGCCTCAATAATCATGTAAATGTGTGGGTGCGATCTGTAGAACCCTTTCCCCCTACATCAGCGAGTTTTTTGTGGAATCGATAGTGAAACCATCCAACACGTAAATATGGTCACCTCTATCGCTCTATGAGAGATTGGAGCCTGAAGGAAGTGGAGTCGACGTGTTGTGGGCTTTAACGCAAGATACGAGGGAGTGGGGCACACCAAGTGGGAAGCGATAAGGTGCCGTTCTCGACTAGGAGAGGAACGGGTCGCAGTTGGTAGATGTCTAGGAAAACGTCGGGTCGCAGTTCGTAGTCTGTGAAAAAAACATTGGTTCGCACTTGGTAGCGGTGCAGAGCTCATGGGTCGCAGTTGGCTAACACCCTCGGTGGGAAACCGATCCTCAGCGGAAAACTTGTCTTTTGGTTTTCTCACCTGATTTTGTTGCTGCCGCCTTATTCTTGGAAGTGCGTCTAGTGACATGTGATACGTCTGGCGCGGATGTGAATGTTCGCCTGCTGACACCTCGTTCATCAAGAAACCTGGCCTGGACTCCTTGTGGAGGCTCTCATGCCAGCATGAGATCCTGAGCTCGTCGAATTGATGTGATGATTTCCAAAATCCATTCAGAACTTTCCAAATTTTCTATATCATTCCAAATTATAAAACCAGCAATTTTAGTAACGTTGGTCATTTCACAACAACTATCAGGCACTACACTAGCATACATGTGTCCTTAATTTCTTTATTTTTTAGCTGAATACCTGTTTTACGGTCCACGCCTATTTTTATGGTACAGAGTGCCAAAGTAAGTTGGTTTATTTTATTAGACCTAAGATCTCTTGTCTACCATAGGTAACATGACTGTTGCCATTCATTTATCAATTTTTCTCAATTTCGTCGATTTCTCCTGTTCTTTTAATAAACCTGTTCCAAGTGGTCGGATAATTGGTTCGTTAAGTTATTGATAACCCCTTTCTCCAAAAGAGGGGATGTCTGGACATCAACCCGATTGGGCTGAACTTTTGCCGCTCCACAAGAGCCAGTTTCTCAGTGAACACGTCTTGATATTCATGGAGGAGGGCTGTGAGTCTGTCTCTGCAGTTGGTCTAAGGAACGGTTGGATCTGTCCACCAGGGCCATCAGTGAAGTATTTAAATCCTCATCTTCCCTACTGCCCGCAACATTTCTCACGGCCGTGCTACCGGGGTTCAGCCCTTCAACTGCAACTCGATCATACCCCACTTGTAGCCACCCCTTCTTCAAGTTGATTATAGTCTTATTGTAGGAATCCCCTCCACTGATAGTTAATCCCCTCCGACAGTTAGTTGAGGTATTTTGGCCCGACGATCGTGCACCTCCTTTTGCGTTCTCATCTGGATTTGAGCCTCATTTTGCGCGAATTCTCTAACAGTCTCCAGGTGAGATCTCAGTTGAACTGCGTACTATAGTTACACACTTTCTAGAGCAGAACAAAACTATTGTGTGACTAGGCGAGAACTTCTAGCAGTTGTCAAAAGCATTCTTCATTTCCATCATTACCTATACGGAACAGAATTTACGCTTCGAACAGACCATTCGGCGCTAACCTGGCCTAAGACCTTCAAAAAGCCTGAGGGACAGTTGGCTAGGTGGATTGAAACCTTACAGAGCTATAATTTCCAGATCCAACACAGAAAAGGTCGTCGCCACGGAAATGCGGATTCTCTTTCTAGGCGTCCGTGTGAAAATTATTGCCGATATTGTGCACGACGAGAGGAAAGAGAGAGAGAAGAAGCCTCTCATGAAGTTTGTGCAATCCAGTTTGAATTTGGGATAAATGGAAACCAAGACGATGAAATCATAAAAAGAGTTGCATCTTGGAAGCAGAAAGGGGAAAAGCCCTCGGTGGAAGAAATTACCAGTTGGAGCCCAGAGGCCAGAAGACTAGTGAATCGGTGGGACTCACTGGAGGTGCAAAATGGACAGTTGTTTCATCGTTGGGAGACAAAGTTTGGCCAGGCGTGGTTGCAATGGGTAGTACCAACCAAAATGATTCCAGAAATACTTCAGCAGTGCCATGACAGCCCGGAGGGGGGTCATTTTGGTTTCTGGAAGACGCTAGGGAAGGTCCGACAAATGTATTTCTGGCTAGGCATGTCAGCCGATATACGATCTTGGTGCCGTACATGTGTAGAATGTCGAAAAGTGAAAGGGCCAGGCCCAGTTAAACCTGCGCCGCTCAAACAGTTGGTTGTAGGAGCCCCATTTGAACGGCTGGGTGTGGATATTCTTGGTCCGTTCCCCAAAACAACGAGAGGTAATAGGTACATCCTAGTTATCGCTGACTACTTTTCTAAGTGGCCTGAAGCCATTCCGTTACAAAATCAGGAAGCTCAAACTGTAGCTACAGCGTTAGTGGAGCAGGTTTTTCCTAGAACTGGAGTCCCGTTATCAATACATACCGACCAAGGGCGAAATTTTGAGGCGAGACTGATGCAAGATGTAGCGAAGCTGATGGGATATCATAGAACGCGATCCTCACCTCTCCACCCTCAATCGGCAGGACTGGTAGAACGGTTAAACCACACACTGAGCAAAAATTTGGCAATTTTCGTGAGCGCACACCAACGAGACTGGGATGAGAAAGTTCCTTTTTTCCTATTGGCATATCGCTCGGCGCCACAACGAACAACAGGATTGTCCCCAGCTCAGCTTGTATATGGCCGTGAATTGCATTTGCCAGGGACACTGATGAGACCTGCCTTACAACAACCGCCGCTCGAGACAATGTACGCAGTTCAACTGAGATCTCACCTGGAGACTGTTAGAGAATTCGCGCAAAATGAGGCTCAAATCCAGATGAGAACGCAAAAGGAGGCGCACGATCGTCGGGCCAAAATACCTCAACTAACTGTCGGAGATTTGGTCTGGGTTTACAATCCTCGGAGAACAGTTGGGAAATGTCCTAAACTGCAGGCAGCATGGGCGGGACCATATAAGATAGTGGGGAAGAAAAATGATGTCCTCTTCCAAGTCAAAATGGAACGCACTACTCGCTTACTTCATGCTAACAGGTTGACGAGAGCTGAAGTCAGGCCTGAGGGCAGGCCTTAAGAAGAGCGGGAGGCAATGTAGGAATCCCCTCCACTGATCGAAAAAATCATGTGTTTACTTTGGTTGATGTTTTTGTTGACATGTATGAAAAGTTGGTTGTTGTGTTTTGGTTTTGGACAGAGTTGATTCCGGAAAATATACAAGTCGTTGACTTTAAAAAATTGTTGGATTTTATATTATATATGCTTCAGGAGAAAATACAAACCCAATAGAGAGGGCTCCTTGATGGCTGCTGCCGTTACTCTATGGGATGTGATGCCCCTGGGCTAAGGGAAATGGACATGTTCTTTACCCCATCAGCAGCAATTTCACAGACACCTGCTGCTACTCAACTTTCTGGTTCTGGTCCCTTTCTGGATCATTGCGATGGTCACAGCCCCCCCCCCCCCCCCCCCCCCGTGTCAATCACCAGGTCACACGGTCTTCCTCCCACAGTTTCTCTAATCGTCATTGTTGGCCCTCCTTGTACTCCTCGAATGGGCTCGACTCCTTCTGGCACCGCTTCTGGCTCAACTAGATCGGTGCTTCTGGCATGAACAGGGTAACAAACATGCTAAAGACGTTTTATTATGAAGCAAACTGGGAAGATAAATTGGAATGCGGGAGATGAGAACGAACGAAGGATATTAACTTTAATGGCGATAACAAAATCGAAGTAGCAGGTAGAGACCGAAAACAGCAAGGGGCCGTCTCATGCCAACCCGCACGACACACACAGCAACAAGTTCTAGTGAGAGCCAATGAGGCTAATCAAATGTTTGTATTCGCGTACTCAATACATGCCCTCATTCTTCTGTGCTCAGTACAACCCCTACTATAATGCCCCGTCTTGCCACAGGGGTAGCAAACTCCACTTGTCTAGCATCCTCCTGTACGACTTCTTCCGTTCACCCATTAAGGGTAAATGTCACGGGTTTAGTTCCAAGAACCGCCACCACGTTGTGCTTCAAAATGAGCCAATCCAATATTCGATTTATCTCTTGAATGGGTCAACCGATTTTCAATCTGTAAAGTGTTCTGTTATCGTTATGAGCAACCCCAAGTGGCGAGATTCAGTTTTGAATTTTAAAATTTTTTTTCATGGAGTTTTCGACATTATTTTACTTAATTTCCAGTTGTCTTCCAGCTCTCGTCGGAGAAACAACGCGAGTTCGAAACAGTGTTCGGAAAAAAAAGTGCAATTCCGCCTTTCGCAATAGCGGCTACGGTGGGAGTTTTCGCGACGAGGTCGGTCGAAAATGGAGGAATCAGCAATTCGTGAGGTGGATACAAGTGAATGGTTCGAATCATACCTCACAGATAGACAGCAATATGTGCAAATTCAGGATATTGATAGCAATCTACATAAAATCTGCTTTGGGGTACCGCAAGGATCTGTCCTTGGCCCAATTTTGTTTCTGATACATATAAATGACCTTTTTAATATGAACTTGAGATGCAAATTTGTAGCTTTTGCTGATGATATAGCTATTGTGATAAATGAGAATACCTGGGAGCTAGCGCATTCTATCGCAGAAAGGACTGTCTATGAAGTAGCCAAATGGTTTAGCACAAATAGTCTCACCATGAACCTTTCGAAAACCAAGTACATTACATTCTCAATAAACAAAACAGGACTTCCAAATGACTCTAAAATCAAAGTGCACAAGGAAAACTGTGGCGTAGTAAGAAATTTGTGCAGCTGCATGGAAATAGAAAGGCTGAATACAATAAAATACCTAGGAGTGCACGTGGATCAGCATCTCAAGTGGAAGGATCATGTAGCTGAATTAGTGAATAAAATCAGGAAATCCATGCACTACTTTCTGATACTACGAAGATGGCTAACGAAAGAAAACCTTAAAATGGTGTATTATGCTCATGTATACAGCATTTTAACTTATGGTATCATTGTCTGGGGAGGTACTTATGCGTCAACCTTTAATAGTATAAACGTAGCAATGAATACAGTTTTAAGAATTGCAACTAATTCCCATAAACGTACTTCAACTAGTTACCTATACAAATACTTCGGTGTTCTCACTCCCAGAATGGCTTGTATTCACAGAACTGTTTTATATGTGCATAAACACCTGCATTTATTTACTAAACAAGCGGTGATTAGACCGACGCGAACAAATGCCAACTATGTCCTCCAGATACCACAGGCGCATAATGATTTCTACACTCGACAATTTCCATGGCTAGCTCCAGCCCTATTTGAACAGTTACCGCTCCTAACCAAGACTTCAACATCAACAGGAAAATTTAAAAAACTAGTTCTAGAATATTTTGAGCTTGAAAATAACGAAAGTGTTGTTATAAAAAAGTTTAAATTAGGATAAAAATACAAATCAGCCTTCGTAGCATTAAGTGTATTTACTAACTACTCTGTAAATACTGTTGGTTCTTGATCAATGTAACTCATTCTCCAAATACTTACGGTGTGTTTTTTCAAGGAAACTGCTGGTACATACATACGCAGCAATAAATAGTGGTGGAAGAGACGAGCCTGGACGGGTCATTGACCTTAGGCTCATAAACCAACATAAGTTTAGATCTTGTATTTTGTATATAGACTCTCTAAAAATAATTATATTCGTTGTATAAAGTATTTGCTGAATAAAAAAATTGAATTGAATTGATTTCAACTTTCTAAAAAAAAAGCAACTAGTACTTTTATAGGAAAAAAAATCGAAGAATCCAAATCCGTTTTCAGATTGAAGATCGGATCATTAGATCGAACGGCATCTGGGAAAATCACTATAACAATAGGGGCCTATTGTTAGCCCTCTAATCCTCTACCTGGGCCCACCTTACAACGCTGCCTTCCCTTTCCTGTTGATTTGAGCTAGCAGGCGGACTGAGTTCTCATCTAAGATTGTATTTTTCCTTCTACATCTATTCCTTCAACTACAAGATTTGCTTGGCAGAATAGTCAGTCGGCTGCTGGATCAAATGGGAGTACTGCCAAATTTTGGCTGAATCCTGTCAGGGTATCAAGGTTGGTTTTTAGCGTCTGACTGGTATCTAGTTTTCTTGTATGGTTTCATTACTAAATTACTATTTTCTAAGCTTTGCGACTGTAATTTCCATAATAAGCCATTCAATACCTAATGATTTGCAGCGTTCACATAATCTACCAAACCGTATGAACTAAATAAACTCGCCACAAAATGAAGGAAGATCAATAAAAGCTTCAGGCAAAATTGTACTCCATAATATATTACGCTGTCACAACACTTTATCAGGTTGAATATTCACAACTGACGCCTATGGAAATATCAGTGACAACGACTGACGATAACAAATATCTCGCACGTGTGTGAGAGGTGCAATCGCGCATAATTAGAAATCCGCCAATCTAGTCGAAGATCCCCAAGTGGCGACATCCAGTATTGAATTTTAAAATTTTTTCATGGAGTTCTCGACATTATTTTACTTAATTTCAACTTTTTACGAAAAAGCAACTAGTTGTTTTGTATGAAAAAAAAAAAATCGAAAAATCCCAATCCGTTTTCAGATTGAAGATCGAATCATTAGATCGAACGGCATTTGGGAAAATTGCGATAACAATAGGGGCCTATTGTTAGTCCCTAATCTACCTGGGCCCACCTTGCGCTTGCAGCGTTGCCGTCCCTTTCCCGTTTATGTAAGCCAGCAGGCGGACTGAGTTAACATCTAAGATTGGGCATTTCTTTTTCCTTCTACGCTATTTCTTCTCCTACAAAATTTGCTAGGCAGAAATAGTTGGCTGCTGGATCAAATTGGGATACAGCCAGATGTGGGCTGAATGCTGTCAGGGTATCAAGAAGGACGCGCTGGGTTTTTAGCTTCTGACTGGTATCTAGTTTTCTTATTATGATTTTACTCTCTAAATTATTATTTTCTAAGCTTTGCGAGTGGGATTTCCATAATAAGCCATTCAATACCTAACGATTTGCAGCGTTCTCATAATCTACCAAACCATATGAAGTAATTAAACTCGCCATAAAATGAAGGAAGATCAATAAGAGGTTCAGGCAAAATTGCACTCGATAACTATACATTGTCTTAACGCTGTTATCAGTTTCAAAATTCACAACTGACGCCTATGGGAATATCAATGACAGCGACTGACGATAAAAAATATCTTGAGAATGATTGTCAGTATAATAACAATAACAATAATTCATATGCAATAAAAATATCAATAGAATAATAATAAGAATACAAGTGCATCAAAAATAAGTTGCTATTAGAGTAAAAATAACAAGAATGTAAAATAACGAGAGTCCAAGGAGTTTTCGTTTGCGCAGATGAACTTTACGGCACGATTTCAATGAATTTTATCCAACCCATTTATATTATATTGGTCCAACCTGTACCTGACCGAAAAATCTGCTACCTACCACTTTCGGGTAGTTATGGGCGTTATAAGGAATTGGCTGCATAATTATATTTGCGTATGTTCAACAAAATGCTACCGTTCGAATTTGTTGAAACTCATGGAAACTTCAGAGTCTCATTCTAGGTCCACCTTCCAAATTTGAAGTCTTTGCTACGATTATACGTAGGTACGAGGTAGTTAGGTAGTTGTGGGCGGTACAAGTAGGCGTTCGCGCATGCGCTAACAAAACTGACAGTATTTTTTCAATGATTTTGACCCAACCAGCACCTCCTCTCCGATTTTCAGCTCATTTCAAACATTTTCATCTGTCGCTCACGGGCTTTTATAAGGAATTGACCACTAACAGCCATGTATCCAAAAATGTTCCGTGATGTCTGAAAAGCAAAATGCGAGTGGAAATTATATTTGGAGGAGGCACTTCTTTTTCGACTCAAGCACTCCTACATTCGCTAGTGCGGAAGCGAAATTCATAATTTTCCTTGATCGTTTAATCTACTTCTAAAATGATGCGATCATCCCCCTTGGTACCGCAATTGGGACCCATCCCTACCGTTCGCGTCTATGGGATCAAATATGTTGATGCTCATCGAAGCTTGGAGCAGAATATAATATGTTGCCGTTAATTCATGAAATTCAGTTAATCCATGAAATAACGGTCCATTTTAGGTAATGATTTTCATGCGCTTTTGATTGAGGTTGAATGGTTCGTTTTCCATGGCTTTGAGTAGATTTTTCAGTGTTTGAACACTGCGCTCAGTGAGGTCGTTTTCACTGGATGGCCTGTAGCGCTGAATTTCTGGGTTATGCCATTGTTTTTGCAATCGATTTGGAAGGTTTCACTCCCAAAATATGTCGCACTGTCTGCTACCAAAATTTTTGGAAACCATGAGTGGAAAAAACAGCTTCCAGAAGTTCGAAAGTTTTCTGAGAGCTTGGAGCATTATTGATGGCCCGGACCTCATCCCATTTCGATTTGGCATCAACAATCACCAATAGATGTCGTCCTTGGTATGGCCCTGCGTAATCGATGTGGGGCCTATCCCAATTCACCTTTGGTTCCTCCAAAGCACGGAGTGGGACTCTGCCAAGGTTGCCTCTGGTAGAGGCTAAGGCTTCACAAGTACTAACTACTAGACGTTCGATGTCATGGTCAATTCCGATCCAATTGCAATACTTCATTGGCTATAGTTTCAGCAACAATATGTTCAGTTGATATTTGAGTCAGAGGTGCAGATCTGACGAACTTCTTCACTAATCACTATATCCACTGACAAAACGTTTCCATCAACTGGTGCCCGGGAGAGGCAATCGGCAATGCCGTTTTCAGATCCACTTTTAAATTTGAATTCTCAGTCAAATCCTGAGAGATACGATGCGTATCTCAGCAGACATGCTGACGTCATGGCAGGAAGTTTTGATGACGGATGGAAAATATGGATCAGTGGTTGTATGGTAGGTTATCAGCGTAAAATATGTTCCATGATGTCGCAAGTTTAATATTTTTGGCTGGATTCAATGTTGCCTTATTTGCTGGCTGAGAGTTATAGTGGTCTGACGGTTAAAGTCGTCCGTCTGATTCCAATATGCTCTCCGTGTAATGTTGAGTTAGTTCTTTTATTAAATTTGCAGATTATTATTTATTATTTTGTTTATTGCTGATTGTTTACTTCTATTCATCCTTATTCATGTAAACGTTGACCAGTCTTCACTAAATCATTATTTTTCTTCATGTTGAATATCGCTTTGTTTATTCAATAATTATTTAAATGATGATAGTCATGTTTTTTCATCATATCGATTTGGGCTAACCTCTTATGTGAAACCTAGTGTGCCGTCTAGGACCAGCCGTGACTAAGCTTCGGAATTCACCTAGCTGGCCAGATCGAGATGATAGTTCTACGGGGAATTTTCTTCAGACCGTTCTTGGAAAAAAACGCTGCAAATCCCTGCACAACGGTTTATTATTTTGTATAGAATACCCTTCCGTTACAGATCACAGCTCTATGTATAGATAACCCGTCTATATAATTTATGATAAATGTACTATTTGTGGAGTTCATGCTTGATTATTATTCATGCGCTCATATGTTAATTATTTTATTCATTGCTACTATGACACTATCGTTCAAAACTTCTCATGAAAATCCGAATGTTCAGATTCATGTTCAATTGTGTTGAATAAAACCTTATACGAAAGGTTTTCTATCATTTCAATTTATTCAACACAATTCTTCGAAAATGGAACTTTACCTGAAGCCAGATCGTTTCGGAGCCGACCCACATGATACAGTGGCCTCCAAAGAATGGACTTACTGGTTAACGACTTTCGAAAATTTCGTCACTACTATTGAGGACGATCGCGTTGAAGAACTTCCAGACAAAGGTAAGCTGAAGTTGTTGATCAATCACGTTTCACGCTCCGTATACGAGTTTATAGCTGACTGTGCCACTTACACTGATGCAATTAGGGTTCTGAATGGTATTTATGTAAAACCTATTAATGAAATATTTGCACGTCATAAATTAGCGACACGAAAGCAACAGCCAGGAGAAACAATCGACCAGTACGTTCATGAGCTGCTGACTATGAGCAAGGAATGTGAATTCAAAGCAGTCACTGCTGAGGAACACCGCAGTAGTTACGTTAGGGATTCATTCATTCGCGGCTTAGCATCTGCCAATATTCGCTTGAGGCTATTAGAGAAAACGGAACTCAATTTAACCGAGGCCTTAGAGATAGCGCGAGCGTTGGAATCTGCTGTCAAACAATCTACATCTTATAATTCTGAATCCGATGCCGTCTTGAATGCTACTGAAACAATTGTTGTTAATTACCCTGAAAATTCACAGGATAACTCTACAGTAGCTGCACTTAGTGGGAACTCAAGGAAAAAGTGCTATTTCTGTGGGCAGGCTTGGCATCGCTCCAGACAACAGTGTCCTGCGCTGAAAGAAACCTGCGACAATTGTGGTAAGAAAGGACACTACGCGTCCGTCTGCAAATCTCCCAAGTCCGTCGCAAGGTTCAAATCCGCGGCCACTACCATTGCGACTTCGATAGCAGCATCAAGCTCTTCACTTGAACAGGCCACCGTACTCATAAAGGTAAACAATATCTCAACTCAAGCCTTAATAGACACAGGGACCTCCGACACCTTTATTTCAGAAAAATTCTACACTTGCAATAGGAACAAGTTCAAACTCTACCCAACAAGTTGCAGCGTATCGATGGCATCTACGTCGCTGAATACGAGAATCACTTACTATACGTTTGCGACAATGGACATGCAAGGGCACCACTACAGAAATGTCAAATTGAGTGTTTTGCCAAACCTATGTGCGAATGTAGTTGTAGGCCACGATGTTTTGGACCTGCACTCCGAATTGCATTTCTCTCTTGGTGGATCTAAGCCACCGTTGACTATTTGCTACTTGGCCCCTGCTAAGATTGAACCTCCTCCTCTTTTCGAATACCTATCTGGTGATGTTAAACCAATAGCAACTAAGTCACGAAAACACTCTGCGGAAGACGAAGAGTTCATTAGTAAAGAAATTGGAAAACTTCTTGATGACAACATCATTGAGGAGAGCCGATCACCCTGGCGGGCTCAGGCTTTTGTAGTAAAAAGCGAAAATCACAAAAAAAGGATGGCGATAGATTATTCACAGACCATAAATAGGTACACGTTTCTAGACGCCTATCCTATCCCGAACATAGAGGCAATCGTTGAGAAGGTAGCCCGGAACTCTTACTTTAGTACAATAGATTTGCGAAGTGCCTATCATCAGGTACCGTTGCGACCTCAGGACAGACCATATACAGCTTTTGAGGCGGGCGGTAGGCTCTTCCAATTCCGCAGACTCGCTTTTGGCCTTACTGATGGAGTTCCTGCTTTTCAGCGTGTGATTGATGAAGTTATTTCTAGGGAAAAGTTGACTAAAACGTACGCCTACCTCGATGACGTGACCATATGTGGTAAGGACAAAGGCGAGCATGACCAGGATGTCAGACCTGATTCAGCGAAAAATATTCATTTCACCGATCGCCTCGACATTCTTTGTGCCCCATTTACAAAGGGCGCTGACCCAGGAGCTCATTGCGTCCTCGGCCACACGCGCCTGTGTTCGCGCATTATGATTGGTGGAAAACAATACCCCACCAATCGAAGAATAAAACTTAGAGCAGGAAAGACAAGGAAAACGGGTCGTTGAGTTCAGGAACCCGAACGAGAAGCATCCTTCGAGCCACGGACCCGACCCCTCAACCGCAGTGCCATCGGAAGAGGTACCTATCAGCTGGCCCGAAGGATGCTTCTCGTTCGGGTTCCTGAACTCAACGACCCGTTTTCCTTGTCTTTCCTGCTCTAAGTTTTATCTTCGATTGGTGGGGTATTGTTTTCCACCAATCATAATGCGCGAACACAGGCGCGTGTGGCCGAGGACGCAATGAGCTCCTGGGTCAGCGCCCTTTGTAAATGGGGCACAAAGAATGTCGAGGCGATCGGTGAAATGAATATTTTTCGCTGAATCGGGTCTGACACAGAATTTGGCTAGATTCATGCAGGCTGTTGAAAAGTACGGTCTTACGATCAATGAGGGGAAAAGCCATTTTTCGTTAACCTCAATAACATTATTGGGCTATAAAATAGAAAATCGTCAGATATCCCCAGACCCTGAGAGTTTGAAGCCATTGCTAACACTTCCACCCCCAAGCGATGGAAAAGCACTTCAACGAACATTAGGAATGTTTGCACACTATGCAAAATGGGTGCATAACTATACTGACAAAGCCAAGCGACTTTTTGAGACGAAATTCTTCCCAATTTCGGAAAAAGCTACGTCTGATTTTGAATCATTAAAGGAAGAAATTTCTAGAGCCGTTGTACGTACAATTGACCCCGATATTCCCTTTTTAGTGGAAACGGACGCTAGTGATTTCTCCATTTCTGGAGTCCTCTCACAGTCGGGTCAACCAGTGGCTTTCTTTTCGAGAAAGTTGACGGACTGTGAGCATAAGCACGCAGCAGTAGAAAAAGAGGCCCTTGCTATAATCGAAGCAATACGGAAATGGAGACACTTTCTATTAGGCCGACACTTTAAAATAATTACAGACCAACGATCAGTCATGTTCATGTTCAATTCGGCCCATAAATCGAAAATTAAAAATGAAAAAATTCAACGATGGAGGCTGGAGCTCTCCTGCTTCAATTTCGAAATCGTCTACCGCCCAGGTAGGGACAACCAGGTTGCTGACACATTTTCCAGAGTGTGCAATGCGGTTCAATGTGATACACTGTACACACTTCATAGTCAACTGTGTCACCCAGGCGTTGCAAGGATGGCACACTGGGTTAGAACCCATAATCTTCCTTTCTCAGTAGAAGAGGTACGGAAAATGACGTCATCGTGCCCTTCATGTGCGGAAATTAAGCCGAGGTATTACAAAGGCAACTCCAGTCCGTTGATAAAAGCAACACATCCTTTCGAAAGACTGAGCATGGACTTCAAAGGGCCATTACCATCTACTTCACGCAATAAATATTTATTAACGATAATAGATGAGTATTCAAGATTCCCGTATGCCTATCCTTGCTCCGACATGAGTTCGGCAACAGTTATTAATTGCTTAACTGATTTGTTCACCGTCTTCGGTCTTCCAGCGTATGTGCACTCGGACAGGGGTCCAGCATTTATTTCTGGGGAGCTGCGGACATTTCTACACTCGAAAGGTGTTGCCACGTCTATGTCTAGCCCTTACAATCCGACCGGAAACGGCCAGATTGAGAGAGAAAATGGGACAATTTGGCGAACTATCCTACTGGCGCTTAAATCAAACAACTTGGATGTAAGGGACTGGGAAATGGTTTTGAAGGACGCTTTACACTCAATAAGATCGTTACTCTGTACAGCTACGAATGAAACTCCGCACGAGCGTATGTTCTCCCATCAGCGCAGGTCCTCGAATGGAAGTTCACTGCCTTCGTGGTTGATACCTCCCGGAAAAGTTTTGATGAAGAAATACGTCCGGCAAAGCAAGTATGACCCTTCAGTGGAGGAAGTGGACCTGATTCACGTGAATCCCGATTATGCCAAGGTAAAACTTAAGGATGGACGCGAGACTACTGTTTCGTTGAAACACCTGGCACCAAGAGGAGATAAAAAAGACGAAGAGCATCCCACTGAAGAAGAGGAATCAACCGAACTCACTCCCGAAACGCCAGCACAAACGCCAGAGCAAACCCCAGATCCTCCGACATCCCAAACAAGGCCTGAAGAACAACCTTCAGTCCAACCTATTGTTGAGCCACGACGATCAACAAGAACCAGAAAAACCCCCGACAAATACCAGGACTTTGTTCTTTCATGAGGGGAAGAATGTGGAGTTCATGCTTGATTATTATTCATGCGCTCATATGTTAATTATTTTATTCATTGCTACTATGACACTATCGTTCAAAACTTCTCATGAAAATCCGAATGTTCAGATTCATGTTCAATTGTGTTGAATAAAACCTTATACGAAAGGTTTTCTATCATTTCACTATTCTATACATATAATGTAGATCGCAGACGCTCCGTAGGTTAGTACCCAACCCCGTACAAGTTACTAGGTACCTACCTAAATCACGAGTTAAATGTTGCTAAAATAATTCTGCCGATGACAAACAGTACCTAACAAAAAGAAACACACATAATGAAGTTCTGAAAAGAAATTGTTGATGAGGAGTGAAAAAAGTTGCGAAAGTACCTACCAACAAACTCCAGCCCCTTCTACGTAGATGGTATAATGAACCGTTGTGTAATAATTTACCGTTGAGTAATGATTTACCGTAGTAATAATTTACCCATCAATAATACTTCAACGTTTGTTCAAGTTTCACTACCTACCAACAAACTCCAAAAGAGCCATCATTTTTCAAATGAAATAATATCACAACAACCAACTCGACTTCATACTCCGCCAATATAATCAGGTGATCCCTAGCAATGATTTCATCTCCGCCAAATTTCCTATTGTGGGCGCGTCTCTGGTTACGAGATTTGGTTTGAATTGTATACAATTTCATTCACACTGGAGTCGAAAATGCCTGTCGGTGCAAACTTCGGGGCCTTACTGTGAACGAACGGCTGGACGTACGACGCTCCGGATGGTCTTAAAAAACTCGCAAGTTCAAGAACTATTTAAAACCGTAAAAATATTCACGTAAAAAAATGGTGTAGGCGTTTTGAAAATTTCAACCCCTATTTTGAACCCCTTACAGATGACTCACAGTAACGTCGAGCTTCGAGGACCAACTAGACCCCGAACGGAACCTATAACCCGAATTTCATCAATTTTCTTTCATGGTAACTAAGAAAAGTGGCCCATACGGCGTACGGCGGACAGACAGAAATATTTTTATTGCAGTTTTGGATTCTACATACCTTGAAACGTAAACCATCAAATTTTGAGGGGGGGTAAGAATTTTTTTTTTCATGCTCGATTCCAATGGTTCATTATTGAAAATAATAGACCTGTGATGATCCTGCGGGAGCTATAAGTAGGAATAAATACACGAGACTACTTGAGTCGGTTTGTGTGGTCAAATGACAATTTATTGGCAGTTCACAGCTTCTTTTGTACCCCTTGATACATCCCCAGAGAGGGGTAGGGGAACCCCGCTCTGGGAAGCCGTTAGACGCGGCTTATAATGCAAGCGACGCTATTTACATAGTGTTAGGGAGCAGCCGATCACCACACTGCTCCCCCCAGAATTGAAGTTAAATACTGCAATTATGTAAATGACGATGAATCTTGTTGATGAGGCGTCGGTGTTAGTGAAAGAGGCTGCGTGTGAGCTGTGTAGTCGCCGTGTAGGTGGGTGGCTTGAGGAGTTCGTGGTGTCTCGCCGTCGTGTGTTAGCGGCGGCTGCGGTGTGGGATGCGTGAACGTGCTCGGATGCGGTCCAGCTGGAAGCGTCGAGAGCGATGTCTCCGAGAGCGCTGGAACGGGCGGCTGGAAGAGGTGATCTTCCGAGGCGGCTTGAATGGCGAGGCAGGAGGTGCCGGAGCAGGTGACGTTGGCCGCGCCTGGAGTAACGACTGTGCCTGGGTCCCAGTGAAGACGGTGTCGGGAGAGGCCTGTGTCCCAGGGTGTGATAGGCCGTGTTTGTGACGGAAGACCGGGCGCTGTAGAGCTGTAGGTAAGTACGGCCGGCGCGCTGAGTCGGTGCCAGTGTTACAGCTCACTCGAGGACATGTTTCGTCGCTTCGAAGGCGGCTTAGGAGTCGTGAGAGCAGTGGAGTAGGCGTTTATGTCGCTTACGGGCGGGGAAACTTGGCGATGAGGGCCGTTCGTTCAGGTAGAGGTGTAACGCCGCAGGGTGATACGATGTGGCCGAGGAATTCGACGGAGGTGCGGGCTAGTTGACACTTCGACTTGTTGACTTGGAGGCCGTATTTTGTTAGAGTATCGAGTAGTAATTTTACGTGTGTAAAATGTTCCTCGATATCTCTCGATGCTACTGGAAGGTCTTTGTAGACGGTGGTCCTATTGAGAGGCTGCGTTGAAGGCCGCGGTTGTCGGTGGTGCTGGATCACCTGCAACTCCTCGTTGACGGTAGCCACACGAGGAGGAGGGAGAAGGGTATGAGGCGGTTCCGGTGTCTTCGTAGCTCTGGTCTTCATTTTCTTCTTTGTTGTTCCTGAAGGTGTAGATCCGAGGAATGAATGCTCCGTTGATGGTCGCTCTCGTTAAGTAAGCAGCGGGAAAAACGAGATTTTCTCTGGTTGGTCGTGGATCTGACGAGTGGTGGGGGGCGTAGGCGGTTCGCTGTCGATCGCAGGAGGCGAGAAGCCGGGGCGAGAGGTGTATTAACTTTGCCGGTGTTGCGTTCGCAGAAGGCCAGGGCGAATGTGCGTGTCTCACGCCGAGTTGTCGCCGTAGGCTGAAGATCGCAGAGGGCGAGAAGCCGGGGCGAGAGGTGTATTAACATCGCCGGTGTTGCGTTCGCAGAAGGCCGCGGCGAAGAGACGGTCGCAGGAGGCGAGAAGGCGGTGTTGCATACGCAGAAGGCGAAGGTGCGTGTTGAGCCGTCGCTAGAGGCGAGAAGGCGGGACGCTGTTCGCAGAAGGCGGGAAGCCGGCGAAGGTGCTTGTTCGTCGTCGGGCGCCGCCGCCTCGCCGGCGATCGTAGTAGGCGAGAAGCAGATGCGAAGGTGAAGGTGCGTGTTCTACGTCGGGGTGACCAGTGTGATGATCCAGCGGGAGCTATAAGTAGGAATAAATACACGAGACTACTTGAGTCGGTTTGTGTGGTCAAATGACAATTTATTGGCAGTTCACAGCTTCTTTTATACCCCTTGATACATCCCCAGAGAGGGGTAGGGGAACCCCGCTCTGGGAAGCCGTTAGACGCGGCTTATAATGCAAGCGACGCTATTTACATAGTGTTAGGGAGCAGCCGATCACCACAAAACCAAAAAACGGACGGTAGACCTACGGTTCTACAGTCAGATCATTTAATAAAGATTAACGTTTGTTTCGTCAAAATTTCCGTCAACGTAAACTTTGCAGCTCATTAATGCATCAAAAGTTGAAAACGTTTTTGTTTCACCTCCAGTCAGTTTCCTAATGTTATTATGGACCGAATGAAATTTATATCTATTTATATCGATTTATGTATATCGTTTTGTGACGCTCGCAACCACCATAGTCACGTGACGCTCGCAACCAACATAGTAACGTGATGTAATTTCGATGGTGCAATTTCTTGTGCCATGAAGTGACGCTCGATCGTAACATGACGCTCGTGACGTTCGGAAAACAAATGGAAACGTCCTGTTAATCATTATTAAATGATAAAAATATTCAGAATTCTTGGGAAAAACGTAATTTGAAGCCCATTTTCAAAAATAAGCGATTTTTTTAATGAGGCTGAAAGAAAGTAAAAATGCAGTAAGAAATGACGTATCAGGTCTATTGACTGGATACTGGCGGAGCGAAGCTTCGGAGGCGAAGGTTCTCAGTGATGCCAACAATCCAACGTTAGAAATGGTAAAAGTAGGGTCAAAAGGCCGATTCTGGCGCACTAGTCCCGCAGCCACCTGACTCATCCACGGTGAGCATGAGTTCAGTTCCGCCAGATTGTAATTTTCATTCAGGTACCACCACCTATACCTAAAAATAGAGAATTTTGCGACATCGTCACGGTCAAACAGCTGACCCGACATGAACGAGTTTACTTTCATTGTTGGAGGTATATTCCTCGGTCACTTGATTATATATTTGTTAATATAATCGGACAGCTTGACGGATTTGGATGAAAAATGCTTGTCATGAACAGTTCGAGAAGGTGCGAGAGACTCAAGCAGATACTGAAGCAGTATTTACCCCCCCCCCCCCCCCACAATAGGTGAAATAGGTTAAAATTATCGAAATACTCGCTAAACCCAGTAAAAATATTGTTCAATATACGTAAGTGGAGGAAAGATTCAACGTACTCTTTTCTCTAATGTGTTAAGCTGGAAAGTAACTATGTTTCGAAAATTCGCTCAGTAGGTTATATTGCGTAGGTATCTAACTTTTATCGAATAATTAAATTATTCTGTTGATAATTTAGTTAATCTCCGACATCAGGTGGTTCAAAAAACAGAAGTCGGGTTAGGTAGGTACTAGTAGGTACGTCCATGATAAACTAATAAAAATGTCTACTTATGTTGCTGTCAACAGAGTTGTTGCAGAAAATTGACGTGTACTAGAGTATGATCTATAATTTCTAAGAAATTTTGTTGTTCTATCTCTCATGGTTCGGCGACTCATAAAATCATAATGAGTACACCTTCTCACCACGACAAGGTGGAGATATTCCGAGAAGGGAAAGCTAATTTATTTCAAGTCGGTTTTGCCAATTGTGTTAGGTATTTTAAACGGGGGCAGTGTGTTGTGCTAGGGTTTGAGCATTGATTCGGGGAATAACATTGGAGGTGTGCCGTGTTTCCGATAGGTCTAATCTCGAGGATTGCCATACCATTTTGGGCATTTACTGGGGAAATCATAACATTATAGGGATGCCGCGTTTCAGGTAGGTCTAATCTCGAGGATTGCCATACCATTTTGGGCATTTACTGGGGAAATAATAACTTTATAGTGATGCCGTGTTTCAAGAAGGTCTAATCTCGTGGATTGCCATACCATTTTGGGCATTGACCTGGGAAATAACATTGTAGGTGTGCCGTGTTTCAGGTAGGTCTAATCTCGAGGATTGCCATACCATTTTGGGCATTTGCTGGGGAAATAATAACTTTATAGGGATGCCGTGTTTCAGATAGGTCTAATCTCGAGGATTGACGTACCATTTTGGGCGTTTATTTTGGAAAGAATGGTAGGTGTTCAGTCAGTTTCTAGATATGATCTATTTACACCGTATTTGAATTCAGTGCATAATTAAACCCACTTGAATGAAATCAACTTTCTCTTTGAAATTTACTCCCTCAAAGAAAGGGTGACCATGTTATACGTACCCAGTGAAAATGGGACATTATTATTTTATGCTCTTACAACACCCGCAGTAACACCAAGGTATGACTTAATTCTCCTTGATAAATATATATGCATGTCTACACGTCTACAAATACAAACCGACCAATAATAACAACCCGGACACATCCCTTCAAATTCATCAAATGGTTCCTGATATGGAAACGACTTAACTTGTACCTGCACAAAGTATGGGACAGCAATAATATTCGTACAACATCGCCTGAGCCATTTCACTAAGGAGAGTGAATGCAAGTTCGACAACCCGAGAAGACTGTATCCAAAGCTCCGCTAAACCATGTCTTTATTCTGTACACCCCCACTCAACGACACCCCCTTTCAGCCGACACTCACCAACCTCATCCTCGATATTTAAACCCAATAACCCACTTTACAGATTCCGTAACCCACATTTAACAGCTACCCGAGATGTTGAGGTGGTTTAGAACCATCCTATTTCAAGTGATCAACCTCCTTCTGTAGTTTTCGCAGCTCCCTTCTCATGAACATCAAGTTGGCTGCATCCGTAGGCTCGCCTAGATTTATAATTTTCCGCGACTTTGCGTGATAGACACCCACTTTTTCGCGGAAAAACAACGTATTCCGACTTATATAATCCTGTGGGACAGCGTCGGTATCCGTTGTCACAAACGGAGACATATTAGTCAGTTCACGACCCTTAACATTTATATCTACATCAGACAATTTGAAAAGCAGATATTTCTTTTCCAACGATTCAATCACAAGGTCCACCGTCTCTATGGGTTTTGTCGATTCAACACCGCGCTGATTCAACTCTCTGTCGACAGATTTTTCGACATAATGCGTCAAAATTGACCTACCAAAACGGTCATGACTCAATTTAAGAGATTGCGTCCGTGACATAACTACACAACGTATCCCAACACGCGTAATCGTTTAATTACAGTGTTGGCATGACGTTCCATAAACAACTTACCTGCGTTAACTGCTGACAAATATAGTTGTAATCCCTTGGTCAAGATATTAGGGTCACTGATCCGATTAATTTATGTCACTAATCCCGAACCTATTTATCGGCCGTAGCGCCGAAAAACCAAGGGATTACAACTATATTTGTTAGCAGTTAACGCAGGTAATTTGTTTATGGAACGTCACACCAACACTAATCTCTTAGATTGGGTCATGACCGTTTTGGTAGGTCAATTTTGACCTACCATGTCGAAAAATCCGTCGACAGAGAGTTGAATCGGCGCGGTGTTGAATCGACAAAACCCATAGACGGTGTACCTTGTGAACAATGTGATTGAATTGTTGGAAAAGAAATATCTGCTTTTCAAATTGTCTGATGTAGATATAAATGTTAAGGGTCGTAAACTTACTAATATGTCTCCGTGACAACGGATACCGACGCTGTCCCACAGGATTATAATATGTAGGAATACGTTGTTTTTCCGCGAAAAAGTGGGTGTCTGTCACGCAAAGTCGCGGAAAATTATAAATAATGTAGGCGAGCCTACGGATGCTGGGGATGCAGCCAACTTGATGTTCATGAGAAGGGAGCTGCGAAAACTACAGAAGGAGGTTGATCAATTGAAATAGGATGGTTCTAAATTGGGTTACGGAATCTGTAAAGTGGGTTATTGGGTTTAATTATCGAGGACGAGGTTGGTGAGTGTCGGCTGAAAGGGGGTGTCGTTGAGTGGGGGTGTACAGAATAAAGACATGGTTTAGCGGAGCTTTGGATACAGTCTTCTCTGGTTGTCGAACTTGCATTCACTCTCCTTAGTGAAATGGCTCAGGCGATGTTGTACGAATATTATTGCTGTCCCATACTTTGTGTACAAGTTAAGAACCATTTGATGAATTTGAAGGGATGTGTCCGGGTTGTTATTCTTGGTCGGTTTGTATTTGTAGATATGTAGACATGCATATATATTTACCTAGGAGACTTAGGTCATACCTTGGTGTTACTGCGGGTGTTGTAAGAGCATAAAATAATAATGTCCCATTTTCACTGGGTACGTATAACATGGTCACCCTTCCTTTGAGAGAGTAAATTTCAAAGATAAAGTTGATTTCATTCAAGTGGGTTTAATAATGCACTGAATTCAAATACGGTGTAAATAGACCATATCTGGAAACTAACTGAACACCTACCATTCTTTCCAAAATAAACGCCCAAAATGGTATGTCAATCCTCGAGATTAGACCTATCTGAAACGCGGCATCCCATTAACGTTAGTATTTCCCCAGCAAGTGCCCAAAATGGTATGGCAATCCTCGAGATTAGACCTACCTGAAACACGGCACACCTACAATGTTATTTCCCAAGTCAATGCCCAAAATGGTATGTCAATCCTCGAGATTAGACCTATCTGAAACACGGCATCCCTATAAAGTTATTATTTCCCCAGTAAATGCCCAAAATGGTGTGGCAATCCTCGAGATTAGACCTACCTGAAACACGGCACACCTACAATGTTATTTTCCAAGTCATTGCCCAAAATGGTATGGCAATCCTCGAGATTAGACCTACCTGAAACGCGGCATCCCTATAACGTTATGATTTCCCCAGTAAATGCCCAAAATGGTATGGCAATCCTCGAGATTAGACCTATCTGAAACACGGCACACCTCCAATGTTATTCCCCGAATCAATGCTCAAACCCTAGCACAACACACTGCCCCCGTTTAAAATACCTAACACAATTGGCAAAACCGACTTGAAATAAATTAGCTTTCCCTTCTCGGAATATCTCCACCTTGTCGTGGTGAGAAGGCTTAAGGACACAGGATGATCTTGTTTTGGTCAAAGATGACCACGTTCCCCTCATGCATTGGCCGATGGGCCTTATAGTGGAAATTCATCCGGGTAAAGACAACCATGTTAGGGTGGCTACAATCAAAACGGCATCTTCTATTTTCAAAAGACAGGTTCGAAAACTGATACCTCTCCATCCTGCCACAATCCCGTCTTACCAGGAATGATGAAAAATTTATTTTGATTTATAAATTTTTGATGTGCGGTATGTTCATGCACCTACATGACCATGGCGTCATGTGACGTATATTTTATTGTGTGAGGAAATGCCTTATTTTATTTTATTTATAATTAATTTAATTTGAAACGCAAAATGAAATGTCACTTGCTTGATGCAAAATAAGGAGATGATTATGTGCAGAAGTAGGAAATTAAGGGACTATTTTTTTGTGTAGGTGTGCCCGTGACGTCATCGCCGTGTCGTTGACGACTACATTTTACAACGCCGTCGCCATTGCCAATCCATCTCGTGCCTCACGCAGTTATACCCACCGCTCTCTCTTGTGAAAATATTAATTCTTTCACTTGTTCGACGACAGGTCGCAGTATCCTGCGTCAAAGTGGCATCGCTGGGTCGCTGCTTCTCGATTTTCTACCAAGACTTCGGCCGAAGCATACAATCCAGATCCAAAACTCATACGACCTCCTGGACAGCTTATCCGAACTTCCATTCCCAGCAGCATACCTGGAGTTCTGGACGACGACGGAGAGCCACATACAGGTGGTATCGTACAGTTTTAAGCTACTACCAACTGTCTACTCGCGTATGCGCTAATTTCGCGTCGCAACGCATATATTTACGGGCGAATCGGGCGTCGGAAACCTATGACCGGATCGGTCACCTGCCATTTATTTAGTTTACTATATTTAAAAAGAAAGCTTTCTTTAGGATTTTAGAAGAATAGGATTTGATTTAATTTCTCTTGTCTGTGAGCTCAACGATCATTATTTAATTTTGTTAGATTAAATTTTGGTGTGCAAAATTGGGTGTCTTAATTTCAGAAGGCTTCTTCGCAGAAGGCTTAAGGCTTATTTGTAGAAACTGTATCTATTAGCTGTATCTCAAATAAATACTGTAACTTACCTATACGTACGTACCTATATGTCCTGTGACGTACCTACTAGTACCTACCTAACCCAGCTTCTGTTTTTTGAACCACCTGATGTCGGAGATTAACTAAATTATCAACAGAATAATTTAATTATTCGATAAAAGTTAGGTACGCAATATAACCTACTGAGCGAATTTTCGAAACATAGTTACTTTCCAGCTTAACACATTAGAGAAAAGAGTACGTTGCATCTTTCCTCTACTTACGTATATTGAACAATATTTTTACTGGGTTTAGCGAGTATTTCGATAATTTTAACCTATTTCACCTATTGGGGGGGGGGGGGTAAATACTGCGTCAGTATCTGCTTGAGTCTCTCGCACCTTCTCGAACTGTTCATGACAAGCATTTTTCATCCAAATCCGTCAAGCTGTCCGATTATATTAACAAATATATAATCAAGTGACCGAGGAATATACCTCCAACAATGAAAGTAAACTCGTTCATGTCGGGTCAGCTGTTTGACCGTGACGATGTCGCAATGAAAATTACAATCTGGCGGAACTGAACTCATGCTCCCCCGGGGATGAGTCAGGTGGCTGCGGGACTAGTGCGCCAGAATCGGCCTTTTGGCCCTACTGGTAAACCTTGACAACCTTCAAGAACCTTTGATGTGACTTTGTGACCCGTTTTATGTATAGACCAGAAATGTGGACATTTCAGTAATATTCCTTCGTTAAAATTCACGTTAAACGACGTGGAACCCGTTAATTCCTACCCAGATTTACGTTTAACCCAGTAAATAGTGTTGAAAGGTCTTTGTAAATCGGCCAGTGATATACTGAGACTCCTTGAGCTCCATTAGGAAGAAATACAGCCAGAAAACTCCTTTCAGTGTCAGCTTTACGAGGTAAAATTTTACCCGGGTAGTTTCCCCTAGAATGTACGAGGGTACGAGCGATTTGAGATTTGAAAGCCATTAGGACGGCAGGCCACACAGTCGATGCCGAATCTTAATCATTGCGTGGGCATTATCTCTCGTTGTTCAATAAATTTAAATCGAGCGGATGGCAGTAAATATTGTCTTTCAGCGTGTGCGATGTTTATGTGTATTTCATGTTGGTCTACTGCCGATGGTAGATTTGGCCTTCCTTCATTGAATCAACATTAATTATATACCTATCTACGACTAGCGGAATTCAGGGGATTATGACTCTTGAAGTTCTGAGCCATGAAATTCCATATTTGTATATAATCTATTCAATCAGGTAGGTCGAATGCTACGAATATTTAATGGCGCGAACTTAGTTTTCCCTTCTCAGCAAGGATGCAGCTACCCGAGTCTCCAACTGTTTCCGTCTCTCAAAAGTATCAGGCAGTTGTAGTTGTTCACTCGCCGCGAATGTTCTCTCCCTCACACCTTCGTTCGTTTGTTGTGGTGAGTAGTCCATAATATAATTTTTCATGCCTACCTACAAGTTCTGTCTAATCCGTGAAGTAGTCAGCAACACGCACTGTAATCCTGAATGAAGAGAGACCTCTTCCTTAGCGTGATTTATTGCATAGGGACGAAATACATACTCGGTCTGGGCGGAAAAAAGATTGATGACGAGGGATCCGGAGTTGGGTCTTTGAGGCGATTCATGGAGGTACAGCGTGATGATGTATATTCGACGGTGAAATGTGGAAGGGCTGAGGACGTGTAAAAGTCTCAAAAGCGCTCATCATAAGTAGGGTAAACAAGCCGATTCTGACACACCACTCCCGCCGCCACCTGACTCATCCCATGTGACCTTGAGTTCACTTAAGCCGGTGTGTCATTTTAATTGCTTCACTAAATTCTGTAGCTGAAAAACGAGAGAATATGTGACATCTTCACGGTCAGACATCTGAACCGACTTGAGTTGAGTTTACTATTATTGTTAAGAGGTATTCTGCCAAGGCCGAGGTTATGCTAAACCCGCAATTTTACTTTGATGGGTCCCTTGCTTCCTCGCCGTTGACAGGGCTATAAAACATTTCATGTGTTCTGGTAGGCTCGAACCCTAAATCTTCTGATTAGAAGGCTAGCACGATATCCAGTAGGCTACTGGAGCCACTTAAAAGAACAGATTTAAAACATACCAGCTCGGCTAGTCGCCAGAACGAGGCTGATAGCGATAATGACAATGTGGTTATCATAAAGAGCTAATAATGGCATATAAATATGAGTATGTAGGATTGTTCGTAGAAAGGATAAGGTTGCAAGAAGTTGTAAGTATTTCATAATTTAAACGAATGGCCCAGCCTAACGGGAGCAGTGTCCGGGCGGGGCAGGAGCTGATACTTACAACCGCACGCGTGAGGTTAGACAAAAACTATCTAATACAGTATACTTACAAAAATTAAAATAATAGGTGGGAAAGAGCAATTAACGCCAAATAACATGAATCTCTCTATTATAACGACCAACAACCTACTTGCAAAAGGAGTAAGAGAAGTAATCGGAGAAGGTTTTGAGGTGATAACCAACAAATTAATATAAAGGTCCATTATGTATTCCATACGAAAGTGGAATTTGGAATTAGCGGACGTAAAATTGGATCCTTTGTTGGAGGTATTGCCGAATTTATTGGGGCAGATCCAAAAAGAAGGCTACTATATCCTAGATATAAATTTGTAATCCGGACGTGAAACGTGACTTGTGAAATATTTATAGACTGGTTGGATGTAAGGATATTTTTCATGTGGTCGATAAAATTACGAACGTGTGCTCTTGTAATTATTCCGGCTCTTCCATTTGTCTCAATGGTGACGGAAATCTCATGGTGGAATTCTGGATGCTGAGCAACGATCGAAATTCGGTCACCTGGCCTGTAATTTGCACTTTTTACGGCCTGCTGAAACATACCGAAGATAACATTTTCAGCTTCCATAAGTCTGTCCAAACGAATTCTGTAGCTCAGTTCGGTGGTACTGTACTTCTCTATATGCCGTGTACTAACTTCTTCGATGGTAAATGGTGAGGGCCGGTTTCCTCAGGACTAAACACACTATCGTCAAAATTCATCTCACGGAGGAAATTCTCTTTGAAAATCTGGTTTTTGGGTACCATAAGGGCCTTGATAATTTCGGACTTTTCAAGTCGGCTTTGAACACGTATATTGTTTTCTTTTGCAATTTTTCCAAGTTCTTTTTTCGATAGCTTCTTCAACTCGTCTTCTTTGAAAAACACATTTTGTTATTTATGGGAAATTAGAATTTAATGATACCCAATTAACTGGGAACTGTGCTGTATATTTAATCACAAACAAGATACAACTGCCGGCCCTTTAGTGTGTCTTCTTGCCGCTAGGTGTGTCTAGCGGGCCAACAGCATTAGATCACAAGCGTCTTTAACCATAACCTTACATGCCCCTCTTTTTGGGGCACTAACTGGTAATTAACTTCAATAAACATAATGAATAGAGACCAACATTCTGAACAATGAATTCAAGTCTTGGAACACATTTCCAACCAGAGAACTATTTTTAGATTGTGTAGGCATAAATTTATCAAGAACAATAGACACATATTTTTATAGTAGACAACTTTGACTGACGTAAATTCATTCAGACATAATTCAGAAAGTGATATAATCAGAATTATCATAAATTTATCAAGAACAATAAACACATATTTTTATAGCAGACAAGTTTGACTGACGTAAATTCATTCAGACATAATTCAGAAAGTGATATAATCAGATGATCTACGCTCCGCTACAACTGGAACTCCCAACATATCCTCTTTTCCTCCCATAACGCTACTTTCCTTCCATTTCCTCAAAAAGTAGGAATTACGGCGGTACTCTTTACCACCAACCTTGACAATGTAGGACCTAGGGTCTTCTAAAACACAAACAATCTCTCCCCTACGCCAGACATCATCTTGCCTCATCAAAACCTTTTCATTTACAACAAAACGTGTCTCATTATTCTTGCTTGTCCTATCGCAGTACGCTTTCTGTTTCCTTTGATTCTCCAGCATCTCCGAAAAAACGTCATCATACACCCTCGGGAAAAGTAGGGATTTATCCACTGGCAACTTGGAACGCAACTCACGACTCTAGTAACTGAGCAGGGGAAGCACTCAAATCCGCCACTGGACTGTTCCTATAATTTAACAATGCCAACTGGAAGTCCTTGGAGTCAAAATCACATTTCTTAAGAATACTTTTGGTTATGCCAACCCCTTTCTCAGCTAACCCGTTACTGCGAGGGTACAGAGGGCTAGACGTAAACAACCGGAACCCCCACTCTTCAGCGAACGACAGAAACTCAGCACTGTTACAAGGAACATTATAAGCAATCACAGTGGACGGAATTCCCCAGCGAGCGAAAATGGGTTTCAGGTTTTTGATAACCTCATATGCCGATTTACCCACGGTTATTAGAGTAGACCTACTCTAAATCTAAATACTAAATCTAAAGACTAAATCTACTCTAATAACCGTGGATTTACCATTTAATTTCTCTACTTCAAGCCACCGGGAGTAATAATCAACAACAACAAGAAAATTGTTGCCACCATACTCCGCAATGTCTAACCCAGTCTTACTAAAGGGAATATCAGGTATTTCGTGATTCATCAGTGGAGCTCTCGTATTATTTTTAGCAAACCGTTGGCAAATAACAGCCAGAAACTAAATTATCTATTTCATTGTTCATACCAGGCCAATATAGTAGCTGCCGGGCTTTAGCTTTTAGTTTTTGAGCACCCAGATGGGTTTCGTGAAGAATAGTGAGAACCAATTTACGCAATTTTTGAGGCACAATTAGTTTTTTTCCAAGGAATACGAGGTTGTCCTAGCTCAACAACCACGTCGTTACGAATTTTGTAGAAGTGCAGCAGCTCTCCAGAGCAGTCCGACTTCAACGACTGATGACTAGGCCAACCACTTTGATAATAGCTTCGTTCGCGGTGTGTTTTTCTGACGGTCAGGGAACCGTCTGAAGCCACTTTTCTTATCGTGCCAACACGCATGCGCCACCAATACCAACTTTCAAACTAACAATGGACCGGGTACACCGCGAACGCTTCGGAAGGAAATCTGACTGCAACCGCTGTGCAACCTGAAAATTTCTAACCTTCCTGATTGTGTCGTGTGTCGATCTTGATTTTTTCTGCTTTCTGACGTTTGTTATACAAATCATACCTATTAAGGTTTATTGAAAGGCTGTGACTCGTGCATGTGTGAGAAGTTCATGTGTCATCATTGATCTCTGCTAATTTATTTCTTCTTTTTATAACAATAGGTAATACTAACGTTCGTCCTATAGGTCACCGTTGATTTCGGCTAATTTATTACTTTTTTCATTCTTCAACTTACTATTCTTATATTACGATTATTCCTATGCTTCTGATGAATGGGTAGACTATCTTATGTATGTTCCTAGTTGTAATATAGTTCCTACGTTTTGCTTCGAGTATTCATCTCTTACCAATGTTATGCATTCCTTTATCTCAACTTGTACTTAGCTGAAGTATTTTTAATAAAAATAAATCGAAATCTCTGTAGTTTTCTTCCTAACTAATGACCTAATGGGATGTTTATCAAATTCGGTGATACCAGTGTACTTTTGTGGAGTAATTGGTGACTGAAGAAATACCTAATCGAAAGTTTGAAGTTCGTTGTTAGGTACCTAACTAATTTTGCTGATAACTGACTACACATTCTTCATGTGCTCATTTTTTGTCAATATAGCTATGTATTCGGTTTCCTCAAGGGTCAATAATCTGATAAAAAGGCTGAAATCACCGGAAACGTCTACAAAAAAAAAGGTAGCATAAACTGTGAATTCAGCCTTAAAAATACAATTTCAACAATCGAAGATAATTTGTCAAAATTAGGAGTCTAATTCTAGTGGGCCAAAATTGGCAAAAACCAACAATTGCTAGGCCAGTTCTTGGAACACCCACCGTAATCGTAAAATTAGGTAGGTGCGCGTAGGTAAGTGGCACTAAGTTTTTCAATTGGGATATTCAACCGACCACCTCATTATTGCACACGAAATAAATCTATAGGAGCAATTTTGTATATCCATTACACTTTTTTTTAAACCCCTCTAGTTATTTGTGCCAGTAGAATTTGCAGCGTTTATCGTTAGGTATGACAGGAAACTTGATTCAGGGACATACAAGTGCTCACTATAAGATCAGTCGTTGAAGGATATGGTGATTGAAATACAAAAGCTTCGGTAGTTATGTAAACATAATACTATAATATATGAATTCAAGTAGCTAGTAGAGATGCCAATCTGTCCCTAACAGAACGGCCAGTGACGTCTTCTGGATGAGATTCCATGGATTCATCTTCATCAGGATTGACTGCAGTGCCTTCCTCGGGTAAATGAACAAAAAAGTTTCCTCGTCGTATACAGGAAAAACTGGTTCCAGATAGTTTTCATTTCTTTCACTGGATGGAGTAAGTCCAAATCATCTTCCGATGACACCTCGATAGGAGTGATCGACCCCTCATTCGATGAACTCATGGCGAGAAGTACCAAAACGCAAGTGAGAGAAGTAGGTAGGGTTATTAGAACGAACGCACGAATGGACGGTGCGATGAGAAATGATTTGATTGGCTTAAGCGGGCGAGCGGTAGTGGGGGGCGAGCAGTCAGAAAGGAGTACATCGGAAAATCCGCGGACTGATCTGACGGTCTGCGAACTGTCTTCGAACCGCCAGAAAAACACCGCGAACAGCATCCTATGGATGCTATACAGTCCGAGACGAGTCCGCAAGACCACCGCGAACGCCAAATGATGGATCTGACGGTTTGAAGACAGTCAGATGGCCACCGCGAACAAACCTAATATGACTTGACCGTATTTAAAATCGGTCTCAAATATAAATTGATTCAGCTTTTCAGGGCTGATCATAAGCTCATGGCATGTCAGGGTGTGAATTATATCGGAAGACTCAGGTTCATTGCTCCTAGTCCGGATGAAGTTACGACTCAGTAAATCCGATGTATACATACGTCTACCTGGTTTAAATTTTAAAATAAATTTATAATTTAGCAACTTTAATTTTATGCGTTTAAGTCTATTATTTTTGATGTTGTCAAAACTTTTCATATGTTTCGCCGTCAAGGGACTGTGATCAGTGAAGATAGTAATATTGTTATGACCAAAAATGTAATAGTGCAACATTTCACAGGCGAAATGGATGGCTACATATTCCTTCTCTATTTGCGCCCGATTCTGCTCAGATACCGACAAGGATCTAGACCCATAGCATACTGGTTTGTCTTCTTGAAACAATGCAAACCCAATTGCATCCTTTGAAGCGTCACATTCAATAACAACGGGACGGTTGGGATTAAAATTAGCCAAAATAGTGTTATCGCAAATTATAGTTTTCAAATCTTCTAATGCTTTTGAGTGACGATCACACCACTGAAATTCAACACCAGATTTGAGCAATTCTCTGAGTGGGCTTATTATTTCTGAAAAGTTCGGAATGAAGGCTCGAATGTAATTAATGAACCCAATGATTTGTTGGAGTTCACTTGTTTGTAGGAATTTGTAAGTCCGGAAACATGCCATTTTTATTAAAGACGAACCCAACAAATTTAACTTCATTTTGGAAATACTTCAGCTTGTCAGGGTTGAACTTTATGTTAAATGTTATAGCTCTGGCTAATATTTCATCAACTATTTTTTGTAGTTCATACTCCGAATCTGCATAGGCCAAAATGTCGTCGAAATAAATTGTAACACCCTTGATACTTCCAAAATATTTTTGATTGAGTTTCATGAACAATTCAGGTCCAATTCCAAGCCCAAAAGGAAATCTGAGGAACCTGAAGTTTCCGAAAACCGTACTGAAAGTGCACAACCTACTGGAGTTTTCATTGAGTTTGATGTGGTAGAAACCATCTTTCATATCAAACAAGCAGAAAAACTCTTGCCACTCAGTTCAGGAGCAATTTCTTCCAATGTTGGAATAGTATATGGTTCACGAACAATGCACTTGTTCAATTCACTTGGATCCAGGCATACACGCAGGGATCCATTTGGTTTTTGTACTAGCACTAAATTACTCACCCATTCACTAGGTTCAGAAACAGGAGCAATGACCTGTCTATCAACCAACTCGGTTAGAGTGGCTTGCAGTTTATCACGCAATTTTAAGGGAATCCTGCGGGCCGGACAACATTTTGGAATGGATCCAATTTTTAGTTCGATATTACATTCGTCAGGGAAACAACCTAATCCATTGAAGATATTGGCATTCTCTGAAAGAAATTTTTCTTTGCTCATCATCCTAGTTGCATGAACCAAACAGATGAGACCCAGAGCACGTGAGGTATTCAACCCAAGAATTGGAGTACAATTTATTATCACTAACAACGATAAAATCTGCATCCAGTTTACGGTTCTTAAAAGTGCAGTTCAAACTCACTAACCCTCTAGGAATTATCTCGAATCCCCCATAAGCCCGCAGTTTCAAGGAACATGGTTGTATCTGTACATTATTTAACTTATTCAGGAATTGGACAGGCAATGTATTTATCTCTGATCCAGAGTCAATCTTAAAAGATAATTCGATCTCGTCATTTAAGCGAATTTCTTTGAACCATGAAGTCTCATGCTTTGAAATGTCATGGATATTAACTGTGTCCATAACCAATGATTCAATATTGGTATTGTGCGCATCTGAACGAGTCAATTCTAACGTATTTCTACTATCAGCTTTGTATTTACGGCAAACACGTTTGAAATTATTGGGGATCTGGCAATATGAGCATAGTTGGCCGAAGCTGGACACCTGTTAACTTCATGGTCCAACAAACAATTTCTACAGTTGTGAATTACTTGTGGTCTACTGCCCTGATAGGTGGTAGGCGGCACTGATCCATCCTTTTCCTGTCCAGACTGGGATGTTGAGATCTTGTTTCCAGCAGGATAGGCCTTGTCTGTTCGTAGGCGTCCTTGGTGTTTACCTGTCGGTAGAGTAATTCTGTCCACTGCCGGTTCTTCAATTTCGTCTATGGAATGACGGGGATGTAGCTCCTTCCTGTATTTTTCACCCGTCTCGAACGCCCTGATAGTGGACACAGTAGTTTTGAGAGTGAGGTCAGCTCGTAGAAGCTTTTCCTGTAGATCCGAGTTATTTATTCCCAATACAATCTGTGTACGAAGAAGTTTCGATTCAAGATCCTCAAACCCACAAAACTTGACAAGGTGTTTCAGGTCCGTGTACCACTGGTCAAATTTCTCTCCTGGCTGCTGGAACCTTTTGAAAAATTTGAAATGGGCCATTATTTCATTTTGTTCAGGAGCAATTGCATCTCCTAAGGCATCTAAAACAGTTTCGACAGTCCTTTTCTTGTTGTCCTTTATTTCCAACGACTTGCTTTAAACCTTCCGACCCTCAGCACCAATGAGGTTGAGTAGCCGGGCAATCTGGACGTCATTAGGTTCTTTGTAAGTCTTTGTCGCGGTGAAACAAATATCCACCCCATCACGAAAGGTCTGGAAGTTTGTGAAAACATCGCCGCCGAAATTGAGCTCTTCGGGTTTGCAGCCTTTATACGTCATACTTCTTGGTCAGTCGTCCTCGTCGGAATAAGAACTGCTAGTCTTGGGCGCAATTCCAAAAGGTACACTAAAGGTTCTCGCACACTATGCGGGAACAGGACAGGAAACGCCGTGGATAGGACGCGGGATGCCGGCCGGCTGCCGCTGTCCCGTCCTGCGCCTGTACCCACATTAGGCAGGACGTTCCTCAGCTCTCTTTCCCCCACCGCTCGCCATACTCCCCTCGTTTCAAGATCTCCTGTTCTCAAACGACATTTTTGTCCCATTTGCTTCTCAGAGTGAGAGTGGTTTCATTTTATTGTGCTCGTGTGGCATACAAGTGTAATTAATGAGTGATTCATCATCATCTTCTTCTGAGGAAGAAGCTGTAGTTGCGGCTATTCTGCTCACGGAACCTAATTAAAGGATGTGGGTCCATGACCATCATAAGAAGCGAGATCAACTTGGAGAGTTCAGTACGATTTTTGAGGACCTCAAAAACGATCCTCATAAATTTTTGACATATGTACTACCGAATGACGTATGAAACATTTGAAGAGCTTTTCCATTCCATTCTCAACCAAACAACCTAATCTGAGAGAACAAATCGGAGAGAACAAAGATGTCGGGGGGGAGGGAATCAGAAATAAAGGCACTGGAAGTGGGGAAGGCGAGCGTGTTGAAGGCGAGCGTGGGGAAGCCGAGCGTGGGGAAGCCGAGCATGGGGAAGCCGAGCGTGGGGAAGTCGAGCGTGGGGAAAATTTGGACGGTGGAGGGAGAACGTCCCGTGCCAGGAAACGCCGTTTTTCGCTTTGAAAGCGATCGCGCCGCGACCCGTCCTGTTCCTGCCACATGCCGTGACCGCCGCGTCCCGCCTAGTATGCGTATCTCCGTTCAAATACACAGAAGGGAAAAAAACGACCCGCCTCCCGCGGCTGTTTCCCTTCCTGTTCCTGTCCTGTTCCCGCCTAGTGTGTGAGGACCTTAACTTTGAACGATTCGTCACTTTATCAGAATGTCAAAAACACAGAACCGACTGCGCCATGTTATTTATGGGAAATTAGAATTTAATGATACGCAATTAACTGGGAACTGTGCTGTATATTTAATCACAAACAAGATACAACTGCCGGCCCTTTAGTGTGTCTTCTTGCCGCTAGGTGTGTCTAGCGGGCCAACAGCATTGGATCACAAGCGTCTGTAATCGTTACTTGTGTGACTATCCTGCCTACAAACCTACTTATGGCTATGTCAGTAATGGATGGCGAGTTAAGGCTGAAATTTGGCAGCGAAAAGTCTACAAGTAAATTACCTGAAGTTTGTAGGTTGGCAGCGGCCCCGTAGTCAGCGTTGCACAGGTTCTGACTTCGGGTACAGGTTATGGTACGGCTGTAAATTCCTAACGATAAAACTAATAATTTGGAGGCCTGATGGCAGTTCGAAAGGTGACTCTACTGTTCTAAAAAGGATGTGAAAGAATCTCAATACGTCAAGGTAACGGAATTTATTAGAGGAAACGTGACAACATGAAGTGGGGTCGCGAAGGCGCAAAAGAAAAGACAGAATGTACAAGATGAAATTGAATAGTCGCGGGTTACGGAAATTACATGAATGGGGAGGAGAACTAAGAAAGTAAGTATGTCAGATAAGTGTAATTTAAGATGTTGAAAATGTGGCACCAGAGTCGAGGGTTCAGCGATGGGTTCGGACGTCGATGATACGAGGGACAAGGGAGATTTCTTGGGGCCAAAGATGTGGAGAGTTCTGGAACAGACGGGTATAACCCCTTTTGTGACTCTCGTTAGGAAGTGTGATGCACCAAGCCTGAGGGGCGCTATTACGCGAATGATATCGCTTAGGTAAAGATAAGTAATAATAGGGATGATTCCTACCTCCGCTGGAACGGTGGTCCGATCGGTCCAGGGATGGTCCTTCCGGGCTTCTGGTCCAGGGATGAATTCCTGGGGCTCCGGGGCGATTGTTCTTGGCTGCTGGCTCCTGGAACAAGTAGACTTCCACGGCAGTACGGAGTACACACTTGGGTTCAAATGTGCCTTCCGGTGGGGTCGTATCGCCTTCTCTCTCTCTCTTGCTCGACTGTTATTTTGCGTGTCCGAATTGAAACCGTTTCCGTGCCAAGTCCGCTCGTCTTCTTTCTCAGGGGGATCGATCGTGGGAGGGATAAAATAAACTAAACTCGCTCTGAACCAACACAACTACCACTCTCAACACTACTTTTCTCTAACTCAAATCTCTCAAATACTATACTATAAATCGCAGGTCTGGTCTCAGGTAGATCTCGGGGAACTGTGTGTGGAGTCGTGGGGAGCGGGGGTATTTATACTCTTCCCCTCCCTTGCGCGTAGGGGAGGCGCAGAAGGACCTGACTCCTTATGGTCCAACGCTGAGTCGGCGGGATGGACCGCCCGAATCGAAGGGAAGAAACCGCCCGAGTCAAATTGCGGGAAAACTCCGCTTTCAAAAGTGGCAATTTGACTACATCACCTTCCCCTTAAAAGAAGCCGTTGTCCTCGACGGCTTGACACCATTTGCTTCGTCCGGGATTCCTGAGGGGGTGATGCGACTGCTGCATGAGGCGACTAGACGTTATAGTTACTTTACTTTTTAATCTAAATACTTTATCATTGAAGGACACTGACTTTATGAGACTAGATGTTTATCGATCGACTGAACAAGAAATTCGGGACGGCATTGACATGGGTAGGACTTATTTTAGCGAATTAACATTACTTTGACAAAGTGACAATGGGGCGAGACTGACTGGGTAGCTGGACAAGTGACAACTCAACTGGACTTACATTGCGACTGACATGTTCATTTGTTGGCAATGGAGACATTAGATGTAGATAATGAAATAACTCAAGGACTTATTGAAACAGGGAAACAGACTGAAGTAACTGACTGATCTTAAAACGAAACAAATAGGCATTGCTTAACCCAACTTGACAACTGAGATTACATAGTACGTAACGGACTTACATGACACAGATTACCTAATAAAGAACGCTATCATCGGTCTGACTGGCACAAAAATAAAAAAAAATGGACACGCATACATGAATTAGTACGGAAGTTACACAAGGGAATGAACATTTATATGCAATAGAACTGGTACGAAATAACAATAAAAAAAATTGACGGACATGCTCCGAAAAGAATTCGGCCTTGTCGTCTTCTTTAGCCTAACAAATAGCGGCTGGATGGTGTGGAATCCACAAATCGGATTGACATGCCGAATAGGACGACTACAACGGACAATAAGAAAAATAAACTTGAAACTTAAAACATTAACACACAACTCGTCTTACTAAAAGAGTCATAGATAAAGATAGACAGGTGCATACGAAAGGAGTTCGGTACTAAAAAAAAATGAGCGAACTCGGAGCGGCGTCGATTATGACGAACGCGTACCCGCTACATGGGTCCAGGGCTAACTGACTGACCAGACATTCGGAGCAATGGTGTATGGGACCATGAACCGACTGATTTATCCCACGGGAAATATCGTTTTACAAGAACAAAATTGATGAGGATTAACATGTAAAATACTTCCACAGACCGGGCTATTATAATATAATGGGCTTAACAACTTAACTTTTACTACAAAATAAATGACTGCCAATGGGCGAAAAGGAACAAGGAACGAGAAAATCGGTAAAACATAGAATTAAAATTATTCATAAATCGCGCTTCCGCCAAACGGAGATCACTGGCTTCTCTTTGGTGGGGCGGAGACTGGTGCTTCCCTCTGAGGCGTGGCTGGCGGGGACGATGGCGGGTGAAGAGGGATTGGATGGGGCTCTGCTGGGTGCCGGCGGTTGTACCTAGTTACGTAGGTCCGGATCACGCACCCATGGCATAACAGGCGAGGACGACTCAACGGGTGATCGCATCGTGGCAGAGCGGCGGTATCTTTTCCATTTAACCACTTGGTGGTCCATCGCCGGAGGGTGGTGCGACAAAACTCACAAAAATTCCCGTGGAGTTTCATTTGCGTCCTATAACAAGACGCGCAGACGCCCTTATTGGGTGTAGGGAGAGCTTGCTCATCATCGTCCGGGCAGTGGTAATTTTCAAGCGGTACCAACTCAGACGTAACCTTCGACAGGCGGCACGGGGAGGCTCCCGGGGTTGTGTTTCGGCGGTGACTGACACGGGGTTTTATAGCTGGGTTCGTCCTTATGCGGGATCGGGGGATGACAAGAGGCGTTACGCTCCGCTCTGGTGGAGGCATCTCCGGGTCTGAGGAGTCAATGTGGGGGTCGTCTCCGGTTCCTCTGACCACTGCGTCGGCCCACGCATAAATCCCATGGTCTGCGCGACAGGTGGCGACCTCCTGGGTCAAACTGGCTACAGTTTCCTCGAGGGCGGCGATCCGTTGTCGCAGCTCATTGTATTGGGCCAGTGGTATCATGGGTTGTGGGTCAGCTGTCTGGAGCCGGGTCGGCTCACATTCGACTCGGGGCGTCAGGGGTGAATACGTCGGCGTGGAGACACGGAACGCCGTATCTCTGGGGGTCGGGGAACCCTTTGTCGTAGTAGGGTTTTGGGGAATCTCTACGCGGCGACTCGGGAGGTCGGCGGGGTCAATGGTTACAGTGGATACCCAGGGTTCTCGGGGGTTTGGGGCACCTCTTTCTTGGCGACCAATAGTCGAGGCAGCGGGGAAGTCTGAGCAAAAGCCGAAAGTTAATGTGGTTAGGTCCAGGCGTCTAGGGTTCGGCATAATCAAGAAATGGGGCTCCTGTGTGCTACCTGTGGGGGCTTGGGAGTCCATCCTAGTTCCAATCGTCTGGCTGGCAAAAGAGAAACGGACTTCAATTTTCCCTTGCTCACACTCATTACCCAAACAATACCATTCCCTCAGCTCTCGGTACACATCACATCCACCGGAAAGCACATCAGGGAATTGTTGTTCCAAAATGACACATCCTATCCTAACCTTCCTGATATTGGTCACGGGGTCAAAAAGATGAGCGGGGATCCGCCCAAGAATTCCTAACACTATCTGGCTAGTGGATTGTCCTAACTGGGGTTGGGGATGGTTTTTCCCCCTGAGTCCTAGTGGGAGGTTCCTAAGGGTGCAATTTTTAAGGGGGTAGGGTATTTTTGGGGAATCGGCTGCCCTACCGGTCCCTACACCTATAGTATCGTCCGAGGAAGGGACGATCTCCAATTCGGGAGGGCGACTGCCTGGCGGAGCACCAAGTTTCAATACCGTAGGGAGCGCAACGCTGGGTTCAGTCTCGTGTACTGGGGCCTCCCGTTCCGGGGCTGTTGGTGACCCATTTCTCAAATCGGGTTCATCAGGTAAGGTGTAGATCCTCTCAGAAGACGTCCGTATCACACGGAGGGGTCCAATCCAGGGGCGCCAGCGCCTTCGCGCGACGTGTATGGTTGGTTCCTCTTGACGTGGACACACCGATTGCTTCCCAGCCAGAGCATAGGGGCTGCGCTCTATACGGCGGATAGTGTCACATACTGTTCCCATCGTTCGGCTCGAGGCAGTCGGGGTTCTTCTGGATACAGGTAGATTTTCCTCTTCTTGGTCCGTACATAGACTTCTGGGCGGACCGAGGACGTCTATTCCGGCGGTTCGGATATCCATTGGTACCCTCATCATCAAGTCTAGCCCCATTAAGTTTAGTCCTTGACTAGTGGCGGACAGAATGTGGAAGTCGTGGGGGAAATCGTGTGGGCCCACTCGGACCCTGAGGGTTTGCGTTCCTCTGAACTGAATAGGTTTCCCCCCGGCGTCTCGGGCTTCTCGTTCGGTAGGTTTCATCATGCTTCCGGGTATGGTGTGGCTTAGTAGCGACACCTGGGCACCGGTGTCAACTACCATTGGCACAAGCGTCTCGTTTAGTAGGACTGGAACTGAGATGGCGGGTCCGGGATGTTCCACAGTGACGGGGGTTATCCACGGGTTCTGGACCATCCACTGCGGCGGGTCATCTGTTCCGGCCGTTGCGGTGGGTGGATTCCCGGTTGCGGGTTGGCAGGCTCCGTGAGGTCCCTCTTCGGGGATTGCTCTGTCTGGGTTCAGTTCCGTCGTGGGGTGCCATCCTGGGGTCATGGCGTCATTGGGTTCCGCGACACTCTGGACCCGAGGGGGTTCGGTTGGGTTCGCGTTCGGTTTGATCGGTGGATTTGGGTTTGGGTTCGTCTTCTTCCATCCTGGTGCGTAGGGGTGCGTGGGTGCGGGAACAGGTTGAGTTTCCCGAATGTGCCTCTGTAGGACACCGCAGTCGCGTTCCAAGTGATCAATGGCACCACAATACGTGCATCCAACAAAGTGTTTGGCTCCCGGACGGTCGGGGCATTCGGCGGCGTAATGTGAAAACACACCGCAATAGCGGCATTTAACAGGGGCTGGTGAAGCGGGTCGAGGTAAGAAATGGGGCGGAATCTCACGGACCGGTGGTGCGTACGCCGGGTTCGTGTCAGTGGGGCGGGGTGTATGGTGTGGATTCATCCCCGTAGGATGGTGCTGGGTGCGGTTGGGGCACTCGCGTGCGAAGTGGCCACCTCGGCCACAAACATAACAACCGCCGTTGTTCCGAGGATCTCTGAGCTGTCCTCTTGGATACACTGCACCCACGTTCCATGGTTCTTCCGAACCGGTCCCGGTTGACAAGGTTTCACTCAGATCGAGTGTTCTTGTAACCGTGTCGTCGAACGAGGTGGGGCAATTACTGGCAACCGCCGTCCGGAGGTGTCCCTCGAGGCCCCGAATGAATGCTCGCTTCGCACGATCTTCTATCGTCGGGTGTCGCACGCCCACCTCCCAATCGGGATAAGTGGCGCGAACCAGGCGTCCAGCTAAGCGGCGAACTCGGTCAGCATATTGGACTAGGGACTCGGACTCTTCCTTCCGGCACTCAGCCAAGCGTTGGGAGAGCGCCTCTGTGCTTTCTCTTCCGAACCATCTCAACAAGCCAACTTTGGCTAGACTATACGGGGCAGCAGCCTGACGCCATTCTGGGTGGCTGACCAGACAGTTGAATGCGACCCCCTTGAGTTTGATTCGAAGGAGTCCGGCCCTCTCGGTTTCTGTCATGTCCGGTGTGGCATCCTCTATCAACTCGAAATAATCGGAAAGAGGTAAGGCTTCTGGGTCCGATGGGTCCCAGGTGGAAAGGGAGTCTATCATGGTGCGAGTGAACTTCGGAGGTTGGCGCTCCTGGGCCTTTATTTCGCCCAAAACTTCGCGGTGTGAGTCCAGCATGATCCGGCCTAAAGCCAATATAGACCTTTCCATCGGTGTCAAATCCGGGTCGTCGCTCCTTACTTCGCTGTCTAATAAATTAGAAGTAGCCATCGCTAACGGGGTAGTGACCAACTAAGCGAAAGTGGATGCGAGCGAACAATGTTACAGAAAAAGTGAAAGAACAATAATAACCAGAAAAATCCAAAATACTAAAAGACAAAGAAAATACGCGAAATAGATTGCGGAACAGACACGAAATGATGAAATACAATAAAACGACAATATGAAATTGAATTGAAATTGAAACTGACAAAAGAGTACGCGAGCTAATTGCGAAAAGACACGAAATCGAAAAATACCTAAGTCGAATGAGAAATCCCGAGTAGGTACCGAATAAAACAATACAGACGAAATTATTGTAAAAGCAAAAGAAACGGTAACGAGAATAATAATTGAATTAGAAGACGAACTAGACAAACACGAATTTAAATTAAGGATGTATGGAAATTATCCAAAATCGCGGAATTATTTTCAAAGGGAACAAATATGAAGAATCGAAAATAATTATTAAACGAGAATATCCAAAATTATTTCAAAATAGACAGAACAAGAATAATAAATGAAATACTTTACACGAATGAAACGCTAATGTAAGAAAAAGGGAAAGGACAGCATCGGCGAGAGCGCCGGTAAAATAATATTCGAGGAGTGAAGGAAGGCTGCGAAAGTTGTGTCAAAAATGGCGATCCACAGGGTTTTTGAGGCGGAGTGGAGGTTTCTACGCAGTAAAAAGACGACGAAGGAGGGTTGATACGAAAGAATAACACGAAAAAGGATAAGGGTCAACTTTTAGTGAAGTCGGAGGAATAACAACAAGGGAACAAAATGGCGTCTCACAAGGTTTTGAGACGTAATGCAGCTGCGTGCGAGGGCAAGGGGAAGTAAACACGATGAAATATAGTGAAAGTCCACACAAAAACGAAAGGTTTAGGGTCAATGTCGACTACAAGGTTCTCTTGCGAGCGGAATAACGGACAACGACGTAGTGGGGTCACAATTGTGGAGGGAAACAGGTATCGAACCCAACAATGAGGCCAGGCAGTCGGTTTAAGTGGTCAAGTTTGGCGGTTTTACCGCTGGAGATGGGTGCAATGACTGGTTCAGTGGGGTCTACCTGAGGGGTATTATCCACTGAAATAGCGTCTCTTACAAGTTGTTATGGGTTCGGATTGAATGAACTCGTTCAACCTTCGAGGGAAAGTCCTATTGAACGCTTGACTTTTACGATGGAACTTAACAACGGCCTGTCTCAACTGGCAAATGCAACGGGTCGTTCGCCTATTGCGCAGTATTGTGGGTTCGAAAGTGAGTTTGGTTGAACGTGCTGGGTTCAACTCTCGGGGAATTTCTCACGAAATATTGATTTTTGCGGGAGATTGCACCCAGGCGGCGTATTCGTAACGGATTTGTATACGTGTTTTTCTGCCGAAATGGGGTCAATGGGGTCACACCGTATAAAATTCCCACTGATTTCCGCTAATTTCCTAATTTCCCCGGAAAATCCCTTCCACAATATTCTTACTTGAAAGACGCGAATTTAAGTACAACAAAAATGATAAATTGTGACCAATATACAAGGAATATTTCAACACATAAACATATATATAAAAGAAATGAGAAAATAGCAATAAATGTAATAATATTTACAACACAATATATACAAGGATTACTCTACTTTTTCAGGACCTAGTAGGTGATATTTTTGGAGGATCGGGGAACTTGGGGGAATTTCGCGAGACTCTGGATGCCGTGTGTAACCTAGCCGTGTGCCTACCTACTGGGTTCGGATTTCTGAGAGTGCATGAAATCCCCAGTTCTGACACCAAATTTGTAATCGTTACTTGTGTGACTATCCTGCCTACAAACCTACTTATGGCTATGTCAGTAATGGATGGCGAGTTAAGGCTGAAATTTGGCAGCGAAAAGTCTACAAGTAAATTACCTGAAGTTTGTAGGTTGGCAGCGGCCCCGTAGTCAGCGTTGCACAGGTTCTGACTTCGGGTACAGGTTATGGTACGGCTGTAAATTCCTAACGATAAAACTAATAATTTGGAGGCCTGATGGCAGTTCGAAAGGTGACTCTACTGTTCTAAAAAGGATGTGAAAGAATCTCAATACGTCAAGGTAACGGAATTTATTAGAGGAAACGTGACAACATGAAGTGGGGTCGCGAAGGCGCAAAAGAAAAGACAGAATGTACAAGATGAAATTGAATAGTCGCGGGTTACGGAAATTACATGAATGGGGAGGAGAACTAAGAAAGTAAGTATGTCAGATAAGTGTAATTTAAGATGTTGAAAATGTGGCACCAGAGTCGAGGGTTCAGCGATGGGTTCGGACGTCGATGATACGAGGGACAAGGGAGATTTCTTGGGGCCAAAGATGTGGAGAGTTCTGGAACAGACGGGTATAACCCCTTTTGTGACTCTCGTTAGGAAGTGTGATGCACCAAGCCTGAGGGGCGCTATTACGCGAATGATATCGCTTAGGTAAAGATAAGTAATAATAGGGATGATTCCTACCTCCGCTGGAACGGTGGTCCGATCGGTCCAGGGATGGTCCTTCCGGGCTTCTGGTCCAGGGATGAATTCCTGGGGCTCCGGGGCGATTGTTCTTGGCTGCTGGCTCCTGGAACAAGTAGACTTCCACGGCAGTACGGAGTACACACTTGGGTTCAAATGTGCCTTCCGGTGGGGTCGTATCGCCTTCTCTCTCTCTCTTGCTCGACTGTTATTTTGCGTGTCCGAATTGAAACCGTTTCCGTGCCAAGTCCGCTCGTCTTCTTTCTCAGGGGGATCGATCGTGGGAGGGATAAAATAAACTAAACTCGCTCTGAACCAACACAACTACCACTCTCAACACTACTTTTCTCTAACTCAAATCTCACAAATACTATACTATAAATCGCAGGTCTGGTCTCAGGTAGATCTCGGGGAACTGTGTGTGGAGTCGTGGGGAGCGGGGGTATTTATACTCTTCCCCTCCCTTGCGCGTAGGGGAGGCGCAGAAGGACCTGACTCCTTATGGTCCAACGCTGAGTCGGCGGGATGGACCGCCCGAATCGAAGGGAAGAAACCGCCCGAGTCAAATTGCGGGAAAACTCCGCTTTCAAAAGTGGCAATTTGACTACACGTCTTTAACCATAACCTTACACATTTTTTTTTTTTTTTTTCAATGATTTTTTCCAGTTTTTCCTTCTTTAACCCGCTAAAACCTTTAATGTTGTATTGTTTTGCCAGGGCTTTCAAATCTTTGACGGACGTTCGATGGTTGGGTGACCGCAGAAGCTGTTCCTGTCTCCCTACAGATTTACGCGTGTGTTTTTGACTCTTCTCGTGGCGGTCCCAGAATTTTTCTTTAATCGAAACATTACACGTTGAACAGAATTTTGTCGCTGGTTGGCTATTTTCTGAGGTAACACGTTCCAGAAAGGGATTAGGCCCTAGAACGTCTAAAACTCTTTGTGCACCACTGTGCACTTTTCTAACAGGGGGTGTGAATAATGATGATGAGTTTAATTCCTCAATAACTTCTGCTAAAGCTTGGGGGTCAAACTCTCTAGATAAGGCTTCGTCAACAAATGCAGCTATCTCACTCAGATCAAGAACAACATCAGGAGATGGTGGTAATGGACTTAAAACGGGGGACAAGTCGTAATAATCGCGAACATGTGGAGGTACAGTAGGGGTAGAGGGGATTTCGGGTATGGGGGTTAAAACAGGGGGCATTTCGTAATATTCCCGAACCGAAGGCGGAACCACCGACTGATCAAATCGCTGAGGTCGCGTCGGTTTTCGTTTAATATATTCAGAAATATAGGAATCTATCGGGATTACCTTACTATAGTCGGTCATCCTATCCGGCTCCATGGGTACAATAGCGGGAAGTTTTTCTTCACGACGAGTAGGCATTGTAGCTTCTGCCCTAGGGTCGTAATCAGCATGTCTGAAGTGAGATATTTTTTTGATTTTATTCGCAACATTGGTCGCGTGTTTTTTACTCGAAATGTGACGTTTAAACTGGTTGACACTGAAAGAGCCATCGCATGCTGCACAAAACTTGAGACGTCGAACGTACTTTTTTTGCCGTTCTGAGAAGAACGATTGTGACCACTTGGGCCGGGTGTTGGTGTGAATTCAGACATTATAATTATCCACCACAACAGTGTTCTATATAGGGTCTGGAAATCGACGGTCTCCCGTGAGTCCCTCTCCTATATTATTATATATAGAGACTGGAAATCGACGGTCTTCTGTGAACGCTACTCCTCTAATATGAAGGCTGGAAAGGGGGCGCACATAAGAAAAAAAGAGAAAAAAATGGACATCGAATCGTGTTAATGTTCAACAGGTGCTACACCCTCATTAACCGTAGGTAATGCTTCATCAACTATTTTCAACAACTTAGTGTTGTGTGATGCAGCACGCTCATGACGCGGCCAGTTTGAGTAATCAACAACCGTATTACAGATACCACAAAACTTGTGGGTTGATTTTATTGTGGCCAATAGCTTGTTGAATTTATGTTTTTCACTCAAAGTATGACGTTTAAACTGGTTGACACTGAAAGAGTCGTTGCATATTTCACAAAATCTGTAGAAAGGAACATACTTTTTCTTGGATTCATCCAGAGATGGACGGTTGGCAGATTCATCCAGACCATTGAGACCACTTGGGCCGGGTGTTGGTGTGAATTCAGACATTTCACTTGCACAGTTCTCCTTCTTCTCCCCTTATATAGAGGCTGGTGCTGATGGAGAACTCATACATACCACGCTTTTATTTTTTTTCAAGTTCGATGGTGGGTGGGTGGGGTAGGGCGTCGAGCAAAAGTGTCTTGAACGAGCCCACTAACTACTGGTAGGTACTTGTGAAACTTGAACAGACTTTGAAGTATTATTGATGGGTAAATTATTAAACAATGGCAAATTATTACACAACGGTAAATTATGACACCACGGTAAATTATTACACAACGGCTCATCTACCCAGAAGGGGCTGGATTTTGTTGATAGGTACTTTTGCAACTTGAACAACCGTTGAAGTATTATTGATGGGTAAATTATTACACATTGGCAAATTATTACACCACGGTAAATTATTTCACAATGCTAAATTATTACACAACGGCTCATCACCCAGAAGGGGCTGGATTTTGTTGATAGGTACTTTTGCAACTTGAACAACTGTTGAAGTATTATTGATGGGTAAATTATTACACAACGGCAAATTATTACACAACGGTAAATTATTACACAACGGCTCATCTACCACGAAGGGGCTGGATTTTGTTGATAGGTACTTTTGCAACTTGAACAACCGTTGAAGTATTATTGATGGGCAAATTATTACACAATGGTTCATTATTCTATCTCCGTAGAAGGGGAACCTATACAGGTAAATTATTAAACAACGGTTTAGGTAGGTACCTAGTAACGAGTACGGGGTTAGGTACTAACCTCGGAGGGTGTAGAATAGTACATATGTTATATAGAAGGGTTATCTATACAGAGAGCTGTGATCTGTAACAGGAGGGTATTCTGTACAAAATAATAAACCGTTGTGCAGGGATTTGCAGTGTTTTAGTTTTGCATTGCGTTGTACCTATATTCTGTATTCTTTTGTTTACTTATATATAAGTTTTAATTGGTTCTTAGGTAAGTGCTGCCCCGCCGAACTATTTCAGTTTTATTTGCTCAGCTATGTGGTTCGTGTGTGTATCTTATGGACAGAAATGTGTATTGCACAATAAACATTACTATTCTTACTTACGCCCTCTGATGAAAGTTCGACGTTGTTCTGAAACAGCATAGTCACAAAAACTTGACTTCGTCACATCACTGAAACGCGATAGTTAACCACGGAATCCCTTACTGGGAACGTATTTAAATTCCGTAAACATACGGCTGCGCCAAATGTAATGTCCCGGACGTTGAGAAGGATGATAACCATACATCACGCACATAGAACATAACAATATTAATTTTATTGGGTTATTAGATGAATATCACAATGGTATAAGGGAGAGTGAGTCGCGTACAAGGTGCTAAGGCTGACTGAACCGGAGGGCGATGTCCTGAGGGGAGTTCGGGAAAACTGGGTCGAGCTGACCAAAGCAGTTCCGTCGAACTGGCTCGTAACAATTCCATGTGGTCTATGACCGACTCCACACCAGTGCATACACTCCAAATTCACAACAACAATCATTCAGCAACACATAAAACCCATTCATTCGTATGGAAGAACATAAAGAGATTTTTAAAAAACTGAAGACGCTGTATAGGAGTTGTTTCGATCAGGTTTTCGGGATTCTGGACCACTGTGCGCCCCGTCCTTACTAGACGCGCCTCAGAACCATAAATAATAGAAGCGCTCGGATTTTGCAAGTTATCTTTTTGCTGAAGGTATTTAGAAAGAAACCACACTCCACATAACACAACAATACTCACTAACACAACATAAAACCCATTCGTTCATGTGGAAGCAAAAAACGAAAAAATAAATTAAAGTCGCTATATAGGAGTTGTTTTCACAGCGTTTTCGGGATTCTGGACCACTGTGCACTCCATTCTTACTAGACGCGCCTCAACACCATAAATAAACGCCAATATTTTGCAAGTTATCTTTTAGCTGAAGGCATTTAGAAAGAAACTAACTTCAACCCACTGAATGGAAACCCTCAGAGAAACCCTTACACAAGCCCACTGGTCGAGCTGTTTACATTTCCAGAAGCCTGTCCTAAAGTAAGTTTCCGATCAGTGCGTTTCATTTCAGTGGTTCATAGTCTGAGCCCAGTGGAACCGGCATTCTGACGAGAAAGCAATCAATCTCACCATTCCCCTTCTGATACAAAGAGCCGGGTTTCTTCCATTCGGACCCTTCCCACAGGAGACGGCTTTTAGCCTCTGAAGGGCTCTTCCCGTCTGCCGCCCTCGGCCAGGCCTCGTCTGTGAGGCGGATGAGCGCGTCACGTAGGAAGAGCCTGACCGCGCCCGTCAGACGCGGAAGCACTTCATCTGTTGAGAGATGGACGCTCTCCTCCCGAATCGATTCACCTTTGTTGTGACAGTGGACATGGAGCATGCCACTAGGAGTTCCGTCTCTTGATGTCCACGTGATTCCTTTCGTAGAGTTTGAGCGAGCTGAGGGCTAATATTTATTGGCACCGAGCTCACTCAGTGAATATCAGTGCTGACTAATGATAACTTTCCTTATCTCCATACATGTGAGTTTTACTGATTGACTGATAGAAAATGTGATTAATTCATACAAAATAATATTTTATTATATATAATAAATTAATATACAATACATTTATTTATATTTTATATGATACATTTATATAATATATAATATATATAAATATATATTATATACATTATATATTATATAAATAAATTTTGAGGTACCAAATCACAATACAGTTTAGCTTCTGGGTTGGTAATTGAATTGGCAATATCACTCAGTTACAGTTAAATGCACTTAGTAACTAAAATCAAGTCCGATTAAATTCAACGTACATAATAGTTGACCAAAGAGTGGAAAATTTTGGTTTAACGAAGCCTTAAATTTACGTAACATTTGGTCTAAAATCGTCTTCCTTACGCAATAGTTTGGGTCCTCATTTGGGAACATATTTGGACATTTGGGTCCTAGTAGTGCTCCGAAGCTCGGCAGCCCGATCGGCATACACTCCGGGGGTGTTATGGTGGGAGAGGGGGAGGGGTCTAAAAATGGGGATTTTCGACTTTTTTTTTAAAAGGATTTAGTGAACTTGAGCTTGTGAGTGTCGTTTCCATTTTTTTAGGGCGAGAAGACGGAATATGAAGTTGATTTTGACCAAAGAGTGAAGAATTGAGGTTGTAACGAAGCTTAAGCTCCCAAATCTCATTTTTTATGGGTCAAAAACCTGGGAAATTGTCTAAAATCACCATAGATTTGTACAATAACACTAGAAGTAGTATCAACAGGTGAATCAAGAAAGTTAAATGGCACTATCAGTAATCAAAGATAATGTTTTTAAAAACAATAGGAGCCTAATCCGTGTTTCTGGAGACAAAGCCATCAGAAAACCATTAAAAATAGCTATTTCAATTATTGCACATGAGAGAAGCAATAAATGAACAGCCAAAATTTCTGTAGGTATGTCCAATAGAATAATAAACCCATATGACAAGGACTTCGCAGCGTTTTTGGAATCTACGCACTTTGAAACGTTAAAGAAAAAATTTTGGGGGGGGTGTTACATTTTTTGCTGAGCGTATACATGGGCGTATTATTCACAGAATAGTAAACCAAAAACGCTGCTAATTATTACAAAACTGTTTATTATTTACCTATAGAGAGGCCCCTTCTTCGTTGATCACTGGCCATCCATTTTCCCCCAGTAAAGCCTTAAATCGAGTAGTAGGGCCCGCCCGGGAATTATAGTTTCATTAAAAACGTGAGGGATTCAATAATTCAATCAAGAATTATTCATAGCTATTCATGAAGCATTAGGAAAATAATAAACCTTTGTGTAATTTACCTGTATATATCTGCGTAGATCACTGTTTTCTGTGGACATTACCTACCCTCGAGCTCCCCCCAGGAAAGCCCTAAATCCGAAGTGGAGCCGGCCCGGGAATTATAGTTTCATAAAAATGCTTGGGATTCAGTAATTTTCAGTCATTAGTTAATTGTTGTTATTCATGAAGCTGTAATGTCGGATTCCCGCTCTTAACCAAATGTAATCTTTGTAGTGTTCCTAATTGCCCTAATTAGTGTGAATGGCAAAGCTAGTGGGCTACCACTTTGTGGGAGGAATCCAACGAATACAAATATTACCTGAATTTTGTAGCTAGGCACTCGGCCCTGGAGTCAGTTTTGCACAGTTCTGACACAGGTCACTGCAAGGCTGAAGCACTAATGCTGAAATGCTAACAAAAGCTACTGCCTGCTGACTGACGAAATGTGTGATTCTATGATACTTGGAGAAGGATTTGAATGGAACAACTTGAATAGCGTAAGTAAATATATTAAACAAAGTGATGTAAGCTTACAATAAAAAGGGTTCACGTGGTTCGGAAAGGACTCGATATAAAAGTGTATTAAGAAATGAAATGTGTGCGTCTGATCAGGATTCTACTGCAGTGGCAGAGGGACAGTTATGTTAAATCGAATACAAGGAATGGCTGAATTTGAGGAAATCGTTAGTGTTGAAGATATGGCGCCAGAGTCATGGGTTCAGTTCGTGAGGGGTTCAAAGATGGGTTCAAGTGGCGACCTTGGGGCCACATTTGGAGCCAAGGCTCAATATTAAGAGAAGTCGGTTGGAGGTTCTGAAACAGAACGGGGCAACTCCCTTGTTACCTCTGACTGGATGTCTAGGAATGCAAGATGCCTGAAGGGCGCTACTGCGTGGCAAAGTGCCGTGTAAGTGATAATCAAAGAGAAGATATTTCTAGGTCCTACCTCTCCTGGAAGATGTGGTGGCTCAGGCTCTTGGCAGCTTCTCCCTTTTCGGTTTGGCCTCTCATTCAGCTCGACTTTCGTCCTCTGCTGCAGTCCGTCCAACCCAGGCGAAGTCGATTTGTCTGTAACAGGAATATAGCTCCGGGCAGCATTGGGTTCAGCACACGGTTTAGAGGCCAACTCATGCTTTTGGGCAGGATTACGTCTTCTGATCGTAAAAACCCATGCTCCTCCCGTCACTATAAAATACAGTCCAGATCCGAATCTCCATCAAATCAAATGTCCAGGTCCAACACTATTCTCACAACTGGAGTCACTACTACTGGATTCACAATGGTGGCTCTAAGGAAAGCGTGTGATGCAGGTCGATCACGGTTCAAGTCTGAGGGGGAAGTGGTGTCATGGCGGCGGCCACTGTTCGTATTTAAACTCATCCCCACTCTTCTCATCCCCACTCTTCTCATCCCCACTCTTCTCATCCCACCCCTCCGTCATAGAGGGGAAGAGGTGTAGATCAGATCCATTATAGTTTTAATATAATAAATTCTGTTGATATCCTCGGTGTTCTCAAAGTTGAGGATGAAGATCCATGATAGTTTTAGTATAATAAATTCTGTTGATATCCTCGGTGTTCTCAAAGTTGAGGATGAAAAAAAGGAAGGCTTCTGTTTACCAGCACCGATTCTCCCTTATCATCAGCTTCTCTAGATTTCTTTATAAGGTTCACTGCATCAGTTTTTTTGTAACCTTTTTACTCACTATATCATCAGCCTCCTACGAGTGGTGCAAGCTTCTTGCAACTACTTTAAAGGGTCCGGTGGTTGGTTTTATCCTCATATGTGTATACCACTGGAAGTTCTTATATTTTAGCCCAGTGGTTATTTCCTGGCATGAACCGCTGTCTGGTGCGAAAATTTTCCAAGCATATTTGATAATGCTTTGACACTGCATCGTTTTGACATTTTCATGTCTTTACTTTGGCACACAAACTCGAAAAGCGTTACCAAAACGCTGCAAATCCCTGCACAACGGTTTATTATTTTGTATAGAATACCCTCCTGTTACAGATCACAGCTCTATGTATAGATAACCCTTCTATATAATATGATATGTACTATTCTATTATATACATATTATGTAGATCGCAGACCCTCCGTAGGTTAGTACCTAACCCCGTACTCGTTACTAGGTACCTACCTAAATCACGAGTTAAATGTTGCTAAAATAATTCTGCCGATGACAAACAGTACCTAACAAAAAGAAACACACATAATGAAGTTCTGAAAAGAAATTGTTGATGAGGAGTGAAAAAAGTTGCAAAAGTACCTACCAACAAACTCCAGCCCCTTCTACGTAGATGGTATAATGAACCGTTGTGTAATAATTTACCGTTGAGTAATGATTTACCGTAGTAATAATTTACCCATCAATAATACTTCAACGTTTGTTCAAGTTTCACTACCTACCAACAAACTCCAAAAGAGCCATCATTTTTCAAGCGAAATAATATCACAGAACAACCAACTCGACTTCATACTCCGCCAATATAATCAGGTGATCCCTACCAATGATTGGCCGTATTCACAAATTCCTATTGTGGGCGCGTCTCTGGTTACGAGATTTGGTTTGAATTGTATACAATTTCATTCACACTGGAGTCGAAAATGCCTGTCGGTGCAAACTTTGGGGCCTTACTGTGAACGAACGGCCGGACGTACGATGCTCCGGATGGTCTTAAAAAACTCGCAAGTTCAAGAACTATTTATAACCGTAAAAATATTTACGTAAAAAAATGGTATAGGCGTTTTTAAAATTTCAACCCCTATTTTGAACCCCATAGAGATGACTCACAGTAACGTCGAGCTTCGAGGACCAACTAGACGCCGAACGGAACCTATAACCCGAATTTCATCAATTTTTTTTCATGGTAACTAAGAAAAGTGGTCCGTACGGCGTACGGCGTACGGCGGACAGACAGAAATATTTTTATTGCAGTTTTGGATTCTACATACCTTGAAACGTAAACCATCAAATTTTGAGGGGGGGGTAAGAATTTTTTTTTTCATGCTCGATTCCAATGGTTCATTATTGAAAATAATAAACCAAAAGCGACAGGAAAATGCGTTATGCACCATTTCTGATAATTTTCGCTTACAACCGATTCGTTTCTATGGAACTTCATGTTTGCCATTTTTCATCGTCCAAAAATCGTTCACCACTCGTTGGAATCGTGTGATTTTATTGAATATTTTCTTGCTAACCGTACCCCCGTATCTTGTGCGGTAGCTGAGCTGAGCATGATGAAAAAACGCTGCAAATCCCTGCACAACGGTTTATTATTTTGTATAGAATACCCTTCTGTTACAGATCACAGCTCTATGTATAGATAACCCGTCTATATAATATTAATATAATATGTACTATTCTATGCATAATTATGTAGATCGCAGACCCTCCGTAGGTTAGTACCTAACCCCGCACACGTTACTAGGTACCTACCTAAATCACGAGTTAAATGTTGCTAAAATAATTCTGCCGATGACAAACAGTACCTAACAAAAAGAAACACACATAATGAAGTTCTGAAAAGGAATTGTTGATGAGGAGTGAAAAAAGTTGCAAAAGTACCTACCAACAAACTCCAGCCCCTTCTACGTAGATGGTATAATGAACCGTTGTGTAATAATTTACCGTTGAGTAATGATTTACCGTAATAATAATTTACCCATCAATAATACTTCAACGTTTGTTCAAGTTTCACTACCTACCAACAAACTCCAAAAGAGCCATCATTTTTCAAATTAAATAATATCACAGAACAACCAACTCGACTTCATACTCCGCCAATATAATCAGGTGATCCCTACCAATGATTGGCCGTATTCACAAATTCCTATTGTGGGCGCGTCTCTGGTTACGAGATTTGGTTTGGATTGTATACAATTTCATTCACACTGGAGTCGAAAATGCCTGTCGGTGCAAACTTCGGGGCCTTACTGTGAACGAACGGCTGGACGTACGATGCTCCGGATGGTCTTAAAAAACTCGCAAGTTCAAGAACTATTTAAAACCGTAAAAATATTTACGTAAAAAAATGGTATAGGCGTTTTGAAAATTTCAACCCCTATTTTGAACCCCTCAGAGATGACTCACAGTAACGTCGAGCTTCGAGGACCAACTAGACGCCGAACGGAACCTATAACCCGAATTTCATCAATTTTTTTTCATGGTAACTAAGAAAAGTGGCCCGTACGGCGGACAGACAGAAATATTTTTATTGCAGTTTTGGATTCTACATACCTTGAAACGTAAACCATCAAAGTTTGAGGGGGGGTAAGAATTTTTTTTTTCATGCTCGATTCCAATGGTTCATTATTGAAAATAATAAACCAAAAAAGTGGGTAAACAAGGTTGTCAGCAACATAGGTAATGAAGAAAGTTATTATTTGCTAGTATCCAATGTGGTAACCTGGCACCACAGTGTAACCCGGATCGTGGTAACCTTGCAACCCGTAAATGATTCTGTAAATTATCCCTAAATTGTTGTATTTCCTTTCAAGTTCTGAAACAAGATTAAGAAGAGGTTCCTTTGTAAATTTCGATTACGTAGTGCACGATGGATTCGAAATGGTTTGAAAACATTTGTGTGTGAAAGAGCGCAAAATTAACAAATCACACCAAACAGCGTTACAATTTCTTTTCTGGTGATGAAAGAACAAGCGAGAATGATTCTTATACCTACCTAGTGTCAAGATAAAGCTTGTGATACAACATGAAAATGTCTCACTGTGTTGCGGACTTGCACTGTGTTTAAAAATAACTACTATGGAACAGTGCCAATATAATCATTTCATCATAGTTAATAACAATAGGGTAAAGACACCAGTTGTTATCGCCATTCGCAAATATGGCACCAGTATTCTTCACTTTAAATTCAATTCATTTTAAAATTAATCAATTCGTCACTTTAAATTTAAGTTTAAAATAATAAGAGTTTGGCGCTACCCTACCAACATGTTTGAATCTGGTGCCATTTGAAAGAGCAGGTTTTTTGCTTCTAATTCCCGCCAATTTCAAGTCCTGAAAATCTTCAGAGGTGTTTACGTTAGTTTTTAAATAAATTGATGGATCACACTGTGCTCAGCTATTCCAGTGACTGTAATCGGAGGCGGGCGTTCTTCCTTTTGGTTTATTATTTTCAGTAATGAACATTTGGAATCGAGCATTAAAAAACAATTCTAACCCCCCCTCAAAATTTCATGGTTTACGTTTCAAGGTATGTAGAATCCCAAAATGCAATTTAAAAAATTCTGTCTGTGAGCACTTTTCTTAGTTACCATGAAAACAAATTGATGAAATTCGGGTTATAGGTTCCGTTTGGGGTCTAGTTGGTCCTCGAAGCTCGGCTTTACTGTCAGTCATCTCTAAGGGGTTCAAAATAGGGGTTGAAATTTCCAGAACGCCTTAGCTCAAGTACTTCCGATAGAAGGGTATGGTTTTTTTTACGTTATTAAATTTTTCTTGAGCTAAACAATTTTTTGAGACCACCCGGAGCATTTACGTCCTGCCGTTCTGGTGCACCCAAAAGCTTCGTCAACACGATCGTGAATCAAACGGTATAATTCCCGCCCGGATATCATCACTAGGGAGCACCTGATAACAATCGAGGATGGCTGTATGAAGTCGAGTTGGTTGTTCTGCGATATTATTTCATTTTTATAAGTGATGGACTATTGGATTTTGTTGGTGGGCACTTCTGAAACTTGAACAAACGTTGAAGTATTATTGATGGGTAAATTATTACACAACGGCAAATTATTACAGACCGGTAAATTATTACACAACAAAGGGGCTGGATTTTGTTGATCGGTACTTTTGCAACTTGAACAAACGTTGATGTATTATTGATGGGCAAGTTATTACACAACGGTTCATTATTCTTGACCACGAGGGTAGGTACTGACCACAGAAAACAGTGATCTACGCAGAAGGGGCACCTGTTGCACTCCAATTCCACAATTTTCCTTCAGAACTTCATTATTTGCGTTTCTATTTGCCATTTTAGGTAGTTACTGATTGTCATCGACAAAATTATTTTAGCAACATTTAACTCGTGATTTAGGTAGGTACCTAGTAACGAGTACGGGGTTAGGTACTAACCTACGGAGGGTCTGCGATCTACGTAATATGTATAGAATAGTACATCTTATATTATATAGAAGGGTTATCTATACGGAGAACTGTGATCTGTAACAGAAGGGTATTCTATACAAAACCGTTCTGTACAAAGTACCGTTGTGCAGGGAATTGCAGCGTTTTTACTTTTATTATTCTCTGTAGCTTTGGATCCAGCCTTGTTTGTCTGGCCTGCTAGAAGGACCAGCTACTTCTGGGGAAGAGGTGGCTTTACGCTTTTTTAGGCTTCTTTAGGCTTCTTTTCAGAATCCAATCGGTTTCCCTTGCAAGTTCTTCATCATCTGTGTTATACAATAGGAGCTTGGTGGTGAGTCTCCTTGTTATTTTTTTTCGTTCGTATTTTTTTTTTCTTTATGCCTTCCAATTCCTTGATGACGGATTTCATTCTAATTTGTGTATGGTTTACATACACACAGAAGCGTAGAATGCAATCGTATAATTCGTTGAATGATGAATAAATTGAGTTTGTCGTCTTGTTGTCGGTCGGTTTGGGTTCCCGTTCTATGTTGCGCAAGCCAAAGTTTGTTTTGAACGTAACACGAATCCCAACCCCCGGGCTCCTCGTTCCCGTCGTTCATCATTGTTTAGTAAACATTCACGGCACACTGTTAACTGTATACATTCATAAGATCTCTGTCCGATAGATGGTTACCTCTCCATGGTTCGCGAGAAACTGCCAGATGGCTAGATGAAGTCCAGTTGGTTGCTCTGTGATATTTATTCGTTTGAAAAATGATGGATCTTTTGGATTTTGTTGATAGGTACTTTTGGAATTGAATAAGCGTTATGCTTCATGAATAACAACAAATAATGATGGCATTATTGAATCCCGCGCATTTTTATGAAATGTTGGGGAGGGGGGGGGGGGAAGCTCGAGGGCAGGTATTGACCACAGAATACAGTGATCTACGCAGAAGGGGCATCTATACAGGTCATTTATTACACAACGGTTTCTAACACCTCGTTTTTATTACACAACGGTTTCATACACAACGTCTTATTACACAACGGTTTATTATTTTCCTTGTGCTTTTATAGTCAAATTGAAATGGAAGCACAGTTTGACTCAAGCAGTAGAAACTGCAATTTGACTCCTGCGGTTGGAGGGATGACAGAGAGGGGCCAACTACGCCTCTTCTTCTCTATGACGAAGGGGTGAGGTGAGAAGAGTGGGGGACACCAGCCCAGATGGAGTCTGGAGGATCTAGGCAATGGTGCAGTTTCCTAACACGTGACAGGATTTGGACGATACTCCTCTCCACTTCTGGTTAGCTTCTAATAATACTACATCAGCTTCATCGCCTATCTGTCAAACCTTGGCTTGGACTCAGCGCTTTCTAACCATTTTGATTACCATTCTATCTTAACCCCAGTGTTGCCCACCACAAACTTAAGTTCGGATCTATTTACGAACCAACAAACTTCTTTTCTCAATTTACGAATTTGTCGATAAATTTGATAAATAGAATTAAATGCGCCGTTCTTTTTAATACATATCCATGAAATAAAAACATTTTTAAGTTGACCTTATTCTTTGATACAATGACCGTAGGTGTAAGCCTTCTACCATAACTCACAAGACTTGTGTCCAACATAGTGGTGGGAAAGAATAGTTCATTTAGGCACCCAAGTTCAGTTAGTTCACTCTGAAAGGAGTAGTTCTTTTGAGTTAGTTCATTAGTTCCTTTCCAGTTCCTTTTTTTCCAATCACAGGACACAAACACTGAACTAGAACGAACATATTATACAATACCAATAGTTCCTGAACGATACAAACTTAGTTCCTTATTCCTTTGAACTGTCGGTTGTTCCGCGATACTATAAACTCCTTACCTAGTATTCACCCCATCTGAACTGCGATCTAAATAACTCTAATGGGTACTATCAACTCCTCATGTGGTGAAGCTACATATGTTAACAATTTCTGTTGCACTCCGGTGTGCCTCAAGGATGTATACTTGGGCCTCTATTGCTTTCCTTGTACGTCAACGACCTCCCTATATTTTTAAAATACTCGAAGTTTCATCAGTAAACTGATGAAACTCTGCTTTACTTGTCAAGTCCACCTGATCTATTACCCCTAGCGATTTCTCAAATCAATTCAGACCTCTCCTCTCTCGCAGCATACTCCCACAATAACTCTCTAAAACTTAAGCCTGGCAAAACTCAGGTCATTGTATTCTCCAAATCTAAATTAAATTCGCTAGGGAGCACCTGATTATAATCAAGGATGGCTGTGGAAGTCGAGTTGGTTGTTCAGTGATATTATTTCATTTGAAAAATGATCGATCTTTTGGATTTTGTTGGTAGATTAACAAACGTTATGCTTCATGAATAACAAAAAATAATCATTGAATTATTGAATCCCGCGCATTTTTATGAAGTGTAGTTCCCCGGCTAGCCCAAATTCTCAATTTAGGGCTTTCCTGGTGGGAGCTCGAGGGTAGGTATTGACCACAGAAAACTGATCTACGCAGAAGGGGCCTCTGTAAGGGTAAATTATTGCACAACGGTTCATTACACAACGGTTTATTATTTACGTTATGCTTCATGAATAATAACAAATAAAATACACTGCCAAGGTGATGGCACAGGAGCTTCCTCGTCACAATCAGAGTGACCCATTATAAAATAGAACAGACTCGGAAGCAAAATAACATAACATTACATTACATTACATTACATTACATAACATTACATAACGTTAAATACACATATTACATAACATTACATTACATAACATAACATTACATAACATTACATGAAATATACATATTATACATAACATGACTTCCATAATACATTACGTCCATTATACATAACTAGCCTGACCGCTCGCTTCGCTCGCTATCCGAGATTCGCTGTACGCAGTATCGTGGAACCAACAAACGACGGAAAAATCCCATACCCTACCGGGTATTTGTGCCCAATTTTATCAAAATCCGTCAAGCCATTCAGGAGTTGACCATGGTCGACCATATTTCCGCTATGGTCAGGGAATTAAAAATGCGCCTACGTTCAACTTGGGAGGCTACCGGATATTGGTGCCAAATTTGGTCGATATCCGTTGAGCAATTCGGGATTCGACCATGGAGGGGCCCATGGATGCGCTGAGGTCGACCGCGGGGGTAGTCCGAAGGGTCGATCGTAGATAGAATTTCACGTAGATTACGAATACGCGATAAAAAATAGGGGTTACCATTTCAATTAACGAAGTTGACCATGGTCGACCATAGTTCCGCTATGGTCAGGGAATTAAAAATGCGACTTTGCACAACTTGGGAGCCTACTGGATATTCGTGCCAAATTTGGTCGATATCCATCAAGCCATTCAGGAGTTGACCATGGTCGACCATAGTTCCGCTATGGTCAGGGAATTAAAAATGCGACGTTGCACAACTTGGGAGCCTACTGGATATTCGTGCCAAATTTGGTCGATATCCGTCAAGCCATTCAGGAGTTGACCATGGTCGACCATAGTTCCGCTATGGTCAGGGAATTGAAAATGCGACGTTGCACAACTTGGGAGCCTACTGGATATTCGTGCCAAATTTGGTCGATATCCGTCGAGCCGTTTGGCCGTGCATAGAAGGACAGACAGACAGACAGAGCGCATGCGCAGGGCGAACCGCTGGCTCTATCATGTTGAAATTTATATGGGACCTCAATGGGCCCTACCCGCTTAATCCCTGAGAATTACATTGAAATTGGGTGAAATCTTTGGTTACTACGGCTGTAACAAGGAAATTGAATCTATTTCACGCCAGCGCATGCGCAGAGCGCACCGAGGGTCCGATCATGCTGAAATTCATACTGGAACTCACTAGGCCTTGTCCAAACAACCCTTGAAAATTTGAGCGAAATTGAATCAAAATTGTGAAAGTTATGCGTGTTTGTTGAATTTAACGTTAGCGCATGCGCAGGGCGTACCGCTGGATCAATCATGTTGAAATTTGTATGGGACCTCAAGGGGCCTTATCCGCACCATCCCTCAAAATTTGAGCAGAATCAATTCAAAATCGTGGAAGTTATGGCTGTAACAAGGAAATGCGGACAGACTCACAGACTCACAGACTCACAGACCCACAGACCGACAGACACGGAACCAAATTTGTTCAGTAGGCTTTGAAACGCAAAATGCAAGTGGAAATTTTGATTTCTGAAGACAAAAATTTTTTGGCTCACGAAAGTGAACACAAGGCTTCCGCTGCTTCGCAGACTCGGAAGCAAAATGATTGAATTATTGAATCTTGCGCATTTTTATCAAACTTTAATTCCCGGGCCGGCTCCAAAACTCGATTTAGGGCTTTCCTGGTGGGGGGGGGGGATCACGAGGGTCGGTATTGGCCTCAGAATACAGTGATCTACGCAGAAGGGGCATCTGTACAGATAAATAATATACCGTTGTGTTATAATTCGCAGCGGTTTTTATTCCATTTTCGGATTCTACATACCTTGAAACGGGAACCATCAAATTTTGAGGAGGGAGGGTTAATTTTTCTTTCCATGCTAGATTCCAAAGGTTCATTATTGAAAATAATAAACCTTTGAAAAGTCGGTCAAGTGTTTTGTTGCCCAAAACAATGGGTAAGAAGAGACCCTAAAATATGGTATATGCGTGATCAATGTAAAATTTCCTTCAAGACCTCCAAGTATTGAATAGCCTTGAGTCTCCCTGTATAGACTAAATGGTCATCTCAGTCGATTCACCTTCTTTGTGACAATTGACTTCTCCCGATGTTCCATTTCTTGATGTCCTCGTTATTCCTTTCATCGAGTCTGACGTCGTTCGAGCAGAGGTCTGATGTTCATACACGCTGATTCAACGAGCTCACTCGGTGACAGTACTGACTGATACCTTACATGTATACACACTTGCAAATTTGCATTGGCGTCACTCAAAAAACATGGTTTGTCGAAACCAGTTGGCAAGATCAGGTATCCATGAAATATGGTTTCCATTCCAGAATTTATGGAAGTCAATACTTGGCAAGTATAATTAGTTTTCGTTGTTAGTGGAAGTTTGCGGGGTTCAACTTGGGCTCGGAGGACATTCATGGAGTCGATGTGGCAACACTGTCTAACGATAAGTAAACGAAATTTCCTAGTCGTGCGTGACCATGAGAGCGAATTTTCGTTGATTGAAAGCAATTTTGAGTAACCATATCGGGTCCAGGGCCTGTTCTATTGAACTATGATACACCTAGGGTGTTGGAATTTCAGTCACCAGTTCGATTCGCTACAATGTGGTTCTGCCTTTTCTCACCTAGGTTTGCTGGCAAAGGCATTTTCCGATAATGTATAAAGGTCGGTCCCTTGACCTTTTAGTCTTGAGGATGAAACGGGGCCAAAAGTGTTCACGCATTGATATTTCGGATAAGAAGATCATTCCTAACGACCCCCTCCCCCCTCAACCCCTCGTATACCAAATAGCACGTCTCGAGGAAAATACGTCGACTCCCTAGGGAAATACTGGGGGGCATTTGAGCGCGCCTGCCGCTCCGCCCTCATAATGTCCTTACAATGATCGCATTCCGAAGAAATACTGAAATTACCTTCCGTCGAAAGTGGAATCGGAAACTGAAAGAAATGGCTTGAGAAAATAGCGTCATGCTAGGTAGCTAAAAATTTCCAAAGCCTTTCTGCGATATGTGTCTACTGGATGTCTCCAAACCTCATTTTCCTCGTGGGTGAGAGGAAGGGGGACGAAAAGTTAAAAGTCCAAGAAGTTCCAGTCATGCAGCATGACCAAATGAGTCAATTTTCCTTCAACCATCGACCCTCCTACAACATTTTTGGTGATCCATAGCAATTTTCGGTGTTTTAGCAACTTTTACACGGGTTGGTGGCAGATGCGTACATGACACTTTCTTGCGTACACAGCATGAAAAGTCGCTTTTGCGTACACCTTTGCGAAAACTCGGGGCACTTGCGTACACTTTTTTCCTTCCCCTTCTTCCCGAACTTCCCTTCACATTTTCTCCAGGCTTAGGACTGGCAGGTGAATCGAACACACCTGCTGTGTTTAAAAGTTGGGTGGTGGCCTGGCAGATTGGTTATTTGACTGATTTGTCACTTGTCGTACCTATAAATGATATTGTTCTGAGATTCTCCACCTACTGAAATTTAGTAACGTATGCCAATCGGGTGAGGCAAGTGTCGAGATCTTTCGACTGTTGGTACAGTTGCATGATACGATCGATTTTCTTGTCGAGAGCTACGTACTTTTGGTTTATTATTTTCAATAATGAACCATTGGAATCGAGCATGAAAAAAAAAATGCTTACCCCCCCCCCCCCCTCAAAATTTGATGGTTTAGGTTTCAAGGTATGTAGAATCCAAAACTGCACTAAAAATATTTCTGTCTGTCCGCCATACGCCGTACGGGCCACTTTTCTTAGTTACCATGAAAAAAAATTGATGAAATTCGGGTTATAGGTTCCGCTCGGGGTCTAGTTGGTCCTCGAAGCTCGACGTTACTGTCAGTCATCCTAAGGGGTTCAAAATAGGGGTTGAAATTTTCAGAACGCCGTATCTCAAAAACTTTCGATTGAACGGTATGGTTTTTTTTACGATAATTTGTCTTGAGCTAAACAATTTTTTGAGACCACCTGGAGCATCATACGTCCAGCCGTTCATGAGCACCAAACAGCTTCGTCAACACGATCGTGAATCAAACGGTATAAATCCGGCCTGGATATCAAAACTACGGAGCATTCTGATTATAATCAAGGATGACTGTATGAAGTCGAGTTGTTTGTTCTGCGATATTATTTCATTTGATAAGTGATGGACTATTGGATTTTGTTGGTAGGTACTTCTGAATCTTGAACAAACGAAGTATTATTGATGGGTAAATTAATACACAATGGCAAATTATTACACACCGGCAAATTATTACACAACGGTGAATTATTACACAACGGTAAATTATTACACCACGGTAAATTATTACACAACGGTAAATTATTACAAAACGGCTCATCTACCCAGAAGGGGCTGGATTTTTTTGATAGGTACTTTTGCTACTTGAACAACCGTTGAAGTATTATTGATGGGTAAATTATTACACAATGGCACATTATTACACAACGGTAAATTATCACACAGCGGCTCATCTACCCAGAAGGGGCTGGATTTTGCTGATAGGTACTTTTGCAACTTGAACAGCCGTTGAAGTATTATTGATGGGCAAATTATTACACAACGATTCTGTCGTGAGTTCCTCCCGGAACCACAACTAGCATATTATTTTAGTTCTCGCAAATATCTCATAAGCCAACTATACTTCTCGCCAAATAAACAGTACAAGTGTGGACACAAGCCACAGGATCCGGTGCACAACCTGGAACCTCAGCAGAAGGATGGTAGGAGAAGACTTCCTGGTCTATATAACCCCGGATCCTACGCCGTTTTCCTCATTCTACACTCTCCTTAAGACGTTGTCTTATCTCTCTCTCTCCTTACCACATCTCTCTCCTAATCCTAAAATATCCAGAACATGGTGGAGGTTCGCCCTTAACCAGAACTGGCAAATTGCCCTAAAAGATCGGTGGAGGTCCGCCCTTAACCGCACACATCCGAAAAGAACCAGGACATGGTGGAGGTTTCGCCCTTAACCAGAACTGGCAAATTCCCTAAAAGATCGGTGGAGGTCCGCCCTTAACCGCACAAATTCATCCAAAAAGATTCGGCTTACGGTGGAGGTCCGCCGTTAACCAGATGCCGACACACTCCCACCTCGCCTCTCGTGGTGAATTTTGCGCCAATTTAAATTCATCAAAGGTTCATTATTCTATCTCCATAGAAGTGGAACCTATACAGGTAAATTATTACACAACGGTTTAGGTAGGTACCTAGTAACGAGTATGGGGTTAGGTACTAACCTACGGAGGGTCCGCGATCTACATAATATGTGTAGAATAGTAGATATATGTTATATAGAAGGGTTATCTATACGGAGACCTGTGATCCGTAACAGGAGGGTATTCTGTACAAAATAATAAACCGTTGTGCAAGGATTTGCAGCGTTTTTATTCTTTTTTCTCCATTCAACCCAAGGTCTGCTCTACGGATTTTATGATCACTGGAAATCGCTTCCGTCTTCAACTTCCGGAGAAGTTTCCAAACGGTTGGATGAGGGGTTTTCATCAGACGGTTGAATTTGGAGTTCCACGACTCAACGACGTTGTTAGTACGGTGTTTCATCCCATGACAGTTCCAAAATCTGCGATCTTCATTTCAAGCCAGTGGTCAGTGAAATAGTCGTGAAATTCCACCAGTTTTCTTGAAGTAGGTGTCGTCGCTTGAATGGCACACCAACCGTCATCTACGTCGTCAACGGGAAGATAGGCTAGCACCACACATCCTGAGGCGCAACCTCACGTTTTCGTTGTTCTTGTAGGTGTAAGTCCTAGATTTAGCACTTTCCGTCACAAACTCTGAGTGAAGTGAAAATGGCATCCGCTCAATCTCGCTGATGGGAAACATGACCGGATAGCATTCGCAGTTGCCTTTTCAAAATCAAGTTTCACTACGTCAGGATTCCACCCAATGCTATTTAAAAACGTAAACACCTTTTCATAAGTTACTTCTTTTTTGTCGGGCTACAAACAAAAAACGATAGGAAAATGTTGGACTCTTGTTCATTCAATCCTACATCGACATGAATTGTGAAAAGTTCAGAAAACTGCTTGCTGCAGCTTTTAAAAGTTCCATCGACGAAAAACCGCGAATATTGTGTCAGTGCCCGCTTACCCTCTGATGTTGCAAACACGAACAGCCGATTGTTCCCCGAAAGATCATCTTTTGCTACGAATGATGACCCATCCAGCGTCATGAGTGCCTGCGGTAAATATATGTCACTGGATGCTGATGGGTCGTGAAGTTGACCATGCTTCTTCCGTCTAACTCTATACAGCTGAGATTTAACCTCGCTGAATTTCGGCAGTTTGGTCACCAAATCGTAGCCTAAGTTCGCAAGCGGAGATATTTCCTCGAAGAATATTTCCTGCAGGGACGACGATTCTTCCACTACCAATCTTTTCTTGACATTTGCCAACGCTTTTCGCATGTCACACTTTGCTGCTTTCGGTACACACTTATGCTCGATCCTACTCAACACTTCGCCGTTAATGCTTTTCAAACTTCCTCTGCACTTATCCTTCTTTTCATTAACACGCAGCCAACTAATAACACCATTTTTACTAATTCGATGTAACCGATATTGGTGCCCTTCGTAAATGACCGAACGTCTGCCTATAGTCGTCACGGTTTCTTCCATCGCGAGACAAAACTTCTTCCTTTTAATGCCGGAAACAAACTGAAGAAATCTCTCGCTATCGAAGGTCAGCAGCGACCTTCAATTCATATTACATAGTGCAATGTACAAATTACGAATAGGCCAGCTGTGTACGCAAGTGTCACCTACCGTACGCAAGTGCCACCAGTTAATGAGGTATACGCAAGTGTCACGTACGAATCTGTCACTACACGTTTTACACATAGGTGAGCTTATTATGATTTAAATTTCCGCCGTACGCCGTACTTCGCACTTTCCTTAGATACCACCTAGAACTTTGCACTGGCAGGCTTCTTCAACAGGAGGGTGAATGAAATTGTATACATTCAGCCCAGATATCATTCCTAGGGACGGAAGAACAATTGGGCATTGGCCCGAGATAATCATTGCTAGGGAGCACCTCATTATATTCACGGAGTATGAAGTCCAGTTGGTTGTTCCGTGATATTATTCTATTTGAAAAATGAAGACTTTTGGATTTTGTCGCTAGGTACTTTTGCATCTTGAACAAACGTTGAAGTGTTATTAGGTAAATTATTACACAACGGTTTGTTATACTATCTACGCAGAAGGGGCATCGTGTACAGGTAAATTGTTACACAAGGGTTTATTATTTACCTTATGCTTCATGAATAACTACAAATACTTACCTAATTAATGATTTAATTATTGAATCCCGCGCATTTGTATGAAACTTTAATTCCCGGGCCGGCTCCAGTACCTACTGCATTTAGGGCCTTCCTGGAGGGAGCTCGAGGGAACTGACCACAGAAAACCGTAATCCACGCAGAAGGGGCATCTATACATGTAAATAATAAACCGTTGTGTAGTCATTTGCAGCGTTTTTTATTGCATTTTCGGATTCCACATACCCTGAAACGGAAACCATCAAATTTAGTGGTTTTATTTTTTTCATGCACGATTCCGAAGGTTTATTATTGAAGATGATAAACAAAACTGCAGCATTTCTGATTTTTTATTGCCAGATATTAACCATTCATGCAATTTTTTGGTTTATTATTCTCAATTATGAACCATTGGAATCGAGCATGAGAAAAAAATTCTAACCCTCCCACAAAATTTGATGGTTTACGTTTCAAGGTATGTAGAATCCAAAACTGCAATAACAAAATTTCTGTCTGTCCGCCGTACGCCATACTGGCCACTTTTCTTAGTTAAAATGAAACAAAATTGATGAAATTCGGGTTATAGGTTCCGCTCGGCTCTAGCTCGTCCTCGAAGCTCAGCGTTACTGTCAGTCATCTCTAAGGGGTTCAAAATAGGGGTTGAAATTTTCAGAACGCCGTAGCTCGAAAACTTTCGATAGAAGGGTATGGTTTTTTTTACGTTATTAAATTTTTCTTGAGGTAAACAATTTTATGAGACCACCCGGAGCATTGTACGTCCAGCCGTTCGTGTGCACCAAAAAGCTTCGTCAACACGATCGTGATTCAAACGGTATAAATCCGGCCCAGATATCATCACTAGGGAGTACCTGATTATAATCAAGGATGGCTGTATGAAGTCGAGTTGGTTGTTCTGCGATATTATTTCATTTGATAAGTGATGGACTATTGGATTTTGTTGGTAGGTACTTCTGAAACTTGAACAAACGTTGAAGTGTTATTGATGGGTAAATTATTACACAATGGTAAATTATCTCACAACGGCAAATTATTACACAACGGTAAATTATTACACGCTAAGAGGGAACTGTGATAGTCTTCCTGTCTACCTATACGACTAAATAAATAAATAAATAAATAAAGGAACAATCGTTCTATGGATACGGTTCATCTACCAAGAAGGGGCTGGATTTTGTTGATCGGTGTTTCGTAACTTGAACAAACGTTGATGGGTAAATTATTAAACAATGGTAAATTATTACACAACGGCAAATTATTACACACCGGTAAATTCTTACATAACGGTAAATTATTTCACAACGGTAAATTATTTCACAACGGTGAATTATTACACAACGGTTCATCAACCAAGAAGAGGCTGGATTTTGTTGATCGGACTTTAATAACCGTTGAAGTATTATTGATGGGCAAGTTATTACACAACGGTTCATTATACTTGACCACGAAGGTAGGTATTGACCACAGAAAACAGCATCCATTTCACTCCAAATCAACAATTTTCCTTCAGAACTTCATTATTTGCGTTTCTTTTTGCCGTTCTAGTTACTGCTTGTCATCGACAGAATTATTTTAGCAACATTTAACTCGTGATTTAGATAGGTACCTAGTAACGAGTACGGGGTTAGGTACTAACCTAAGGAGGGTCTGCGATCTACATAATATGTACATATTATTTAGACGGGTTATCTATACAGAGAGCTGTGATCTGTAACAGAAGGGTATTCTGTACAAAATAATAAACCGTTGTGCACGGATTTGCAGCGTTTTTCTTGATTCCGTGTCTATGTAAATTTTTGTTATTATTCATTTAAATACCTATATTTTACTTGTTATTTTAAATTATTAATTCCATTGGGTTACGCTAAGAGGGAACTGTGATAGTCTTCCTGTCTATCTATACGACTAAATAAATAAATAAATAAATAAAGGAACAATCGTTCTATGGATACTATAAACTCTTCAAGCAGTACTCATTCCCCATCTGAATGATTCCTAATGAACTAAAGGAACTATCGTTCAGTCGATACCATCAACTCCTCATACGGTAAAGGAACTATCGTTCTGTGGATATTATAAACTCCTATGTATTAATTCACCCCATCTATCCCCTAATGAACTAAAGGAACTATCGTTCAGTGGATACCATCAACTCCTCACTGTTCCTGTGAACTACAAGAACTAAAGAATTAACTCAGGCGCCTTGTGAGTGAGTTACGAGTTCTTTAGTTCTTAGTTCATAATGCACAAGCGATAGTTCTTTAGTTCCCCCTTCCTATATCCATCTCTAGATGTCGGGTCCTACTTTTACTCTGTGGTCCTAACGTTCAGTCCTACGTCGAGGAGTAGTTCAGTTGGCGGAGTTAGTTCTTCAAGAGTAGTTCGGTCAGGAACTACCCACCTCTAGTCCAACATCACCCAGGGATGTTTTGAGAGAAAAATGAGCGTATAAATAGGGGTTTTTTTGGTGAACATGGGCTTGTGGGCTTTTGTGATCATTTTTCCATGTTTTATGAAACTATAATTCCTGGGCCGGCTCCAGTACTCGATTTCGGGCTTTCCTGGGGGGAGCTCGAGGGTACGTGTTAAACACAGAAAACAGTGATCTAAGCAGAAGAGGCATCTGTACATATAAATAATGAATCGATGTGTAATGATTTGTAACGGTTTTTATTACATTTTCCGGTTCTACAAACCTTGAAACGGAAGCCACACAATTTTAACGTGGGGGGGGGGGGGGGGGGTTAATATTTTTTTCGTGCTCGATTCGAATGGTTCATTATTGAAAATAATAAGCCAAAATGCATGTAGGTGCTAAAAGCCATAGACCCATTGCTATATTGAAGGTGGGTATTTTCTTAACTATTCGCTAAAAATGGAAGGCCCACCATTTTCCTAGCTGCTTGTGTAACTCACAAAGACGAATATTGTGGTGAACTCACCTCACCACAATCGTCACTCTGTAGCTCCAGCTGCCGACCTCTTCTAAACAAAGGTTGCCATATCCTCCCTTCAAGAAGGGAGTCAGGTAGTTCTTGTACTCACTCTCGTGGAATTCTCCGATATCTGAGAACATCCACAAGCTCGCGTTCGTCGTTATCTTTTTCTAAATGTGGTTAGCAGGTTTATCGTTGCTCTACCGGCATTTCCCCGGGAGACCGCTTTCAATTGACTTTCTCTGTTTCGACGAGCACCGTTAAAACTAAACTGGGATCGTTCCTTTGTTTCCTTCTCTCAGAGCCCATCGAACGTTATCAGTAAACTCGAACATTATCAGTAAAGGCGGTTGCCATAGTTGCGTATCCTAAACATTCTTCTTGGGAAGGCCCAAAAGAAAAATAATTCCCATCCCACCACCCTAACAAAAATCTCTGTGTTGTAACATAATGAATTTCTAAATTACTCATTGTATTCACTGTGAGGTAGTTTAACTGTAGTCAATGATAGGGACTGGGGTGCCGACAGAAAGCTCTTCCTCTAACGCAGTGCTGATTAGGAGCCTTTATTAGCGAACTTTCGAAGAAAGAAATCCGTTTCAGAGCATCCTGAATTCATCCCTAGATTTTAACAAAAATGTAGGTAGGTATGTGTACACTCCCACACACACACACCCGCGCACGCGCGGATGCACATATATGTTCATTCTAGTAGTGAGTATATTCATTCTAGACCAGCCAATATTTAACCGTTACCTTTTTCCAAAAATCTCCGACTGAAATAATGTAAAGGGTGAGTTTGACCCATTATTCAAACTTGTAACAGTGTCGGCTGTTCTCGATACATTTTCTCCTCCGGTGGTGACGGGGTCGCTTGGGGAAGCCTAATCGATATCCCTTCTTAACCGGTGATTATCTCGCTGGTCTAGGAGGGGGACTCTCGAGGGTCTACCCCCACTGTTACACTCTGTCATATGGTAGGAGAGCGTGGTTGGGTACTAGGTATGCGCTGAGCACTTCACCATACTCCATCCACTTTTTGTGGGCTTACCAGAAGGATATGCCCAAAGGTTTCCCAGAAGGATTCCTTCACTAATAACCTGTCCCTTTGATAATACATCTATTGGCTTCCCCACCCCATTTCCCTCCATTTAGAGTGTCAGTATAATTAAAATATACTGAGCTCATGCATTAGAAGGCGATTGATGCCATGTCCCAATTGACAAGTCCCAATAGTTGTTCCATCCCAACGATGGAGGTTGATCACTTAGACTTAGAGGTTGCCCAGATGAGCACAATTCACTGGACAACAACCTCTGACAACATTATCCGCCAATTATACTCGTATGTAGGAGCTTTGTTCTCCGCCAGTAAAATATTATTGAAGTAGTAACATTACTATGGAGGTTAGTCACCTTGAGGTTGGTCAGATGCCTTTTCCTGAACCAAAACTTCATACTACTTTTCATTCCCCCTTTTCCCTCTCATACTTCCCGGAAGTATGCCATGTGGGGAGGAGTGTAACAGCGTGGGCTGTTCTCGATACATTTTTTCTTCCGGTGGAGACGGGGTCGCTTCGGGAAGCCTAATCGATATCCCTTCTTAACCGGTGATAATCTCGCTGGTCTACGAGGGGGACTCTCGTGGGTCTACCCCCACTGTTACACTGTCACAAACTTGAGGTGGAAATCATCCAGTACAGATGCGAAAGAAGACTCATCTTTCAAATCACTCGTAGTGCTCTTTCAAATCATCAAAGAGCGAATCTTTGCTTGTCAAGGGTGAAAATCAAAGAAAAACGCTGAAAATTATTACACAACGGTTTATTATTTATTTATTGATTACTGTTTGCTGCGGTCTATACCGACCCTCGAGCCCCCCCCCCCCCCCCCCCCCCCTCCACAGGAAAGCCCTAAATCGCGTACTGGAACCGGCTCAGGAATTTCAGTTTCATAAAAATGCGTTATTAAAAATTATTGAAATAGCTATTTCTGATGTTTTCCACCAATTTTGGCCCCCAAAACACGAATTACGCTAAATACGCGAATACGCTTTTGGTTTATTATTCTGTGAATAATACACCTATGTATTCGCTCAGCAAAAAATTTTTATAACACCCCCTCAAAATTTTTTCTTTTCCGTTTCAAGGTGCGTAGAATCAAAAAATGCAATGTCCGTCCGCCGTCCGCCGTATCACGTGTACAGGCTTCATTTTTGGTCTAAAAAATTCGTTCTTTCGCACACATGCTCCATTTGGGCCCTAGTTGTGTCCCGAAACTTTTCAGCCCGATCGGAATATACCCAGGGGTGTTATGAGTGAAAATGTGTGTAAAAATAGGTACTTTTTGCGTTTTAGCAACATGTTAGTAAAATGAGCTTTTGAGGTATCGTTTTTCATGTTTTTGGGGACGAGAAGACCGAATATGAAGTCGATTTTGACCAAAGAGTGGAAAATTGAGGTTTATTGATTTTTTATAAGTCAAAAACCTGGAAAATCGTCTGAAATCACCATCAATTTGTAGAACAACACTAGAAAAAGTATCAAGAGGTGGATCAAGACGATTAAATGGTACTATCAATGATCAAAGATAAATAAAGATAATCAAAGATAAGAGCCTACCTACCTAATTCCTGTTTTGGGGGCCAAAATTGGTGGAAACCACCAGAAATAGCTATTTAAATTATTTTATATGAAAGAAACAATAAATAAACAGCCAACGTTTCTGTAGGTACCTTATGTCCAATAGAATAATAAACCCATGTGACAAGGTCTTTGCAGCGTTTTTTTTTCTTCTTTTTTTTCAAATTATCTTTGATCATTGGTAGTGCCATTTAATCGTCTTGATCCACGTGTTGACACTATTTCTAGTGTTATTATACAAATTGATGGTGATTTCAGACAATTTCCCAGGTTTTTGACTCATAAAAAATGTTTTTTGGGAGCTGAACCTTCGTTACAACCTCAATTCTTCACCGACAGAAAAAACGGTACAAAGTCCTTGTCACATGGGTTTATTAATCTACTGGACATACCTACAGAAATGTTGGCTGTTCATTTATTGCTTCTGTCATGTGAAATAATTGAAATTGCTATTTCTGATGGTTTCCACCAATTTTGGCCCCCCAAAACACGAATTACGCGAATACGCCCTTTTTTTTCAAATTATCTTTGATCATTGGTGGTACTACCATTTAATCGTCTTGATCCACGTGTTGACACTTTTTATAGTGTTATTATACAAATTGATGGTGATTTCAGACGACTTCCCAGGTTTTTGAGTCATAAAAAAATCAATTTTGGGAGCTTAACATATGGTAGAACCTCAATTTTCCACTCTTTGGTCAAAATCGACTTCATATTCGGTCTTGTCGTCCCCAAAAACATGGAAAACGATACCTCAAAAGCTCATGTTACTAAAACACAAAAAGTACCTATTTTAGCATGGAACATGCTTTAGCCTTGGACTAACTAGCCAAAAAACGTTACGCGGAATGGAATAATACACATTTTCACTCATAACACCCCTGGGTATATTCCGATCGGGCTGCAAAGTTTCGGCACACAACTAGGGCCCAAATGGACCACGAAGCGTTTCAAATTTACAAATCTGTGGTTCAAAAAATCAAAACAAGAAGGTTTAGCAAGAGCTACATTGCATATTTTTTATGTGGGCATGTGAGGTGTCGTTTACTTACAATGTTTGTTTTTTTTGTCGCTGACTCGATTGCGAGTAATTTCAGTACGTTCAGACTGCCTTATAAGTACCTACTTAAGTATATTGAAGTTCTGCAATATGTCCCTATTAGGCCTATCGATTTCCAATTTACTTACAAAGAAAAATGATTACCCTGACCAAGTTCTGTAGGTATACATTATAATTTAGGTAGGTTTGTTATGAAGGTACGCATAGACGATATAGGTACCTGTCTGTATAACGAACGTTCACAGGTAAATAAGTGGTTGATAAAATGTACCCACTGTTAAAGATGAAATTAGACTGATGTAGGTAGGTAGGTAGGTAGCTATTTCAATAATCAAAAACCAAACATATACATATCTGCCTGTCTGGGTCCCTACAAAAAAACGCTGCAAATCCCTGCACAATGGTTTATTGTTTTGTACAGAATACCCTTATGTTTCAGACCACAGCTCTCTATATAGATAACCCGTCTATATATATATGATATGTACTTTTCTATACATGTATATTATGTAGAGCGCAGACCGCGTTAGTACCTAATCCCGTACTAGTTAATAGGTACTGTCGTGAGTCCCTCCAGGAACCACTCCACCTCACAACTTAAGTTCTCGCCAAACATTGTCCGCAAATGTTAAGTGCTCTCAATAAACGGTACGAGTGGGGAGACAAGCCACAGGATCCAGGGTACACAACCTGGAGCCCCACCACCAACCCCTAACAGGGGATTGGTAGGGGAGGGCTCATTTTCCTATAAAACCCCGGATCCTGCGCCTTTTCCTTCATTCGACACTTCCTCTAGCCAGCTCTCTCTCCTCTCTCCTCCTACCTTGCTCTCTCTCTCTCTCCTTAAAAGATCCTAGATGACGGTGGTGGTCAGCCCATAACCGCCTAGGCACACCTCCCAAAAAGATTCCAGATGTCGGTGGTGATCCGCTCATAACCGCCTGGACACAACTTCCAAAAAGATCCTAGATGTCGGTGGTGATTCGCTCATAACCGCCTAGGCAAAAACCTTCACCCAAAAAGATCCCAGACGTCGGTGGTGATTCGCTCATAACCGCCTGGGCATTTCCCTCACACCACCGTGATGCCAATTTTAAATTCATCACAGTGGTGAACCCGACGTTCACTCAACCTTCCTCCTTCTTCCCATTTCAAGTGTCAAACCCAGTCCAGTCACATTTTAAATTCAGTCAGTTGAGTCGAATGTCAAATTCAAATTCCAAATTCAGTTCAGTTTAACTTCGCAGTTTCAAGTGCCCACTCGCCCGGAGACCACAACCCTCTAGCATCTCCGCTCAGCCGCACCACCTCCCCCGATTTTTGTGAATTTCGAATTTGATATTTTAAATTGAAAATTTCGAATTTCAAGTTTCAGTTTAACATACCTGGACCATGGCCCCGGACGCTCAATCACCTTCGCTCCTCCGTCCGGCCACACTGCAGCCCCCCACCGCCCCGGCGTCGGACGCGACAACCACTGTCGCCAACCCCGGATCCGCTGCAGCCGCCGCCGCCGACGTCATGACCGCCTCTGCGTCATTCCCTCTCTCATTACCACCCTTCTATTCTCACGACCCTGCTCTGTGGTTTTTCCAGGTTGACGCAGCGTTCTCGGCCGCCGGCATCCGCAGCCAGAAAACCCGCTACTCTCGCATCATCTCCCTACTGCCGTACGACATCCTCCTACAGACGTCGGACATCTCCCCCGACGCCGCCGCTGCGTACGACGACCTCCGCGGCCGCCTCATCTCGCTCTACCAGCCGTCGAAAATCGCAAGAGTCGCCGCCCTGTCGCAACCACAGCACCTCGGCGACATGAAGCCCTCCCACCTCTACCGACGCCTGCGACACCAGCTGCGTGATATTATGACCGCCGACATCGCCCGAACCTTCTGGCTACGAGCGCTCCCCCACCCTATCCAAATGGCGCTCGCCAGCCACCTCGACGGCCCGGACGAAGCCCTCCTACGGCTCGCGGACACGGTCCACGATCTCGCCGCATCCGCATGCGTCGGCGAAATTCGCTCCCCCCGCAACGCGCCCACCCCTCGCCAGCGGGAAGATTTCCCCCACCGTCGGCGCCCCCTCTCCTCGGACCGACGTCGACCCCCCTCCACTGAGCTCCGCCGTTCACCCTCCACGGAGAGCCGCAGACCCCCTTCCACGGACCACCGAACTCGGCCGACCACCGGCCCCACTTCCGGACCAACGGCGCGACGTCTCCCCTGATCGCCGGGCCTCCGACGCACGCCCGACACGCCGGACCCGTCCCGCCTACCTTCCCGCCGACCCTCCCCACCGATGTTTCTACCACGTCAACTTCGGTGGGGAGGCGCGCAAGTGCCAACCCCCCTGCTCCTTCACCCCCGGGCAGGGAAACGCCGACGCCCGTCGGTAAACCCGGCGGGCCCCCCTCCTCGCTCCCACGGGGGGGACCCACCTCATCCCCCCCCCCGGCCTGCATCTCCGCCACCACTACAACCGCTCCCCCACCCCGGACCGGATCGCAACTCAACCTCCACCTCTCCTACGCCGCCGCCACGGCCGCCAACCGCTCTGCTGCGCCTCGCTGCGCCGCCGCAACCCCCTCCCCGACAACGCCCGTTCCCCCACCGCGGAACGTCAAACCAAACCCCCTCTCCGGCGCCGCCGCCACGGCCGCCAACCACCCTGCCCCACCTCGCTGCGACGCCGCCACGCCCGTTCCCCCTCCACGGAACGCAAAACCCCCCGCGTCTCCTTCGCAGGGGACGCCTCCCCACCATCACCGCAGCAATCCCGCCCCTACGCCACGGCTACCAACACCACCCCACGAACCTACGCAGAGGCCGCCCGCCAACCCCCTCCTCCGCTCCAACCGACGCCGTTCTGCCGCACGCCACCCCTGCCCACCAACGGCTCTTCATAAAATTCCGGCGGACCAATGTGCCCTTCCTGATGGACACAGGGGCGGCGCTCTCTATTTTCCCCAACTCCCTACTCCGTCGTCAGGCGCGCTGCCACCGTCAGACCCTCTACGCCGCCAACGGTACCACCATTCCCTCCTACGGGAACTACCACTCGTCCGCCCACCTTAACGGTCGAAATACGAGTGGATTTTTACCGTGGCGGACGTAGAGAAGGCGATCCTGGGGGCCGACTTCTTGGCATACTTCGGCCTCCAGGTCGACGTCAAACACGCGCGCCTGATAGACCCCTCCTCCAACACGCCCATCCCCGGATACATCAACGCCATACAGAACCCCCCCAACCGTTTTGAAACCCACCTCCTCAACTACCACCCCGAGCGCCGCCCCTCCTCCCACCTAGTGTCCGTCAAACACCATATTGAAACCACGGGCCCCCCCCTCTCCGCAAAGGCTTCACCCCCTCCAGCTGCAACAAGCGCGAGGACATTTCGACCGGCTCATCGAGGATGGCATCGTCCACCCTTCCAGTTCTCCGTGGGCCTCCCCCCCCATATTGTACAGAAACCCAACGGAGACATCCGCCCCTGCGGCGATTACCGCCGCCTCAACTCAAAAACAACCCCCGACCTCTACAACGTCCCCCACCTCCGCGACTTTTCGTCCCACCTCCACGGCACCAAAATTTTCTCCACCCTCGACATTTCACGCGCTTTCCATCACATAAACATTTATCCCCCTGACATACCGAAAACGGCTATTATCACACCGTTCGGCCTTTTCGAATATGTGAAAATGGGATTTGGCCTGCCAAACGCTGCCCAAACATGGCAGCGCTATATGGATACTATTTTACGCGGCCTCCCATTTGTGTTTTGTTTTTTGGATGGTGTATTGGTAGCCTCCCGTACACCGGACGAACATTTCGAACATCTCCGTCAAATTCTCCACATCTTCTCCTCCGAAGGACTCCAAGTCAACACGGAAAAATGCGTCCTCGCCCAACCCGCGGTCAACTGCCACTGACACGTCGTCTCAGCCGCCGGGATCATGCCACTACCGACAAGGTGAAGGCGATAACGGAATTCCCCCAACCCCATACCGTCACGGAACTCCGCCGTTTTTTAGGTATGTTAAATTTTTACCGCCGCCACATGAAACACTCAGCCCAACACCAACAACCCCTCATAAATGCAATACCCCAGCCAGCCAAAAAAAACGATAATCGCCCCATCACCTGGTCCCCCGAATTAACTTCCGCTTTTAATGCCTGTAAAAAGGACTTATCGGACGCCGCTCTACTTGCCCGCCCCGATCCCCACGCACCCCTTTCCATCACCACAGACGCCTCTGATTGGGCCATAGGGGCAGTTTTACACCAGCACACCGGCGCCACCCACCAACCCATCGGCTTCTTTTCTAAAACGCTTTCCCTCACTCAAAAAAATTACTCAACATTCGACAGAGAACTTCTCACCATCCACGAAGCCATCAAACACTTTCGTGACTTCGTGGAGGGCCGGCAATTCTCTGTCATTACTGACCATAAGCCCCTAACACATGCTTTACTACAAAGCCGCAAATCCGCCTCGCCTCGTCGCCTCCGGCAGCTCGAATTTATCGGTCAATTTACAACCGATATTCGATACCTGCCGGGGGCCGACAACTGCGTGGCGGACGCGCTGTCCCGCCCCACCCCCTGCCGGTGGCGGAATTACTGCCCTTCCCTTCTCCCCAAATCCTCAAATCCCACCAAACCCCCCAATCCGATCCCGCCCTCGCCAACCTCATTGCCGCCTCCAAATTGGAACAGCTGCCTGTGCGACCTCAAAAATCGGTGCACATAAAAAAGCTACCAAACGAAGGCGACATCGTTCCCAGGCGTGTGCGCTAAGTCAGCACTACGCCTCACCGCGGCAGGGCTCTTGAAACCGTAGACAAAGAAAATCGGGGCTGTCTTCCCCGGTTACTCGATGAGTACGGAACTCTCCGCGATGAGCCCAGCGCGAGTTTTATAAACTATTGGTGCCATCCGAAGAATGGGAAAGCCGGCCGTGGCGGATTGACGCCCCCACGCCCTAAAACGTCGAACGTCCGGAGGTAGCGACTCTCGGACGCCCCGTTCTACTGGAGGCCCCCTTCCCAACGCTGCTGCCGCCGTCTCCGCCGCCGAAACGGACAATCCTCCGGGCACGAGTGCGCGGGCGCGGGTGGAAACGAGGCTGGAGAGCTTAGGAAAGACCAAGGTATAATAAAGACAATAATTAACTACAATAAATTAATCATAGCTTAAGCAATACGTACAATACATACATACACAACATATATCCAGTGCTTTCCTTTGCTAACTCCTTGTCCCCGGCGATTCGAGTGGGTATCCAGGAAACTAGTAAGGCGTGGGAACTCTCCGGCAAAGGCCATTAGCCTGCCGGAAGACCGGCCCGGAACCGAATAATATTCAGATTCTGGGATACAAATCCTGCTACTTACACTGCCGCCCCTCGACCTCTGGTGCGACGTAACGGCCGACTCACCGCGCCCTTACGTCCCACCAGACCTCAGGCGGCAGTTGTTCCTACACTACCACTCCCTCCATCATCCCGGCATTCGGGCGAGCCGGGACCTCATCAAATCACGGTACTTCTGGCCCCACATGAACACAGATATCCGTAACTGGGTTCTAGGGTGCCAGAAGTGCAAACAGTATAAGGTCTCGGCTCACCCCCATGTTCCTCCTCAACCCTTACCCGACTCCCTCCGGTGGGAACATATCCACCTAGATCTTATTGGCCCCCTTCCCCGCTCCGAGGGGAAGAAATACTGCCTCACCATGATCGACCGTGCAACAAATTGGGTACAATGTATACCACTTGCCCATATTACCGCGGACGCCGTCGCCGCGGCCTTCCTCAATAATTGGATCAGCCGCTACGGCTGTCCGCGGACAATCACGGTCGATCAGGGGAGGCAGTTTGAGTCCGCCCACTTTTCCGATCTCCTCCGTTCCCTCGGGATCCAAAAAATCCGCACCACTCCCTATCATCCTCAATCCAATGGGAAAGTAGAGCGGTGGCACTCCGTCCTTAAACAGGCTATCTCCACCTCATCTACATCCCCCTCCTGGACCAAAACACTCCCATACGTTCTTTTAAGCCTCCGCACAGCCGCCCGTCCTTCAGACAACACCAGCCCCGCTCAACGGGCATTTAAAGACCCCCTTCGCTTGCCCGCCGACATCTTCCTCACAGGTAACACCCCGTCAATTAACAGGGAACCACTTCACAACACCACACCCATCAATGACACCTCATACCCAAAACGATTCCACACCGCCACTCACATGTACCTGAAAGAGCCCGGCATCCACAAAACATTTCAACCCCTCTATGCCGGGCCCTTCCCGGTCGTCCGCTCCACACACACCACGGCTACCCTGTTAATTGACGGGAAGCCCCACACCGTACCCCTCGCCCGATGCAAACCAGCCCCAGTCCTCCCCGAACAACCTCACCACACAAATACCCCTCTCACCCACGCACCTGCAACACCTCCCATCTCCTCCATCTCCCTCACCGGACCCCGACGTCGCCGCCGCTCTCCGCGACGTCCCGGGTACCGGCTCGCCACAGCTCAACCCCTTCACCGCCTACCTGGCGGTGAAGGGGCCCCTCCACCAGTCTTCACCAACGTAAAGACTGTTGGAGGGTGTCGCCATTCTTCAACACCATCACACCTCCTACCATTCACACTTCCACACCCTAACCACACTCATTCCGTCACCGCACCTAAAAAACGGCGGATTTCCGTGTACCCCCCAAATTGTGAACCCACCCCACCCACCCAAGCCCTGTAACCATTTTATATGGCACTATTTGTACATACCTGCTGTAAATAACTATACATATCAACTATCGCCTATAACTAATTACTAACTAATGCTTACTATACTACCATGTCATCACTCATCATTGTACATACCTCCACTACCTCTAAGTCATATGCTACCCACCACCATGTAAATACTTACCTCAATTGTACATAAGCCCTAATACTCACCTTCATGTATATACTTCACCATCCATTCCAACTTCTCACCCTCATTGTAAATATCTTCGCCACCCCTAGCCCTTGTACACCTTGCCTAGTTTTAAGCTCCTTGTTGCCTAGTCTGTAAGCACGCCATGTTACTAGTCTTAAGCACCGCGCCCTCAGCCCCATTGTAACCCTTTGCCTTCAGCACCACTCCTGTTTGCCTTGGCCTTCAGCCCCCCTGTAACTTTCTGCCTTCAGCCCCCATCTGTACCGTAGCCCTCAGCTTGTCAAATTTTTGCTCGAACTGGGGGGACCTCTGTCGTGAGTCGCTCCAGGAACCACTCCACCTCACAACTTAAGTTCTCGCCAAACATCGTCCGCAAATATTAAGTGCTCTCAATAAACGGTACGAGTGGGGAGACAAGCCACAGGATCCAGGGAACACAACCTGGAGCCCCACCACCAACCCCTAACAGGGGATTGGTAGGGGAGGGCTCATTTTCCTATAAAACCCCGGATCCTGCGCCTTTTCCTTCATTCGACACTTCCTCTAGCCAAGTCTCTCTCCTCTCTCCTCCTACCTTGCTCTCTCTCTCTCCTTAAAAGATCCTAGATGACGGTGGTGGTCAGCCCATAACCGCCTAGGCACACCTCCCAAAAAGATTCCAGATGTCGGTGGTGATCCGCTCATAACCGCCTGGACACAACTTCCAAAAAGATCCTAGATGTCGGTGGTGATTCGCTCATAACCGCCGGGGCATTTCCCTCACACCACCGTGATGCCAATTTTAAATTCATCACAGGTACCTATCTAAATCAAGAGTTAAATGTTGCTAAAATAATTCTGTCGATGACAAGTAGATACTAAAACGGCAAAAAGAAACGCAAATAATGAAGTTCTGAAGGAAAATTGTTGATGTGAAGTGAAATAGATGCCCCTTCAGCGTAGATCACTGTTTTCTGTGGTCAATACCTACCTTCGTGGTCAAGTATAATGAACCGTTGTGTAATAACTTGCCCAACAATAATACTTCAACGTTTGTTCAAGTTGCAAAAGTACCGATCAACAAAATCCAGCCCCTTCTTGGTTGATGAACCGTTGTGTAATAATTTACCGTTGTTTAATAATTTACCGTTGTGAAATAATTTACCGTTATGTAATAATTTACCATTGTGTAATAACTTGCCGTTGTGTAATAATTCGCCATTGTGTAATAATTAACCCATCAACAATACTTCAACGTTTGTTCACGTTGCAAAAGTACCGATCAACAAAATCCAGCCCCTTCTTGGTAGATGATCCGTTGTGTAATAATTTACCGTTGTATAATAATTTACCATTATGAAATAATTTACTGTTGTGTAATAATTTACCGTTGTGTAATAATTTGCCGTTGTGTAATAATTTACCATTGTGTAATAATTCACCCATCAATAATACTTCAACGTTTGTACAAGTTTCAGAAGTACCTACCAACAAAATCCAATTGTGCATCACTTATCAAATGAAATAATATCGCAGAACAACCAACTCGACTTCATACAGCCATCCTTGATTATAATCAGGTACTCCCTAGTGATGATATCTGGGCCGGATTTATACCGTTTGAATCACGATCGTGTTGACGAAGCTTTTTGGTGCACACGAACGGCTGGACGTACAATGCTCCGGGTGGTCTCATAAAATTGTTTACCTCAAGAAAAATTTAATAACGTAAAAAAAACCATACCCTTCTATCGAAAGTTTTCGAGCTACGGCGTTCTGAAAATTGCAACCCCTATTTTGAACCCCTTAGAGATGACTGACAGTAACGCTGAGCTTCGAGGACGAGCTAGAGCCGAGCGGAACCTATAACCCGAATTTCATCAATTTTGTTTCATGGTAACTAAGAACAGTGGCCAGTACGGCGTACGGCGGACAGACAGAAATATTTTTATTGCAGTTTTAGATTTTACATACCTCGAAACGTAAACCATCAAATTGGCGGGGGGGGGGGGTTAGATTTTTTTTTTTTTTTTTTTTCATGCGCGATTCCAATGGTTCATTATTGAAAATAATAAACCAAAACTAATGACAAATATCTAGATAGTTTATGAGTAAACAAACCAGGAGCGTAGCGTGCCTCTGGTGACGGGGGTACCGCAATAAATTCCACCCCCCCCCCCCCCACCAACATTCACACTTCCTCACACACTCTAAAAATGTAAATGTGAAGCAGTTCTTAGCAAGCTGTTTGTCAAAGGAATTTTATGATATTATTGATCTTCCAAATTCATTAGAAATAATTCATAACATTCCCTTGCAAACAAAATAAAAGGTTTTTCGAACTACAGCCTGATAACCATTGGTACCTATTGTACCTATGTTTCAACAGTGAAATGCCGAGTGTACTCACGGTTACGTTCCTTCACAACTCTCTTGAAATCAGGCAACGCTGAGGTTGACCGGCCGGCTCTGATGATGTCGTTCTTTTCGCTAAAACTAGGAGAACTTAACGAACGCCGAACCACGGAACAATTAACGCAACAACTATCCATTTTAGGAGGAGACTAGGACACTGGGAAAGATTCGAATTCAAACAACTAAACCTGAAATTAGGAACAATTATTGTGAAAACTACAAGTAATAAAATTATGAGAAAACAGGCCGTCGTAAGAATAGCTTCCGAAAAGCAAAATGGATGATAGTGACACTAGAAGTTGTCAAAATTTTTTTCTCGAGTTTTTAATTGATACTAGCTACAATCGATCCATACGCCAGTATCGCTCCTCACCAAGATTGGATACGCTGGATATTTGCGCTAGCCCAACTTACAACACAGTCTCCTGAAGATGTGTAAGACACTCACTCACACACGCAAACACACTCACACAGACGATGTAGAGACACACACACATTGGATTCTGGGCCTCCGCAGGACTGGTAGCGGTACCCCAGCGACCTTGAGATTTCAAATATTCGAAACCTGCCGAAAACCATATGATTCTAATCGACTAATCGATACTTGGCTGTTTTTCGTCCATGACTGGCAGACATGGAGGTTGGAGGATAGTTCATGGAGGGAGAGTCATGGAGGATGGAGTTATGAGTGGACAATTCAAATTGCTACCTACCTACGGAATGTAATTTTTTTCATTTGTCGTGTAGGGTAGCGCCGATACCCCCGGTACCCCTGACGCTACGCGCCTGAAACAAACCTACTCCAATCGATTAACTGCTCGAATCCACTTCTCTCTTCTATCTTTTTCATAAAATTCCCCAGGGAAGCATCATAAAACAGCCCTGGAATTGGCTTTTCTATTGCGACAGCCAACAATACAACAGAGCAATAATGGTACAAGAATTTACCATGTTGATTAGGTTTTTGTCAAAAGTCAGAACACTAAAGTTTTGAAATAACAAACTTGAACACAGCGAAAAACTGTTCACGTCAGTGAAATGTTCAGTAACCTGTTTATTTCCTTTCTTCTTCCGCTTCGATATTGACTTTTATCGGCCATGATAATAACACAGAGTGGTGGTTTCATGACGTTTTTATTGAACAGATAATTATGCGAAATAATGCTCATTGGCCGCCCATTCAGCTAAATACAGTAGAAACATGGGTTCCACCAAGACCTTGATACGTACGCCATAGATGCGCGAAATCCCCACGGGTAGCGCATTTCAGTCGCTATGCACGGTGCCTAAAGCCCTTAAGGCTAAATGTCACGACGTTTTGGTGAGAATCTGTGATAAGAGATGGCAGCACCGTCGGGGCCAAATTTTGTCTACTTCTCATTTGAAAACGGAGCGAGATATTTCAGTTCGGAAAACGGATTTCTCATCAATATTCACGTAGAATTCTGGGTAATTGGTTTAAAAAGTGTGCAAAATTTTTTTGCCCACTGTTCCAAAAAATGTTTGTTCGAATTTTGAACATTTTCAAAAAGTGGCCTTATAGGCACTTGCATTGGACTCTAGAGAATACAAATCCGTTTTCAGAATTTTTCTAAATTGACTGTAGCCGTCGGATTCTCGTTTCCAGGATTTTGGGTACAAGGGTCAAGATCGAGAGCTTCTGCCTCCTTGTGGGGGTAGAGAGATCTTGGCCACCTCAGGCATTCCCACTTTTCAACTTCCCTGTCCTGACTCTGAATGAATAGGATGTATAAGTAAATTGGCACAGGAAGTGGGTTAAAGTTTTGTCAACCGTTCCAAAAACGTGTAGCTACTATGTTGAAATTTGAACGTTATTGAAAAATGACCCTGTACTTTGTTGTCACACTCAAACGAGTTGGTTCAAGGTGTTCACATTTTTGCCCCATGTTTAAAAACTAAGGGATGAAGGTATTGTTGGATGTTGGAAAATTACCTAGTCATTATACCTAGTAAATTACCAAGTGAAATTATACCTAGTCATTGTTGTGATTAGTTGCAGGTAGCGTTGGTTGCATTAGTTGGTTCGGAAACAACAGCAAATATCTTGCCCTCTTTTCCAATATTCATAAAACATCTGTTCAAATGTTGAACATTTTTGAAGGGCTTCTATGACTAGCCTTTACGAAGTACAAAACCGAGTAGGTACCTACTAAATTTTAAGATATAGGAAAGCAACCGTTGTGATTGCGTTTTTATAATTTGAATTAGTTCAAGTAAACTAGCTGGTTTGGAAAGTTTACATTTTTTGCCCCCTGTTCAATAAACCGTTTAGCAGGAAAGTATCAGTTCAAATTTTGAACATACTGGAAAGGAGACAGGAAGTAAGTAACCAGCTTCTGTAATACGAATTATGAAAGGTACTAAAATGATTATTATTAGTTGTACGTAATTGTAGATAACGATAACCAGAATACGAATAATTCCTTCTTAGTTGAAGAGGAGTCACCATACCTCTTCCCTACCGACTTTTTTTCTTCAGGTTGTTTTGAAGCGTTCTCAGAAGGACTTAGAGTCCTACAATAATTATTTTCGATCCCCCCTCCTCCCAATCACCACCACGCTCACTCTCATGAGTTTACAGCACAGCTGCACATTCAGGATTCAGTTCACTGAGGCAGCGCGGATTACACCAGTAATTATTTTGCTGTTGACGTGATCTTGTTTTGGACATCCCCTCAAAATTCTTTCTTTTACGTTTCAAGGTGCGTAGATTCCAAAGAAGCTGCGAAGTCCTCGTCACTTGGGTTTGTTATTCTATTGGACATACCTACAGAAATGTTGCTGTTCACTTATTGTTTCTTTCATGTGCAACAATATTGAAATGGCTATTTTTGATGGTTTCCACCACTTTTGGCCCCCCAAAACACGAATTAGGCTCGACTTTTGTTTACAGATTATCTTTGATCATTGACAGTACAATTTAATTGTATTGACTCACCAGTTGATACTATTGAGGTTTTATTATACAAATTTATGGTGATTTCAGACAATTTCCTAGGTTTTTGACTCATAAAAAAATGAATTTTGGACGCTGAACCTTCATTACAACCTCAATTCTTCACTCTTCGGTCAAAATCGACTTCATATTTGGTCTTCTCGTCCCAAAAAACATGGAAAAAGATACCTCAAAAGCTCATGTTACTAAAACAACAAAAAATACCTATTTTATAGCCATTTTCAGTCATAACACCCCAGGGTATATTCCGATCGGACTGCAAAGTTTCGGAACACAACTAGGGCCCAAATGGAGCCTTTGTGCGAAAGAACGAAATTTTCAAACTGAAAATGAAGTAGTTATGAGTGATACGGCAGACGGACATTGAATTTTCTGAATCTACGCACCTTGAAACGTAAAAGAAAGAATTTTGAGGAGGTGTTATAAAATTTTTCTGCTGAGCGAATACATGGGTGTATGATTCACAGAGTAATAAACCAAAATGCAGTGTCCGTCTGCCGACCGCCATATCATGCGTAACTGTTTCATTTTCGGTACATATAAAACATTCGTTCTTTCGCACACATGCTCGATTTGGGCCCTAGTTGTGACCTGAAACTTTGTAGTCCGATCAGAATATACCCAGGGGTGTTATGTGTGAAAATTTGTGTACAAATCCTTTTTTTTTTTGGTGTTTTAGTAAAATGAGCTTTTGAAGTATATTTTTCCATGTTGTTTAGGGCGAGAAGACCGAATAGGAAGTTGATTTTGACTAGAGTGAAGAACTGAGGTTGTAACGAAGGTTCAGCTCCCAAAATTCTTTTTTTATGAGTCAAAAACTTGGGAAATCGTCTTAAATCACCATCAATTATTGTATAATAGCACAAGAAAAAGTGTCAACGTTGAATCAAGACACTGAAATGCCACCATCAATAATCAAAGATGATCTGAAAGAAACGGAGCGTTCCAGTTGTCTTCCGTTTCGGCGGTTTGCCCCCCCCCCCCCCCCCCTCGAGAACGATCTCTGGCTAAACATATATATTATGTTTATTGATCATTGCGATCAAATATTTTGTAACAAGTTTTAATTTATTTTACAAGGAGCTCCTTCTATTAGGTTTACTTCTTTAGTTTGATTTCCATTTGGAAAAAGCAGTTTTCAATAATTGCAATTATTGAACAATTATTTCAATATAAAAACTCAAAGAGACTTTGGTTAATTGGTAGTTCAATTTTTTACGAACGCTCCTACCTGGTCTCAACACCCTCAGAATGAATAAGCGTTGCGGTGCATATTTTGTTGACGCGTGGGGTGATTAGTGCATAATATTTTGTTTTGGTGTGGGGTCATCCACAATCAGCTCCCGAGGTACATGATTATAAACCATTGTGGTTCCCTCGAAAAAACCGTTGCGTGTCCATCAGGGAACCACCCGTGGAGCCATTTACATCAATGTGAATCCCAATAATTCTTGACCTAAAAATACACATCATTTTATTCACCTACGTAAAAATATTTTATTGTTATAGTAATAATAAAAACCATTGGACTCGAGGTCCAAAAATGCATACAAGAACGTTATCCTCGAGATGCATAATATTTGACTCCTTGTGATTACTTACTTCAAACATGCACAATTTCAGTCGGCACTCGACCTACAGTGAGTTTATTTTATTTTTATTTTTTGTCAAATTTATAGGTCATAGGCATGGTGAAACCGAGCATTATTGCTAGTACTTATCTATCTAAACGCATTTCGTTTCAAATTCGCCAAAGGTACTTTCCGAACCAACTTAGTGCAACGAGTGACTAGGTATGTAGCCACTTTTCAATAACGAAAATTCATTCCAATAGGTAGGTAGGTACCTATTAGTTTAAACCGATTTCTGAACGGGGGGGGGGGGGGGCAAAAATTAGCAGTTTTTCTGTGCAAATTTACAACTGCATCAAATTCATTGGACGTCAGGGAAGTTCAAAATGGGAATGTCTAAGGAGTCCAAGAACTCTAAATGCCCTCATAGAGATTGCCCATGACCTTGATAGTTCATGACCTTTGCCAGCAAATCCTGGAAGAAGGTTCTTATAACGTAATAACATAAATAAAGCCACTTTCGGAAGTTTTCAAAATTTTAACTTTGCCTAACAGTTTTTTGAACAGTGGGCCAAAATGAGCATACTTTCTGAACCTACTATTCCTAGTGCAACTACGAACTAAGAGAAATACCCGTTTCAAAAAATGATCGAAATTTGAACAATCACCTACTACCCAAGAGTTTATGAACAGTTGGCAAACATTTGCACACTTTCTGAAACAACTAAGTAGTGTTATATATAGCGCAAGTAGGTGTGAGAACACTTTCCGAATATGGTTACCGTGTGAACAAATAGTTGTAGAAATAACAATTTTTTGAACATGGACAGAAATTTGCACACTTCCTGTGCCAGTTTATTACTGCATCCAGTTCATTCAATATAAGGAGAGGGAAGTTGAAAAGTGAGAATGCCTGAGGTGGCCAAGATCTCTCTACCCCCACAAGGAGGCAGAAGCTCTCGATCTTGACCCTTGTACCCAAAATCCTGGAAACGAGAATCCGACGGCTACAGTCAATTTAGAAAAATTCTGAAAACGGATTTGTATTCTCTAGAGTCCAATGCAAGTGCCTATAAGGCCACTTTTTGAAAATGTTCAAAATTCGAACAAACATTTTTTGGAACAGTGGGCAAAAAAAATTTGCACACTTTTTAAACCAATTACTCAGAATTCTACGTGAATATGATGAGAAATCCGTTTTCCGAACTGAAATATCTCGCTCCGTTCTCAAATGAGAAGTAGAATAACATTGATTCATTTTGGTGCTGCCACGTGGTGGCGGATTTTGCAACTAAACTCGTTGCATTTAGCCTTAATCTTTATAAACCTCGACCGTAGGCACAGAAAAAACGCTGCAAATTATCACAACGATTTATTATTTTGCCTGTATAGATAGATGCCTACTTCTGTGTTGATCACTGTTTTCTGTGGTCAGTGCCTACCCTCGAGCTCCCCCCAGGAAGGCCCTAAATCGAGTAGGATCGCAAAATTCAGTGGTAGTTCTGAAGGTACATTTTTATTTGGAGAGAAAAATATTTGATTCCGGCTGGGATTCGATCCTGCGACCTTCAGTATAAGATTCTACTCGTATTCCACTCCACTGAGCTACGGGGAGACACGGGTAGAGGCAAGTGGTGTGCGCTATCATCTCTGCTTGATGCCTGCATATACGCTGGACTTTAGGTCAAATTCAAATTTTATGGCAACATCTAGAATGCTCCTGATGGTCTCTAAAATTCAGAAAAAAATCAAACTTCTAAAACCCACACCTCAAAATACAATTTTCGGGGTAGGGATACCTACTCTACATAATTACAACACCTATTTTTCACCCCTTAGAGTTGACTGACAGTAACGCCGAGCTTCCAGAACCAACTAGAGCCCAAACGGGACCCATGTACCAAATTTCGTGCCTTTTGGTGCTGGGAAACTAAGGATAAAGCCGCGTACGGCGGACGGGCGGAATTTTTTAAATTGGATATCTTTGTATTCTACGTCCCTTGAAACGTTAACCATGAAGTTTTGGTGGGGGTTAACAATTTTTTTCTCGTGATTTCAAAGGTTTATTATTGAAACTAGTAAACCAAAATAGTATATGTATTGTCATAGAATAGGTGCGCCCGACCGAAAGTTAACTAACTAAATTTTGGAAATAGTAGAGTGACAAACATGGAGACTTGAGCGATAAAAATTGAATTAGGACAACATTCCGTTCCAATTTAGGAGGAATAAGCACACTGAAGGCAACTTGAAATTGGTAGTTGCACGTCAAGAAACTTGGAGTATCAAAATTTGTCAAAATATCTAGTTATTGTAAGCTTCGAGATTCTGTCGATGGATCCCTCATCGGCTTCTGCAGAAATGTTTGATCCTAGATCAAAACCTATGTTATCTTCTTTTTGTTGGTCTCACAATATTTTGAAATTACTTATACCTAGTAACAGCAATAAATGACAGTGTTGTTGTTTCCGCTTTTACTAAAGATAATCGATAGTTTTCCAGTTTAAAGTATATACTATAATCTTTTCAACTCAGGCACCCGTGAATAGCCATCATTCTCACGTTAAACGGATTGGAGTTCATTACTGGGAAAGCTCCTTTTCCAACTAGCTAATCGAAGCAAATAACGAAGGTATGAGGACGTCGTTGAAATCAATGACGCTAACCGAATGAGTTTCTAACAGGAATCACCTTTAAAATCGGTCTTTGGAGAATGATCTTAGCCCTTCAGTAATTATCCTTCATTACCAGCGAGGCAGAAAACCAATTAAGATAACTGGTTTCCTATCAGGCTTCAGAAAAGAGTTATTTTGCACGAATAACTCTGGAGTTATTAGAGGTTAATTCGTTAACCAATCAAAATTCAGACATACCGGCATCCCTCTGCATATCGCGCGTTGGGCATTCAGGATTCGGACTGAGTGTGTCAACCTAAATGCGAAGCCTTATATTGGTTTATTATTCTGTGAATAATACACCTATGTATTCGCTCAGCAAACATTTTTTAATAACACCGTCTCAAAATTTTTTCTTTTCCGTTTCAAGGTGCGTAGATTCCAAAAACGCCGCAAAGTCCTTGTCACATGGGTTTATTATTCTATTGGACATACCTACAGAAATGTTGGCTGCATGCGTAATAATCGAAATAGCTATATCTGATGGTTTTACGAATTAAATCACTCGCGACGAAGTTGTGGATAGTGGAAACCCATTTTAATAAAAACGGAGTTATAATATAACAAAGTCTATTTCCACGAAAACAATGAGTACAAAGTTAAATCGATTTCGACGGTTAGGTCATCATCAGTAACAAACATGAACTACTATAATTGTTATTGTTCAGTAACAAACATGAACTTATATAAACTAGACAGCAAAAAAACCGGCGCACCTCGTATTTGTGTAGAAATACACGTCCTTTGCCCCAGCCCCAGTTTTTCTCTTAGCTTGCATTATGAATGTTCCAGCGCGTAGCAGTTCATGAACCAATTCGGCGCAGAAACCATGCGCAGGATGAGTTCATGAACTGACCCGTTCCTGCGGCGTCGAGTTCGAGAACTGAATAACCTAGACCGCGTTCCAGCGCTTCTAGTTCATGAACTTTTCGCAAACGGTTCATGAACTATCTGCACTCAATCGAGAGCAGGGTTGAGAACTGAGAACTGAAAGATAACCCAACTCGAGGGTGATAACCTTCCAAAAAAAATTCGCCTCGCCTTCCAAGGTTCTTCGTTCTTCTCGCAGGGTGTTGGCATTACAAAGAATGGAACCTGGAAGTTAAGCGGGACTCTGTTCAATCCTTTATCTGCTCAAAATGCCCTCCGTTTTAAACTGTAAACTCACTACTTCTTAAAGGTATATATTTTTCATGAAGAACCCACGATTTAGACGGAAAAAACCCTTTTTTTCGTATTGAAACCTATTTTTCTCTGTTGAAATCAATTCCAAAAACCGTTTTGATTAGTCCGTTGGAAAGCTGACGTTTTGGCGCATTTTTTAGCTTACCTTCACCATTCTGCTACAAGAATTAATAGGATGACCAAGCGTTTGAAAAAACAGGCGATTTTAAGATTTTGACAAAATTAACTTTTCAAACTCCATTTTCACTCCTCAAATCCTAAACAATTTTTGTTAGGCGTTAGAGACAGGAAATTTAATGCTCTTTCCAACGGTATATTCAAATTTGAATTTCCTCTTTACATTAAGGAAATTATAGCTGCTTTAGTGAGACGGGGTCGGAAACTGGAAAAAAAATCTAGAAAGTGAAAAAAGTAGGGTTTTAAGCGGAGTAAAAAAATAATGTTACAGGACACTTTTGGTCGGAGATTGGATGTAGAACACGTGGGAGAGAGGTTTTGCATCACTCATGTTTCACCGTGCATAATGAACAAACATTTGACAATGTTCTCATTTGAAGACGAAAAGCGCCCCGAAACTGCGATCATTATTCCTAACTTGAGAGAATAGCCCCTCTGCATGGAATGTAATCTAGGAAGATGGAAGGAAGTAACTAGAAATCATAAACAAAATATCACTTTATTAACTGAATTCAGTAACTACTTCGTACACTTCCTACAAATCATCAGTCTTCATATTTGAATACATACTGCGCAAGAACGAAAACAGAGCGAGAGATTGAATTTACAAAGCGCACAGAGACCAAACAAATTAAGAAATACAAGTATCATGCTCACGTCAGAATAATTCCAACAGCACAATGAAAAAAAACCAGTCATGCAGCATGACTTAATGAGCGAATTTTCAAAGAAATATTCGAATTAATGGCTATGGTTTTGAATAAAGGAAAACTTCGGTCTAAAATTTGGTTTTCTATGTATATTCTCTTCGTATTTATTTTAATTTGTATGTTTTGTCCATCCTGATTCTACCGTTTTTTATTACGTAATTGTACTAAGTGCTTATTTATTTGATCGCTGTGGGTTCATATTAGGTAGGATAGGGTAGTTAGGACTTTTGACTTACCTACTCAAGAGAGTGCAGTAGGTAAAGGAGTTGTTATAGAAAATCATGAGTGCTTCAATTAATACTTCTCACATTTTTCAATCTGACCACTCTAAGGGGGTGGGGGGGGGGGGGTAAGAGTTTAAAGATTATCCTAGTTTTGGGTAATTTTTGCGCACTTTAAATGCTCTAATTTAAGAACGGATTTAGATATCTAAAATCCGATTTCACCATCGTGTTCAGCGTGCAAAAACCTTTAAAATGAGGGGTCACTTGTTAGAAAATAACATTTTGGGGATTTTTGGGTAATTTTTGCGCACTTTAAATGCGCCAAAACCCTCCTTAGAGTAGGCCAATTTCGCCCATCTTCGAACTTAGCCTTTCGATTGCCAAGATAGATTTTTTGTGCAAATTTGAGCTGTTTATCTCAATTCTATCGAGAGTTATCCTCTGGAGTGACACATATAAATATATATATACATATAAAAAAGTGTTAAATTTCAGGAATCGTTTTAGAATGGTCTGAAACGGATTTCTATGAAGAAAATTTCCAAAAATTTATATTATTTAAATTTCGAAGCCATTGCAATAGCTTCATTTTCTTTGAAAATTCGCTAAAAGGTCCATGGTAACGATAGCCATTAATGAGATTTAGTTTCTCAAACATTATGCAATTATTGCACAGATTAACAAGCGGAACCATAAATCATAAATAACCAGGGAAAAAGAAGAAGAAGAAGGAGGAGGAGGAGGTTACACGCCTCTTCCGTTAGAGCGCTCTGCAGGAATGACTTTGGGCGTTCCAGCGGTTCGGTTCGTGAACTGAGAAATTTCAAGAACTCATCCCCACCTTTTGGGTTCCCACACTGAATTAGTTCATGAACTGAGTTCATGAACTCGACGCGCTGGAACATACCTATTATTGATCTTCTTCCCTCAGTTTATCCCTAGTCGTTTGTTCAGGTGTCGTTCACGCTAGGATCACATTTGCGTTTTTTTTTTTCTTTCGCCTTGTGTTTTTCGATTGTTCTGTGCTTGTTCGGTTCTGAGGAATGGTTTTAACCACCGAAACAGTCGCCCAGATAGTCGGGTTGGTAGAAGATGGGAGAAGTCAACGTTATGTGGCTAGAACGTTAGGGCTACCGGAAACTACCGTTCGTAGGGCAGTTCAAAGGTACAGGGAGACTGGTAGCTTCAACAGGAGACCAGGATCAGGCCGACCGAGAGTGACAGTGCCCGCAGACGACCGATTTATTACGATGCAGGTTCTGCGAAATCACTTTCAGACGGCTGTAGTAAATACGAGGTGCGCCGGTTTTTTTGCTGTCTAGTTTAGTTCATGTTTGTTACCTACTGATGATGACCTAACCGTCGAAATCGATTTAACTTTGTACTCATTGTTTTCGTGGAAATAGGCTTTGTTATATTATAACTCCGTTTTTATTCTGACGGTTTTCATTAATTTTGGCCCCTAAATCACAAATTAGGTAGGTACGCTCTTTTTTTTTCTTTTTTCAATAACTATCTTTGATCATTGGTTGTGCCATTTAATCGTCTTGATCCACGTGTTGACCCTTTTTCCAGTGTTATTATACAAACTGATGGTGATTTCAAACGATTTCCCAGGTTTTTCACACATAAAAAATCAATTTTGTGAGCTGAACATTTGATAGAACTCAATTTTCCACTCTTTGGTCAAAATCGACTTCATATTCGGTTTTCTTGTCCCCAAAAACATGGAAAACGATATCTCAGAAGCTCATGTTACTATAATAGTCCGTGCACTAGAATATTGCCCTACGACCCTGCACTCTGGCGGAGAACGTGGAAATAATTTTCAACACGGAATTCCCCGTTTTTTTTTTGTTTTTCCCCTGTCCAGTGGCAGCACTTTCCCCCTGTAATCCTTTTTCAAGCTGAGTGTGAGCCGTCATAAAAACTTACCTTTTTTCGTTATAAAAAATGATACTGTCATAAAAGCCATAGGCAATAGGCAAAGTTTTTTTTGAGAAAATCACTTCTGGCAACCCCCTACAAGGTGCCATTCGACTAGAAAATGAGATTCCCAAAGTTTTAGGTCGATCGGATAACATTAACCCGTGCCGCATCGAGGTTGAAGTTTAGAAAAACTCACTTTGTTTCATAAAAATACTCTTTTTTTCCTCATAACATAGTAACCATTTGTCCTAGAGACTTGAAATTGGTCTCATTTTATTTAAAATGTTATCTTCTTCAACTTTTACTTCCATAATTTTTTCGCTACATCATGTAGATTTTATGTTATTCAGTTTTTCCCATCTTAAAACGTGGTCCGTTTCAGCAAATTTGCCTTTTTTACGCATACCCCTAAAAACCACACTCCAGTCAATGAAATCGACCTCTAGGCAATTTGATACTTCTTTATCACTCTGGTATATTGAAAATTGATACATTTGAATCTAATATATATAATATATGGAGGGGGTAGGGGGGAGATGGGTGGGTGGTGGGTGCTATGAAATGCACAAAAAACAATAAAAATTATGTAAAGTGTTTTAATAATACAAATTGAAAGTTTTTTGTATAGAAAATAATAGCCTGGAACTTATTTTACAACACAATATAATTATCTATTCCAACACCACTGAATTTAGAACTACATTAATGGCTTAGATAGTGAGGCTTTATCGACATCAGGGTAAATTTTCCTACATTCTGACACAACTTGTAATAAAAATTGGCGCTGTTCTTCGTCTTTTGTCAAGCAAGAGTTGAAGTCTTGTATCAATTTCACTCCTCTTTCAGCAGTGTCGTTGACTACCCTTAAACCGTTCACTATGTTTTTAGCATGCACATAATGAGGATTTTTGTTCCATAAGCGTGTATCGGTGTTTAAAAAATCTGTCTCTATGGAAAACCGCTTGAAAAAATTCAAGGTTTGAGAGGTGACAAAAAAATCAAGTTGCTTATCCAAAATTTGCTCTACATGTGCAAAATCTAAAATCGCTTTTCTATCCCTACCATCAATTTCACTATCGGGTTCACCTAGGGAAAATAATTTCATGGCCATCCTTTTTTTAATGTTGTCGTCTAAAGTGTGGTCGAAAAACGAGAACGCTATTTTCTCTGAGCTGAGGTACCACAGATGGTTTACAAATTTTGACAAAGCCTTATCTGCTATTTTGTGTCAATTTTCCTATACTCTACTAATGCTTTCAACATTTCCAGATCTTGTTTAGGGGCCAAAGCAGATTTGGGGGCATTGAACCATGCCTTGGCGTAAATATTTATTATAAAAACACAAATTTCTTCTATTCCTTTCATTTCTTTTTGAGTTAATAACAATTGATCTCTAAAAAGATAAATTTTGTTCCATAATAAATATTTACGCTTAATTGATACAAGACTTCAACTCTTGCTTGACAAAAGACGAAGAACAGCGCCAATTTATATTACAATTTGTGTCAGAATGTAGGAAAATTTACCCTGATGTCGATAAAGCCTCACTATCTAAGCCATTAATGTAGTTCTAAATTCAGTGGTGTTGGAATGGATATATTGTGTTGTAAAATAAGTTCCAGGCTATTATTTTCTATACAAAAAACTTTCAATTTGTATTATTAAAACACTTTTTACATCATTTTTATTGTTTTTTGTGCATTTCATAGCACCCACCACCCACCCATCTCCCCAATACCCCCTCCATATATTATATATTAGATTCAAATGTATCAATTTTCAATATACCAGAGTGATAAAGAAGTATCAAATTGCCTAGAGGTCGATTTCATTGACTGGAGTGTGGTTTTTAGGGGTATGCGTAAAAAGGCACATTTGCTGAAACGGACCACGTTTTGAGATGGGAAAAGCTGAATAACATAAAATCTATAGGATCTAGCGAAAAAATTATTGGAGTAAAAGTTGAAGAAGATAACATTTCAAATAAAATAAGACCAATTTCAAGTCTCTAGGACAAATGGTTTCTATGTTATGAGGAAAGAAATAATATTTTTATGAAAAAAAGTGAGTTTTTCTAAACTTCAACCTCGATGCGGCACGGGTTAATGTTATCCGATCGACCTAAAACTTTGGGAATCTCATTTTCTAGTCGAATGGCACCTTTTAGGGGGTTGCCACGATTGAATTTCGAAAGTTGACTTTTTGTGACCTCTCTAAGGATACACTCTACGTTGCTGGGTACAATAGGGTGCCAGACCCTATTGCTGCTGAAGAAAAACTGGCCCTCACACTGAGGTAAATAATGCTTAATTTTTAAGCTGTGCTGATTCCCGTCAAATTTCACTGTTTCTTTTCCTAACCTATCAACCTATAACCTATCAACCTAGTAACGTATCAACTAAATAAATATCTACTTGATCCACTCTCAAGTCATTATAGCGACAGGATGAAGGAAACGAGGAAATAAGTATTTTACTCTAGGTTGTCGGAGCAAAATGAAGAATGCAAACAGAACTATCGAGCGGGTTTGCATACCTCAGTCGCACACGGCGTGCGGCTGGACTGCTCACCCTACCAGTGGAGTCGCAGACGCGCTCATCAGCCGTCAGACGCATTGAGTCGTACGTCTGGGAAACGCACCTAGGAATGTTGTTCCGTAGAATGCATTGAAGGAGTGCGACGCGGCCAATCGTGAACCGCAGTCGCAGTCGTGAGTCGCGTCTAGGAATTTGCACCTTAACAGGGAGCGGCTGGAGTTACTTTTACAGATCAGCATGGCGCCAACATGTCACCTTCCTTGTTAGAGAGTTTATTTCTGATGACTGTATGATTTCTGAAATGTAGTTTCAACTAGAAGTTGTATTAATTTTTATTTTTGTAATTTTATATTCACATGAATTTTGCACGCCCATAATTTACCTACGAGTACTACCTACCAATTATTTATGATTTTTTTTTAAGGTCTAGAATGGCCCTAATCTCCGTCAGACGGAATCCCAATGCCGTAATTTATTATTCATAATATGTACATACGTAATTGTCTGTCTGAATATACCTCGCTGATCCTGTAGTATATAACACAAGTGCCACAAACCCATGACCGCTTTCCGAAGAACAATTCGTCATTCCAATTTTTCGATGACACGAGTACCTAACTGTATCACTTGATGCATAAATATTATCTCAGGCTATGGAACGACCAACTAATCGTTTTATTTATGTATATCTGATAAGTGCCTTATCACCGCTATCTTGAGCAGGGGTGATAAAAAAAACGCTGCAAATTATTGCACAACGGCTTATTATTTACTTGTATAGCTGCCCCTTGTGCCTAGATCACTGTTTTCTATGGTCAGTACCTACCCTCGAGCCCCCCCCCCCCCCCCCCCCCAAAGGAAAGCCCTAAATAGCGTACTGATACCGGCCCGGGAATTACAGTTTCATAAAAGTGCGCGGGATTCAATAATTAATTATTTGTTGTCATTCATGAAGCACAAGTAAATAATAAACCTATGTGTAATAAATCGTTGTGTAATAAACCATTGTGTAAGAAACCGTTATGTAATAATTTATCTGTGTAGATAACCCTTCTGCGTAGATCTCAGTTTTCTGTGGTCAGTAACTACAATCATGCCCCCCCCCCCCCCCCCCCCCCCCCGAAAGTCCTAAATCGAGTGCTGGAGCCGGCCTGGGAATTACTGTTTCATAAAAAAGCGCGGGTTTCAATCATTCAATCATTATTATTATTTGTTGTTATTCATAGAGCATAACGTTTGCTCAAGTTACGTACGTCTATCAACAAAATCCGAAAGAGCCATCATTTTTCAAATGAAATAATATTACAGAACAGCCAACTCTACTTCATGCAGCCATCCGTGATTATAATCATGTGTCCCCCAGCTGTGATATCTGGGCCGGATTCATACCGTTACATTCACGATCATGTTGATGAAGCCTTTTGGTGCAAACAAATGGCTGGTCATACAATGCTCCGGGTGGCCTCAACAAATTCTTAAGTTCAAGATAAATTTAAAAACGTTAAAAAAACCAAAAACCATACTCTACTATTGAAAGTTTTCGAGCTACGCCGTCCTGGAAATTTCAACCCCTGTTTTTCACCCCTTAGAAATGACTGACATTAACGTTGAGCTTCGAGGACCAACTAGACCCCGAACGGGACCTACAAACCAAAGTTCATTAATTTTGGTTCATGGTAACTAAGGATAGTGCGAAGTACGGCGGACGGACAGAAACTTTTAGTTTATTAATCTTACCATACCTTCTGGAAGAGTCCGTCGTCACTAGCTGGTACTGGGGGCGTGCGCTTTCGATGTAAGGACATCATCATCAGGCCGTCGATAGAGTACTGGAGTCAGTTAGTCAGTTGGTCCCTATTCATGTAGAGGGGAAGTGAGTGTGTAGGGGGGTCTAGGGGAGCAAAGGAAGTAGTGTATCCTCATATTCTAAAATATGAGGTATTTTCGAGAATCTTTCCCTGTCACCCCTATTGCAACACCATTTATCTTGTAAGTGTTGGGAATGCATCTCAACGTAAATCAACCAACCGATGCATATGCAGTACAACTACTTGACTGTTCTTTACATTCGTGGTTTCTTGTTTAGCAACACAACGTATCTCGACAGCGTTTGTTAATAAATGAACTATTTTCGTCCAGTACATTGGAAATCACGGAGTTGATACTATTGTGCCAGTGTAAATGCCAAGAACTGTACACGAATATATGAATCGAATATAATATATCCAGTTAAACGAAGCAACGATATATTCTAAATTTATAATAAATATCAATATATGAATTTAATCGAAATTCAACTCCCAAGTCTTCTGCGCAAGTGCAAGCTTGAAATCCTTGCCGCACGCAAAACGCAGGTACTAATCAACTGATTATGATGAAATTTGCGGGAGTATTGGCTCAAGTAGGTACCCACGTATGTTTTTCAAAAAAATCTTACTGTAACTTTTGTATGCTCATGCGCCATCGATGTATTCCGTAACCCCCGATTTGAATATTCAGTATTATAACTCTACAGTTTGTATCAAGATCTATAGTCATTGCGGTCAAGTGTAATGTTTACGAGGAAGCTTTGCCACATGTGGGCAGACGGTCATCGTTTTCCTCTGAACTCTGACACCGTTTGCCGTGAATCAGAACCCAGATGAAAAGCAAACTTTCTATCAGATCGCAAGAGTGAGGAGTTGCTTCAGTAGCTGAGATGGTAGTTATCTAGGTTCGCAGTACCTACAAAATCTGTCTTTTCTAGAAAACTTAGCGACAAGTTGTTTCAACCATTGAACTAGGTACCGGCCAAACAAAAAAGAGAATTTAGTTACTTGAGAATTCTTGTTCTGCTCTTGGAAATAGAAAGTGAAGAGATAATCGTAATTTCTACCAAGTTCACACTCGAAACTTTGCAACTCTCACACCGCCGGTTGTTGGAGCGTGAATCTGAAGTTTCCAAAACGGAGCCGGTGGGTTCAGTGTTCCTTCTACATGAGTTCTGTATTATGGGATTGGGAGTTACTCCGAAAAACAAAGAGAACCGCGAGAGTAATCAAGATATCTTCAATGCAAAGTTAGCACCTCTTCCCCCCACCACTTTATGATTTCTTAACATTGTTCCCTGGATAATACCACAGTATCAGTTATTACTTTGATGGGCACGAGATTTGCTTAGCCACTTTAATTCATTATATTACCCATTATGTCGAGAAGAGTCTGGAGGATTGATGCGACGATGCGCCAGGTTCCTAACGAGTGCGCATGCGCCAGGACGTGGGACGATTTTCCTGGTTAGCTTTCAGTAATACTACCCATCTATCAGCAATAATCAGCGTGCCCCCGCCATACTGGCGCTTATCATTATCAACTCTGTTCTTTTCCTATCCCTAAGTTCTGAAATAGATACTAGATACACTCTTTCTGCTGCATGAGATACTAGATGCACTCTCTCATTTTTCCGTTCGTTATTTTTAGTGCAAAGGCAAAATAGGTAACGTTGGAAAAATACCATCCGAAGGTCTCTGTACGAGGCAGTAATGTCGGACACAAGTGTTGTGGTTATGGTAAGTATCGGTGCTTGGGCTCTGAAAACGGTGGGGCACCAAACCGGAACACAAAACCAACAGATTTTTCTACGAAATACCCCAAGGCAACCCTTTATTTATTGATTGAGTGATATCAGCAAAGGCTTATCTCTTCCTGTTGACTATAGGTATGTTAGCTGTGTATTACGACGCTGATCAATCCGCAAGACCAAAAGCAGCAGACAGGACAAAACGAACTTAGGTACCAAATCTAAATGTCTCACCGGAACCGGACCTAACGCAAAAGCACAAAATTCAAAGCAAAAAATGGAAAACCGACAACAGAGAAAGCGAATGTGATTCACAACAACAAAAATGGGACCACCTAATTTGCAGGTCAGCCTTATCACATAACTAGCTGTGTACCCGCGCTTCGCAACGGTAGAACAGACCCCCTGTATCCCCCCCTCCTCAACTGATCAGAAACCTTCCCCAATGCCAACCCTAACTGCCTTTAACCCCCCCCCCCCCCCCCCCCCGTATCCTATGAACCCTCCCTACCTGGTTAGAAACATTCCTCAATGTTCACTGTAATGAGAAAACCTTTTGGGATTAAGGTTTTATTCAACACAAAACAAAGTATTTGAATGACGGAACAGAACACTATGAATTTGGAATTTGTGAAATCATATGATCGAGGTTAATCAAATAGGAGAATCACCACATTCTTCCGGGGAGCGATTTCGACGATCATCATCAGACTCGGATCTATCAAGTCTACGTCGAATCCTAGACGATCGTCTGAGAACCGGGAGAATTTCAAGGCTGCTGGTAGGAAGCTGAGGTTGGTTCTGAGAGCCAGGTTGTTCCTCTTCAGATACAATAGGTATTTCCCCTTTTGGAGCCAGATGCTTCAAGGATACAGGGGTTTCCCTTCCATCTTGTAGCTTTACTCGAGCATAGGACGGGTTCACATAGATTATTTCCACTTCTTCGACTAATGGATCGTATTTAGTCTGCCGAACGTGCTTCTTCATCAGAGCTTTCGCATTAGGTACTAGCCAAGATGGCAGGGCTTCACCGTTTGATGAGCGACGTTGGTGACCGAACATACGTTCGTGAGGAGTCTGGTTCGTTGCGGTACACAAGAGCGATCTGATGGAGTGCAGAGCGTCAGGAAGTACCAACTCCCACTGTTGAATGCGTAAATCTTGATTTTTCAGCGCAAGGGTGATGGTCTTCCACAGTAGGCCGTTTTCTCTCTCCACCTGGCCATTCCCTTGAGGATTGTAAGGAGCTGAATGAGATGTAGCTATACCTTTGGAATGGAGAAAATTGGTTAGATCGGCCGAGACAAATGAGGTACCCCTGTCCGAGTGCATGTAAGACGGCATACCAAAAAGAGAAAATAAATCAATTAGACACTTGATAATGGTCTGGGTACTCATGTCTGGGCAGGGGTACGCAAACGGGAATCTGGAATATTCGTCGATGATCACAAGAAGGTATCGGTTGCGAGTATTAGTTGGTAGAGGTCCTTTAAAGTCGATACTTAGTCTCTCGAATGGGTGCGTAGCTTTTATTAGTTTTGAAGAATTAGGTTTCTGAAAACGTGGTTTTATTTCATTGCATGCCGTACATTCAGCCGTCATTCTTCGAACTTCTTCAACAGAATAAGGCAGATTATGTGAGCGAATCCAGTGAACCATTCTTGTGATTCCTGGATGACACAAGTCACAGTGCAATGAGTAGAGCTTGGAGACGTTTGTTGCACCACAAACTCTAGAAAAGGTATCCGCTACCTGATTGTTTTTCCCGGGGCGGTAAACGATGTCATAAGAATAGCATGACAGCTCCAACCTCCATCTAAGGATCTTTTCGTTCTTGATTTTGTTTTTGTGTTTCATGTCAAACATAAACGCGACAGACCTTTGATCGGTAATGACTTTGAAGTGACGACCTAAAAGGAAATGTCTCCATTTTCGCAGTGCACCGACTATTGCGTAAGCCTCTTTTTCCACTGCAGCATGCTTTCGTTCCGAATCATTTAGCTTTTTGGAAAAGAAAGCAACTGGGCGTCCGGACTGCGAAAGTACTGCCGATATCGAAATATCAGAGGCATCTGTTTCAACTTCAAACGGAACCGTACTGTCTATAGTGCTTACTACTGATTTTGATATTTCTATTTTTAGCTTTTCGAATTCCGCTCTGGCCGATGGAAGCAGAGGAAAAGTCTTGGTTTCTTGAAGATTTTGAATTTTGTCTGAATATCCCGGAATGAATTTTGAATAGTGAGCAAACATCCCAATTGTGCGTTCTAACTCCTTGGCGTTGTTCGGAGATGGGAGTTCCAAAAGAGGCTTTAAACGATCAGGATCTGGTGTGATTGTGTTGTTTTCGATTTTATATCCGAGAAGTGTGATACTAGTCAATCCATAGTGGCTTTTCTTTTCATTTATAGTAAACCCGTACTTCTTCACTGCTTGCATGAACTTAGTGAGATTATAGTCATGCTCCTCCTTTGTTTTCCCACACACCGTCACGTCATCCAAATAAGCATAGGTATTGTTCAAATTTTCTTTAGAAATCAATTCATCTATAACCCTTTGGAACGTAGGAACTCCGTCGGTTAGACCAAATGCAAGGCGACAGAACTGAAAAAGCTTACCATCTGCTTCAAATGCTGTGAAGGGTCGATCTTCCAATCTCAAGGGCACCTGATGATATGCGCTCTGGAAATCAATGGTGCTGAAATGAGAATTTTGGGAAACTTTAACCACTATTGACTCTAAATCTGGAATAGGGTAGGCATCTAGTGGAGTATATCGATTTATTGTCTGAGAGTAATCTATCACCATTCTCTTCTTGTGGTTCTCAGATTTGACCACGAATGCTTGTGCTCGCCATGGAGACCTACACTCTTCGATAACCTTTTCAGATAAGAGTTTTCTGACTTCTTCTTGAATGAATTTAGTATCTTCTTCAGAATGTTTCCGAGATTTTGTCACTATTGGTTTCACATCCCCCATCATGAATTGAAAGAGAGGAGGAGGCTCAATATTGGCTTGAGAAACTGAACAGATTTTCAAAGGAGGCTTGGAACCCCCAAAATTGACACTGACCGATGAATGATTTCTTAGTAGATCGTGTCCGATGATCACGTCACAGCACAAATCGGACATGACGGAAAGCTTAACCTTGCCATAATAGTGGTCTAGGAGTTTCATTACTGGCAAACAATAGAACGAAATCTGGGAGCTCAGCGTCGTTGATGCCATGGAAACAGTACTTTTAGTAGGAAATAAAGGATTATTATGAGTATCCGCAAAAGTCTTAGAAATGAACGTTTCTGAACTGCCTGTGTCGACCAAAGCAACAGTAGAGATATTATTTACCTGAACGGGTACAAGTGTTTTACCCAGAGAAGATGGCGTTGCTGCTATGATGGCTGTCAAGCTTGTAGCGTGAGCTGATGTTGCTTTGGAGGAACGGCAAACTTTTGCGAAATGTCCTTTTTTGGAGCAGGCCTTACAGATTTGATCCCTGGCTGGGCACTGGCTGCGACTTTGATGGCGCGGATTCCCACAAAAGAAGCATTTCTCTCCTGTAAAGCTAGCTGCCAAAGTATGATCAGTTTGTTTGTCATTTTGCTCGTTGAGTGTTGCATTTAAGGTGGGGAAAGAATTATACGACGAAAAGGCTACACACTGTTTTTGAGCTGATTCAAGAGCACGTGCGTTGTCTACAGCCTGTCGAAGCGTGAGATCGTTATTCTCCAACAAACGCAATCTGATGGCAGAAGAGCTAAGACCACTAATGAAAGAGTCTCGGATGTAGCTTTCCTTGTGTTCATCAGCAGTTACAGCCTTAAAATCACATTCCCTACCTAGGAGATTCAATGCCTGTATATATTGATCAACCGTTTCGTCAGGTTGCTGCCTTCTCGAAGCTAATTGATGCCTAGCGAATATCACGTTCTTCGGTTTAACGTATATCTCATTGAGAACTTCCACGGCTTCATACAATGTTTTGCAATCGGCAATATACTGATGTACCCTATGTGATACGAGATTGATGAGCAGTCGTCGCTTACCTTCATCCTTCATTTTGGTTTTCTTCTCATTCTCCGACTCCAAGCTGTCAATGAAATAAGTAAACGTTTGATACCAGTGCTTCCATTCTTGGTCAGCAGAAGGTGATGAAGGATCTGCGTCGAAACGTTCCGGTTTGAAATACCGAGCCATTGATGAATTTTGTGTTGAATAAATTGTAATGAGAAAACCTTTTGGGATTAAGGTTTTATTCAACACAAAACAAAGTATTTGAATGACGGAACAGAACACTATGAATTTGGAATTTGTGAAATCATATGATCGAGGTTAATCAAATAGGAGAATCACCACATTCACACAACAAATTCCCAAAGTTGCACTCCAATTGGTCAAGTAGTTTTGAAATTTCTGTAGACCCCCCCCCCCTCTCATAACCTGAACCCCACTTGAATGTACCTACTCGTCGAACTGAATCCAGAATCTAATTACAATCGGATTTACGTCCAACCGTTCAAAGTTATTATAAGCATAAACGTCCTCGTAGAAGTGATTATAACACGTTTTTTAGTAGTATTTCATTCATAGCGTTTCAACGGATGGACAGATTCAAATGCGGATTTTTCATAAACCTTCCCAGATAAATTCTGCGTCAAATGGTACCAGCCGCAACTTTCTACAATCGGATTTACGTCCAACCGTTCAAAGTTATTATAAGCATAAACGTCCTCATAGAAGTGATTATAACACGTTTTTTAGTAGTATTTCATTCATAGCGTTTCAACGGATCGACAGATTCAAATGCGGATTTTTCATAAACCTTCCCAGATAAATTCTGCGTCAGATGGTACCAGCCGCAACTTTCTACGTTCAGCCGTTCTCAATTGATGCCGAGACAAAGAAACAGACAGACAAACAGACACTGTTTTATTATATGTATAGATAAAAATACGCGAGCACGGAAACTGCACATGCGGTCACGACGAAACTCGGATGGTATTGTTTACTCATGTGACCGCACAACCCCTGAAAATTTCATCGCAATCGGTTAATGCCTACTGGTACTTTACCTTGTACCTAAAATTTAAGAAAGTTGCGGTCACAGAAACGAATAATGCGGTCACGCTGAAACTCAGGAAATATTCATTTCCACTGATAACAAAACATCCCTGAAAGTTTCATCGAAATTGGTTAACTCCTACTGGTACTTTACTCAGTACCTAAAATTTAAGAAAGTTGCGGTCACAGAAACTAATAATGCGGTCACGCTAAAACTCAGGAAATAATCTTTTCTACTAATAACCAACCATCCCTGAAAATTTCATCGAAATTGGTTAACTCCTACTGGTACTTTACTCAGTACCTAAAATTTACGAAAGTTGTGGTCAAAGAAACTAATAATGCGGTCACGCTGAAACTCAGGAAATATTCATTTCCACTGATAACAAACCATCCCTGTAAGTTTCATCGAAATTGGTTAACTCCTACTGGTACTTTACTCAGTACCTAAAATTTAAGAAAGTTGCGGTCACAGAAACTAATAATGCGGTCACGCTGAAACTCAGGAAGTATTCATTTCCACTGATAACAAAACATCCCTGAAAGTTTCATCGAAATTGGTTAACTCCTACTGGTACTTTACTCAGTACCTAAAATTTAAAAAGTTGCGATCACAGAAACTAATAATGCGGTCACGCTGAAACTCAGGAAATATTCATTTCCACTGATAACAAAACATCCCTGAAAGTTTCATCGAAATTGGTGAATTCCTACTGGTACTTTACTCGTTACCTAACATTAAAAAAAGTTGCGGTCACAGAAACTAATCATGCGGTCACGCTGAAACTCAGGAAATAATCTTTTCTACTAATAACCAAACATCCCTAAAAATTTCGTCGAAATTGGTTTACTCCTACTGGTACTTTACTCAGTAGGTACCTAAAATTTAAAAAAGTTGCGATCACAGAAACTAATAATGCGGTCACGCTGAAACTCGAGAAATATTCATTTTCACAGATAACAAAACATTCCTGAAATTTTCATCGAAATTGGTCAACTCCTACTGGTACTTTACTCAGTACCTAAAATTTAAAAAAGTTGCGTTCACAGAAACTAATAATGCGGTCACGCTGAAACTCAGGAAATATTCATTTCTACTAATAACCAACCATCCACGAAAATTTCATCGAAATTGGTTAACTCCTACTGGTACTTTACTCAGTACCTACCTAAAATTTAAAAAAGTTGCGGTCACAGAAACTAATAATGCGGTCACGCTGAAACTCAGGAAATATTCATTTCTACTAATAACCAACCATCCCTGAAAGTTTCGTCGAAATTGGTTAACTCCTACTGGTACTTTACTCATTACCTAAAATTTAAGAAAGTTGCGGTCACAGAAACTAATAATGCGGTCACGCTGAAACTCAGGAAATATTCATTTCTACTAATAACCAACCATCCCTGAAAGTTTCATCGAAATTGGTGAACTCCTACTGGTACTTTACTCAGTACCTAAAATTTAAGAAAGTTGCGGTCACAGAAACTAATAATGCGGTCACGCTGAAGTAGAGGTATTATGGTGGTTCTGGGTATCACTGTTATCTGATAACACTGATAAGAAGGTCGCTGACGTCACGGCCTCAGCTGATGTGATGCCACAGCCTCCATGTCCATGGATGTTATAAAGTGATTTATGACCCATGGATGAAGTCAAGCTACAGTATCCATGTAAATTCCTCCTTAACTGGTTCCCGCCAATTTTTCAAAAGCTCTTTCCCTCTAATTTTCAAATACCTCCTCTCCTCCCCTCATCTAATAATAGGTTATATCAGCTGGTAATCAATCTCCCGCCAATTTTTGAATTTCTCCCCCCCCCCCCTCAGCTGATGTTCACTTTACCTCCATTTTTTCAACTGCCAACGCTTTTCCCTCTCATTTTAAAAAAATACTCCCCCCTCGCCCCCTCCCATGAATGACATAAGTCCAGCTGTTTACCATATTCCCGCCTTTTCAAACTGTCATCTCCCTCCCCTCCCCTCGTCTAATACGAGGTTAGATCAGCTGGTTGTCAATCTCCCGCCTTACTGCCAATTTTCGAATTTCTCCCACTCCCCCCTCGGCGATCAGCTGATGTTCACTTTACCTCCAGTTCAAGGCTTTTCCCTCTCATTTTTCAAAAATACTCCCCCCTCGCCCCCCTCCCATGAATGACATAAGACCAGCTGTTTACCAAATTCCCGCCTTTTCAATCTGTCATCTCCCTCCTTTCCCCTCGTCTAATAATAGGTTAGATCAGCTGGTTATCAATCTCCCGCCTTACCGCCAATTTTTGAATTTCCCATGAATGACATAACACCAGCTGTTTACCAAATTCCCGCCTTTTCAAACTGTCATCGCCCTCCCCTCCCCTCGTCTAATAAAAGGTTAGATCAGCTGGTTATCAATCTCCCGCCTTACCGCCAATTTTTGAATCCAGTTTTCAACTGTCAAGGCTTTTCCCTCTAATTTTCAAAATGCTCACCCCCTCCCATGAATGACATAAGACCAGCTGTTTACCAAATTCCCGCCTTTTCAAACTGTCATCCCCCTCCCCAACACTCCACCTGATCATATGGTTTCGCTATCATTATCAAATACCCCACCACCACCCACGCCCCCCTTTTCGGAAACCCTCCCTCCCCCACAACTTGGATCAGTTCATGGATCATATGTAAATTATAAGATCCATCGTTTTCCACATGTCTTTCACGTGGCCTTTGGTTTTCCCCTTCCCAATCCCTCAAATTTTCATTTACCCTTCTCAACCTTTATCATAATCGCCTGGTGTGACGTCATGCCCCCTGTTATTATTTTTTGGGCGTTATCCCACCACGACCACTCCCCCTCAGGAATCAACTACTGTTATTTTTACCCCCCTCCCCACGCCGCTATTTCAACCGATAATAATAATCTGTACACATTCCCGCTCAATTCGGCAACATCAAAATTTTTTAGGGTGGGCCAAATATTTGGGCAACTGGTTTAACGTTGACCCATCGAGTTTAGGCTCTTTTTATAGCTCTCAATCACGCGATAACGATTACGATATAGATAGAGGTCTTCAATTATTTTTTCGGGTGTAGGCCCACCTACGTAGGCTTGTTGGGGCTCAAAAGAAAGCGATTTTTTCTGGGAGAATCGACATCTATGGATGAACCAAAAAGTAAGATGCTATCCAATTTCGGTGGTGGTCCTCTATTTTACAGGTCCTGGATGTCGAGTAGCTGTGTAACCCCTCAAACGAAAGCTCTTTCAGTGGACGTGATGAAAATAGGAACCTCGAACCCCTTAAAACCCCCAAAATTTGCCAAATTTCGAGAAGGTAGTACAAGAAAGCATTGAGATTTACAAGGAGAACAGAAACAAGAAGGAGCTATCGGTAGATTGAAATATGGAAACACGCGAGGAATACCTCGGTTAGCGTTGAAGGAGAAAAAAGGGGTGTAATATGAGGCGCTACATCAGCAAGCTGCGGGAACCTCGGGACTCGTCCGTTTCGACGCAAGTCGTTGCAGTCGATAGAATCAATTATCTTCACCATCCATTCTTTGAACTTCCTTCAGGTACCTATGTGTACTGCATTTGTGAAATATACCTATACTTTGAAATAAATGTACTTAGGTTCCAGTGTTTGAAACATATAACCTACACCAACAATAATATTTTAGAATACTTATCATCAGTTTCGTAATTACCGAATTTCCTATCACCGCAGCCGAAAACATTTTATAATCATCATCGTCGTTCTTGAGTCAGGTGTGGAAGAAGGGATTTCAACACAAAAATTCACACATGTGAGTAAAAAAAGAAGAAAAAATCTATATTTTCTCAATAATTATTCACGTTTGTACCTATATTATTCGATAACTAGTAGGTACATACCATTAGAAATGAGTTCATACAGATTTGTTTGCTATGGGACCTGTACAACTAGGTACTAGTATAATAAAAAATAACTAATAACTAAATGAAAGTATAAAACATCACATCGATCATATTAAAATTCGGAATAATTTATTTTTGAACCGATCTGCGGAATCAGTAAGGCACGTAATAAGTACATAATCACTGGAGTCGTCCTCGCCAAAAAGATCCGAGCAGTTATGAAGGTAATGGTCAGAACTCCTGCATACTTTGTCGCAATTCACGCAACAGATTGATCCCTTGGAAAATGGGTTTCGGCAAAATCCACCTGTCACCATTATTGAAGGATCGACGCTTATTTTTGTTCCTTTAAATTTCAATTTAGTGTCCAGTAAATTTTCTTGCATTTCATTTGATGAAAACCACTTCGATAGGGCTTGCAGTTTCACAATTGAACACGAAGGGGGTAGTAGAGCCTTCCAGCATTTTCATGGGCTGAACAAGGATTTTCCAACGATGAATCGTGTAGCGCAGTTAATTTGGGACAGTTAAATTGACCCAAATCATGAATCATCCTATTATGAGAGAGTGACTTTCTAATATTGCGCACTTTTCCGAACCTTTTGCGTAACGAAGTTTGATACCCTGGTTGCATCCTGTACAAATTCAGGTATTTTATCGTAAGACGTATTTCCATCTTCCCATGGTAACCTAAACGAAAGTATAAAACGTCACATCGATCATATTAAAGTTTGGAATAATTTATTTTTTACCGATCTGTGGAATCAGTAAGGCTCGTCATACACCCTGAATTATAACAAATTTCGAGAAGGTAATACCAGAAAGCGTCGATTAGGTATATCGTGCTACGGGGATTTTGTCTGATGATACCTCCTGATACATGAAACCTGTTTGATCATCTCACAGGAATCAAATTAACGTGGGAAAGAGCTCTGTCAGCACGGAGCAAGTCGTAAGTTTTGAGAATGAAACCCCTACCAAAGTCACCTTCCAGCTCTACAGAGAACTGCTTGGTCAGCTATGCATGTATTCTCATGAATCCTAAGGTTACTGACACTCCCTTACCACAGCCGATGTCTAGGTTACATCCCCTCCTACATAATTAGATAGCTGTAGTGGGGGTTTTGTTCAAATAGGTACCCACCCGTCTGAAAACTCATTCTGTCTGGAGAAATCAATCAAGAGACTTCTTCTCTGTGATCACCCCTTCCATCAATACAAGGTAATTAACATTTACATACTCTCTTCAAAAATTATTCCTTATGATTATATTTATGTTTATGTTTCATGAATAATATTATTTGCAGTTGAACTCTTTACTTAACAAGATCCAACAATCTGCCGCCATTCTCGAACTTAGATCGGTGGACAGTCTAGTGATAGACACACCGTATGCTGTAATGAAAATGGTGAGGGTGCAAACTCATCACGGACCTGCAGTTCAAGTTCATCTGCAGGAACTTCAAGAAGGGCAGATACTGAATGAGGGAGAGAATGCATTCATGGTATACCTGCCTAAAAGGATCTCCGAAGCCCTCACTCAAGAAGACATAGACAATTATAATTCCACCAATACTATCTACACCCTCGTATACAGAGGAAAATTGGGGAGGGCTTCGGGAGGGAGATTTTTACTAATTAAATATATAATGTAACTTATTGTAATAAAATTAAAAAAATTAAATTAAAATCAATAAAAGAACGATGGAAAAAAAGGAGTGAGTTCATAATGGTTGTCACACACTGAACATTGCGAGGATGGGGCAATGTTTATTTTAAAAAACCAAGAAGTTATTAGTCACCCTCACGTTTATAAAACACGAAATTTCTGATATTATGAATTACTAGTACTCAACATGGTTTTTGCCATTGCAGATGTAAAACTTGGAAACGTGAACAACGACAACAACAGAAGTCAGTAGAGGGTAGTCTCAAATGCAACATTTATTAAACTAACCATTAACGACATCCTATTGGATAAACCTCCCCTCCCTCTCTAGTATTTAATACCATGATTCATCTCACTCGCAACAAAAGAACTATAGTTAGTTTTCGTCTTGTGATCAGTGATGGTGTTACACGTTGAAAAAATTCGTTTTGACAAGCGTGGGCTCAAAGGAGTCGATATACGAACGGATGAAGAAATAGGGTTGAAACAAGTTGTCGTCCATAACAGAACAAACCGTATCGTTATACCCGCTGATGAATGGATCTTGATCGAGGAAAATCTACAAAGAAACTTGCCTGTTTACATCTCTCAAAGCTACAAGAAAATACGAAAGGAGGATAACCCAGTCATCATATCAGACACTTGGTTATTCCGAGTCCAGTTTGGTATTCCTTCTACACGTAAACATCGCTCGCTTGTTATATATATGAAAAATTCGAATGGTTCATAGATTATGATCATAGCATTAACGAAATCGCTTTAACTCGTCGAGATGCTACACAGCTTTATGATAACCTGCAGAAGATACATGATTACCTTTGCGTGACTCAAGGAACAGGAGTCGAAGTTGATTATCCATCAAGTTTCGAGGGAGCGTTGGCCAACACATCAGAGCAGTACACATTTTGTCAACCAATCGTCTTTGAGAATCCTCAAAATGTAGCAGAAGCGAGTCTCCCCGCAACAGAAAAATTTGATCTAACGACTCAAAATTGGACTCACATATTATGTGAGGAGATGAAACTAATAAGTCAAAGAGGATACGAACCATTGCGCGGAGAATTTTTTATGACAAACTCAGTTCAAAGTTTTTAATTACGGTTTAAATAGTCATGAACTATACAAAGATTATCATTATTTGTCTCAAATAGTCCTCAACGTTAACATGAGCTTGAAGAGAAATCTTTCTGAAGAGCTGCATAAGCCTAAACGAATTAATTATCGCAGGTCAACGGTTTTAGTCAAACATATTCTCGATGATTTATGGCAAGCTGGCTTGATTGATTTAACTAAGAATCCTGATAGAGGTTTCAAACATTTTACTGGCAGTAATCGATGTCGGATCGAAATAAAATTCTGAGCAGGCGATGAAAGTGTTTGTCCTCCTTCCTTAAAATATCTTCATTGCCAAATTGCGAGCTCATGTACCAAAAATTAAAAATCTAGGTATTAGACAAGGGGTACCTACTTGCCTTCATTAGCCAACGAACTATTAATCGTCGCACGCATACGGCGAAATGATAAAGCACCTAATAACAACACTTATAATTCCATTTACATGATGTCTACGGAAATAAGATATAAGGATGATTTTACGAGCAAGATATGAAGAATACCAACTTTCCCGATCAATATTTGGTGGGGAAAAACTAAAAAAAGAAGAAATGGTTAAGTTCTTGTCAAATGGCTTTGTTTTTGGTGACACACGATGAAATGAAAAGAACAAGTTAAATTTTGATCTGTACCTACTACCTATTTTACGTAACAAACGAATAAATAAAATTCTGAGCAGGCGAGTAGCTTAGACACATTAGTTCACTGATCAATATTATTAGAAGGACTAATTTCTGAATTTCGACGATATCTTCCCAAATTCACAGTAAACGTTCTCTCATGAGATTACCTAGTCTGTTCATGAAATCTATGAAAAGGATGTTTTTCTTGACCGACGTCTTTAGCTTTTTGATTACGCGGCTTCCGAATATTGGAGTCCTTAAGTTTGGCATGCAGACCAACAAACTATATGATAGGGATACCTGCTACCTTGCCTCGTCCTTCAATAATTCTATTACCCAACTACTTTCTTATTCACAAGTGACAGTCAAGGGTGATGATTAGGATAGTTGGTGAAATCATTCAAGTTAACTACCTATCTGTATTCTCAAATTTATCGTATATTGTACACGTAGTCTTAGTAATTTTTACATATGGGATGAACCCACCCTACATACTATCCATCTGTATCCATATACATCTCCTCTTTACCACCAAGAGATGGACGGAGGGGTTACCAAATTTTTCATCGAAGGTAAATCTAGCGTTGCAATTTGTTCTGTTAGCTAGTTTCGTAATTATCGAGTCGGTGGTTACCATTTGAAATCTTTGAACTTGCACTTGTTCATCACAGGTCGTCCTAAGACGGAGTTTTAGGTTGATTTGTAGTAATCTTTATCGAATTCCGAAACCTATCTAGCTCTCAATTGGGTATTGTACTCCACATAAGGACCAAATAGAGACCTGCACATGTTTGTATATGCGGATGATTATCCTTAGTTCACGATTGTGTCATCATATATTGGAATTAAGGCAGGTAAAAATCGGCGTTATGCACAAAGTCTATCTGACGGTGTCACCGGCTCTCGCTTTAGTAGATGGCCTGTGAATCCCCAGCCTGTATGATATGTTTGATGTCTAGATGTTCACACCAGTCGTTTTCAGCATAGAAAGAATCCTGGGTGGAATGCAAATTGCCAAGCTGGATCGAGTTTTCATTGTTACATGCCCACCTAGGTACTAATTTTGTTACTTTTTAAACCGATCTCGAACCAAGAATAATATTGGACATCCAGCCTTCAGTTCACAGTAGGGGGCAGTAGGGGAGAAATCATTGCTAGGTGAACAAATGATTATAACACGCATGGCTGTATGAAATCGATTTGGTTGTTCCTATATTATTATTATTTGCTTTTATTTATTAACATATTTCACGGGCGAGCTCAATTACGTTACAGCATTCAAAAAGCAAGAGGAAGGAAATATACTAATATAAAGTAAATAATGCAAGAAGAACTTGAAAAAAATGTCATTAATAAATTATCGAGTCGGTTGTTACCATTTGAAATCTTTGAACTTGTGCTTGTTCGTCACAGATCATCCTAAGACGGAGTTTTAGGTTGATTTGTAGTAATCTTTATCTTATTCCGAAACCTATCGAGCACTCAATAGGGTATTGTACTCCACATAAGGACCAAATAAAGACCTGCACATGTTTGTATAGGCAGATGATTATCCTTAGTTCACGATTGTGTCATCATTTGTATTATTTGAATGGGGGTAGGACGACTTGATATATTTTAGTAAACACTCAATATCCGCGTAAATCACAAGGGGACATTAATCTTAATATTATGTTGAACTTTTTAAAATTCAACTATTTCGTTTTCTGGAACTTGATAACGGATGGGAGGAAAGAATGATACAGATTCATGTTCTTGAATCCTCTCTTTCGCTGTCGTGCCTAAACAATCACTCTGATATGTATCTTGAAGCATCGCGCACTAATTCCACTAGCATGTTGGTGCATACTGAGCTCATTACTGATTAAACGAGTTAAATCTTTTATAAATCAATAATGACGGTTTTAACCATCTTTCAAGTAGAACAGATTGAAATGTAGAACGCTTAAGGGCTGAGTATTTTGATACCTATCACAAAAGGGTATACCTACATCGTATTTGTCATCCAAAGTACCTCTTTTTCGAAGGCCGAAATGTCACATGGTCAGACCGGAAATTTAAAGCAGGTAAAATCGACGTTATGCAAAAAGTCTTTCTGGCGGTGGCACTGGCTCTGGGTTTAGTCCAGGGAATTACCGCTAGATGGCCTGTGAATTCACTTGAGAAGTCGAGACTTCTCACTCTTCGAGTTGGTTTGATCTACGTCATTTCCCCTCACCCGCCTCACCATCACAACCATAGAGTTGCACATCAGCAGTTCTTATCACCGTACAGCATCCTGTGACGGCTCGCGGTTCTCGACTTCTCAAGTGAATTCACAGGCCATCTAGCGGTAATTCCCTGGACTAAACCCAGAGCCAGTGCCACCACCAGAAAGACTTTTTGCATAACGTCGATTTTACCTGCTTTAAATTTCCGGTCTGACCATGTGACATTTCGGCCTTCGAAAAAGAGGTACTTTGGATGACAAATACGATGTAGGTATACCCTTTTGTGATAGGTATCAAAATACTCAGCCCTTAAGCGTTCTACATTTCAATCTGTTCTACTTGAAAGATGGTTAAAACCGTCATTATTGATTTATAAAAGATTTAACTCGTTTAATCAGTAATGAGCTCAGTATGCACCAACATGCTAGTGAAATTAGTGCGCGATGCTTCAAGATACATATCAGAGTGATTGTTTAGGCACGACAGCGAAAGAGAGGATTCAAGAACATGAATCTGTATCATTCTTTCCTCCCATCCGTTATCAAGTTCCAGAAAACGAAATAGTTGAATTAAAAAAAGTTCAACATAATATTATGATTAATGTCCCCTTGTGATTTACGCGGATATTGAGTGTTTACTAAAATATATCAAGTCGTCCTACCCCCATTCAAATAATACAAATGATGACACAATCGTGAACTAAGGATAATCATCTGCCTATACAAACATGTGCAGGTCTTTATTTGGTCCTTATGTGGAGTACAATACCCTATTGAGTGCTCGATAGGTTTCGGAATAAGATAAAGATTACTACAAATCAACCTAAAACTCCGTCTTAGGATGATCTGTGACGAACAAGCACAAGTTCAAAGATTTCAAATGGTAACAACCGACTCGATAATTTATTAATGACATTTTTTTCAAGTTCTTCTTGCATTATTTACTTTATATTAGTATATTTCCTTCCTCTTGCTTTTTGAATGCTGTAATGTAATTGAGCTCGCCCGTGAAATATGTTAATAAATAAAAGCAAATAATAATAATATAGGAACAACCAAATCGATTTCATACAGCCATGCGTGTTATAATCATTTGTTCACCTAGCAATGATTTCTCCCCTACTGCCCCCTACTGTGAACTGAAGGCTGGATGTCCAATATTATTCTTGGTTCGAGATCGGTTTAAAAAGTAACAAAATTAGTACCTAGGTGGGCATGTAACAATGAAAACTCGATCCAGCTTGGCAATTTGCATTCCACCCAGGATTCTTTCTATGCTGAAAACGACTGGTGTGAACATCTAGACATCAAACATATCATACAGGCTGGGGATTCACAGGCCATCTACTAAAGCGAGAGCCGGTGACACCGTCAGATAGACTTTGTGCATAACGCCGATTTTTACCTGCCTTAATTCCAATATATGATGACACAATCGTGAACTAAGGATAATCATCCGCATATACAAACATGTGCAGGTCTCTATTTGGTCCTTATGTGGAGTACAATACCCAATTGAGAGCTAGATAGGTTTCGGAATTCGATAAAGATTACTACAAATCAACCTAAAACTCCGTCTTAGGACGACCTGTGATGAACAAGTGCAAGTTCAAAGATTTCAAATGGTAACCACCGACTCGATAATTACGAAACTAGCTAACAGAACAAATTGCAACGCTAGATTTACCTTCGATGAAAAATTTGGTAACCCCTCCGTCCATCTCTTGGTGGTAAAGAGGAGATGTATATGGATACAGATGGATAGTATGTAGGGTGGGTTCATCCCATATGTAAAAATTACTAAGACTACGTGTACAATATACGATAAATTTGAGAATACAGATAGGTAGTTAACTTGAATGATTTCACCAACTATCCTAATCATCACCCTTGACTGTCACTTGCGAATATGAAAGTAGTTGGGTAATAGAATTATTGAAGGACGAGGCAAGGTAGCAGGTATCCCTATCATATAGTTTGTTGGTCTGCATGCCAAACTTAAGGACTCCAATATTCGGAAGCCGCGTAATCAAAAAGCTAAAGACGTCGGTCAAGAAAAACATCCTTTTCATAGATTTCATGAACAGACTAGGTAATCTCATGAGAGAACGTTTACTGTGAATTTGGGAAGATATCGTCGAAATTCAGAAATTAGTCCTTCTAATAATATTGATCAGTGAACTAATGTGTCTAAGCTACTCGCCTGCTCAGAATTTTATTTATTCGTTTGTTACGTAAAATAGGTAGTAGGTACAGATCAAAATTTAACTTGTTCTTTTCATTTCATCGTGTGTCACCAAAAACAAAGCCATTTGACAAGAACTTAACCATTTCTTCTTTTTTTAGTTTTTCCCCACCAAATATTGATCGGGAAAGTTGGTATTCTTCATATCTTGCTCGTAAAATCATCCTTATATCTTATTTCCGTAGACATCATGTAAATGGAATTATAAGTGTTGTTATTAGGTGCTTTATCATTTCGCCGTATGCGTGCGACGATTAATAGTTCGTTGGCTAATGAAGGCAAGTAGGTACCCCTTGTCTAATACCTAGATTTTTAATTTTTGGTACATGAGCTCGCAATTTGGCAATGAAGATATTTTAAGGAAGGAGGACAAACACTTTCATCGCCTGCTCAGAATTTTATTTCGATCCGACATCGATTACTGCCAGTAAAATGTTTGAAACCTCTATCAGGATTCTTAGTTAAATCAATCAAGCCAGCTTGCCATAAATCATCGAGAATATGTTTGACTAAAACCGTCGACCTGCGATAATTAATTCGTTTAGGCTTATGCAGCTCTTCAGCAAGATTTCTCTTCAAGCCCATGTTAACGTTGAGGACTATTTGAGACAAATAATAATAATCTTTGTATAGTTCATGACTATTTAAACCGTAATTAAAAACTTTGAACTGAGTTTGTCATAAAAAATTCTCCGCGTAATGGTTCTTATCCTCTTTGACTTATTAGTTTCATCTCCTCATATATATGTCAGTCCAATTTTGAGTCGTTGGATCAAATTTTTCTGTTGCGGGGAGACTCGCTTCTGCTACATTTTGAGGATTCTCAAAGACGATTGGTTGACAAAATGTGTACTGCTCTGATGTGTTGGCCAATGCTCCCTCGAAACTTGATGGATAATCAACTTCGACTCCTGTTCCTTGAGTCACGCAAAGGTAATCATGTGTGTTACTGACGATGGTTTGATCACCGAAACCGCTATAATAGTGTTTTTTGCGTTTTTCTTGTATTAGTGGAAATAGACTATTTTTCAATACCTCCGTTTTTCTTTGTAATCATGTATCTTCTGCAGGTTATCATAAAGCTGTGTAGCATCTCGACGAGTTAAAGCGATTTCGTTAATGCTATGATCATAATCTATGAACCATTCGAATTTTTCATATATATAACAAGCGAGCGATGTTTACGTGTAGAAGGAATACCAAACTGGACTCGGAATAACCAAGTGTCTGATATGATGACTGGGTTATCCTCCTTTCGTATTTTCTTGTAGCTTTGAGAGATGTAAACAGGCAAGTTTCTTTGTAGATTTTCCTCGATCAAGATCCATTCATCAGCGGGTATAACGATACGGTTTGTTCTGTTATGGACGACAACTTGTTTCAACCCTATTTCTTCATCCGTTCGTATATCGACTCCTTTGAGCCCACGCTTGTCAAAACGAATTTTTTCAACGTGTAACACCATCACTGATCACAAGACGAAAACTAACTATAGTTCTTTTGTTGCGAGTGAGATGAATCATGGTATTAAATACTAGAGAGGGAGGGGAGGTTTATCCAATAGGATGTCGTTATTGGTTAGTTTAATAAATGTTGCATTTGAGACTACCCTCTACTGACTTCTGTTGTTGTCGTTGTTCACGTTTCCAAGTTTTACATCTGCAATGGCAAAAACCATATTGAGTACTAGTAATTCATAATATCAGAAATTTCGTGTTTTATACACGTGAGGGTGACTAATAACTTCTTGGTTTTTTAAAATAAACATTGCCCCATCCTCGCAATGTTCAGTGTGTGACAACCATTATGAACTCACACTCCTTTTTTTTCCATCGTTCTTCTATTGATTTTTTTAAATTTATTTTATTTTATTACAATAAGTTACATTATATATTTAATTAGTAAAAATCTATAAGGAAGGCCCTCCCCAATTTTCCTCTGTATACGAGGGTGTAGATAGTATTGGTGGAATTATAATTGTCTATGTCTTCTTGAGTGAGGGCTTCGGAGATCCTTTTAGGCAGGTATACCCTGAATGCATTCTCTCCCTCATTCAGTATCTGCCCTTCTTGAAGTTCCTGCAGATGAACTTGAACTGCAGGTCCGTGTTGAGTTTGCACCCTCACCATTTTCATTACAGCATACGGTGTGTCTATCACTAGACTGTCCACCGATCTAAGTTCGAGAATGGCGGCAGATTGTTGGATCTTGTTAAGTAAAGAGTTCATCTGCAAATAATATTATTCATGAAACATAAACATAAATATAATCATAAGGAATAATTTTTGAAGAGAGTATGTAAATGTTAATTACCTTGTATTGATGGAAGGGGTGATCACAGAGAAGAAGTCTCTTGATTGATTTCTCCAGACAGAATGAGTTTTCAGACGGGTGGGTACCTATTTGAACAAAACCCCCACTACAGCTATCTAATTATGTAGGAGGGGATATAACCTAGAATCGGCTGTGGTAAGGGAGTGTCAGTAACCTTAGGATTCATGAGAATACATGCATAGCTGACCAAGCAGTTCTCTGTAGAGCTGGAAGGTGACTTTGGTAGGGGTTTCATTCTCAAAACTTACGACTTGCTCCGTGCTGACAGAGCTCTTTCCCACGTTAATTTGATTCCTGTGAGATGATCAAACAGGTTTCATGTATCAGGAGGTATCATCAGACAAAATCCCCGTAGCACGATATACCTAATCGACGCTTTCTGGTATTACCTTCTCGAAATTTGTTATAATTCAGGGTGTATGACGAGCCTTACTGATTCCACAGATCGGTAAAAAATAAATTATTCCAAACTTTAATATGATCGATGTGACGTTTTATACTTTCGTTTAGGTTACCATGGGAAGATGGAAATACGTCTTACGATAAAATACCTGAATTTGTACAGGATGCAACCAGGGTATCAAACTTCGTTACGCAAAAGGTTCGGAAAAGTGCGCAATATTAGAAAGTCACTCTCTCATAATAGGATGATTCATGATTTGGGTCAATTTAACTGTCCCAAATTAACTGCGCTACACGATTCATCGATGGAAAATCCTTGTTCAGCCCATGAAAATGCTGGAAGGCTCTACTACCCCCTTCGTGTTCAATTGTGAAACTGCAAGCCCTATCGAAGTGGTTTTCATCAAATGAAATGCAAGAAAATTTACTGGACACTAAATTGAAATTTAAAGGAACAAAAATAAGCGTCGATCCTTCAATAATGGTGACAGGTGGATTTTGCCGAAACCCATTTTCCAAGGGATCAATCTGTTGCGTGTATTGCGACAAAGTATGCAGGAGTTCTGACCATTACCTTCATAACTGCTCGGATCTTTTTGGCGAGGACGACTCCAGTGATTATGTACTTATTACGTGCCTTACTGATTCCGCAGATCGGTTCAAAAATAAATTATTCCGAATTTTAATATGATCGATGTGACGTTTTATACTTTCATTTAGTTATTAGTTATTTTTTATTATACTAGTACCTAGTTGTACAGGTCCCATAGCAAACAAATCTGTATGAACTCATTTCTAATGGTATGTACCTACTAGTTATCGAATAATATAGGTACAAACGTGAATAATTATTGAGAAAATATAGATTTTTTCTTCTTTTTTTACTCACATGTGTGAATTTTTGTGTTGAAATCCCTTCTTCCACACCTGACTCAAGAACGACGATGATGATTATAAAATGTTTTCGGCTGCGGTGATAGGAAATTCGGTAATTACGAAACTGATGATAAGTATTCTAAAATATTATTGTTGGTGTAGGTTATATGTTTCAAACACTGGAACCTAAGTACATTTATTTCAAAGTATAGGTATATTTCACAAATGCAGTACACATAGGTACCTGAAGGAAGTTCAAAGAATGGATGGTGAAGATAATTGATTCTATCGACTGCAACGACTTGCGTCGAAACGGACGAGTCCCGAGGTTCCCGCAGCTTGCTGATGTAGCGCCTCATATTACACCCCTTTTTTCTCCTTCAACGCTAACCGAGGTATTCCTCGCGTGTTTCCATATTTCAATCTACCGATAGCTCCTTCTTGTTTCTGTTCTCCTTGTAAATCTCAATGCTTTCTTGTACTACCTTCTCGAAATTTGGCAAATTTTGGGGGTTTTAAGGGGTTCGAGGTTCCTATATTCGTCACGTCCACTGAAAGAGCTTTCGTTTGAGGGGTTACACAGCTATGGCCCTACCTACTCGACATCCAGGACCTGTAAAATAGAGGACCACCACCGAAATTGGATAGCATCTTACTTTTTGGTTCATCCATAGATGTCGATTCTCCCAGAAAAAATCGCTTTCTTTTGAGCCCCAACAAGCCTACTTAGGTGGGCCTACACCCGAAAAAATAATATGAAGACCTCTATCTATATCGTAATCGTTATCGCGTGATTGAGAGCTATAAAAAGAGCCTAAACTCGATGGGTCAACGTTAAACCAGTTGCCCAAATATTTGGCCCACCCTAAAAAATTTTGATGTTGCCGAATTGAGCGGGAATGTGTACAGATTATTATTATCGGTTGAAATAGCGGCGTGGGGAGGGGGGTAAAAATAACAGTAGTTGATTCCTGAGGGGGAGTGGTCGTGGTGGGATAACGCCCAAAAAATAATAACAGGGGGCATGACGTCACACCAGGCGATTATGATAAAGGTTGAGAAGGGTAAATGAAAATTTGAGGGATTGGGAAGGGGAAAACCAAAGGCCACGTGAAAGACATGTGGAAAACGATGGATCTTATAATTTACATATGATCCATGAACTGATCCAAGTTGTGGGGGAGGGAGGGTTTCCGAAAAGGGGGGCGTGGGTGGTGGTGGGGTATTTGATAATGATAGCGAAACCATATGATCAGGTGGAGTGTTGGGGAGGGGGATGACAGTTTGAAAAGGCGGGAATTTGGTAAACAGCTGGTCTTATGTCATTCATGGGAGGGGGTGAGCATTTTGAAAATTAGAGGGAAAAGCCTTGACAGTTGAAAACTGGATTCAAAAATTGGCGGTAAGGCGGGAGATTGATAACCAGCTGATCTAACCTTTTATTAGACGAGGGGAGGGGAGGGCGATGACAGTTTGAAAAGGCGGGAATTTGGTAAACAGCTGGTGTTATGTCATTCATGGGAAATTCAAAAATTGGCGGTAAGGCGGGAGATTGATAACCAGCTGATCTAACCTATTATTAGACGAGGGGAAAGGAGGGAGATGACAGATTGAAAAGGCGGGAATTTGGTAAACAGCTGGTCTTATGTCATTCATGGGAGGGGGGCGAGGGGGGAGTATTTTTGAAAAATGAGAGGGAAAAGCCTTGAACTGGAGGTAAAGTGAACATCAGCTGATCGCCGAGGGGGGAGTGGGAGAAATTCGAAAATTGGCGGTAAGGCGGGAGATTGACAACCAGCTGATCTAACCTCGTATTAGACGAGGGGAGGGGAGGGAGATGACAGTTTGAAATGGCGGGAATTTGGTAAACAGCTGGTCTTATGTCATTCATGGGAGGGGGCGAGGGGGGAGTATTTTTTAAAATGAGAGGGAAAAGCCTTGGCAGTTGAAAAAATGGTGGTAAAGTGAACATCAGCTGTGGGGGGGGGGGGGGGGGTGGGAGAAATTCAAAAATTGGCGGGAGATTGATTACCAGCTGATATAACCTATTATTAGATGAGGGGAGGAGAGGAGGTATTTGAAAATTAGAGGGAAAGAGCTTTTGAAAAATTGGCGGGAACCAGTTAAGGAGGAATTTACATGGATACTGTAGCTTGACTTCATCCATGGGTCATAAATCACTTTATAACATCCATGGACATGGAGGCTGTGGCATCACATCAGCTGAGGCCGTGACGTCAGAGGTCATGACGTCAGCGACCTTCTTATCAGTGTTATCAGATAACAGTGATACCCAGAACCACCATAATACCCCTACTCGCTGAAACTCTGGAAATAATCTTTTCTACTAATAACAAACCATCCCTGAAAATTTCATCGAAATTGGTTAACTCCTACGGGTACTTTACTCAGTACCTAAAATTTACGAAAGTTGCGGTCACAGAAACTAATAATGCGGTCAAGCCTGAAACTCAGGAAATATACATTTCTACTAATAACCAACCATTCCTGAAAATCTCAACAAAATTTTCTTCTGAAAAGTTATTATTTCCTATGTTGGCCCAGACATAAAACAAAGAAAAACACTGCAAATTATTACACAACGGTTTTTTATTTTCTATATATAGATCACCCATCTGTAAAGATGCTGTTCCTTTTATAGTACCTACCGTAATTATACCGCAAGGTTCACATTTCGACGAGTACAATGAGTACCTACCTACCTGTAATTATTATTATCCGAATTATAATAGCCTTCTTTCATAACAAAATTCAGTAACTAAGGAAGCTTCTCAAAGTAAACAATCGGTGAAATCGAAAAAAACAATCGGTGAAATCGAAAAAAACCAGAAAAAGTCGCATTTGATCAGGTGATGTTTGAAAAGGTATTAGAAGGTTATTAGAAAAGGTTATTAGTTTGAAAAAAAAACGCTGCAAATCCCTGCACAACGGTTTATTATTTTGTATAGAATACCCTTCCGTTACAGATCACAGCTCTATGTATAGATAACCCGTCTATATAATATGATATGTACTATTCTATACATATTGTTATGTAGATCGCAGACCCTCCTTAGGTTAATACCTAACCCCGTACTCGTTACTAGGTACCTACCTAAATCACGAGTTAAATGTTGCTAAAATAATTCTGCCGATGACAAACAGTACCTAACAAAAAGAAACACACATAATGAAGTTCTGAAAAGAAATTGTTGATGAGGAGTGAAAAAAGTTGCGAAAGTACCTACCAACAAACTCCAGCCCCTTCTACGTAGATGGTATAATGAACCGTTGTGTAATAATTTACCGTTGAGTAATGATTTACCGTAGTAATAATTTACCCATCAATAATACTTCAACGTTTGTTCAAGTTTCACTACCTACCAACAAACTCCAAAAGAGCCATCATTTTTCAAATGAAATAATATCACAGAACAACCAACTCGACTTCATACTCCGCCTATATAATCAGGTGATCCCTAGCAATGATTTCATCTCCGCCAAATTTCCTATTGTGGGCGCGTCTCTGGTTACGAGATTTGGTTTGAATTGTATACAATTTCATTCACACTGGAGTCGAAAATGCCTGTCGGTGCAAACTTCGGGGCCTTACTGTGAACGAACGGCTGGACGTACGACGCTCCGGATGGTCTTAAAAAACTCGCAAGTTCAAGAACTATTTGAAACCGTAAAAATATTCACGTAAAAAAATGGTATAGGCGTTTTGAAAATTTCAACCCCTATTTTGAACCCCTTAGAGATGACTCACAGTAACGTCGAGCTTCGAGGACCAACTAGACAGCGAACGGAACCTATAACCCGAATTTCATCAATTTTCTTTCAAAGTGACCGTTTGTCACGTTCAATATTTCAAAGGACTGCAATTATTTTAAACCTCTTTAATGTTTGCTGTTAATTGATAATCCCTTTAGCTTTAGAGCATTCTCCAACCTTGTTTATTACCACTCGACTGTTAAACGCTTTACTTTAGTTATTATTTTAAACCGAAACACGATGGTGACTTGCGGAATTTTTGTAATTTTTGTGCGTTACTGAAATTTGAAAAAAACAGCCACTTCAGCAGCTCGTGAAATTGTGCTATTTTAAAAATTTAGCAGTAAAGATACGACCTTGGAAAGTTTTTTAAATTTTAGGTAGGTACTGAGTAAAGTACCAGGAGGAGTTAACCAATTTCGATGAAATTTTCGTGGATGGTTGGTTATTAGTAGAAATATTAGTAGAAATGAATATTTCCTGAGTTTCAGCGTGACCGCAAGATTAGTTTCTGTGACCGCAACTTTTTTAAATTTTAGGTACTGAGTAATGTACCAGTAGGAGTTAACCAATTTCGACGAAACTTTCAGGGATGTTTTGTTATTAGTAGAGAAGCTTATTTCCTGAGTTTCAGCGTGACCGCATTATTAGGTTCTGTGACCGCAACTTTTTTAAATTTTAGGTAATGAGTAAAGTACCAGTAGGAGTTAACTAATTTCGACGAAACTTTCAGGGATGTTTTGTTATTAGTAGAGAAGATTATTTCCTGAGTTTCAGCGTGACCGCATTATTAGTTTCTGTGACCGCAACTTTCTTAAATTTTAGGTACTGAGTAAAGTACCAGTAGCAGTTAACCAATTTCGACGAAACCTTCAGGGATGGTTGGTTATTAGTAGAAATGAATATTTCCTGAGTTTCAGCGTGACCGCATTATTAGTTTCTGTGATCGCAACTTTTTAGCGAATTTTCGAAGAAAAGGAGGCTATTGTTCTCGGTCCAAAATTTTTAAAACTCGAATTTCCGAAAGATTTTTATACCAAAATCCGTTTCAGACCATCCTGAATTCACTGCCGAAAGACACCAAAAATTATATGTATATATATATATATATTTATATATTTATATATATATTTATATATTTATATATGTATGTGTCATTCCAGACGATAACTCTAGAAAGAATTGAGATAAAAAGTTCAAATTTGCACGAAAAATCTGTCTTGGCAATCGACAGGCTAAGTTCGTAGATGGGCAGAATCGGGTCACTCTAAGGGGGAGTTTTGGGGAGTTTTAGGGGGGGAAAATTACCCATAAATTCCTAAAATGAAAAAGTCTGACAAGTGACACCTCATTTTAAAGGTTTTTGTACGCTGAACACGATGGTGAAATCAGAATTGCGATATCTCATTCCGTCCTCAAACTAGAGCACTTTGAAGATGAAGGAACGTGGTTATTTCTTGAGATGTTCTTCCTGGTTCGTCTGCTCTAATCTGATAACGGAATGGGATATCGCAATTCTGACTTCACCATCGTGTTCAGCATTGGAAAATCTAAAAACCGAGGTGTTACTCGGCAAAAAATGGAACAAAAAATTTGTTACGTAGGTATGCCCATATTTGATGCATACCGAATTAACCGAATAGTGTCATACTTGAATACCTATAATTACCCAATAAGTTTAGGATTGCCCATATTTGAATGGGATATCCCAAAGATCACATTTTATATAAAATCAGTTATTTCTTCGAAAGTTCGCTCTTATAGCCATGCTGCATGACTGTGGTTTTTTTTAAATTTTAGGTACCTACTGAGTAAAGTACCAGTAGGAGTTAAGCAATTTCGATGAAATGTTCAGGGATGGTTGGTTATTAGTAGAAAAGATTATCTCCTGAGTTTCAGCGTGACCGCATTATTAGTTTCTGTGACCGCAACTTTTTTAAATTTTAGGTAGGTACTGAGTAAAGTACCAGTAGGAGTTAACCAATTTCGATGAAATTTTCAGGGATGGTTGGTTATTAGTAGAAATGAATATTTCCTGAGTTTCAGCGTGACCGCATTATTAGTTTCTGTGACCGCAACTTATTTAAATTTTAGGTACTGAGTAAAGTACCAGTAGGAGTTGACCAATTTCGATGAAACTTTCAGGAATGTTTTGTTATCTGTGGAAATGAATATTTCCCGAGTTTCAGCGTGACCGCATTATTAGTTTCTGTGATCGCAACTTTTAGCGAATTTTCGAAGAAAAGGAAGCTATTGTTCTCGGTCCAAAATTTTTTAAACTCGAATTTCCGAAAGATTTTTATACCAAAATCCGTTTCAGACCATCCTAAATTCCCTGCCGAAAGACACCAAAAATTATATGTATATATATATATATATATATATATATATTTATATATTTATATATTTATGTGTCATTCCAGACGATAACTCTCGAAAGAATTGAGATAAAAAGTTCAAATTTGCACGAAAAATCTGTCTTGGCAATCGACAGGCTAAGTTCGAAGATGGGCAGAATCGGGTCACCCTAAGGGGGAGTTTTGGGGAGTTTTAGGGGGGGGAAATTACCCATAAATTCCCAAAATGAAAAAGTCTGACAAATGACACCTCATTTTAAAGGTTTTGTACGCTGAACACGATGGTGAAATCAGAATTGCGATATCTCATTCCGTTCTCAAACTGGAGCACTTTGAAGATGAAGGAACGTGGTTATTTCTTGAGATGTTCTTCCTGGTTCGTCTGCTCTAATCTGATAACGGAATGGGATATCGCAATTCTGACTTCACCATCGTGTTCAGCGTTGGAAAATCTACAAACCGAGGTGTTACTCGGCAAAAAATGGAACAAAAAATTTGTTACGTACCCAATACCTACTCTTCTGGTATTCAAAACATTTTTGATTTCCCCTCCCCCTCCTTCCACCCCAAATTTTACTTTGCGTAAAACTACTCCTGTTTTAATTTTGTATGGTATCAAGTTGGGAAAACATTGGCCGAAAATTAATTTTCAGAAAATTTTAGACGGAGGAGGAAGATGCCGAAAACTTCGAAAATTCGCTCTTATAGCCATGCTGCATGACTGTGGTTTTTTTTTAAATTTTAGGTACCTACTGAGTAAAGTACCAGTAGGAGTAAACCAATTTCGACGAAATTTTTAGGGATGTTTGGTTATTAGTAGAAAAGATTATTTCCTGAGTTTCAGCGTGACCGCATGATTAGTTTCTGTGACCGCAACTTTTTTAAATGTTAGGTAATGAGTAAAGTACCTGTAGGAGTTCACCAATTTCGATGAAACTTTCAGGGATGTTTTGTTATCAGTGGAAATGAATATTTCCCGAGTTTCAGCGTGACCGAATGATTAGTTTCTGTGACCGCAACTTTCTTAAATTTTAGGTACTGAGTAATGTACCAGTAGGAGTTAACCAATTTCGATGAAATTTTCAGGGATGGTTGGTTATTAGTAGAAAAGATTATTTCCTGAGTTTCAGCGTGACCGCATTATTAGTTTTTGTGACCGCAACTTTCTTAAATTTTAGGTACTGAGTAAAGTACCAGTAGCAGTTAACCTATTTCGACGAAACTTTCAGGGATGGTTGGTTATTAGTAGAAATGAATATTTCCTGAGTTTCAGCGTGACCGCATTATTAGTTTCTGTGACCGCAACTTTTTTAAATTTTAGGTACTGAGTAAAGTACCAGTAGGAGTTGACCAATTTCGATGAAACTTTCAGGAATGTTTTGATATCTGTGGGAATGATTATTTCCTGAGTTTCAGCGTGACCGCATTATTACTTTCTGTGATCGCAACTTTTTTAAATTGTAGGTACCTACTGAGTAAAGTACCAGTAGCAGTTAACCTATTTCGACGAAACTTTCAGGGATGGTTGGCTATTAGTAGAAATGAATATTTCCTGAGTTTCAGCGTGACCGCATTATTAGTTTCTGTGACCGCAACTTTTTTAAATTTTAGGTACTGAGTAAAGTACCAGTAGGAGTTAAGCAATTTCGATGAAATGTTCAGGGATGGTTGGTTATTAGTAGAAATGAATATTTCCTGAGTTTCAGCGTGACCGGATTATTAGTTTCTGTGACCGCAACTTTCTTAAATTTTAGGTACTGAGTAAAGTACCAGTAGGAGTTAAGCAATTTCGATGAAATGTTCAGGGATGGTTGGTTATTAGTAGAAATGAATATTTCCTGAGTTTCAGCGTCACCGCATTATTAGTTTCTGTAACCGCAACTTTTTTAAATTTTAGGTACTGAGTAAAGTAACAGTAGGAGTTGACCAATTTCGATGAAACTTTCAGGAATGTTTTGTTATCTGTGGGAATGATTATTTCCCGAGTTTCAGCGTGACTGCATTATTCGTTTCTGTGATCGCAACTTTTTTAAATTGTAGGTACCTACTGGGTAAAGTACCAGTAGGAGTAAACCAATTTCGACGAAATTTTTAGGGATGTTTGGTTATTAGTAGAAATGATTATTTCCTGAGTTTCAGCGTGACCGCATTATTAGTTTTTGTGACCGCAACTTTCTTAAATTTTAGGTACTGAGTAAAGTACCAGTAGCAGTTAACCAATTTCGACGAAACTTTCAGGGATGGTTGGTTATTAGTAGAAATGAATATTTCCTGAGTTTCAGCGTGACCGCATTATTAGTTTTTGTGACCGCAACTTTCTTAAATTTTAGGTACTGAGTAAAGTACCAGTAGGAGTTCACCAATTTCGACGAAACTTTCAGGGATGGTTGGTTATTAGTAGAAATGAATATTTCCTGAGTTTCAGCGTGACCGGATTATTAGTTTCTGTGACCGCAACTTTTTAAATTTAGGTACTGAGTAAAGTACCAGTAGGAGTTAACCAATACCGATGAAATTTTCAGGGATGGTTGGTTATTAGTAGAAAAGATTATTTCCTGAGTTTCAGCGTGACCGCATTATTAGTTTCTGTGACCGCAACTTTTTAAATTTAGGTACTGAGTAAAGTACCAGTAGGAGTTAACCAATTTCGATGAAATTTTCAGGGATGGTTGGTTATTAGTAGAAAAGATTATTTCCTGAGTTTCAGCGTGACCGCGATATTATTTTCTGTGACCGCAACTTTTTTAAATTTTAGGTACTGAGTAAAGTACCAGTAGGAGTTGACCAATTTCGATGAAACTTTCAGGAATGTTTTTTTATCTGTGGGAATGATTATTTCCCGAGTTTCAGCGTGACCGCATTAATCGTTTCTGTGATCGCAACTTTTTTAAATTGTAGGTACCTACTGAGTAAAGTACCAGTAGGAGTAAACCAATTTCGACGAAATTTTTAGGGATGTTTAATTATTAGTAGAAATGATTATTTCCTGAGTTTCAGCGTGACCGCATTATTAGTTTCAGTGACCGCAACTTTTTTAAATTTTAGGTACTGAGTAATGTACCAGTAGGAGTTAACTAATTTCGACGAAACGTTCAGGGATGTTTTGTTATTAGTAGAGAAGATTATTTCCTGAGTTTCAGCGTGACCGCATTATTAGTTTCTGTGACCGCATCTTTCTTAAATTTTAGGTACTGAGTAAAGTACCAGTAGCAGTTAACCAATTTCGACGAAACTTTCAGGGATGGTTGGGTATTAGTAGAAATGAATATTTCCTGAGTTTCAGCGTGACCGCATTATTAGTTTCTGTGATCGCAACTTTTTTAAATTTTAGGTACCTACTGAGTAAAGTACCAGTAGGAGTTAAGCAATTTCGATGAAATGTTCAGGGATGGTTGGTTATTAGTAGAAAAGATTATCTCCTGAGTTTCAGCGTGACCGCATTATTAGTTTCTGTGACCGCAACTTTTTTAAATTTTTGGTAGGTACTGAGTAAAGTACCAGTAGGAGTAAACCAATTTCGACGAAATTTTTAGGGATGTTTGGTTATTAGTAGAAAAGATTATTTCCTGAGTTTCAGCATGACCGCATTATTAGTTTCTGTGATCGCAACTTTTTTAAATTTTAGGTACCTACTGAGTAAAGTACCAGTAGGAGTAAACCAATTTCGACGAAATTTTTAGGGATGTTTGGTTATTAGTAGAAAAGATTATTTCCTGAGTTTCAGCGTGACCGCATGATTAGTTTCTGTGACCGCAACTTTTTTAAATGTTAGGTAATGAGTAAAGTACCTGTAGGAGTTCACCAATTTCGATGAAACTTTCAGGGATGTTTTGTTATCAGTGGAAATGAATATTTCCCGAGTTTCAGCGTGACCGAATGATTAGTTTCTGTGACCGCAACTTTCTTAAATTTTAGGTACTGAGTAATGTACCAGTAGGAGTTAACCAATTTCGATGAAATTTTCAGGGATGGTTGGTTATTAGTAGAAAAGATTATTTCCTGAGTTTCAGCGTGACCGCATTATTAGTTTTTGTGACCGCAACTTTCTTAAATTTTAGGTACTGAGTAAAGTACCAGTAGCAGTTAACCTATTTCGACGAAACTTTCAGGGATGGTTGGTTATTAGTAGAAATGAATATTTCCTGAGTTTAGCGTGACCGCATTATTAGTTTCTGTGACCGCAACTTTTTTAAATTTTAGGTACTGAGTAAAGTACCAGTAGGAGTTAAGCAATTTCGATGAAATGTTCAGGGATGGTTGGTTATTAGTAGAAATGAATATTTCCTGAGTTTCAGCGTGACCGGATTATTAGTTTCTGTGACCGCAACTTTTTAAATTTTAGGTACCTACTGAGTAAAGTACCAGTAGGAGTTAACCAATTTCGATGAAATTTTCAGGGATGGTTGGTTATTAGTAGAAAAGATTATTTCCTGAGTTTCAGCGTGACCGCATTATTATTTTCTGTGCAACTTTTTTAAATTTTAGGTACTGAGTAAAGTACCAGTAGGAGTTGATCAATTTCGATGAAACTTTCAGGAATGTTTTGTTATCTGTGGGAATGATTATTTCCCGAGTTTCAGCGTGACCGCATTATTTGTTTCTGTGATCGCAACTTTTTTAAATTGTAGGTACCTACTGAGTAAAGTACCAGTAGGAGTAAACCAATTTCGACGAAATTTTTAGGGATGTTTGGTTATTAGTAGAAATGATTATTTCCTGAGTTTCAGCGTGACCGCATGATTAGTTTCTATGACCGCAACTTTTTTAAATTTTAGGTACCTACTGAGTAAAGTACCAGTAGGAGTAAACCAATTTCGACGAAATTTTTAGGGATGTTTGGTTATTATTAGACAAGATTATTTCCTGAGTTTCAGCGTGACCGCATGATTAGTTTCTGTGACCGCAACTTTTTTAAACGTTAGGTAATGAGTAAAGTACCAGTAGGAGTTCACCAATTTCGATGAAACTTTCAGGGATGTTTTGTTATCAGTGGAAATGAATATTTCCCGAGTTTCAGCGTGACCGCATGATTAGTTTCTGTGACCGCAACTATTTTAAATTTTAGGTACTGAGTAAAGTACCAGTAGGAGTTAAGCAATTTCGATGAAATGTTCAGGGATGGTTGGTTATTAGTAGAAATGAATATTTCCTGAGTTTCAGCGTGACCGGATTATTAGTTTCTGTGACCGCAACTTTCTTAAATTTTAGGTACTGAGTAAAGTACCAGTAGGAGTTAAGCAATTTCGATGAAATGTTCAGGGATGGTTGGTTATTAGTAGAAATGAATATTTCCTGAGTTTCAGCGTCACCGCATTATTAGTTTCTGTGACCGCAACTTTTTTAAATTTTAGGTACTGAGTAAAGTAACAGTAGGAGTTGACCAATTTCGATGAAACTTTCAGGAATGTTTTGTTATCTGTGGGAATGATTATTTCCCGAGTTTCAGCGTGACTGCATTATTCGTTTCTGTGATCGCAACTTTTTTAAATTGTAGGTACCTACTGGGTAAAGTACCAGTAGGAGTAAACCAATTTCGACGAAATTTTTAGGGATGTTTGGTTATTAGTAGAAATGATTATTTCCTGAGTTTCAGCGTGACCGCATTATTAGTTTTTGTGACCGCAACTTTCTTAAATTTTAGGTACTGAGTAAAGTACCAGTAGCAGTTAACCAATTTCGACGAAACTTTCAGGGATGGTTGGTTATTAGTAGAAATGAATATTTCCTGAGTTTCAGCGTGACCGCATTATTAGTTTTTGTGACCGCAACTTTCTTAAATTTTAGGTACTGAGTAAAGTACCAGTAGGAGTTCACCAATTTCGACGAAACTTTCAGGGATGGTTGGTTATTAGTAGAAAAGATTATTTCCTGAGTTTCAGCGTGACCGCATTATTAGTTTCTGTGACCGCAACTTTTTAAATTTAGGTACTGAGTAAAGTACCAGTAGGAGTTAACCAATTTCGATGAAATTTTCAGGGATGGTTGGTTATTAGTAGAAAAGATTATTTCCTGAGTTTCAGCGTGACCGCGATATTATTTTCTGTGACCGCAACTTTTTTAAATTTTAGGTACAGAGTAAAGTACCAGTAGGAGTTGACCAATTTCGATGAAACTTTCAGGAATGTTTTTTTATCTGTGGGAATGATTATTTCCCGAGTTTCAGCGTGACCGCATTAATCGTTTCTGTGATCGCAACTTTTTTAAATTGTAGGTACCTACTGAGTAAAGTACCAGTAGGAGTAAACCAATTTCGACGAAATTTTTAGGGATGTTTAATTATTAGTAGAAATGATTATTTCCTGAGTTTCAGCGTGACCGCATTATTAGTTTCAGTGACCGCAACTTTTTTAAATTTTAGGTACTGAGTAATGTACCAGTAGGAGTTAACTAATTTCGACGAAACGTTCAGGGATGTTTTGTTATTAGTAGAGAAGATTATTTCCTGAGTTTCAGCGTGACCGCATTATTAGTTTCTGTGACCGCATGTTTCTTAAATTTTAGGTACTGAGTAAAGTACCAGTAGCAGTTAACCAATTTCGACGAAACTTTCAGGGATGGTTGGGTATTAGTAGAAATGAATATTTCCTGAGTTTCAGCGTGACCGCATTATTAGTTTCTGTGATCGCAACTTTTTTAAATTTTAGGTACCTACTGAGTAAAGTACCAGTAGGAGTTAAGCAATTTCGATGAAATGTTCAGGGATGGTTGGTTATTAGTAGAAAAGATTATCTCCTGAGTTTCAGCGTGACCGCATTATTAGTTTCTGTGACCGCAACTTTTTTAAATTTTTGGTAGGTACTGAGTAAAGTACCAGTAGGAGTAAACCAATTTCGACGAAATTTTTAGGGATGTTTGGTTATTAGTAGAAAAGATTATTTCCTGAGTTTCAGCGTGACCGCATTATTAGTTTCTGTGATCGCAACTTTTTTAAATTTTAGGTACCTACTGAGTAAAGTAGCAGTAGGAGTGAACCAATTTCGACGAAATTTTTAGGGATGTTTGGTTATTAGTAGAAAAGATTATTTCCTGAGTTTCAGCGTGACCGCATGATTAGTTTCTGTGACCGCAACTTTTTTAAATGTTAGGTAATGAGTAAAGTACCTGTAGGAGTTCACCAATTTCGATGAAACTTTCAGGGATGTTTTGTTATCAGTGGAAATGAATATTTCCCGAGTTTCAGCGTGACCGAATGATTAGTTTCTGTGACCGCAACTTTCTTAAATTTTAGGTACTGAGTAATGTACCAGTAGGAGTTAACCAATTTCGATGAAATTTTCAGGGATGGTTGGTTATTAGTAGAAAAGATTATTTCCTGAGTTTCAGCGTGACCGCATTATTAGTTTTTGTGACCGCAACTTTCTTAAATTTTAGGTACTGAGTAAAGTACCAGTAGCAGTTAACCTATTTCGACGAAACTTTCAGGGATGGTTGGTTATTAGTAGAAATGAATATTTCCTGAGTTTCAGCGTGACCGCATTATTAGTTTCTGTGACCGCAACTTTTTTAAATTTTAGGTACTGAGTAAAGTACCAGTAGGAGTTAAGCAATTTCGATGAAATGTTCAGGGATGGTTGGTTATTAGTAGAAATGAATATTTCCTGAGTTTCAGCGTGACCGGATTATTAGTTTCTGTGACCGCAACTTTTTAAATTTTAGGTACCTACTGAGTAAAGTACCAGTAGGAGTTAACCAATTTCGATGAAATTTTCAGGGATGGTTGGTTATTAGTAGAAAAGATTATTTCCTGAGTTTCAGCGTGACCGCATTATTATTTTCTGTGCAACTTTTTTAAATTTTAGGTACTGAGTAAAGTACCAGTAGGAGTTGATCAATTTCGATGAAACTTTCAGGAATGTTTTGTTATCTGTGGGAATGATTATTTCCCGAGTTTCAGCGTGACCGCATTATTAGTTTCTGTGATCGCAACTTTTTTAAATTGTAGGTACCTACTGAGTAAAGTACCAGTAGGAGTAAACCAATTTCGACGAAATTTTTAGGGATGTTTGGTTATTAGTAGAAATGATTATTTCCTGAGTTTCAGCGTGACCGCATGATTAGTTTCTATGACCGCAAATTTTTTAAATTTTAGGTACCTACTGAGTAAAGTACCAGTAGGAGTAAACCAATTTCGACGAAATTTTTAGGGATGTTTGGTTATTATTAGACAAGATTATTTCCTGAGTTTCAGCGTGACCGCATGATTAGTTTCTGTGACCGCAACTTTTTTAAACGTTAGGTAATGAGTAAAGTACCAGTAGGAGTTCACCAATTTCGATGAAACTTTCAGGGATGTTTTGTTATCAGTGGAAATGAATATTTCCCGAGTTTCAGCGTGACCGCATGATTAGTTTCTGTGACCGCAACTATTTTAAATTTTAGGTACTGAGTAAAGTACCAGTAGGAGTTAACCAATTTCGATGAAATGTTCAGGGATGGTTGGTTATTAGTAGAAATGAATATTTCCTGAGTTTCAGCGTGACCGGATTATTAGTTTCTGTGACCGCAACTTTCTTAAATTTTAGGTACTGAGTAAAGTACCAGTAGGAGTTAAGCAATTTCGATGAAATGTTCAGGGATGGTTGGTTATTAGTAGAAATGAATATTTCCTGAGTTTCAGCGTCACCGCATTATTAGTTTCTGTGACCGCAACTTTTTTAAATTTTAGGTACTGAGTAAAGTAACAGTAGGAGTTGACCAATTTCGATGAAACTTTCAGGAATGTTTTGTTATCTGTGGGAATGATTATTTCCCGAGTTTCAGCGTGACTGCATTATTCGTTTCTGTGATCGCAACTTTTTTAAATTGTAGGTACCTACTGGGTAAAGTACCAGTAGGAGTAAACCAATTTCGACGAAATTTTTAGGGATGTTTGGTTATTAGTAGAAATGATTATTTCCTGAGTTTCAGCGTGACCGCATTATTAGTTTTTGTGACCGCAACTTTCTTAAATTTTAGGTACTGAGTAAAGTACCAGTAGCAGTTAACCAATTTCGACGAAACTTTCAGGGATGGGTGGTTATTAGTAGAAATGAATATTTCCTGAGTTTCAGCGTGACCGCATTATTAGTTTTTGTGACCGCAACTTTCTTAAATTTTAGGTACTGAGTAAAGTACCAGTAGGAGTTCACCAATTTCGACGAAACTTTCAGGGATGGTTGGTTATTAGTAGAAATGAATATTTCCTGAGTTTCAGCGTGACCGGATTATTAGTTTCTGTGACCGCAACTTTTTAAATTTAGGTACTGAGTAAAGTACCAGTAGGAGTTAACCAATACCGATGAAATTTTCAGGGATGGTTGGTTATTAGTAGAAAAGATTATTTCCTAAGTTTCAGCGTGACCGCATTATTAGTTTCTGTGACCGCAACTTTTTAAATTTAGGTACTGAGTAAAGTACCAGTAGGAGTTAACCAATTTCGATGAAATTTTCAGGGATGGTTGGTTATTAGTAGAAAAGATTATTTCCTGAGTTTCAGCGTGACCGCGATATTATTTTCTGTGACCGCAACTTTTTTAAATTTTAGGTACTGAGTAAAGTACCAGTAGGAGTTGACCAATTTCGATGAAACTTTCAGGAATGTTTTTTTATCTGTGGGAATGATTATTTCCCGAGTTTCAGCGTGACCGCATTAATCGTTTCTGTGATCGCAACTTTTTTAAATTGTAGGTACCTACTGAGTAAAGTACCAGTAGGAGTAAACCAATTTCGACGAAATTTTTAGGGATGTTTAATTATTAGTAGAAATGATTATTTCCTGAGTTTCAGCGTGACCGCATTATTAGTTTCAGTGACCGCAACTTTTTTAAATTTTAGGTACTGAGTAATGTACCAGTAGGAGTTAACTAATTTCGACGAAACGTTCAGGGATGTTTTGTTATTAGTAGAGAAGATTATTTCCTGAGTTTCAGCGTGACCGCATTATTAGTTTCTGTGACCGCATCTTTCTTAAATTTTAGGTACTGAGTAAAGTACCAGTAGCAGTTAACCAATTTCGACGAAACTTTCAGGGATGGTTGGGTATTAGTAGAAATGAATATTTCCTGAGTTTCAGCGTGACCGCATTATTAGTTTCTGTGATCGCAACTTTTTTAAATTTTAGGTACCTACTGAGTAAAGTACCAGTAGGAGTTAAGCAATTTCGATGAAATGTTCAGGGATGGTTGGTTATTAGTAGAAAAGATTATCTCCTGAGTTTCAGCGTGACCGCATTATTAGTTTCTGTGACCGCAACTTTTTTAAATTTTTGGTAGGTACTGAGTAAAGTACCAGTAGGAGTAAACCAATTTCGACGAAATTTTTAGGGATGTTTGGTTATTAGTAGAAAAGATTATTTCCTGAGTTTCAGCATGACCGCATTATTTCTTTCTGTGATCGCAACTTTTTTAAATTTTAGGTACCTACTGAGTAAAGTACCAGTAGGAGTAAACCAATTTCGACGAAATTTTTAGGGATGTTTGGTTATTAGTAGAAAAGATTATTTCCTGAGTTTCAGCGTGACCGCATGATTAGTTTCTGTGACCGCAACTTTTAGCGAATTTTCAAAGAAAATGAAGCTATTGCAATGGCTTCGAAATTTAAATAATATAAATTTTTGGAAATTTTCTTCATAGAAATCCGTTTCAGACCATTCTAAAACGATTCCTGAAATTTAACACTTTTTTATATGTATATATATATATATATATTTATATATATATTTATTTATATATGTGTCACTCCAGACGATAACTCTCGATAGAATTGAGATAAACAGCTCAAATTTGCACAAAAAATCTATCTTGGCAATCGAAAGGCTAAGTTCGAAGATGGGCGAAATTGGCCTACTCTAAGGAGGGTTTTGGCGCATTTAAAGTGCGCAAAAATTACCCAAAAATCCCCAAAATGTTATTTTCCAACAAGCGACCCCTCATTTTAAAGGTTTTTGCACGCTGAACACGATGGTGGAATCGGATTTTAGATATCTTGATCCGTTCTCAAATTAGAGCATTTAAAGTGCGCAAAAATTACCTAAAAATCCCCAAAATGTTATTTTCTAACAAGTGACCCCTCATTTTAAAGGGTTTTGCACGCTGAACACGATGGTGGAATCGGATTTTAGATATCTTGATCCGTTCTCAAATTAGAGCATTTAAAGTGCGCAAAAATTACCCAAAAATCCCCAAAATGTTATTTTCCAACAAGTGACCCCTCATTTTAAAGGTTTTTGCACGCTGAACACGATGGTGGAATCGGATTTTAGATATCTTGATCCGTTCTCAAATTAGAGCATTTAAAGTGCGCAAAAATTACCCAAAAATCCCCAAAATGTTATTTTCTAACAAGTGACCCCTCATTTTAAAGGTTTTTGCACGCTGAACACGATAGTGAAATCGGATTTTAGATATCTAAATCCGTTCTTAAATTAGAGCATTTAAAGTGCGCTAAAATTACCCAAAACTAGGATAATCTTTAAACTCTTACCCCCACCCCCTTAGAGTGGTCAGATTGAAAAATGTGAGAAGTATTAATTGAAGACGAGAGTTCGAAGCAAAAAAGGGGGAGGCAAACGATTAGTACAACTCCTTGAATTTACCCACAGCGATCAAATAAATAAGCACTTAGTACAATTACGTAATAAACAAACGGTAGAATCAGGATGGACAAAACGTAAAAATTAAAATAAATACGAAGAGAATATACATAGAAAACCAAATTTTAGACCGAAGTTTTCCTTTATTCAAAACCATAGCCATTAATTCGAATATTTCTTTGAAAATTCGCTCATTAAGTCATGCTGCATGACTGATTTTTTAAATGTTAGGTAATGAGTAAAGTACCTGTAGGAGTTCACCAATTTCGATGAAACTTTCAGGGATGTTTTGTTATCAGTGGAAATGAATATTTCCCGAGTTTCAGCGTGACCGAATGATTAGTTTCTGTGACCGCAACTTTCTTAAATTTTAGGTACTGAGTAATGTACCAGTAGGAGTTAACCAATTTCGATGAAATTTTCAGGGATGGTTGGTTATTAGTAGAAAAGATTATTTCCTGAGTTTCAGCGTGACCGCATTATTAGTTTTTGTGACCGCAACTTTCTTAAATTTTAGGTACTGAGTAAAGTACCAGTAGCAGTTAACCTATTTCGACGAAACTTTCAGGGATGGTTGGTTATTAGTAGAAATGAATATTTCCTGAATTTCAGCGTGACCGCATTATTAGTTTCTGTGACCGCAACTTTTTTAAATTTTAGGTACTGAGTAAAGTACCAGTAGGAGTTAAGCAATTTCGATGAAATGTTCAGGGATGGTTGGTTATTAGTAGAAATGAATATTTCCTGAGTTTCAGCGTGACCGGATTATTAGTTTCTGTGACCGCAACTTTTTAAATTTTAGGTACCTACTGAGTAAAGTACCAGTAGGAGTTAACCAATTTCGATGAAATTTTCAGGGATGGTTGGTTATTAGTAGAAAAGATTATTTCCTGAGTTTCAGCGTGACCGCATTATTATTTTCTGTGCAACTTTTTTAAATTTTAGGTACTGAGTAAAGTACCAGTAGGAGTTGATCAATTTCGATGAAACTTTCAGGAATGTTTTGTTATCTGTGGGAATGATTATTTCCCGAGTTTCAGCGTGACCGCATTATTAGTTTCTGTGATCGCAACTTTTTTAAATTGTAGGTACCTACTGAGTAAAGTACCAGTAGGAGTAAACCAATTTCGACGAAATTTTTAGGGATGTTTGGTTATTAGTAGAAATGATTATTTCCTGAGTTTCAGCGTGACCGCATGATTAGTTTCTGTGACCGCAACTTTCTTAAATTTTAGGTACTGAGTAAAGTACCAGTAGGAGTTAAGCAATTTCGATGAAATGTTCAGGGATGGTTGGTTATTAGTAGAAATGAATATTTCCTGAGTTTCAGCGTCACCGCATTATTAGTTTCTGTGACCGCAACTTTTTTAAATTTTAGGTACTGAGTAAAGTAACAGTAGGAGTTGACCAATTTCGATGAAACTTTCAGGAATGTTTTGTTATCTGTGGGAATGATTATTTCCCGAGTTTCAGCGTGACTGCATTATTCGTTTCTGTGATCGCAACTTTTTTAAATTGTAGGTACCTACTGGGTAAAGTACCAGTAGGAGTAAACCAATTTCGACGAAATTTTTAGGGATGTTTGGTTATTAGTAGAAATGATTATTTCCTGAGTTTCAGCGTGACCGCATTATTAGTTTTTGTGACCGCAACTTTCTTAAATTTTAGGTACTGAGTAAAGTACCAGTAGCAGTTAACCAATTTCGACGAAACTTTCAGGGATGGTTGGTTATTAGTAGAAATGAATATTTCCTGAGTTTCAGCGTGACCGCATTATTAGTTTTTGTGACCGCAACTTTCTTAAATTTTAGGTACTGAGTAAAGTACCAGTAGGAGTTCACCAATTTCGACGAAACTTTCAGGGATGGTTGGTTATTAGTAGAAATGAATATTTCCTGAGTTTCAGCGTGACCGGATTATTAGTTTCTGTGACCGCAACTTTTTAAATTTAGGTACTGAGTAAAGTACCAGTAGGAGTTAACCAATACCGATGAAATTTTCAGGGATGGTTGGTTATTAGTAGAAAAGATTATTTCCTGAGTTTCAGCGTGACCGCATTATTAGTTTCTGTGACCGCAACTTTTTAAATTTAGGTACTGAGTAAAGTACCAGTAGGAGTTAACCAATTTCGATGAAATTTTCAGGGATGGTTGGTTATTAGTAGAAAAGATTATTTCCTGAGTTTCAGCGTGACCGCGATATTATTTTCTGTGACCGCAACTTTTTTAAATTTTAGGTACAGAGTAAAGTACCAGTAGGAGTTGACCAATTTCGATGAAACTTTCAGGAATGTTTTTTTATCTGTGGGAATGATTATTTCCCGAGTTTCAGCGTGACCGCATTAATCGTTTCTGTGATCGCAACTTTTTTAAATTGTAGGTACCTACTGAGTAAAGTACCAGTAGGAGTAAACCAATTTCGACGAAATTTTTAGGGATGTTTAATTATTAGTAGAAATGATTATTTCCTGAGTTTCAGCGTGACCGCATTATTAGTTTCAGTGACCGCAACTTTTTTAAATTTTAGGTACTGAGTAATGTACCAGTAGGAGTTAACTAATTTCGACGAAACGTTCAGGGATGTTTTGTTATTAGTAGAGAAGATTATTTCCTGAGTTTCAGCGTGACCGCATTATTAGTTTCTGTGACCGCATGTTTCTTAAATTTTAGGTACTGAGTAAAGTACCAGTAGCAGTTAACCAATTTCGACGAAACTTTCAGGGATGGTTGGGTATTAGTAGAAATGAATATTTCCTGAGTTTCAGCGTGACCGCATTATTAGTTTCTGTGATCGCAACTTTTTTAAATTTTAGGTACCTACTGAGTAAAGTACCAGTAGGAGTTAAGCAATTTCGATGAAATGTTCAGGGATGGTTGGTTATTAGTAGAAAAGATTATCTCCTGAGTTTCAGCGTGACCGCATTATTAGTTTCTGTGACCGCAACTTTTTTAAATTTTTGGTAGGTACTGAGTAAAGTACCAGTAGGAGTAAACCAATTTCGACGAAATTTTTAGGGATGTTTGGTTATTAGTAGAAAAGATTATTTCCTGAGTTTCAGCGTGACCGCATTATTAGTTTCTGTGATCGCAACTTTTTTAAATTTTAGGTACCTACTGAGTAAAGTACCAGTAGGAGTGAACCAATTTCGACGAAATTTTTAGGGATGTTTGGTTATTAGTAGAAAAGATTATTTCCTGAGTTTCAGCGTGACCGCATGATTAGTTTCTGTGACCGCAACTTTTTTAAATGTTAGGTAATGAGTAAAGTACCTGTAGGAGTTCACCAATTTCGATGAAACTTTCAGGGATGTTTTGTTATCAGTGGAAATGAATATTTCCCGAGTTTCAGCGTGACCGAATGATTAGTTTCTGTGACCGCAACTTTCTTAAATTTTAGGTACTGAGTAATGTACCAGTAGGAGTTAACCAATTTCGATGAAATTTTCAGGGATGGTTGGTTATTAGTAGAAAAGATTATTTCCTGAGTTTCAGCGTGACCGCATTATTAGTTTTTGTGACCGCAACTTTCTTAAATTTTAGGTACTGAGTAAAGTACCAGTAGCAGTTAACCTATTTCGACGAAACTTTCAGGGATGGTTGGTTATTAGTAGAAATGAATATTTCCTGAGTTTCAGCGTGACCGCATTATTAGTTTCTGTGACCGCAACTTTTTTAAATTTTAGGTACTGAGTAAAGTACCAGTAGGAGTTAAGCAATTTCGATGAAATGTTCAGGGATGGTTGGTTATTAGTAGAAATGAATATTTCCTGAGTTTCAGCGTGACCGGATTATTAGTTTCTGTGACCGCAACTTTTTAAATTTTAGGTACCTACTGAGTAAAGTACCAGTAGGAGTTAACCAATTTCGATGAAATTTTCAGGGATGGTTGGTTATTAGTAGAAAAGATTATTTCCTGAGTTTCAGCGTGACCGCATTATTATTTTCTGTGCAACTTTTTTAAATTTTAGGTACTGAGTAAAGTACCAGTAGGAGTTGATCAATTTCGATGAAACTTTCAGGAATGTTTTGTTATCTGTGGGAATGATTATTTCCCGAGTTTCAGCGTGACCGCATTATTAGTTTCTGTGATCGCAACTTTTTTAAATTGTAGGTACCTACTGAGTAAAGTACCAGTAGGAGTAAACCAATTTCGACGAAATTTTTAGGGATGTTTGGTTATTAGTAGAAATGATTATTTCCTGAGTTTCAGCGTGACCGCATGATTAGTTTCTATGACCGCAAATTTTTTAAATTTTAGGTACCTACTGAGTAAAGTACCAGTAGGAGTAAACCAATTTCGACGAAATTTTTAGGGATGTTTGGTTATTATTAGACAAGATTATTTCCTGAGTTTCAGCGTGACCGCATGATTAGTTTCTGTGACCGCAACTTTTTTAAACGTTAGGTAATGAGTAAAGTACCAGTAGGAGTTCACCAATTTCGATGAAACTTTCAGGGATGTTTTGTTATCAGTGGAAATGAATATTTCCCGAGTTTCAGCGTGACCGCATGATTAGTTTCTGTGACCGCAACTATTTTAAATTTTAGGTACTGAGTAAAGTACCAGTAGGAGTTAAGCAATTTCGATGAAATGTTCAGGGATGGTTGGTTATTAGTAGAAATGAATATTTCCTGAGTTTCAGCGTGACCGGATTATTAGTTTCTGTGACCGCAACTTTCTTAAATTTTAGGTACTGAGTAAAGTACCAGTAGGAGTTAAGCAATTTCGATGAAATGTTCAGGGATGGTTGGTTATTAGTAGAAATGAATATTTCCTGAGTTTCAGCGTCACCGCATTATTAGTTTCTGTGACCGCAACTTTTTTAAATTTTAGGTACTGAGTAAAGTAACAGTAGGAGTTGACCAATTTCGATGAAACTTTCAGGAATGTTTTGTTATCTGTGGGAATGATTATTTCCCGAGTTTCAGCGTGACTGCATTATTCGTTTCTGTGATCGCAACTTTTTTAAATTGTAGGTACCTACTGGGTAAAGTACCAGTAGGAGTAAACCAATTTCGACGAAATTTTTAGGGATGTTTGGTTATTAGTAGAAATGATTATTTCCTGAGTTTCAGCGTGACCGCATTATTAGTTTTTGTGACCGCAACTTTCTTAAATTTTAGGTACTGAGTAAAGTACCAGTAGCAGTTAACCAATTTCGACGAAACTTTCAGGGATGGTTGGTTATTAGTAGAAATGAATATTTCCTGAGTTTCAGCGTGACCGCATTATTAGTTTTTGTGACCGCAACTTTCTTAAATTTTAGGTACTGAGTAAAGTACCAGTAGGAGTTCACCAATTTCGACGAAACTTTCAGGGATGGTTGGTTATTAGTAGAAATGAATATTTCCTGAGTTTCAGCGTGACCGGATTATTAGTTTCTGTGACCGCAACTTTTTAAATTTAGGTACTGAGTAAAGTACCAGTAGGAGTTAACCAATACCGATGAAATTTTCAGGGATGGTTGGTTATTAGTAGAAAAGATTATTTCCTGAGTTTCAGCGTGACCGCATTATTAGTTTCTGTGACCGCAACTTTTTAAATTTAGGTACTGAGTAAAGTACCAGTAGGAGTTAACCAATTTCGATGAAATTTTCAGGGATGGTTGGTTATTAGTAGAAAAGATTATTTCCTGAGTTTCAGCGTGACCGCGATATTATTTTCTGTGACCGCAACTTTTTTAAATTTTAGGTACTGAGTAAAGTACCAGTAGGAGTTGACCAATTTCGATGAAACTTTCAGGAATGTTTTTTTATCTGTGGGAATGATTATTTCCCGAGTTTCAGCGTGACCGCATTAATCGTTTCTGTGATCGCAACTTTTTTAAATTGTAGGTACCTACTGAGTAAAGTACCAGTAGGAGTAAACCAATTTCGACGAAATTTTTAGGGATGTTTAATTATTAGTAGAAATGATTATTTCCTGAGTTTCAGCGTGACCGCATTATTAGTTTCAGTGACCGCAACTTTTTTAAATTTTAGGTACTGAGTAATGTACCAGTAGGAGTTAACTAATTTCGACGAAACGTTCAGGGATGTTTTGTTATTAGTAGAGAAGATTATTTCCTGAGTTTCAGCGTGACCGCATTATTAGTTTCTGTGACCGCATCTTTCTTAAATTTTAGGTACTGAGTAAAGTACCAGTAGCAGTTAACCAATTTCGACGAAACTTTCAGGGATGGTTGGGTATTAGTAGAAATGAATATTTCCTGAGTTTCAGCGTGACCGCATTATTAGTTTCTGTGATCGCAACTTTTTTAAATTTTAGGTACCTACTGAGTAAAGTACCAGTAGGAGTTAAGCAATTTCGATGAAATGTTCAGGGATGGTTGGTTATTAGTAGAAAAGATTATCTCCTGAGTTTCAGCGTGACCGCATTAATAGTTTCTGTGACCGCAACTTTTTTAAATTTTTGGTAGGTACTGAGTAAAGTACCAGTAGGAGTAAACCAATTTCGACGAAATTTTTAGGGATGTTTGGTTATTAGTAGAAATGATTATTTCCTGAGTTTCAGCGTGACCGCACTATTAGTTTTTGTGACCGCAACTTTCTTAAATTTTAGGTACTGAGTAAAGTACCAGTAGCAGTTAACCAATTTCGACGAAACTTTCAGGGATGGTTGGTTATTAGTAGAAATGAATATTTCCTGAGTTTCAGCGTGACCGCATTATTAGTTTTTGTGACCGCAACTTTCTTAAATTTTAGGTACTGAGTAAAGTACCAGTAGGAGTTCACCAATTTCGACGAAACTTTCAGGGATGGTTGGTTATTAGTAGAAATGAATATTTCCTGAGTTTCAGCGTGACCGGATTATTAGTTTCTGTGACCGCAACTTTTTAAATTTAGGTACTGAGTAAAGTACCAGTAGGAGTTAACCAATACCGATGAAATTTTCAGGGATGGTTGGTTATTAGTAGAAAAGATTATTTCCTGAGTTTCAGCGTGACCGCATTATTAGTTTCTGTGACCGCAACTTTTTAAATTTAGGTACTGAGTAAAGTACCAGTAGGAGTTAACCAATTTCGATGAAATTTTCAGGGATGGTTGGTTATTAGTAGAAAAGATTATTTCCTGAGTTTCAGCGTGACCGCGATATTATTTTCTGTGACCGCAACTTTTTTAAATTTTAGGTACTGAGTAAAGTACCAGTAGGAGTTGACCAATTTCGATGAAACTTTCAGGAATGTTTTTTTATCTGTGGGAATGATTATTTCCCGAGTTTCAGCGTGACCGCATTAATCGTTTCTGTGATCGCAACTTTTTTAAATTGTAGGTACCTACTGAGTAAAGTACCAGTAGGAGTAAACCAATTTCGACGAAATTTTTAGGGATGTTTAATTATTAGTAGAAATGATTATTTCCTGAGTTTCAGCGTGACCGCATTATTAGTTTCAGTGACCGCAACTTTTTTAAATTTTAGGTACTGAGTAATGTACCAGTAGGAGTTAACTAATTTCGACGAAACGTTCAGGGATGTTTTGTTATTAGTAGAGAAGATTATTTCCTGAGTTTCAGCGTGACCGCATTATTAGTTTCTGTGACCGCATGTTTCTTAAATTTTAGGTACTGAGTAAAGTACCAGTAGCAGTTAACCAATTTCGACGAAACTTTCAGGGATGGTTGGGTATTAGTAGAAATGAATATTTCCTGAGTTTCAGCGTGACCGGATTATTAGTTTCTGTGACCGCAACTTTTTAAATTTAGGTACTGAGTAAAGTACCAGTAGGAGTTAACCAATACCGATGAAATTTTCAGGGATGGTTGGTTATTAGTAGAAAAGATTATTTCCTGAGTTTCAGCGTGACCGCATTATTAGTTTCTGTGACCGCAACTTTTTAAATTTAGGTACTGAGTAAAGTACCAGTAGGAGTTAACCAATTTCGATGAAATTTTCAGGGATGGTTGGTTATTAGTAGAAAAGATTATTTCCTGAGTTTCAGCGTGACCGCGATATTATTTTCTGTGACCGCAACTTTTTTAAATTTTAGGTACTGAGTAAAGTACCAGTAGGAGTTGACCAATTTCGATGAAACTTTCAGGAATGTTTTTTTATCTGTGGGAATGATTATTTCCCGAGTTTCAGCGTGACCGCATTAATCGTTTCTGTGATCGCAACTTTTTTAAATTGTAGGTACCTACTGAGTAAAGTACCAGTAGGAGTAAACCAATTTCGACGAAATTTTTAGGGATGTTTAATTATTAGTAGAAATGATTATTTCCTGAGTTTCAGCGTGACCGCATTATTAGTTTCAGTGACCGCAACTTTTTTAAATTTTAGGTACTGAGTAATGTACCAGTAGGAGTTAACTAATTTCGACGAAACGTTCAGGGATGTTTTGTTATTAGTAGAGAAGATTATTTCCTGAGTTTCAGCGTGACCGCATTATTAGTTTCTGTGACCGCATCTTTCTTAAATTTTAGGTACTGAGTAAAGTACCAGTAGCAGTTAACCAATTTCGACGAAACTTTCAGGGATGGTTGGGTATTAGTAGAAATGAATATTTCCTGAGTTTCAGCGTGACCGCATTATTAGTTTCTGTGATCGCAACTTTTTTAAATTTTAGGTACCTACTGAGTAAAGTACCAGTAGGAGTTAAGCAATTTCGATGAAATGTTCAGGGATGGTTGGTTATTAGTAGAAAAGATTATCTCCTGAGTTTCAGCGTGACCGCATTATTAGTTTCTGTGACCGCAACTTTTTTAAATTTTTGGTAGGTACTGAGTAAAGTACCAGTAGGAGTAAACCAATTTCGACGAAATTTTTAGGGATGTTTGGTTATTAGTAGAAAAGATTATTTCCTGAGTTTCAGTATGACCGCATTATTAGTTTCTGTGATCGCAACTTTTTTAAATTTTAGGTACCTACTGAGTAAAGTACCAGTAGGAGTAAACCAATTTCGACGAAATTTTTAGGGATGTTTGGTTATTAGTAGAAAAGATTATTTCCTGAGTTTCAGCGTGACCGCATGATTAGTTTCTGTGACCGCAACTTTTTTAAATGTTAGGTGATGAGTAAAGTACCTGTAGGAGTTCACCAATTTCGATGAAACTTTCAGGGATGTTTTGTTATCAGTGGAAATGAATATTTCCCGAGTTTCAGCGTGACCGAATGATTATTTTCTGTGACCGCAACTTTCTTAAATTTTAGGTACTGAGTAATGTACCAGTAGGAGTTAACCAATTTCGATGAAATTTTCAGGGATGGTTGGTTATTAGTAGAAAAGATTATTTCCTGAGTTTCAGCGTGACCGCATTATTAGTTTTTGTGACCGCAACTTTCTTAAATTTTAGGTACTGAGTAAAGTACCAGTAGCAGTTAACCTATTTCGACGAAACTTTCAGGGATGGTTGGTTATTAGTAGAAATGAATATTTCCTGAGTTTCAGCGTGACCGCATTATTAGTTTCTGTGACCGCAACTTTTTTAAATTTTAGGTACTGAGTAAAGTACCAGTAGGAGTTAAGCAATTTCGATGAAATGTTCAGGGATGGTTGGTTATTAGTAGAAATGAATATTTCCTGAGTTTCAGCGTGACCGGATTATTAGTTTCTGTGACCGCAACTTTTTAAATTTTAGGTACCTACTGAGTAAAGTACCAGTAGGAGTTAACCAATTTCGATGAAATTTTCAGGGATGGTTGGTTATTAGTAGAAAAGATTATTTCCTGAGTTTCAGCGTGACCGCATTATTATTTTCTGTGCAACTTTTTTAAATTTTAGGTACTGAGTAAAGTACCAGTAGGAGTTGATCAATTTCGATGAAACTTTCAGGAATGTTTTGTTATCTGTGGGAATGATTATTTCCCGAGTTTCAGCGTGACCGCATTATTAGTTTCTGTGATCGCAACTTTTTTAAATTGTAGGTACCTACTGAGTAAAGTACCAGTAGGAGTAAACCAATTTCGACGAAATTTTTAGGGATGTTTGGTTATTAGTAGAAATGATTATTTCCTGAGTTTCAGCGTGACCGCATGATTAGTTTCTGTGACCGCAACTTTCTTAAATTTTAGGTACTGAGTAAAGTACCAGTAGGAGTTAAGCAATTTCGATGAAATGTTCAGGGATGGTTGGTTATTAGTAGAAATGAATATTTCCTGAGTTTCAGCGTCACCGCATTATTAGTTTCTGTGACCGCAACTTTTTTAAATTTTAGGTACTGAGTAAAGTAACAGTAGGAGTTGACCAATTTCGATGAAACTTTCAGGAATGTTTTGTTATCTGTGGGAATGATTATTTCCCGAGTTTCAGCGTGACTGCATTATTCGTTTCTGTGATCGCAACTTTTTTAAATTGTAGGTACCTACTGGGTAAAGTACCAGTAGGAGTAAACCAATTTCGACGAAATTTTTAGGGATGTTTGGTTATTAGTAGAAATGATTATTTCCTGAGTTTCAGCGTGACCGCATTATTAGTTTTTGTGACCGCAACTTTCTTAAATTTTAGGTACTGAGTAAAGTACCAGTAGCAGTTAACCAATTTCGACGAAACTTTCAGGGATGGTTGGTTATTAGTAGAAATGAATATTTCCTGAGTTTCAGCGTGACCGCATTATTAGTTTTTGTGACCGCAACTTTCTTAAATTTTAGGTACTGAGTAAAGTACCAGTAGGAGTTCACCAATTTCGACGAAACTTTCAGGGATGGTTGGTTATTAGTAGAAATGAATATTTCCTGAGTTTCAGCGTGACCGGATTATTAGTTTCTGTGACCGCAACTTTTTAAATTTAGGTACTGAGTAAAGTACCAGTAGGAGTTAACTAATACCGATGAAATTTTCAGGGATGGTTGGTTATTAGTAGAAAAGATTATTTCCTGAGTTTCAGCGTGACCGCATTATTAGTTTCTGTGACCGCAACTTTTTAAATTTAGGTACTGAGTAAAGTACCAGTAGGAGTTAACCAATTTCGATGAAATTTTCAGGGATGGTTGGTTATTAGTAGAAAAGATTATTTCCTGAGTTTCAGCGTGACCGCGATATTATTTTCTGTGACCGCAACTTTTTTAAATTTTAGGTACAGAGTAAAGTACCAGTAGGAGTTGACCAATTTCGATGAAACTTTCAGGAATGTTTTTTTATCTGTGGGAATGATTATTTCCCGAGTTTCAGCGTGACCGCATTAATCGTTTCTGTGATCGCAACTTTTTTAAATTGTAGGTACCTACTGAGTAAAGTACCAGTAGGAGTAAACCAATTTCGACGAAATTTTTAGGGATGTTTAATTATTAGTAGAAATGATTATTTCCTGAGTTTCAGCGTGACCGCATTATTAGTTTCAGTGACCGCAACTTTTTTAAATTTTAGGTACTGAGTAATGTACCAGTAGGAGTTAACTAATTTCGACGAAACGTTCAGGGATGTTTTGTTATTAGTAGAGAAGATTATTTCCTGAGTTTCAGCGTGACCGCATTATTAGTTTCTGTGACCGCATGTTTCTTAAATTTTAGGTACTGAGTAAAGTACCAGTAGCAGTTAACCAATTTCGACGAAACTTTCAGGGATGGTTGGGTATTAGTAGAAATGAATATTTCCTGAGTTTCAGCGTGACCGCATTATTAGTTTCTGTGATCGCAACTTTTTTAAATTTTAGGTACCTACTGAGTAAAGTACCAGTAGGAGTTAAGCAATTTCGATGAAATGTTCAGGGATGGTTGGTTATTAGTAGAAAAGATTATCTCCTGAGTTTCAGCGTGACCGCATTATTAGTTTCTGTGACCGCAACTTTTTTAAATTTTTGGTAGGTACTGAGTAAAGTACCAGTAGGAGTAAACCAATTTCGACGAAATTTTTAGGGATGTTTGGTTATTAGTAGAAAAGATTATTTCCTGAGTTTCAGCGTGACCGCATTATTAGTTTCTGTGATCGCAACTTTTTTAAATTTTAGGTACCTACTGAGTAAAGTACCAGTAGGAGTGAACCAATTTCGACGAAATTTTTAGGGATGTTTGGTTATTAGTAGAAAAGATTATTTCCTGAGTTTCAGCGTGACCGCATGATTAGTTTCTGTGACCGCAACTTTTTTAAATGTTAGGTAATGAGTAAAGTACCTGTAGGAGTTCACCAATTTCGATGAAACTTTCAGGGATGTTTTGTTATCAGTGGAAATGAATATTTCCCGAGTTTCAGCGTGACCGAATGATTAGTTTCTGTGACCGCAACTTTCTTAAATTTTAGGTACTGAGTAATGTACCAGTAGGAGTTAACCAATTTCGATGAAATTTTCAGGGATGGTTGGTTATTAGTAGAAAAGATTATTTCCTGAGTTTCAGCGTGACCGCATTATTAGTTTTTGTGACCGCAACTTTCTTAAATTTTAGGTACTGAGTAAAGTACCAGTAGCAGTTAACCTATTTCGACGAAACTTTCAGGGATGGTTGGTTATTAGTAGAAATGAATATTTCCTGAGTTTCAGCGTGACCGCATTATTAGTTTCTGTGACCGCAACTTTTTTAAATTTTAGGTACTGAGTAAAGTACCAGTAGGAGTTAAGCAATTTCGATGAAATGTTCAGGGATGGTTGGTTATTAGTAGAAATGAATATTTCCTGAGTTTCAGCGTGACCGGATTATTAGTTTCTGTGACCGCAACTTTTTAAATTTTAGGTACCTACTGAGTAAAGTACCAGTAGGAGTTAACCAATTTCGATGAAATTTTCAGGGATGGTTGGTTATTAGTAGAAAAGATTATTTCCTGAGTTTCAGCGTGACCGCATTATTATTTTCTGTGCAACTTTTTTAAATTTTAGGTACTGAGTAAAGTACCAGTAGGAGTTGATCAATTTCGATGAAACTTTCAGGAATGTTTTGTTATCTGTGGGAATGATTATTTCCCGAGTTTCAGCGTGACCGCATTATTAGTTTCTGTGATCGCAACTTTTTTAAATTGTAGGTACCTACTGAGTAAAGTACCAGTAGGAGTAAACCAATTTCGACGAAATTTTTAGGGATGTTTGGTTATTAGTAGAAATGATTATTTCCTGAGTTTCAGCGTGACCGCATGATTAGTTTCTATGACCGCAAATTTTTTAAATTTTAGGTACCTACTGAGTAAAGTACCAGTAGGAGTAAACCAATTTCGACGAAATTTTTAGGGATGTTTGGTTATTATTAGACAAGATTATTTCCTGAGTTTCAGCGTGACCGCATGATTAGTTTCTGTGACCGCAACTTTTTTAAACGTTAGGTAATGAGTAAAGTACCAGTAGGAGTTCACCAATTTCGATGAAACTTTCAGGGATGTTTTGTTATCAGTGGAAATGAATATTTCCCGAGTTTCAGCGTGACCGCATGATTAGTTTCTGTGACCGCAACTATTTTAAATTTTAGGTACTGAGTAAAGTACCAGTAGGAGTTAAGCAATTTCGATGAAATGTTCAGGGATGGTTGGTTATTAGTAGAAATGAATATTTCCTGAGTTTCAGCGTGACCGGATTATTAGTTTCTGTGACCGCAACTTTCTTAAATTTTAGGTACTGAGTAAAGTACCAGTAGGAGTTAAGCAATTTCGATGAAATGTTCAGGGATGGTTGGTTATTAGTAGAAATGAATATTTCCTGAGTTTCAGCGTCACCGCATTATTAGTTTCTGTGACCGCAACTTTTTTAAATTTTAGGTACTGAGTAAAGTAACAGTAGGAGTTGACCAATTTCGATGAAACTTTCAGGAATGTTTTGTTATCTGTGGGAATGATTATTTCCCGAGTTTCAGCGTGACTGCATTATTCGTTTCTGTGATCGCAACTTTTTTAAATTGTAGGTACCTACTGGGTAAAGTACCAGTAGGAGTAAACCAATTTCGACGAAATTTTTAGGGATGTTTGGTTATTAGTAGAAATGATTATTTCCTGAGTTTCAGCGTGACCGCATTATTAGTTTTTGTGACCGCAACTTTCTTAAATTTTAGGTACTGAGTAAAGTACCAGTAGCAGTTAACCAATTTCGACGAAACTTTCAGGGATGGTTGGTTATTAGTAGAAATGAATATTTCCTGAGTTTCAGCGTGACCGCATTATTAGTTTTTGTGACCGCAACTTTCTTAAATTTTAGGTACTGAGTAAAGTACCAGTAGGAGTTCACCAATTTCGACGAAACTTTCAGGGATGGTTGGTTATTAGTAGAAATGAATATTTCCTGAGTTTCAGCGTGACCGGATTATTAGTTTCTGTGACCGCAACTTTTTAAATTTAGGTACTGAGTAAAGTACCAGTAGGAGTTAACCAATACCGATGAAATTTTCAGGGATGGTTGGTTATTAGTAGAAAAGATTATTTCCTGAGTTTCAGCGTGACCGCATTATTAGTTTCTGTGACCGCAACTTTTTAAATTTAGGTACTGAGTAAAGTACCAGTAGGAGTTAACCAATTTCGATGAAATTTTCAGGGATGGTTGGTTATTAGTAGAAAAGATTATTTCCTGAGTTTCAGCGTGACCGCGATATTATTTTCTGTGACCGCAACTTTTTTAAATTTTAGGTACTGAGTAAAGTACCAGTAGGAGTTGACCAATTTCGATGAAACTTTCAGGAATGTTTTTTTATCTGTGGGAATGATTATTTCCCGAGTTTCAGCGTGACCGCATTAATCGTTTCTGTGATCGCAACTTTTTTAAATTGTAGGTACCTACTGAGTAAAGTACCAGTAGGAGTAAACCAATTTCGACGAAATTTTTAGGGATGTTTAATTATTAGTAGAAATGATTATTTCCTGAGTTTCAGCGTGACCGCATTATTAGTTTCAGTGACCGCAACTTTTTTAAATTTTAGGTACTGAGTAATGTACCAGTAGGAGTTAACTAATTTCGACGAAACGTTCAGGGATGTTTTGTTATTAGTAGAGAAGATTATTTCCTGAGTTTCAGCGTGACCGCATTATTAGTTTCTGTGACCGCATCTTTCTTAAATTTTAGGTACTGAGTAAAGTACCAGTAGCAGTTAACCAATTTCGACGAAACTTTCAGGGATGGTTGGGTATTAGTAGAAATGAATATTTCCTGAGTTTCAGCGTGACCGCATTATTAGTTTCTGTGATCGCAACTTTTTTAAATTTTAGGTACCTACTGAGTAAAGTACCAGTAGGAGTTAAGCAATTTCGATGAAATGTTCAGGGATGGTTGGTTATTAGTAGAAAAGATTATCTCCTGAGTTTCAGCGTGACCGCATTAATAGTTTCTGTGACCGCAACTTTTTTAAATTTTTGGTAGGTACTGAGTAAAGTACCAGTAGGAGTAAACCAATTTCGACGAAATTTTTAGGGATGTTTGGTTATTAGTAGAAATGATTATTTCCTGAGTTTCAGCGTGACCGCACTATTAGTTTTTGTGACCGCAACTTTCTTAAATTTTAGGTACTGAGTAAAGTACCAGTAGCAGTTAACCAATTTCGACGAAACTTTCAGGGATGGTTGGTTATTAGTAGAAATGAATATTTCCTGAGTTTCAGCGTGACCGCATTATTAGTTTTTGTGACCGCAACTTTCTTAAATTTTAGGTACTGAGTAAAGTACCAGTAGGAGTTCACCAATTTCGACGAAACTTTCAGGGATGGTTGGTTATTAGTAGAAATGAATATTTCCTGAGTTTCAGCGTGACCGGATTATTAGTTTCTGTGACCGCAACTTTTTAAATTTAGGTACTGAGTAAAGTACCAGTAGGAGTTAACCAATACCGATGAAATTTTCAGGGATGGTTGGTTATTAGTAGAAAAGATTATTTCCTGAGTTTCAGCGTGACCGCATTATTAGTTTCTGTGACCGCAACTTTTTAAATTTAGGTACTGAGTAAAGTACCAGTAGGAGTTAACCAATTTCGATGAAATTTTCAGGGATGGTTGGTTATTAGTAGAAAAGATTATTTCCTGAGTTTCAGCGTGACCGCGATATTATTTTCTGTGACCGCAACTTTTTTAAATTTTAGGTACTGAGTAAAGTACCAGTAGGAGTTGACCAATTTCGATGAAACTTTCAGGAATGTTTTTTTATCTGTGGGAATGATTATTTCCCGAGTTTCAGCGTGACCGCATTAATCGTTTCTGTGATCGCAACTTTTTTAAATTGTAGGTACCTACTGAGTAAAGTACCAGTAGGAGTAAACCAATTTCGACGAAATTTTTAGGGATGTTTAATTATTAGTAGAAATGATTATTTCCTGAGTTTCAGCGTGACCGCATTATTAGTTTCAGTGACCGCAACTTTTTTAAATTTTAGGTACTGAGTAATGTACCAGTAGGAGTTAACTAATTTCGACGAAACGTTCAGGGATGTTTTGTTATTAGTAGAGAAGATTATTTCCTGAGTTTCAGCGTGACCGCATTATTAGTTTCTGTGACCGCATGTTTCTTAAATTTTAGGTACTGAGTAAAGTACCAGTAGCAGTTAACCAATTTCGACGAAACTTTCAGGGATGGTTGGGTATTAGTAGAAATGAATATTTCCTGAGTTTCAGCGTGACCGCATTATTAGTTTCTGTGATCGCAACTTTTTTAAATTTTAGGTACCTACTGAGTAAAGTACCAGTAGGAGTTAAGCAATTTCGATGAAATGTTCAGGGATGGTTGGTTATTAGTAGAAAAGATTATCTCCTGAGTTTCAGCGTGACCGCATTATTAGTTTCTGTGACCGCAACTTTTTTAAATTTTTGGTAGGTACTGAGTAAAGTACCAGTAGGAGTAAACCAATTTCGACGAAATTTTTAGGGATGTTTGGTTATTAGTAGAAAAGATTATTTCCTGAGTTTCAGCGTGACCGCATTATTAGTTTCTGTGATCGCAACTTTTTTAAATTTTAGGTACCTACTGAGTAAAGTACCAGTAGGAGTAAACCAATTTCGACGAAATTTTTAGGGATGTTTGGTTATTAGTAGAAAAGATTATTTCCTGAGTTTCAGCGTGACCGCATGATTAGTTTCTGTGACCGCAACTTTTTTAAATGTTAGGTAATGAGTAAAGTACCTGTAGGAGTTCACCAATTTCGATGAAACTTTCAGGGATGTTTTGTTATCAGTGGAAATGAATATTTTCCGAGTTTCAGCGTGACCGAATGATTAGTTTCTGTGACCGCAACTTTCTTAAATTTTAGGTACTGAGTAATGTACCAGTAGGAGTTAACCAATTTCGATGAAATTTTCAGGGATGGTTGGTTATTAGTAGAAAAGATTATTTCCTGAGTTTCAGCGTGACCGCATTATTAGTTTTTGTGACCGCAACTTTCTTAAATTTTAGGTACTGAGTAAAGTACCAGTAGCAGTTAACCTATTTCGACGAAACTTTCAGGGATGGTTGGTTATTAGTAGAAATGAATATTTCCTGAGTTTCAGCGTGACCGCATTATTAGTTTCTGTGACCGCAACTTTTTTAAATTTTAGGTACTGAGTAAAGTACCAGTAGGAGTTAAGCAATTTCGATGAAATGTTCAGGGATGGTTGGTTATTAGTAGAAATGAATATTTCCTGAGTTTCAGCGTGACCGGATTATTAGTTTCTGTGACCGCAACTTTTTAAATTTTAGGTACCTACTGAGTAAAGTACCAGTAGGAGTTAACCAATTTCGATGAAATTTTCAGGGATGGTTGGTTATTAGTAGAAAAGATTATTTCCTGAGTTTCAGCGTGACCGCATTATTATTTTCTGTGCAACTTTTTTAAATTTTAGGTACTGAGTAAAGTACCAGTAGGAGTTGATCAATTTCGATGAAACTTTCAGGAATGTTTTGTTATCTGTGGGAATGATTATTTCCCGAGTTTCAGCGTGACCGCATTATTAGTTTCTGTGATCGCAACTTTTTTAAATTGTAGGTACCTACTGAGTAAAGTACCAGTAGGAGTAAACCAATTTCGACGAAATTTTTAGGGATGTTTGGTTATTAGTAGAAATGATTATTTCCTGAGTTTCAGCGTGACCGCATGATTAGTTTCTATGACCGCAACTTTTTTAAATTTTAGGTACCTACTGAGTAAAGTACCAGTAGGAGTAAACCAATTTCGACGAAATTTTTAGGGATGTTTGGTTATTATTAGACAAGATTATTTCCTGAGTTTCAGCGTGACCGCATGATTAGTTTCTGTGACCGCAACTTTTTTAAACGTTAGGTAATGAGTAAAGTACCAGTAGGAGTTCACCAATTTCGATGAAACTTTCAGGGATGTTTTGTTATCAGTGGAAATGAATATTTCCCGAGTTTCAGCGTGACCGCATGATTAGTTTCTGTGACCGCAACTATTTTAAATTTTAGGTACTGAGTAAAGTACCAGTAGGAGTTAAGCAATTTCGATGAAATGTTCAGGGATGGTTGGTTATTAGTAGAAAAGATTATCTCCTGAGTTTCAGCGTGACCGGATTATTAGTTTCTGTGACCGCAACTTTTTATATTTAGGTACTGAGTAAAGTACCAGTAGGAGTTAACCAATTTCGATGAAATTTTCAGGGATGGTTGGTTATTAGTAGAAAAGATTATTTCCTGAGTTTCAGCGTGACTGCATTATTAGTTTCTGTGACCGCAACTTTTTAAATTTTAGGTACAAGGTCATAATAAAATGATCCGTGACCGCACCATTTTATTATGTGATAAGGCTGACCTGCAAATTAGAAATCCCCAACAAAAATCGAAATACATAAGCATTTCGTATCGAGATAAGTTGAATCGAAGGGATCGATTCGATTGTAAACAGGAACGATTTTTGGGTGGAAATCAGATTATGGGGACAAGGCCCAAAATGGTCGTGACGAATTAACTTTTTACTCGACTGAGCATGAGCGGACTGGCCACTTTTGGTTTATTATTCTGTGGATAATACACCTATGTATTCGCTCAGCAAAAAAATTTTATAACACCCCTTCAAACTTTTGGTTTATTATTCTGTGAATAATACACCTATGTATTCGCTCAGCAAAAAAATTTTATAACCCCCCTCAAACTTTTAACATGGAACATGTTTTTATGGGAGTAAACCAGGCTCGAAAACATCCGCGTCCAGTCCAGTCCGCATCCTCACAGTTCTCCATCTACCCCACTCCTCCCCCCCCCCCCCCCACCTCCCGTACCACACCTTCGCCGAAAACGCCGAAAACGGCCTGACCCCACTCAGCCGAAAACTGCGGAGGGGGTTGTACCTTCCCTAAGAACGCCAAAAGCAGCTGAGGACGTGTATTACATGACATTGCGTTAGGTCGCTGTTCTGAGGCTTGGAAATCCCGCGACGTTTTTTTTGCTTCCTCACTATCGAAGGCAAGGAAGCCTTGGATTCGTGATTGAGAAAAAAAAGTTCGAATGTCCTCCAAAATGAAAATTTCCAAATACCATTTTCCGTTTCAGACATCGAGGAACATAATCCTTATTTGGTTCCGTGTCTTTCTGTCTGTGGTAATACCTTGCAACACCCATAACTACCCGAAATAATGGTCGAAGTGGGCTGAAATTTCGAGGGTAGGTGCGGGTTGAGTCACAGATGGTCCCTCACCAAAATCATTCATAAAGTACCGTAACTTTCGTCTGCGCATGCGCAAACGTGAAATAATTTGAACACCCATAACTAGTCTAAATATCGTTGAAATCAATCCAAACTTGGAGGGTCGGTCAGGAACATTACTTCGGTAGTTCCCAATCAGTTTCATTGGAATGGTAATGTAACTTTGATCTAGGCATGCGCGAACATGAAATGTTGACCATTTTCTTGTAACGTTTCTAACTACGCGATAAATAGGTAGTCGTAGAGAGCTGAAATTCTGAGGGTATACGCGGGTTGGATCGCAGATGGTCCCGTTTCAAAATCATAAAAATCGTTTAGTCTGCGCATTCGCAAACGTGAAATACTTGGAGTGCCCATAACTACCTTAATTATCGTTGAAATGAGTTCACATTTGGAGGGTCGATCAGTACAATACATCGATGGTTCCGTACGAACTTCATTGGAATCTTACTGTAATTTCCCTCTCCGCATGCGCTAACATGAAATGTTGACCGTTTCCTTATAACGCTTCTAAATGCACGAAAAATAGTCGTAGAGAGAAGAAATTTTGAGGGTACACGCGGGTTGGATCGCAGATGGTCCCACATCGTAACGAACCTACCCAACTAGTCTATACGTTTATGTGATTCAAGTGAGGAAGCTATACTGCCTACTCGAATTGGCAGGCGTTTTTCTACATATATCCATATCCTCTGTTATTATGTACCTATTCGAAAAACCTGTTCCATGTTTCCTTGCTTTGATCCTTGATCTAAACTGGCATAATCCGGGGGTCTGGGGGTGTCCCCCAGATTTCATTCGACAATAAACGTACCGGCATGAATACAAACCACTGGCGGCAACGCATTTTTCATTGCATTTTCGATTCTACATACCTTAAAACCATAAAACATTCTGCATACCTTGAAACCTTAAAATTTTGAGGGGGGGTTAAATAATTTTTTTCTTTCCCGTTTCAAGGTGCGTAGATTCCAAAAACGCTGCAAAGTCCTTGTCACATGGGTCTATTATTCTGTTATTTTATTGGTCTACGGAAATGCTGGCTGTTTATTTATTGTTTCTTTCATGTAAAATAATTGAAATAGCTATTTCTGGTGGTTTCCACAAATTTTGGCCCCCAAAACTTGAATTAGGTACTACCCTTCTTTTTGCTTCCGAGTCTGCGAAGCAGCGGAAGCCTTGTGTTAACTTTCGTGAGCCAAAAAATTTTTGTCTTCAGAAATCAAAATTTCCACTTGCATTTTGCGTTTCAAAGCCTACTGAACAAATTTGGTTCCGTGTCTGTCGGTCTGTGAGTCTGTGAGTCTGTGAATCTGTGAGTCTGTGAGTCTGTGAGTCTGTCCGCATTTCCTTGTTACAGCCATAACTTCCACGATTTTGAATTGATTCAGCTCAAATTTTGAGGGATGGTGCGGATAAGGCCCCTTGAGGTCCCATACAGATTTCAACATGATTGATCCAGCGGTACGCCCTGCGCATGCGCTAACGTTAAATTCAACAAACACGCATAACTTTCACAATTTTGATTCAATTTCGCTCAAATTTTCAAGGGTTGTTTGGACAAGGCCTAGTGAGTTCCAGTATGAATTTCAGCATGATCGGACCCTCGGTGCGCTCTGCGCATGCGCTGGCGTGAAATAGATTCAATTTCCTTGTTACAGCCGTAGTAACCAAAGATTTCACCCAATTTCAATGTAATTCTCAGGGATTAAGCGGGTAGGGCCCATTGAGGTCCCATATAAATTTCAACATAATAGAGCCAGCGGTTCGCCCTGCGCATGCGCTCTGTCTGTCTGTCTGTCCTTCTATGCACGGCCAAACGGCTCGACGGATATCGACCAAATTTGGCACGAATATCCAGTAGGCTCCCAAGTTGTGCAACGTCGCATTTTCAATTCCCTGACCATAGCGGAACTATGGTCGACCATGGTCAACTCCTGAATGGCTTGACGGATATCGACCAAATTTGGCACGAATATCCAGTAGGCTCCCAAGTTGTGCAACGTCGCATTTTTAATTCCCTGACCATAGCGGAACTATGGTCGACCATGGTCAACTCCTGAATGGCTTGATGGATATCGACCAAATTTGGCACGAATATCCAGTAGGCTCCCAAGTTGTGCAAAGTCGCATTTTTAATTCCCTGACCATAGCGGAACTATGGTCGACCATGGTCAACTTCGTTAATTGAAATGGTAACCCCTATTTTTTTATCGCGTATTCGTAATCTACGTGAAATTCTATCTACGATCGACCCTTCGGACTACCCCCGCGGTCGACCATAGCGCATCCATGGGCCCCTCCATGGTCGAATCCCGAATTGCTCAACGGATATCGACCAAATTTGGCACCAATATCCGGTAGCCTCAGTAGAGGAAAAAAGGGGCTTCTGGCACAGGGGCTAATGAAGATAACCTGACACACCTGAGAAGTGGATGGTAACAGTAGTGATAACCTTTCTCGCGACTCATAGTACGTATAACCTGTACTTTTTTAATAACTTGTTGACACTTCGAGGGTAGTTGGGGGCCTAGCCCCCTTTCTGGCTTTTAAATGACGTCACTGGGCGTCAGGACCAACACGCAGTATTTCCGTTTCGCGGCGAAAAAATTTTCCTCCGTCGACGGGGCTCGATCCCCCAACCTTTCACTTGGAAGTTTGATGCTTTACCACTAGGCTACCGAGAGCCTCTTAAAGTAGGTTGTGAATATGATGGTATACGAATACGCGGCAAAACAGATCGATGGTCCTCAGCAAACCCTCCAGCTAGCATATAAGTGGATAGTAAAATATTATCGATAGTTTGATTCAGCGAGGCACGATGAATGCATAGACGTGACATTATTTCAAATACCAGATCGAGTGTGGAATTGAGCTTGCGTCACTTGAGCGCTGGAATGTGGAGGAGAGGGAGTTTCAGAGGAGATAGTTCAGAGATGGCCAACAGAGGGCATGGGGGCTGACCCCAACACTTGCCATGTAGAGTTACTTACAGTAAAAACATTTACCGGTGTAGATGTCCCTTCTGCGTGATCACTGTTTTTTCTGTGGTCAGTACCCTCGAGCTCCCCCAGGAAAGCCCAAAATGGAGTATGGAGCCGGCCCGGGAATTAAAGTTTCATACAAATGTGCGGAATTCAATAATTCAATCAATTACTATTTGTATTTATTCATGAAGCATAAGGTAAACAATAAACTGTTGTTTAATCATTTAACTGTATACATGCCCCTTCTACATAGATAGTATAATAAACCGCTGTGTAATAATTTACCCAATAATACTTCAACGTTTGTTCAAGTTGCAAAAGTAGGTGCCTATCAACAAAAGCCAAAACAACCATCAATTTTCAAATGCAATAATATCACAGAACAATCAACTCGACTTCATACAGCCATCCTTGATTATAATCAGGTGCTCCCTAGCGATGATATCTGGGCCAGATTTATACCGTTTGATTCATGATCGTGTTCACGATGCTTTTCGGTGAAACGAACGGCTGGTCGTACAATGCTCTGGATGGTTTCAAAAATTTTTTTTTTAGTTCAAGATCGATTTAAAAACGTTAAAAAAAAAAAACCATACCTTTCTACTGAAAGTTTTCGTGCTACTTGGTCTAAAATTTCTAACTTCTATTTTTCGAGCTTCGAGAACCAACTAGACCCCTAAACGGGACCTAAAACCCTAATTTCATTCAATTTTCTTTCATGGTAACTAAGAAAAGTGGCCCGTACGGCGTACACTGGACAGACAGAAATATTTTTATTGCAGTTTTGGATTCTACATACCTTGAAACGTAAACCATCAAATTTTTTTGAGGAGGTGTAAGAATTGTTTTTTTTTTGTTTGTTTTTTTCCATGCTCGATTCCAACGGTTTATTATTGAAAATAATAAACCAAAACGCTACAAATCCCCGCACAACGGTTTGTTATTTTGTACAGAATACCCTTCTGCTACAGATCACAGCTCCGTATAGATAACCCTTCTATATATGTACTATTCTATACATATTATGTAGATCACAGACCCTCTATAGGTTAGTACCTAATCCCGTACTCGTTACTAGGTAGGTACCTACCTAAATCGCGAGTTAAATGTTGCTAAAATAATTCTGTTGATGACAAACAGTAACTAAAATGGCAATAAGAAACGCAAATAATGAAGTTCTGAAGGGAAATTGTTGATGTGGAGTGAAAAAAAAAAAAAAAGGTGCAAATGTGCATACCAACAAACTCCAGCCTCTTCTACGTAGATGGTATAATGAACCGTTGTGTAATAATTGACCGTTGTGTAATGATTTACCGTTGTGTAACAATTTACCCATGCGCCCCTTCAAAAATGCACGTCCTTCTGCCGTCTGATGCCCGCTGTATCATCGACAACTACCTCGAAATTGGTTCAAAGTAGTCGAAATTTTGCATAAAATACTCCTCTTGGGCCGTCAATGGACTTCAGCTCGATTGGACAAAAAAGCTGTCGGTTTTATAGCAAACAATTGGTAAAGATGACAGTTTGCGTCGTTTTTAATCGAAATCCTTTAATTTATGGTTAACTACAGGTTATTATTTTTACACTCACTACTCAACGGTCAGGTAAGTACGAATAATAAGCACACTTGTGACAAAGACTTTGCGTTTGCAGCGCTGTTAGGCAGGTTACTATTAATCTTTTTTTTTTTTATTCACTATTGTGCCTTTCTTAGTTGAAAGCTCCACCACCAACGTCAAGGTGAAGGTACTTCGATGGAGTCCTACTTACTAATCATTAATACTGCTTGGGGGGTCTTTACGACCGCGCTAGAGGTCCATTCACACAAGTCTACATTCTAAGGACAAATATACATTATGAGGTTGCCGTGTTTCCGGTAGGTAGGCACATTTCTAAGGAAAAGTTATACCATTTTGGGCAAAATTTGGGACTTTTAAGGGAAAATGCCGTGTTTCCGGTATAAGAACACAATTCCATAGATTGTCATACCTACCATTTTGGGCGTTATTTTGAGGGATTGCCGTGTTTCCTGTAGGTAGACACATTTCTAAGGAAAAGTTATACCATTTTGGGTAAAATTTGGGACTTTTAAGGGAAAATGTCGTGTTTCCGGTAAGAACAATTCCATAGATTGTCATACCTACCATTTTGGGCGTTATTTTGAGGGATTGCCGTGTTTCCGGTAGGTAGGCACATTTCTAAGGAAAAGTTATACCATTTTGGGCAAAATTTGGGACTTTTAAGGGAAAATGCCGTGTTTCCAGTATAAGAACAATTCCATAGATTGTCATACCTACCATTTTGGGCGTTATTTTGAGGGAATGCCGTGTTTCCTGTAGGTAGACACATTTCTAAGGAAAAATTATACCATTTTGGGTAAAATTTGGGACTTTTAAGGGAAAATGCCGTGTTTCCAGTATAAGAACAATTCCATAGATTGTCATACCTACCATTTTGGGCGTTATTTTGAGGGATTGCCGTGTTTCCTGTAGGTAGACACATTTCTAAGGAAAAGTTATACCATTTTGAGCAAAATTTGGGACTTTTAAGGGAAAATGTCGTGTTTCCGGTAAGAACAATTCCATAGATTGCCATACCTACCATTTTGGGCGTTATTTTGAGGGATTGCCGTGTTTCCTGTAGGTAGACACATTTCTAAGGAAAAGTTATACCATTTTGGGCAAAATTTGGGACTTTTAAGGGAAAATGCCGTGTTTCCAGTATAAGAACAATTCCATAGATTGTCATACCTACCATTTTGGGCGTTATTTTGAGGGATTGCCGTGTTTCCTGTAGGTAGACACATTTCTAAGGAAAAGTTATACCATTTTGGGCAAAACTTGGGGCTTTTAAGGGAAAATGACGTGTTTCCGGTAAGAACAATTCCATAGATTGTCATACCTACCACTTTGGGCGTTATTTTGAGGGATTGCCGTGTTTCCTGTAGGTAGACACATTTCTAAGGAAAAGTTATACCATTTTGGGCAAAGTTTGGGACTTTTAAGGGAAAATGCCGTGTTTCCGGTAAGAACAATTCCATAGATTGTCATACCTACCATTTTGGACGTTATTTTGAAGGATTGCCGTGTTTCCTGTAGGTAGACACATTTCTAAGATATGCCTCATCACCATCCGTCCGCGATTACACACCCATCCGGCACCGGTCGCCTCTAGCTGTCATACTGTGTGTGTGTGTGTATATGTATGCGCGTGTGTGTACACGTGTAAACACACACGTAAACCACTAACATACACAATGTAGTTACTAGGGACACCATGTGCATGAGACTAAAAGTAAATACACACGGTTAATAATGCAAACATCCGACACAGTCGATAGGTACCCACTTCATCCTTTTCTTATCCTAGCTTCCTAATAACCCATATATCTAGGTGTTTATAGCACAATCTTAAGGCTAACGAGTCATGATTCTTATATCTATTTCGTTTATGGGATAAATACGCTACATAAAAGACTAAATAAACGCGTTGCATATTGGACAAAAATCGATGCAACTACTACCCTGTCTACACGTACCTAAGTACTCACGTGGAAACACGATATAACTAAAATTGCAATTGTATTACTCATACAAATTTTACGGTTAATTGCGTACAACAAGTGGCACACCCCACCGTTGCACAATCATTATCATGTTCAACACATGATGGATGTACGAGACCCTCAGCATATACGTACGACTGCGTACAAATACCGATTAAATGGAAATCAGGTAACGTAAATATCTATCATCGCTCAATAAAAAGGACACGTAGGTTCGCATGCCAAATGGATCACCATAGGTACGTCCGCCTGTATAAGACCATTTACATTCAATTCTAAATTACACGCAGAACAAACTATGGTACCATTTCTATACGAAAAAACCATCCCTGGCTAGTTCATTGATACACAGTGAACCGCTATAGCTACTAAATGAAGCAAAATCTTTGTCCTAGAGACATGGTCACAGAATTACATTTGTTTAAACACCCTAGAACTAAAGCTCTCCGAATCTAAATTCTACGAAGCAATATTGGAACCGGTAGTAGAAAGTTCAACAGAAGCCTGCACCACAACAATCCAAAGACATGTACCGATGAGTTATTGCCTCTATGTAAAGAAATCAGATGAAGTGGAGGACGTGCAGTTGGACATAACATCAGATCCAGTTGTCTACAGAGGGAAGGATGTGGTCTCTCACATTGTTCAACAAATTAAACAAATAGCAGAGACAATTTCGATAGCTTATTCGGTGAATATACCAATGATACCGCTATCTGAAGAAAAAGAAACGAACTTTCATTCTGCGATGAGATGTTACTTATGTAACTTACAGTTCACCGAAAGTGATGGGAAAGTACGTGATCATTGCCACATTACTGGTAAATACAGGGGCCCAGCACACAATAGCTGTAATCTGAGATGTCAGAACCCCGAAATTTGTACCAGTCCTGATACATAACCTCTCAGGATACGATTCGCATTTCATTGTCAAGGAGCTTGGATACGACGAACGAGAGATCGCGACGAAAATTTGGAAAGTTCCATGCATCAGTAGTGGTGAGGGGTAAGATGACGTCACAACGTCCCCCACTCATATGAGAGAGGTCTGGTTTGAGTTTTTATGGGTCAAACATTGGTAGAAACGTTAAAATCGCGACTGTTTCGTTGATAAATATACTTTTTACATCAATTTTTAGTAGGATGTCGGGGTGTGTTTTATGACGTCACAAATCCCCTGCTCACCGTGGGAGGGGTCTAATTTGAGTTTTTATGGGTCAAACATTGGTAGAAACGCTAAAATCGCGACTGTTTCGTTGATAAATATACTTTTTACAACAATTTTTAGTAGGATGTCGGGGTGTGTTTTATGACGTCACAAGTCCCCTCTGCTCACCGTGGGAGGGGTCTAATTTGAGTTTTTATGGGTCAAACATTGGTAGAAACGCTAAAATCGCGACTGTTTCGTTGATGAATATAATTTTTACAAAAATTTTTAGTAGGGAGTCAGGGTGTGTTTTATGACGTCACTAATCACCTGCTCACCGTGGAAGGGGACTAATTTGAGTTTTTATGGGTCAGACATTGTTAAAAAACGCTAAAATCGCAACTGTTTCGTTTATAAATATACTTTTTACAGTAGGGTGAGGGTATGGAGCTTGTGACGTCACAAATCCCCTACCAACCATGGGTCTAGTTTGAGTTTTTATGGGTCAAACATTGGTAAAAAACGTTAAAATCGCGACTGTTTCGTTGATAAATATACTTTTTACAGTAGTGTCAACCTGTAGAAATAAAATCACACGAGGTCAACTGACGTCATTCTACCTACGTAGCCCCCTTTTCAACCTGTACAAAATAATCGCACGGGGGCCAAAGGAGGTAATTCCGCCTTTTTTGGCCTGTACAAAATTATTCGCGCGAGGAGGATCTGCCTTTTTTAGCCTTGTTATAGTAGTGTCAACCTGTACAAACGTTTGCATAAGGTCGCCTGAGGTCATTCCAACTACGTAGCCCCCTTTTCAACCTGTACACAAATTTTTCGCATAAGGCCCCCTGTACAAACGTTTGCATGAGGTCACCTGACATCATTCCACCAGCCCCCTGGGGACCAAAGGAGGTAATTCTGCCTTTTTTGGCCTGTACAACATTATTCACACGAGGAGGATCTGCCTTTTTTAGCCTAGTTCCATGCACCAAAAACCGGAAGTGAAATGATCCCTGCCTTTTGGTTTATTATTCCGTGAATAATACATCTATGTATTCGCTCAGCAAAAAAAAAAAAAAAAAAAAATTTTTTTTATAACACCCCTTCAAAATTTTTTCTTTTCCGTTTCAAGGTGCGTAGATCCCAAAAAAATGCAATGTCCATCCGTCCTAGGGAGAGTGAGCTGCCCTCCCATCAAAAGTGACAGGTGACAGGTGACAGATTGCGGTTATGATGAACCACTCCCGTGGCATTGTGCACCCACCCCCTTTGTTCATGTACCCCTACCTAGCGTCGGCGGCGGGATAAATAATATGGAGATTAACCCACCCCACCAACACCCCCATTAGGTGGATGTGGGCTGATAGCCATATTATTTATCCCGCCGCCGACGCTAGGTAGGGGTACATGAACAAAGGGGGTGGGTGCACAATGCCACGGGAGTGGTTCATCATAACCGCAATCTGTCACCTGTCACCTGTCACTTTTGATGGGAGGGCAGCTCACTCTCCCTAGGACGGATGGACATTGCATTTTTTTGGGATCTACGCACCTTGAAACGGAAAAGAAAAAATTTTGAAGGGGTGTTATAAAAAAATTTTTTTTTTTTTTTTTTTTTGCTGAGCGAATACATAGATGTATTATTCACGGAATAATAAACCAAAAGGCAGGGATCATTTCACTTCCGGTTTTTGGTGCATGGAACTAGGCTAAAAAAGGCAGATCCTCCTCGTGTGAATAATGTTGTACAGGCCAAAAAAGGCAGAATTACCTCCTTTGGTCCCCAGGGGGCTGGTGGAATGATGTCAGGTGACCTCATGCAAACGTTTGTACAGGGGGCCTTATGCGAAAAATTTGTGTACAGGTTGAAAAGGGGGCTACGTAGTTGGAATGACCTCAGGCGACCTTATGCAAACGTTTGTACAGGTTGACACTACTATAACAAGGCTAAAAAAGGCAGATCCTCCTCGCGCGAATAATTTTGTACAGGCCAAAAAAGGCGGAATTACCTCCTTTGGCCCCCGTGCGATTATTTTGTACAGGTTGAAAAGGGGGCTACGTAGGTAGAGTGACGTTAGTTGACCTCGTGCGATTTTATTTCTACAGGTTGACACTACTGTAAAAAGTATATTTATCAACGAAACAGTCGCGATTTTAACGTTTTTTACCAATGTTTGACCCATAAAAACTCAAACTAGACCCATGGTTGGTAGGGGATTTGTGACGTCACAAGCTCCATACCCTCACCCTACTGTAAAAAGTATATTTATAAACGAAACAGTTGCGATTTTAGCGTTTTTTAACAATGTCTGACCCATAAAAACTCAAATTAGTCCCCTTCCACGGTGAGCAGGTGATTAGTGACGTCATAAAACACACCCCGACTCCCTACTAAAAATTTTTGTAAAAATTATATTCATCAACGAAACAGTCGCGATTTTAGCGTTTCTACCAATGTTTGACCCATAAAAACTCAAATTAGACCCCTCCCACGGTGAGCAGAGGGGACTTGTGACGTCATAAAACACACCCCGACATCCTACTAAAAATTGTTGTAAAAAGTATATTTATCAACGAAACAGTCGCGATTTTAGCGTTTCTACCAATGTTTGACCCATAAAAACTCAAATTAGACCCCTCCCACGGTGAGCAGGGGATTTGTGACGTCATAAAACACACCCCGACATCCTACTAAAAATTGATGTAAAAAGTATATTTATCAACGAAACAGTCGCGATTTTAACGTTTCTACCAATGTTTGACCCATAAAAACTCAAACCAGACCTCTCTCATATGAGTGGGGGACGTTGTGACGTCATCTTACCCCTCACCACTACTGATGCATGGAACTTTCCAAATTTTCGTCGCGATCTCTCGTTCGTCGTATCCAAGCTCCTTGACAATGAAATGCGAATCGTATCCTGAGAGGTTATGTATCAGGACTGGTACAAATTTCGGGGTTCTGACATCTCAGATTACAGCTATTGTGTGCTGGGCCCCTGTATTTACCAGTAATGTGGCAATGATCACGTACTTTCCCATCACTTTCGGTGAACTGTAAGTTACATAAGTAACATCTCATCGCAGAATGAAAGTTCGTTTCTTTTTCTTCAGATAGCGGTATCATTGGTATATTCACCGAATAAGCTATCGAAATTGTCTCTGCTATTTGTTTAATTTGTTGAACAATGTGAGAGACCACATCCTTCCCTCTGTAGACAACTGGATCTGATGTTATGTCCAACTGCACGTCCTCCACTTCATCTGATTTCTTTACATAGAGGCAATAACTCATCGGTACATGTCTTTGGATTGTTGTGGTGCAGGCTTCTGTTGAACTTTCTACTACCGGTTCCAATATTGCTTCGTAGAATTTAGATTCGGAGAGCTTTAGTTCTAGGGTGTTTAAACAAATGTAATTCTGTGACCATGTCTCTAGGACAAAGATTTTGCTTCATTTAGTAGCTATAGCGGTTCACTGTGTATCAATGAACTAGCCAGGGATGGTTTTTTCGTATAGAAATGGTACCATAGTTTGTTCTGCGTGTAATTTAGAATTGAATGTAAATGGTCTTATACAGGCGGACGTACCTATGGTGATCCATTTGGCATGCGAACCTACGTGTCCTTTTTATTGAGCGATGATAGATATTTACGTTACCTGATTTCCATTTAATCGGTATTTGTACGCAGTCGTACGTATATGCTGAGGGTCTCGTACATCCATCATGTGTTGAACATGATAATGATTGTGCAACGGTGGGGTGTGCCACTTGTTGTACGCAATTAACCGTAAAATTTGTATGAGTAATACAATTGCAATTTTAGTTATATCGTGTTTCCACGTGAGTACTTAGGTACGTGTAGACAGGGTAGTAGTTGCATCGATTTTTGTCCAATATGCAACGCGTTTATTTAGTCTTTTATGTAGCGTATTTATCCCATAAACGAAATAGATATAAGAATCATGACTCGTTAGCCTTAAGATTGTGCTATAAACACCTAGATATATGGGTTATTAGGAAGCTAGGATAAGAAAAGGATGAAGTGGGTACCTATCGACTGTGTCGGATGTTTGCATTATTAACCGTGTGTATTTACTTTTAGTCTCATGCACATGGTGTCCCTAGTAACTACATTGTGTATGTTAGTGGTTTACGTGTGTGTTTACACGTGTACACACACGCGCATACATATACACACACACACACAGTATGACAGCTAGAGGCGACCGGTGCCGGATGGGTGTGTAATCGCGGACGGATGGTGATGAGGCATATCTTAGAAATGTGTCTACCTACAGGAAACACGGCAATCCTTCAAAATAACGTCCAAAATGGTAGGTATGACAATCTATGGAATTGTTCTTACCGGAAACACGGCATTTTCCCTTAAAAGTCCCAAACTTTGCCCAAAATGGTATAACTTTTCCTTAGAAATGTGTCTACCTACAGGAAACACGGCAATCCCTCAAAATAACGCCCAAAGTGGTAGGTATGACAATCTATGGAATTGTTCTTACCGGAAACACGTCATTTTCCCTTAAAAGCCCCAAGTTTTGCCCAAAATGGTATAACTTTTCCTTAGAAATGTGTCTACCTACAGGAAACACGGCAATCCCTCAAAATAACGCCCAAAATGGTAGGTATGACAATCTATGGAATTGTTCTTATACTGGAAACACGGCATTTTCCCTTAAAAGTCCCAAATTTTGCCCAAAATGGTATAACTTTTCCTTAGAAATGTGTCTACCTACAGGAAACACGGCAATCCCTCAAAATAACGCCCAAAATGGTAGGTATGGCAATCTATGGAATTGTTCTTACCGGAAACACGACATTTTCCCTTAAAAGTCCCAAATTTTGCTCAAAATGGTATAACTTTTCCTTAGAAATGTGTCTACCTACAGGAAACACGGCAATCCCTCAAAATAACGCCCAAAATGGTAGGTATGACAATCTATGGAATTGTTCTTATACTGGAAACACGGCATTTTCCCTTAAAAGTCCCAAATTTTACCCAAAATGGTATAATTTTTCCTTAGAAATGTGTCTACCTACAGGAAACACGGCATTCCCTCAAAATAACGCCCAAAATGGTAGGTATGACAATCTATGGAATTGTTCTTATACTGGAAACACGGCATTTTCCCTTAAAAGTCCCAAATTTTGCCCAAAATGGTATAACTTTTCCTTAGAAATGTGCCTACCTACCGGAAACACGGCAATCCCTCAAAATAACGCCCAAAATGGTAGGTATGACAATCTATGGAATTGTTCTTACCGGAAACACGACATTTTCCCTTAAAAGTCCCAAATTTTACCCAAAATGGTATAACTTTTCCTTAGAAATGTGTCTACCTACAGGAAACACGGCAATCCCTCAAAATAACGCCCAAAATGGTAGGTATGACAATCTATGGAATTGTGTTCTTATACCGGAAACACGGCATTTTCCCTTAAAAGTCCCAAATTTTGCCCAAAATGGTATAACTTTTCCTTAGAAATGTGCCTACCTACCGGAAACACGGCAACCTCATAATGTATATTTGTCCTTAGAATGTAGACTTGTGTGAATGGACCTCTAGCGCGGTCGTAAAGACCCCCCAAGCAGTATTAATGATTAGTAAGTAGGACTCCATCGAAGTACCTTCACCTTGACGTTGGTGGTGGAGCTTTCAACTAAGAAAGGCACAATAGTGAATAAAAAAAAAAAAGATTAATAGTAACCTGCCTAACAGCGCTGCAAACGCAAAGTCTTTGTCACAAGTGTGCTTATTATTCGTACTTACCTGACCGTTGAGTAGTGAGTGTAAAAATAATAACCTGTAGTTAACCATAAATTAAAGGATTTCGATTAAAAACGACGCAAACTGTCATCTTTACCAATTGTTTGCTATAAAACCGACAGCTTTTTTGTCCAATCGAGCTGAAGTCCATTGACGGCCCAAGAGGAGTATTTTATGCAAAATTTCGACTACTTTGAACCAATTTCGAGGTAGTTGTCGATGATACAGCGGGCATCAGACGGCAGAAGGACGTGCATTTTTGAAGGGGCGCATGGGTAAATTGTTACACAACGGTAAATCATTACACAACGGTCAATTATTACACAACGGTTCATTATACCATCTACGTAGAAGAGGCTGGAGTTTGTTGGTATGCACATTTGCACCTTCTTCTTTTTTTTTCACTCCACATCAACAATTTCCCTTCAGAACTTCATTATTTGCGTTTCTTATTGCCATTTTAGTTACTGTTTGTCATCAACAGAATTATTTTAGCAACATTTAACTCGCGATTTAGGTAGGTACCTACCTAGTAACGAGTACGGGATTAGGTACTAACCTATAGAGGGTCTGTGATCTACATAATATGTATAGAATAGTACATATATAGAAGGGTTATCTATACGGAGCTGTGATCTGTAGCAGAAGGGTATTCTGTACAAAATAACAAACCGTTGTGCGGGGATTTGTAGCGTTTTGGTTTATTATTTTCAATAATAAACCGTTGGAATCGAGCATGGAAAAAAACAAACAAAAAAAAAACAATTCTTACACCTCCTCAAAAAAATTTGATGGTTTACGTTTCAAGGTATGTAGAATCCAAAACTGCAATAAAAATATTTCTGTCTGTCCAGTGTACGCCGTACGGGCCACTTTTCTTAGTTACCATGAAAGAAAATTGAATGAAATTAGGGTTTTAGGTCCCGTTTAGGGGTCTAGTTGGTTCTCGAAGCTCGAAAAATAGAAGTTAGAAATTTTAGACCAAGTAGCACGAAAACTTTCAGTAGAAAGGTATGGTTTTTTTTTTTTAACGTTTTTAAATCGATCTTGAACTAAAAAAAAAATTTTTGAAACCATCCAGAGCATTGTACGACCAGCCGTTCGTTTCACCGAAAAGCATCGTGAACACGATCATGAATCAAACGGTATAAATCTGGCCCAGATATCATCGCTAGGGAGCACCTGATTATAATCAAGGATGGCTGTATGAAGTCGAGTTGATTGTTCTGTGATATTATTGCATTTGAAAATTGATGGTTGTTTTGGCTTTTGTTGATAGGCACCTACTTTTGCAACTTGAACAAACGTTGAAGTATTATTGGGTAAATTATTACACAGCGGTTTATTATACTATCTATGTAGAAGGGGCATGTATACAGTTAAATGATTAAACAACAGTTTATTGTTTACCTTATGCTTCATGAATAAATACAAATAGTAATTGATTGAATTATTGAATTCCGCACATTTGTATGAAACTTTAATTCCCGGGCCGGCTCCATACTCCATTTTGGGCTTTCCTGGGGGAGCTCGAGGGTACTGACCACAGAAAAAACAGTGATCACGCAGAAGGGACATCTACACCGGTAAATGTTTTTACTGTAAGTAACTCTACATGGCAAGTGTTGGGGTCAGCCCCCATGCCCTCTGTTGGCCATCTCTGAACTATCTCCTCTGAAACTCCCTCTCCTCCACATTCCAGCGCTCAAGTGACGCAAGCTCAATTCCACACTCGATCTGGTATTTGAAATAATGTCACGTCTATGCATTCATCGTGCCTCGCTGAATCAAACTATCGATAATATTTTACTATCCACTTATATGCTAGCTGGAGGGTTTGCTGAGGACCATCGATCTGTTTTGCCGCGTATTCGTATACCATCATATTCACAACCTACTTTAAGAGGCTCTCGGTAGCCTAGTGGTAAAGCATCAAACTTCCAAGTGAAAGGTTGGGGGATCGAGCCCCGTCGACGGAGGAAAATTTTTTCGCCGCGAAACGGAAATACTGCGTGTTGGTCCTGACGCCCAGTGACGTCATTTAAAAGCCAGAAAGGGGGCTAGGCCCCCAACTACCCTCGAAGTGTCAACAAGTTATTAAAAAAGTACAGGTTATACGTACTATGAGTCGCGAGAAAGGTTATCACTACTGTTACCATCCACTTCTCAGGTGTGTCAGGTTATCTTCATTAGCCCCTGTGCCAGAAGCCCCTTTTTTCCTCTACTAGCCTCCCAAGTTGAACGTAGGCGCATTTTTAATTCCCTGACCATAGCGGAAATATGGTCGACCATGGTCAACTCCTGAATGGCTTGACGGATTTTGATAAAATTGGGCACAAATACCCGGTAGGGTATGGGATTTTTCCGTCGTTTGTTGGTTCCACGATACTGCGTACAGCGAATCTCGGATAGCGAGCGAAGCGAGCGGTCAGGCTAGTTATGTATACCTAATGGACGTAATGTATTATGGAAGTCATGTTATGTATAATATGTATATTTCATGTAATGTTATGTAATGTAATGTTATGTAATATGTATATTTAACGTTATGTTATGTAATGTAATGTAATGTAATGTTATGTTATGTTATTTTGCTTCCGAGTCTGTTCTATTTTATAATGGGTCACTCTGATTGTGACGAGGAAGCTCCTGTGCCATCACCTTGGCAGTGTATTTTTTTTTTTCAAATTACCTTTGATCATTGATTGTACCATTTAATCGTCTTGATCCACGTGTTGACACTTTTTCTGGTGTTATTATACCAATTGGTGGTGATTTCAAACGATTTCGCAGGTTATTGACTCATAAAAAATCAATTTTGGGAGCTGAACATCTGGTACAACATCAATTTTCCACTCCTTGGTCAAAATCGATTTCATATTCGGCCTTCTCGTCCCCAAAAACATGGAAAACGATACCTCAAAAGCTCATTTTGGTTTATTATTCTGTGAATAATACACCTATGTATTCGCTCAGCAAAACATTTTTATAACTGCCCCTCAAAATTTTTCATTTTCCGTTTCAAGGTGCGTAGATTCCAAAAATGCAATGTCCGTCCGCCGTCCGCCGTCTGCCGTACGCCGTATCACGTGTACCGGCTTCATTTTCGGTCTAAAAAAGTCGTTCTTTCGCACACATGCTCCATTTGGGCCCTAGTTGTGTCCCGAAACTTTTCAGCCCGATCGGAATATACCCAGGGGTGTTATGAGTGAAAATGTGTGTAAAAATAGGTACTTTTTGCGTTTTAGCAACATGTTAGTAACATGAGCTTTTGAGGTATCTTTTTCCATGTTTTTGGGGACGAGAAGACCGAATATGAAGTCAATTTTGACCAAAGACGCGGAAATTGAGGTTTTACCAAGGGTTCAGCTCCCAAAATTGATTTGTTATGAGTCAAAAACCTGGAAAACTGTCTGAAATCACCATCAATATGTATAATAACATTAGAAAAAGTGTAAACAGGTGAATCAAGACCATTAAATGGCACTACCAATGATCAAAGATGATCTGGAAAAAAAAACGCTGCAAAGTCCTTGTCACATGGGTTTATTATTCTATTGGAGTTCTAGAGATTCTTGTTGGCTGTTAAATTTATTGTTTCTTTCATGTGGAATGATTGAAATAGCTATTTCTGATGAATTCCACCAATTTTGGCCCCCAAAACATGAAATAGGTACGCTTTTTTTTCCATCAAGATTCAAGATCATCTTTGATCACTGGTAGTGCCATTTAATGGTCTTGATTCACCTGTTTACACTTTTTCTAATGTTAGTATACACATAGGGCCCAAATGGAGCATGTGTGCGAAAGAACGAATTTTTTAGACCGAAACTGAAGCCTGTAGATGTGATACGGCGTACGGCGGATAGACATTGGATTTTTCGAATCTACGCACCTTGAAACGGAAAAGAAAAAAGTTTGAGGGGGTGTTATAAACATTTTTTGCTGAGCGAATACAATAGGTACTTTTTGTGTTTTAGTAACATAGTAGTAAAAACGCTGCAAAGTCCTTGTCACATGGGTTTATTATTCTATTATTTTATTGGTCTATAGTTCTGTTTATTTATTGTTTCTTTCATGTAAAATAATTGAAATAGCTATTTCTAGTGGTTTCCACAAATTTTGGCCCCCAAAACTTGAATTAGGTACTACGCTCCTTTTTTTTGTTTTTTTTTTCAAATTACCTTTGATCATTGATTGTACCATTTAATCGTCTTGATCCACGTGTTGACACTTTTTCTAGTGTTATTATACAAATTGATGGTGATTTCAGACGATTTCGCATGTTTTTGACTCATAAAAAATCAATTTTGGGAGCTGAACATCTGGCACAACCTCAATTTTCCACTCCTTGGTCAAAATCGACTTCATATTCGGTCTTCTCGTCCCCAAAAACATGGAAAAAGATACCCTAAAAGCTCATTTTACTACTATGTTACTAAAACACAAAAAGTACCTATTTTTATACACATTTTCACTCATAACTCCCCTGGATATATTCAGATCGGGCTGAAAAGTTTCGGGACACAACTAGGGCCCAAATGGAGCATGTGTGCGAAAGAACGAACTTTTTAGACCTAAAATGAAGCCTGTACACTTGATACGGCGTACGGCGGACGGCGGACGGACATTGCATTTTTGGAATCTACGCACCTTGAAACGGAAAAGAAAAATTTTGAGGGGGTGTTATAAAAATTTTTTGCTGAGCGAATACATAGGTGTATTATTCACAGAATAATAAACCAAAATGCTGCAAAGTCCTTGTCACATGGGTTTATTATTCTATTGAGTTCTAGAGATTCTTGTTGGCTGTTAAATTTATTGTTTCTTTCATGTGGAATGATTGAAATAGCTATTTCTGATGAATTCCACCAATTTTGGCCCCCAAAACATGAAATAGGTACGCTTTTTTTTTCAGATCATCTTTGATCACTGGTAGTGCCATTTAATGGTCTTGATTCACCTGTTTACACTTTTTCTAATGTTAGTATACACATTGATGGTGATTTCAGACAGTTTTCCAGGTTTTTGACTCATAAAAAACCAATTTTGGGAGCTGAGCCATTGGTAAAACCTCAATTTCCGCTCTTTGATCAAAATTGACTTCGTATTCGGTATTCTCGTCCCCAAAACCATGGACAACGATACCTCAAAACCTCATTTTACTAACATGTTGCTAAAACGCAAAAAGTACCTATTTTTACACACATTTTCACTCATAACACCCCTGGGTATATTCCGATCGGGCTGAAAAGTTTCGGGACACAACTAGGGCCCAAATGGAGCATGTGTGCGAAAGAACGACTTTTTTAGACCGAAAATGAAGCCTGTACACGTGATACGGCGTACGGCGGACGGCGTACGGCGGACGGCGGACGGACATTGCATTTTGGTTTATTATTCTGTGAATAATACACCTATGTAGGTATTCGCTCAGCGAAAAATTTTTATAACACCCCCTCAAATTTTTTTCTTTTCCGTTTCAAGGTGCGTAGATTCCAAAAATGCAATGTCCGTCCGCCGTACTCCGTATCACGTGTACAGGCTTCATTTTCGGTCTAAAAAAATCGTTCTTTCGCACACATGCTCCATTCGGGCCCTAGTTGTGTCCCGAAACTTTTCAGCCCGATCGGAATATATCCAGCGGAGTTATGAGTGAAAATGTGTATAAAAATAGGTACTTTTTGTGTTTTAAGTAACATAGTAGTAAAATGAGATTTTGAGGTATCGTATTCCATGTTTTTGGGGACGAGAAGACCGAATATTAAGTCGATTATGACCAAGGAGTGGAAAATTGAGGTTGTACCAGATGTTCAGCTCCCAAAATTGATTTTTCGTGAGTCAAAAACCTGGAAAATCGTCTGAAATCTCAAGCAGTATGTATAATAACACTAGAAAAAGTGTCAACACGTGGATCAAGACGATTAAATGGCACTATCAATGATCAAAGATAGTTTAAAAAAAAGAAGAAAAAAAAGCGTACCTAATTTGTGTTTTAGGGGCCAAAATTAATGGAAACCATAAGAAATAGCTATTTCGATTATTACACATAAAAGAAACAATAAATGAACAGCCAGCATTTCTGTAGACCAATAAAATAATAGAACAATAAACCCATGTGACAAGGACTTTGCAGCGTTTTGTAATCTACGCACCTAGAAACGGAAAAGAAAAAAGTTTGAGGGGGTGTTATAAAAATTTTTTGCTGAGCGAATACATAGGTGTATTATTCACAGAATAATAAACCAAAAACGCTGCAAAGTCCTTGTCACATGGGTTTATTATTCTATTGGAGTTCTAGAGATTCTTGTTGGCTGTTAAATTTATTGTTTCTTTCATGTGGAATGATTGAAATAGCTATTTCTGATGAACTCCACCAATTTTGGCCCCCAAAACATGAAAGAGGTACGCTTTTTTTTTCCAGATCATCTTTGATCACTGGTAGTGCCATTTAATGGTCTTGATTCACCTGTTTACACTTTTTCTAATGTTAGTATACACATTGATGGTGATTTCAGACAGTTTTCCAGGTTTTTGACTCATAAAAAACCAATTTTGGGAGCTGAACCTTTGGTAAAACCTCAATTTCCGCGTCTTTGATCAAAATTGACTTCATATTCGGTATTCTCGTCCCCAAAACCATGGAAAACGATACCTCAAAAGCTCATTTTACTAACATGTTGCTAAAACGCAAAAAGTACCTATTTTTACACTCACTTTCACTCATAACACCCCTGGGTATATTCCGATCGGGCTGAAAAGTTTCGGGACACAAGTAGGGCCCAAATGGAGCAAGTTTGAGGGGGTGTTATAAAAATTTTTTGCTGAGCGAATACATAGGTGTATTATTCACAGAATAATAAACCAAAAGCGTACCTATTTCATGTATTCGGCCCAAATTGGTGGAAATCACCAGAAATAGCTATTTCAATCATTCCACATGAAAGAAACTATAAATTTAACAGCCAACAAGAATCTCTAGAACTCCAATAGAATAATAAACCCATGTGACAAGGACTTTGCAGCGTTTTAACTACTATGTTACTAAAACACAAAAAGTACCTATTGTATTCGCTCAGCAAAAAATGTTTATAACACCCCCTCAAACTTTTAGCGAATTTTCGAAGAAAAAGAAGCTATTGTTCTCGGTCCAAAATTTTTAAAACTCAAATTTCCGAAAGATTTTTATACCAAAATCCGTTTCAGACCATCCTGAATTCACTACCGAAAGACACCAAAAATTATATGTATATATATCTATATATATTTATATATTTATATATATATATATATATATATTTATATATGTATGTGTCATTCCAGACGATAACTCTCGAAAGAATTGAGATAAAAAGTTCAAATTTGCACGAAAATCTGTCTTGGCAATCGACAGGCTAAGTTCGTAGATGGGCAGAATCGGGTCACTCTAAGGGGGAATTTTGGGGAGTTTTAGGGGGGGAAAATTACCCATAAATTCCCAAAATGAAGCAGTCTGACAAGTGACACCTCATTTTAAAGGTTTTTGTACGCTGAACACGATGGTGAAATCAGAATTGCGATATCTCATTCCGTCCTCAAACTAGAGCACTTTGAAGATGAAGGAACGTGGTTATTTCTTGAGATGTTCTTCCTGGTTCGTCTGCTCTAATCTGATAACGGAATGGGATATCGCAATTCTGACTTCACCATCGTGTTCAGCATTGGAAAATCTAAAAACCGAGGTGTTACTCGGCAAAAAATGGAACAAAAAATTTGTTACGTAGGTATGCCCATATTTGATGCATACCGAATTAACCGAATAGTGTCATACTTGAATACCTATAATTACCCAATAAGTTTAAGATTCCCCATATTTGAATGGGATATCCCAAACATCACATTTTACATAAAATCATTTATTTCTTCGAAAATTAGCTCTTATAGCCATGCTGCATGACTGTGGTTTTTTTCTTTTCCGTTTCAAGGTGCGTAGATTCCAAAAATGCAATGTCCGTCTGCCGTACGCCGTATCACATCTACAGGCTTCATTTTCGGTCTAAAAAATTCGTTCTTTCGCACACATGCTCCATTCGGGCCCTAGTTGTGTCCCGAAACTTTTCAGCCCGATCGGAATATATCCAGCGGAGTTATGAGTGAAAATGTGTATAAAAATAGGTACTTTTTGTGTTTTAAGTAACATAGTAGTAAAATGAGCTTCTGAGATATCATTTTCCCTGTTTATGGGGACGAGAAGACCGAATATGAAGTCGATTTTGACCAAAGAGTGGAAAATTGAGGTTTAACCAGATGTTCAGCTCCCAAATTTGATTTTTTATGGGGCAAAAACCTGCGAAATCGTCTGAAATCACAATCAATTTGTAGAATAACACTGTATAAAGTGTCAACAGGTGGACCAAGACGGTTAAACGGTACTATCAATGATCAAAAATAATTTATTTAAAAAAAAAAAAGGAGCGTACCTAATTTGTGTTTCAGGGGCCAAAATTGGTGGAAACCACCAGAAATAGCTATTTCAATTATTTTATATGAATGAAACAATAAATTTAACAGCCAACAAGAATCTCTAGAACTCCAATAGAATAATAAACCCATGTGACAAGGACTTTGCAGCGTTGTTCTAGTGTAATTATACAAATGGATGGTGATTTCAGACGATTTTCCAGGTTTTTAACTCATAAAAAAATCAATTTTGGGAGCTGAACATTTGGTAGAACCTCAGTTTTCCATACTTTGGTCAAAATCGACTTCATATTCGGTCTTCTCGTCCCCAAAAACATGGAAAACGATATCTCAGAAGCTCATTGTGATGAATTTAAAATTGGCGTGTATTCATCTCGGTGGTGTGAGGAAGTGCCCAGGCGGTTATGAGCGAATCACCACCGACGTCTGGGATCTTTTTGGAGAGGTTTTTGCCTAGGCGGTTATGAGCGAATCACCACCGACATCTAGGATCTTTTTGGTTGTGTCCAGGCGGTTATGAGCGAATCACCACCGTCATCTGGAATCTTTTGGGAGAATTTGCCTAGGCGGTTATGGGCTGACCACCACCGTCATCTAGGATGTTTTAGGTTTTAGGAGAGAGAGCAGGGTAGGAAGAGAGTGAGTAGCCACTAGCCAGCGGCTAGAGAAAGCGTCGAATGGTTAAAAAGGCGCAGGATCCGAGTTTTTATAGGAAAGGGAGCCTTTTCCTTCCAACCCCCTGCTAGGGGTTGATGGAGGGGCTCCAGGTTGTGCACTCTGGATCCTGCGGCTTGTCTCCCCACTCGTACCGTTTATTTACAGAAACTAACTTTAGCGGTCAAATATTTGGTGAAAACTTAAACTCTAGTGGAGTGGTTCCTGGAGGGACTCACAACACTCATGTTACCAACATGTTGCTAAAACGCAAAAAGTACCTATTTTCACACACATTTTCACTCATAACATCCCTGGGTATATTCCGATCGGGCTGCAAAGTTTCGGGACATAACTAGGACCCAAATGGAGCATGCGTGTGAAAGAACGACTTTTTTAGACCGAAAATGAAGCCTGTACACGTGATACAGCGGATGGCTACGGTGGACGGTGGACGGACATCGCACTTTTGGAATCTACGCACTTTGAAACGGAAAAGAAAAATTTTTGAGGGGGTGTTATAAAAATGTTTTGCTGAGCGATTACATAGGTGTATTATTCGCAGAATAATAAACCAAAATGCAATGTCCGTCCGCCGTACGCCATATCACGTGTACCGGCTTCATTTTCGGTCTAAAAAATTCGTTCTTTCGCACACATGCTCCATTTGGGCCCTAGTTGTGTCCCGAAACTTTTCAGCCCGATCGGAATATACCCAGGGGTGATATGAGTGAAAATGTGTGTAAAAATAGGACTTTTTGCGTTTTAGCAACATGTTGGTAACATGAGCTTCTGAGATATCTTTTTCCATGTTTTTGGGGACGAGAAGACCGAATATGAAGTCGATTTTGACCAGAGAGTGGATAATTGAGGTTTTACCAAGGGTTCAGCTCCCGAAATTGATTTTTTATGGGTGAAAAACCTGGGAAATCGTCTGAAATCACCATCATTTTGTATAATAACACTGGAAAAAGGGGCCAAAATTAATGGAAACCATAAGAAATAGCTATTTCGATTATTACGCATGAAAGAAACAATAAATGAACAGCCAACATTTCTGAAGGTATGTCCAGGAGAATAATAAACCCATGTGACAAGGACTTCGCAGCGTTTTCTCAGTTGCCATGGGAACACTAGGTCCCAGGGCCTGCCAATTCCAGGAGCCTAGGTTTCGATTTCAATTGAATGACATCGATTACTGTCACTATACTCCGATAACATGCTTGGTCTTCGGAGCTACTGGGAAACTGCAGCTAACATGAAGGAACCACCATGGACGTTGTACTAGAATATTGAATATCCATAGCCAGAGAAACCTAGCGGTTCGCTGTTACACTATGTGAAGAAAAGCTTGGGTATAAAAATAGGTACCTATTTTTTGTGTCTCAGTAATGAAGTAGTTATGCGTGATGCGGCGTACGGCGGGCGGACATTATTGCATTTTTGGAATCTGCACCTTGAAACGGAAAAGAAAAAAATGTTGAGGGGGTGTTAGAAAAATTGTTTACTGAGCGAAAACATAACTGGCATGAATGGGGATGAATGGGTAGATATAGTAGCTTTTGCAGATGATGGGGTTATTTTAGTTAATGGTAGGTCAAGAGTGCAGTTAGAGGAGCAGGGTATGAGTGTGATGAGAGTGGTGAGTGAATGGTGTAAAAGGAGTAAGATGAAACTATCGGCAACAAAGACACTAGGCATGATGTTAAAGGGTAGGTTTGATAGGGAAAGGCGGCCCAGGGTTCTCCATGACGGCCAGGCCCTCAGATTCGTTGATAGCCTGAGATATCTAGGGATAATATGGGAAGAAGGGTGGAAAATTAACCGGCACGTGGACCACGTGGTAGCAAAGGGTAGAAAAGCGATGGAGGGGTTGGTTAGAATGGCAGCTAGGGATTGGCGGATTAAAAGAAGGGAGATAATGATTGTTTACCACGGTATGTATGTGCCCATAGTGGTCTACGGTGCCGGGGCATGGGGGAATATGCTGACGGCCCACACCCGTAGAAGGTTGATCAGCGGTCAAAGGGGGGTGCTGGTCTCAATGGTTAGGGCCTATCGGACCATCTCAACGGACGCGGTATGTGTGATAGCAGGGGCCTGCCCAATAGATATTGAGTTAGGTAGACGTTGGGCAGGTTACTGGCTGAGAGTGAATGGGAGAGTTGAGTGGCTGGGGAGGGTAATTGAAGGTTCTAAAAGGAAAAGATATGCTTGGGAAGGTACTGATGCATGAATGGCAGAATAGATGGGATGTTAGTACGAAGGGTAGGTGGACGTATGAATGTTTACCTAGTGTGTTTGAGAGAGTGAAAGCTGAATGGATGGTCTTCGATTTCCACACAACTCAGATGATCTCTAGTCATGGGGATTTCGAGGATAAGCTGCATGGGTTTAATTTAAGGGAGAATGGGCTGTGTGAATGTGGAGAGACGGGCACTGTCCATCATGTGGTCTTTGACTGTGATCTCTTTTCGCAGGAGCGCATGATGGCGGTGTCCAGAGTGGGAGAGTTGGGGTTGCAGTGGGATGTGAGTGTGGTGAGGGTTGAAGAGGGGTACGAGGTGTGGAAGGAGTATGCTTGTGAGGTTTTGAAGAAGAAGGAGGAGTGGTTCGTGGGCCCTGCCCTTGGGGCCAGTTAGGGGAGTGGGCTTAGTGATAGTAGAGTAGGTAGTGATAGTAGGGTAGGTATAAGTAGCTGGGTTCGTCTTTGATATTAGGTGATAAGTTAGTGGTCTACTGTCTGTGATATTATGTGATAAGTTAGTGGGTAGGGTGTGAAAGTAATTTAAGGCGTTCATGTAAATTAAGGTATGGCTGTGTAGTTAGGTTTCAGACCGGGGCAGCCGAATATCGAGTAGCCTGCCCCTTAGGTTAGGTGTGGTGCCCTGGGGTTTGGACCTCTGAACCCCAGGGCGTGAAGGTGTGGGGACCGTATCCCGCATGGCTTGGTGTTAGTGGGGCAAGTCCAATCCTGCAAAGCACTGAGGCATGAAAAGCGGTAGGTCCTCCTGAGGATATCCGAAGGAGGGCCGGGCCTGCAACCATTCTAGGCCTAGAGGCTCGAGACGGGGGGGGGGGGGAGGGGGGTCTGGGTTTGAGATTGCCTGGACCTCTGCAGGCTCGGGTTGCTCAAAATGGTACCACGGGCGGAGGGAGCCCCAGGCCACAGGAGCAACGCCCTAGGGCAAAGCTCCACCGGTCTGCCCTCCAACAGAGGTTGGATTGCTGGTCGTGAACTTTGCTAGAAGGTAGGTGGCCCTTCCCTTTTCCTTCCTCCTCCTGGTGTTGGGCGGGACCCCTCCGGCAGAAGACGAAAGTCAGTTAACCGGAGGGTCCACTTGCCATAACAACATCACTCCACATGAGCGAAAACATAGATGGATTATTCACAGAACAATAAACCAATAGAATGACAGTGGAGGTGTCTAGGGAAATTTCGTAAACGATGGAATCCAATTTGCAAAAGAGTATGTTCGCCCTATTATAAACTATGCAGTCCACTTTAAAAAGACAAGGAAGGCACTCTCTATGCTAGATTCGCTAACACCATGATGAGCGTATTTACCGAATCGGCAGTAACATTGTGTAATAATTTACCATTGTGTAATAATTTACCCATCAATAATACTTCAACATTTGTTCAAGTTTCACAACCTACCCACAAACGCCAAAATCGGCATCATTTTCCAAATGAAATAATATCACAGAACAACCAACTCGACTTCATACTCTGTGAATGTAATCAGGTGATCCCTAACAATGATTTTATCTCGGGCCAATTCCCGATTGTTAGCGCGTCCCTGATGATGAAATTTGGGCTAATTGTATACAATTCATTCACCCTGCTGTTGAAATACTCGTTACTAGGTACCTACATAAATCACGAGTTGAATGTTGCTAAAATAATTCTGTCGATGACAAACAGTAAGTAACTAAAATGGCAAAAAGAAACGCAAATAATGAAGTTCTGAAGGAAAATTGTTGATATAGAGTGAAATAGATGCCCCTTCTGCTTATATCACTGTTTTCTGTGGTGAGTACCCCACCCTCGTTGTCAAGTATAATGAACCGTTGTGTAATAACTTGCCCATCAATAATACTCCTACGGTTGGTCAAGTTGCAAAAGAACCGACCAAAAAAATCCAGCCCCTTCTTGGTAGATGGACCGTTATGTATGTAACAATTTACCGTTGTGTAATAATTTATCCATCAATATTAGAGAGTTTTTGCAACACACTCACGACGAAACGAAAGCAGTGCTGCGCATGCGCACTTAAGACACCGAAAAGTTTGACGAACCGTGACGACGAAAAATACCGGGATCTCGCGGTGTCAGCTTTCGTCGTGTTGAGATGACGAAACGTAATTTAACCTTACATCTGTATAACGCTACCTACCTTCTTCTGTTTTCCTTGGAAAATAAAAATGTCGAGCGTCGTATTCACAGCTGCTTCTTGGCGTCTTGGCAGACTTGACGCCATGTGTGGACATAAATTTGTACTAACCATGGAGTAAAATGGATGAAAGAGAGGTTGACATAACGTTAGCGTGACTCCACCAGCCGGTAGACGCCAAAGCTGAACGAAAACTGAACCGAAAAAGGTTAGCATCTGACTTCGGTCGCCCTATCCGCCATTTCCATTTTGGTGTCGTTTTCCGTTTCGTTTCGTCACGAGTGTGTTGCAAAAACTCTCTAATACTTCAACGTTTGTTCAAGTTTCACAAGTACCTACCAACAAAATCCAATAGTCCATCACTTATCAAATGAAATAATATCGCAGGACAACCAACTCGACTTCATACAGCCATTCTTGATTATAATCAGGTGCTCCCTAGAGATGATATCTGTGCCGGATTTAAATACCGTTTGATTCACGACCATGTTGAAGAAGCTTTTTGGTGCAAACGAACGGCTGGTCGTGCAATGCTCTGGGTGGTCTCAAAAAATTGTTTAGCTCAAGAAAAATTTATTAACGTAAAAAAAACCATACTCTTCTTTTGTGTCTCCGTGTGGACGGGGAACCAAGAAGGGAGCTAGTTTTTATACAGTAGGATTCTAGCTTAAGTGCTTGCTCAGGATCACTCGCATCGGGAGGATCTCCAATACAAACAAGGGCTAGATGAGGTTGAGGTTAATCTTAGCTTGGATAAGCACGCAGGATCTCTCGCATCGGGAGGATCTCCACTGTACCTAGCGGCTAAGATGGGGAAGGTAAGGGTAGGAACATTTTTTGGATATTGAGTTCATAAATGGAAAAATTAAAAATAAAAAAAAAGAGGATTTTTGACTCTGAATAACTACGCTTAGAGGATCGACCAGGCGACTGACAAGGGACCGTGGTGACTTCTGGGGACAGAATGGTCTCAGGGGCTGAAACCCTTGGCTTATATAGCCGTGAGGCGGCGAGTGCAGGGGTTTTCCTCGTAATCCCTTCTCGTGGGAATGGTTACTATTTTGCCTACCCCTGGTCCATCCTTATACGCCTTTATGTTTATTTTATTTAACTAAATACTAAGTAAATGTACAAGTGGTTCACCACATCTTCCATCGAAAGTTTTCGAGCTACGGAGTTCTGAAAGTTTCAACCCCTATTTTGAACCCCTTAGAGATGACAGACAGTAACGCCGAGCTTCGAGGACCAACTAGACCCCGAACGGAACCTATAACCAGAATTTCATCAATTTTTTTCATGGTAACTAAGAAAAGTGCTCAGTACGGCTTCCAGCGGACAGACAGAAATTTTTGGTTTATTATTTTCAGTAATTCAACCTTTAGAATCGAGCATTAAAAACAATTCTAACCCCCCTCAAAATTTGATGGTTTACGTTTCAAGGTATGTAGAATCCGAAACTCAATAAAAAATTTCTGTCTGTCCGCCGTACGCCGTACGGGCCACTTTTTGTAGTTACCATGAAAAAAAAATTGATGAAATTCGGGTTATGGGTTCCGTTCGGGGTCTAGTTGGTCCTCGAAGCTCGACGTTACTGTCAGTCATCTCTAAGGGGTTCAAAATAGGGGTTGACATTTTAAGAACGCGATAGCTCGAAAACTACCGATAGAAGGGTATCGTTTTTTCACGTTATTAAATTTTTCTTGAGCTAAACAATTTTTTGAGACCACCCGGAGCATTATACCTACGTCCGGACGTTCGTGTGCACCAAAAAGCTTCGTCAACACGATCGTGAATCAAACGGTATAAATCCAGCCCGGATATCATCACTACGGAGTACCTGATTATAATCAAGGATGGCTGTATGAAGTCGAGTTGGTTGTTCTGCGATATTATTTCATTTGATAAGTAATGGACTATTGGATTTTGTTGATCGGTACTTTTGCAACTTGAACAAACGTTGAAGTACCTATTGTTAATGGGTAAATTATTGCATAATGGTAAATTATAACAACGGCAAATTATTACAGAACGGTAAATTATTACACAACGGTAAATTATTACATAACGGTTCATCTACCAAGAAGGGGCTGGATTTTGTTTATCGGTACTTTTGCAACTTGACCAACCGTTGAAGTATTATTGATGGGCAAGTTATTGGACAACGGTTCATTATACTTGACCACGAGGGTAGGTTCTGACCACAGAAAACAGTGATCTACGCAGAAGGGGCATCTATTTCACTCCACATCAACAATTTTCCTTCAGAACTTCGTTATTTGCGTTTCTTTTTGCCATTTTAGTTACTGTTTGTCATCGACAGAATTATTTTAGCAACATTTAACTGGTGGTTTAGGTAGGTACCTAGTAACGAGTACAGGGTTAGGTACTAACCTCCGGAAGGTCTGCGATCTCCATAATATGTATAGAATAGGACAAATTATATTATATAGACGGGTTATCTATACAGAGAGCTGTGATGTGTAACAGAAGGGTATTCTGTACAAAATAATAAACCGTTGTGCAGGGATTTGCAGCGCGTTTTATTGCATTTTCGGATTCTACATACCTTGATACGTAAACCATCAAATTTTGAGGGGGGTTGGAATTTTTTTTTTCATACTCGATTCCAATGGTTCATTATTGAAAATAATAATCCAAAATTTCTGTCTGTCCGCCGTACGCCGTACTGACCAATTTTCTTGGCAGATGGTCCCGTTTCAAAATCTTGGAAATCGTTTCGTCTGCGCATGCGCAAGCGTGAAATACTTGGAGTGCCCATAACTACCTTTATTATCGTTGAAATGAGTTCACATTTGGAGGGTCGATCAGTATAATACCTTTTTTGTTCCATATGAATTTAATTGGAGTCTTACTGTCACTTCCCTCTGCGCATGCCCAAACATGAAATGTTGACCGCTTCCTTATAACGCTTCTAACTACGCGAAAAATAGTCGTAGAGAGCTGAAATTTTGAGGGTACACGCGGGTTGGATCGCATAAATATGGTCCCGTATCATAACGAGCCTACCCAGCTAGCCAATGCGTTTATGTGATTCAAGTGAGGTAGCAATACTGCCTACTCGAGTTGGCAGACGTTTTTCTACATATATGTATCGGGAACAGCCAAGAAAACATCCTAAAATATTTGAAGCTATGGCACTCTTTAGCCTCGCTGGCTGGTCCCCCCACACCTTTCAACATGGCAGGCCGCATCCTGACCATTATTAATTCCACATAGACCAAGTACAGCAACATTCAGACACTGCCATTACAAGGAGGATCGTGGTTGGCGGATGATTTTTCTTACTAAATGCCATCCACCAATGGAATACGCCGTCCTGGATTGTTTTTACTTTTCCTTTTGGGAAGCTGGAGCTTTGGTTTGGGATCAGAAAGGACATACTGTGTCTTCTCTCTCGTACTGTAATGTGCTATCAATAAACCATATTTTTCTTCTCGTTTGAGCAATCAACCGACTTGATTATTTTAATACCAATCCTTTCTGGGGTATTATCTACTTTATATATGTATCTTCTGTTATTATGTACCTATTCGAAAAATTGTTCCATGTTTCCTTGCTTTGATCCTTGATCTAAACTGTGGTAATCCGGGGGTCTGGGGGTGTCCCCCAGATTTCATTGGACAAGAAATGTACCCATCATGAACACAAACCACAGGCGGCTAGACACCCCCTGTCGCCGAAGGGCGAACTATGAACAGGTAAAGTGAGGGTCTGGTAGGGAGATAAGGGCAACACTAACGCCAACTAGCAGGTACATCGCAAACCAACTAAAGGATAAGATAGGGTGTTCCAGCCAAAGACGAGTTAGTAATGTTTCGGGCGCGAGTGCAAGAAGAGTCACGTAAGTCAATCATTTCACTAGATGATTATCAATGATGTCGATTTTCACTAAGTTAACTATTTTACTTATGATTGGTAATAATGACTTTCTTTAGGTATTAAATCTTGGGTTCGCCTGTCTCTTGTGACAGGGGAACGATACGTTGGGGCTAGTACAGTTGCTTCCAGGGATAAATGGTGGATTTATCCCTGCTCCAGGTGGAGAAACAGTAGATAAAATGGTTTCCATGTAAATGGATTCGACTACCCCAGCGTATCACAGTGGCAGTTCAGAGACGAACTTGCATATATCATAGTTGCAGTACCACGATGCACTATGCAGTTAGAGTCCAGAGACGGACTAAAGTATCATAGTTGCAGTACCACGATGCACTGTGCAGTTAGAGTCCAGAGACGGACTAAAGTATCATAGTTGCAGTACCATGATGTAACTATACAATTTGCGTCCAGCAGTGGACTAGAGTATCATAGCGGCAGTACAACGATGCGCTATGTGGTTGGGGTCCAGTAGTGGACTCTTAACAGTTTGGTTCTAATGATACTAGACACTAGTATGATATAGCTGTGCGAGGACAGGGACGGTTGTAAGGGGAGGTTGGAGACCGTCGGGGTGAAGCCCCATTCAGGATTGGGATGAAGGGAATCACCAGTCAAACAGTGCAAACATATAATTCAGGACTGGAGATTTGTTCATCCCCATCACACAGTTTGTCAATTTCAAGTTGTGCATGAAGTACAAGATTTACTATCCCAAGTAGATACAATTTTGCACCTGCTCGTATGACACGACTGATTAATCTCAGGCACTCAGTAATTTAGTTAATACTATCGTTATTCCCTAGTTAATTCCTGTTAAGGATTATAAGTATTATGATTGCGATAGAGTTGGTAAATGAAGAGCATTTACTACATGGTGGAGATGCTGGGATCGAACGCTGATACTCGTATGAATTACTGGTATTAGAAAAGGAATAAGGAATATTTAGTGCGCGTAGTTGAGTTCTAAAACGTAATTTTCACTCAAGCAGGTAGTAAAAGGGTCCAGTGACTTGTTTTTGAGAGGGTCCGACTTCACTTTCACCGACTTCGCTTTCACCGAAGGGTGAGGTGAGCTATCCTTGAGTGAGACAGAAAATAGGTTGGAAATGAGAGGGTAGACGTCCCCCTTCTTTTGAAGAATTTTCTTCTACCTTTCTGTCTTCTATCACGAAGAGTTCAGGACAGCCTAGTCGAGCCAAAGCCATGTTTATCGTGTTTGTGAACATTCATTCTATCATTCCCACCCTGCGGTGTGGGGGTCTGGCCAACCCTATACACTTGGGGGAATAGGGAATTCATAATTAACTTCTGTTGAGTTTTATAATTTAAGTTTTTTTCCCTAATTGTTTTATCTTTTTTCAAAGATTGTAATGTGAGCGAATTGGTTCGACTGGTTGTCTGAGACGGTGGGAGTGTAGTAATGTCCTATTCCGCCTTTATCTAGTCGCTTTCTACTCCGCTTCGCCTAGGGCTGGTGCCAAATAAATTAGGATGATGCAGTATCCTACAACATACATATAAGGAAGCCCTTTTGAGTTATGTAGTGTTCTGGCGTACCAAGTTTAGATAGAAAATTCGAATTTTTCTTGTTGCAGATGAAATCCGATTGAGCAGAAAACAATAGAATGGAGGGATTTTACATTAAACGATTGACTAGTTTAGGAGGTAGAGTGCGTGATGGGGTGGGGGCTTGCAAGGAGATATTGAATCTCCTTGGATCGGGTCAGCCTTGCAGTACCGATCAAGAAATTGAGATTGGTAAATTAAAAACCTCCACTGACAGTCTTTTGACAGAGGTTCGGGAGGTACTCCGAAATGTGCCAGACAGTAATAATGACGAGTTGGCGGTGCTGTTGGATGAGTCCACAGACACGCAATTGGAGGCGGAGCAGATAGTGGTGGAACTGAGCGTTCGACTAAAGAGCGTTAAAGAAAGGATGACTCAACACTCACTACACCCACCACACAGTTCAAATAGTCGCCTCCCGAAACTAGAGTTGTCAAAATTCAATGGAGACGTACTAAAATGGACAGAATTTTGGGACCGGTTCACCTCTACAGTGGACGGCAGACAAGACATAGCCGAAGTAGACAAACTATCCTACCTCGTAGGCTCTCTGGATGGGGTAGCCAGGCAGTCGATTGAAGGCCTAGAGATAACAAATGCGAATTACCAGATCGCAATTGAGAAGCTCAAGGAACGGTTTGGGAAGCCCAACTTGATAATTGATGCCCATTATGTTGCTCTATACCGAATACCTACAGCACCAAACAACACACAAGACTGTAGGAGGGTCTTTGACGAAGTAGAAAGACACCTGAGGATTTTAGAGACTATGGAAGAAGACATTAACCACAACCAGTTACGAACCACTATCATGGAAAAGTTTCCACAAGAAATAATTTACGAACTTCGCATGGCAATGGAAACAGGAGGATATTCGGTTCAGACAATAAGGAAGTCCCTAGAAAAGATTATTTCAGCTAGAGAAACTTCATTTGCCATCTCCCAAACCAGGTCTTCAGGAAACCTATCGTTCAATAATGAACCCGATTACAACCATTTCACCACAGAGACGCTCTTCTCTGCGGGTCCATCTCAGTCATATCAAGTTAATTCATCTAAAAAGCCACACAAAGACAGTACATCAAATAAAAATAAGAGGAAGAGAGATTCCTCTAATTATCAACCTAAACAGAAATCTACTCAATTGTTTACCAACAAACAACCCTCAGAACCGCCTTACAAGAGGAAGAAATTGGAATGTATTTTTTGTACCGGTAATCACTTTAATGATGAATGTCGGAAATACACTACACTTGAGGAACGGAAGAAACAATTGAAAGGCAATTGCTACCAATGTTTCCGGAAGGATCATAAAGCTGATCAGTGCAACAACAAACGAAAGTGTTTTCATTGTGGCCTATTAGGAAAACACAATCGTAGTTTATGTCCCACAAAATTCAAGAGTCACAACAGAGAGGTATCAAACTCCTTGTTTTCAGATACCAAACAAGATACTATTCTCCAAACAACCCTGGTTAATTTACCGAACAGAACCAAAACAATTTCATTTCCAGTCAGGCTTCTTTTTGATACAGGAAGTCAGCGAAGTTATGTAACGGCATCATTAGCCAAACAGTTACAACTACAGCCAATAGAAGATAGCAATTTAACCGTATATACCTTTGGGAGTATGAAACCTAAGACCATTAAAACCTCTCTTGTACCTCTAAACATAAAAATAAACGCTGACAAATCAATCGAGATTCAAGCATACATTATACCGAAAATTACTGGCACTATCTCGTCAAACTTTGATTTCAAGAAAATTGTAGCCAAACTCCATCCTGATTTAGATTTTGCCAAAGATAGTCTGACAGATTGTCCGGTTGATTTGCTTATTGGGAACGATTATTATTATTCATTTTTCACAGGACAGACTAAACAGATTCAAGGTGGCCTATTTCTTGTTCATTCAAAACTGGGCTGGATTTTATCGGGGCTACCTAATACCCCCTCATCAAAGGAAACTCTTTCCTTTTTGACCTATGTACAAGGAGGATGCAAAAGGTGCAATTCTCAGTTCACAATACCTGACCCACCAATAAATGACCACGATATTAAAAACTTGTGGGAACTTGAGGCAATAGGGATACAGGATTCTCCCAAAATCCTTCAAGAAGACGAGATAATTGAGTTTTTCAACAAAACCACTAAATTTGAGAACAACAGATACCTTGTAAAGTGGCCATGGATCCAGTATCCTTCAGACCTCCCTCTTAACTTTGGACTTGTTGTGGGTAGGTTAACAAGCCTCATCAAGCGAACAGACAGTGAAGTCTTAAAACAATACGACCAAGTTTTAAAGGACCAGCTAAAAAAGGGTGTGATCGAGGTAATCGAAGATGCATCCCTACCGTCCTCACATCCTGTTCATTACCTACCACATCATTGTGTGATCCAAGAGGGGAAAACCACAAAATTGCGGATAGTTTATGATGCCTCAGCCAAGACAAAGGGTCACTGTAGCTTGAACGAATATCTCTACAAGGGTCCTCATATGTTAGAAGATCTTGTAGGGCTCCTTCTGTGTTTCAGAATGCACCAAATTGGCATCACAGCAGACATAGAGAAGGCATTTTTGCAAGTCGGTTTACAATCTGAGGATCGAGATGTAACTAGATTTGTCTGGTTGAAAGACTTAACAAAAGGGGTGCATGAAAGTAACCTCCAGCATTTACGCTTTTGTCGAGTCCCATTTGGGATAATATCAAGTCCGTACATTCTTGCAGCGACTATCAAATTCCACCTTTCACAAAAGGATTCGGTAGAGGCTACCCTGATTGCCAACAGCCTCTATGTCGACAACCTAATCACTAGCGCTAGTTCTGTGGAAGCAGCCCATGCGATTTACTCTGAAGCCAGGAGTTCATTCAATGAACTCTCCATGAATATAAGAGAATGGAAATCAAATTCACCAGAACTCATGAGCAGAATAACCACAGATCAGAGAAACATTGATAGCTGTACTTCAGTGCTAGGCCTCATCTGGGACACTGAACAGGATAACCTATCAATTTCCTTCAAGATGCCCTTGTTGACTGAATCCGGCATTACCAAACGAAGTATCCTTCGCACTGTGGCATCGGTGTTTGACCCATGCGGGTTTGTTGCACCATTCACATTACCAGCCAGACTTTTGCTCCAGGAACTGTGGCAGGAAAAGTACAAGTGGGACGATCCATTGTCGGAGGACAGAGTTGAGAATTGGAAACAGTGTGTGCCTCTACTTGAGGCTGTGAATGAATTTTCTATTAACCGAGCCTATTGTCACTTTTCAGGGTGTCCACCTCCCTCTAAAGTGGAATATGAGCTGCATTGCTTCACAGATGCATCACAAAAAGCTTATGCCGCAGTAGTATATCTCCGCATTACCCTGGATAAATCAAACACCACAAGCTTTGTCATGTCTAAGTCAAGACTGGCACCTCTACGTCAGAAAGAACACATGACCATCCCTAAGTTAGAGTTAATGGGAGTCCTAATAGGTACCCGTCTCATTACATATGTCCAGCAAAGTCTCAACCTTGCAACTGCCAAATTGTTTTTATGGACTGATAGCCAAGTAATCCTTGGTTGGTTGAAATCAGACAGACTATTACCACCCTTTGTCAGCCGCCGGCTTTCAGAAATTAAGGCAGCAAAAAACCTGCAGTTTAGATACATCAAAACTGACTCCAACCCAGCAGACATAGCTACACGCCAGCTTCAAATTACTCAATTGCCTGACCTATGGACTGTGGGTCCGCCTTTCCTAACCCAGGAAGCAGTACAGTGGCCGGGTGATCCCACAATACAATATTCCTCTGCGCTGACCTCATTGACAGAGAAGGATGAGCCTCAGGCAGATACCCAGGAATGCGGTTTAACGACAGGAACTGGTAATGTTAGCAGTGGAGAACGCACTGATATCCCGGCAACCTCACCAAGTGTGCATGACTCAGACTCAATCCATGAACTCCCACACAGAGTCGGGGATACACTTCCAGTGTGTGTCAGCCCAGAAGGACAGAATCCTACTGATCAGGCCAACCCAACACATACTGACTTAGAGGAGCACACCCACAAACGTAGTATTAAGGAACTCCAGAAAGTGCATTTCCCCAGAGAAATTCAGGGGAAATCAACGGACCTAACCAAGTCATTGCGGCTCTTTCAGGATGATAGTGGAGTCTTGAGGTGCCTAGGGAAGTTACAGAATGCACTCATACCATATGAGCAGAAGTTTCCGATACTTCTTCCAAAAAACACTGATTTTACAACAGCCATTATCAAGAAAATCCATGAGGATAACCATCATGTTGGCACCTCCCACACGCTTGCACTTCTCCGAAAACAGTATTGGGTGCCCCAAGGTCGAGCACAGGTAGCCAGAGTCTTACGGGCGTGTCCCAAATGCATCAAGTATGGTGGTGGGCCCTTTAGGCTCCCAGACATGCCACCCTTGCCCAAAGAACGGGTAGCAGTGTGCCCCCCTTTCACATACACGGGTTTAGATTACTTTGGGCCTCTCACTGTCCTCAATGGGGGTACGCCTCAAAAACGATGGTGTTGTTTATTTACCTGTATGGCGGTGCGGGCAATCCATCTGGAGTTGGTGGCGGACATGTCTGCTGAAGAATTCCTCAACTGCCTCAGACGCTTTGTGGCTGCACGAGGAGTGCCAGTGGTGATTGTTTCTGATAATGCCACCCAATTTAAGCTCACTTCAGCTGTCATACAGGCACCCCTTTGCCTTGACAATGGGATCCAGTGGAGATTTATACCTGCCCTTTCACCATGGCAAGGAGGTTTCTATGAGCGCCTTGTGGGGTTGGTGAAACATTGTCTCCGCCGCACCCTTGACAAGATACTGTTGACTGACACACAGCTCCTCACCATCCTTAAAGAAATAGAAGCTACTTTGAATACCCGTCCTCTGGTAACAGTTGGCCAAGACTTGGATCATATACTGACTCCCATAGACTTTCTTCGGCCTATTGGGCCAATGTCTCTCACTCCCCCAGATGATGGTGCTCATGGCACAATGACTGTGACAAAATCTGACCTCATCAACAGTTGGAAGAACAGTAGAGTTGCATTTGATGAGTTCCAGAAAATGTTTACTGACCGCTACTTAACGTGCTTACAGGAGAGGGCACAGTTCACCCACAAACAACCACGAATTGTGGCTGGTGAAAAGCCAGGCATAGGCGATGTGGTTCAGGTCAAAGATGACATTCGCTCACGAGCTCACTGGCGAGTGGGTCGCATTACTGAATTGGTTCCTAGTAAAGATGGCCAAACGAGAGTGGCCCGAGTAACTTTCCCGTCAGGTCAAATCCTCACTCGGTCAGTATCGCACCTGTACCCCTTGGAAATGGGTTCTGATCCGCCTGCCATATCTAGTTCTGCTCCAGCCTGCTCTGATCCCATAAGTTCTCTGCCCAATGATGCCCCCACTCTACCTCCAGAGCCACTCCCTCACGCCACAACTGACTCCCCAGGTCAGGCCTCTATTTCCAACAGGATCGGAGAGGGACACAGCACAAATGAGCAGATGCCTCCTCGCCCCAGGCGTCAAGCTGCAACCGACGCAAGGGCCAGGATCCAGCAGTGGACAAGGCAGCTCTTGGCCATTGCGGCTGCTGCCACCAGAAGTTCTCCATTGTCAGACAACGATACAGTTATCCTTCCTGCTAACACTTGACCGTTGGTCCTTGTTCTTCTTTTTACTCTTCAATAAATTTCTTCAATGCTTAAACAACATCTATCTGCTTTCTTGACCTTGTCCTGGGGGAGGGCGCTAGGCGATTCAATTTCAGTTCATCTCAGCATATTACACATAACAATTTGATGATTTAAGTTACCACAGATCCAAATAAAGCATCACCTCTGTCTTGGGAGTGTCGCCGAAGGGCGAACTATGAACAGGTAAAGTGAGGGTCTGGTAGGGAGATAAGGGCAACACTAACGCCAACTAGCAGGTACATCGCAAACCAACTAAAGGATAAGATAGGGTGTTCCAGCCAAAGACGAGTTAGTAATGTTTCGGGCGCGAGTGCAAGAAGAGTCACGTAAGTCAATCATTTCACTAGATGATTATCAATGATGTCGATTTTCACTAAGTTAACTATTTTACTTATGATTGGTAATAATGACTTTCTTTAGGTATTAAATCTTGGGTTCGCCTGTCTCTTGTGACAGGGGAACGATACGTTGGGGCTAGTACAGTTGCTTCCAGGGATAAATGGTGGATTTATCCCTGCTCCAGGTGGAGAAACAGTAGATAAAATGGTTTCCATGTAAATGGATTCGACTACCCCAGCGTATCACAGTGGCAGTTCAGAGACGAACTTGCATATATCATAGTTGCAGTACCACGATGCACTATGCAGTTAGAGTCCAGAGACGGACTAAAGTATCATAGTTGCAGTACCACGATGCACTGTGCAGTTAGAGTCCAGAGACGGACTAAAGTATCATAGTTGCAGTACCATGATGTAACTATACAATTTGCGTCCAGCAGTGGACTAGAGTATCATAGCGGCAGTACAACGATGCGCTATGTGGTTGGGGTCCAGTAGTGGACTCTTAACAGTTTGGTTCTAATGATACTAGACACTAGTATGATATAGCTGTGCGAGGACAGGGACGGTTGTAAGGGGAGGTTGGAGACCGTCGGGGTGAAGCCCCATTCAGGATTGGGATGAAGGGAATCACCAGTCAAACAGTGCAAACATATAATTCAGGACTGGAGATTTGTTCATCCCAATCACACAGTTTGTCAATTTCAAGTTGTGCATGAAGTACAAGATTTACTATCCCAAGTAGATACAATTTTGCACCTGCTCGTATGACACGACTGATTAATCTCAGGCACTCAGTAATTTAGTTAATACTATCGTTATTCCCTAGTTAATTCCTGTTAAGGATTATAAGTATTATGATTGCGATAGAGTTGGTAAATGAAGAGCATTTACTACACCCCCTGCGGCGACGGTTTTTTTTTTGTTTTTTGTAGTGAATGCCCTTAACGACGAGCAGACGTCGGTTTCCACAGGAATCCCTCCTTCTCCAGAAGAGAGCAGCATCAATCTTCAACCGCTGGGTGTTCCTTTTCCTTGTCCCATTCATCACTTGCCCGTCATTAGCTCTGTTCCGTTCATAAAGTTACTTGACCGTGAAGTTTGAGTTTTCCAACTCTTTTCTGCCGTCTACTGACGGTGAAAAACTCCCGAGTTTTCGGTGTTCCTTCTGTCAGTAGCATTAAGTCTCGTGCACACGACAATTTGAAGGTGGAAACAACTATTGTTGGCATAATGTTTGTTGTCAATCTTCCTTAATTCTTACTATAGTGTGCATACACCCACTTTCATGAAGAGGAGGGAGTTATGCAAAACATCCTTGCCCTGAAGTCTTCGTACCTTCTGAACCTTGACTGAGAAAAAAAGGCTTCGTATAACCCAAGTGTATAGTGTGGAAATCGGTGACACTCGAAAGATATTTCAGGTGTTAAATTGTTTCCATGCAATGATAAACTTTGAACTTTCAGTCCTGTTAGAACTTTCGTTCGAACATACAATAATATAATTATTCTTGTGATTCACAAACTTGCCTCTGATATTCTTCCTAATAGCTTCCACAGCATCTACCTTAGGTTATGGTTTCCCAGTAGAAGTGTCGTTCGTGATCGAAATTCTCTAGCACAACAAATTTGTGCAGTAGGTTCGGTTCGACGAAAAAAATCGTAAATCCGCGAGAAAAATGGCCGGAAGCAACTACCGGATAGAACCATTGCGGAAAGATAACTTCGATACTTGGAAGATACATGCGGAGGCAATCCTTATCAAGAATAAACTGTGGGGATACGTCACAGGGACAATTCCTCAACCTCCAGATACAGCCACACCAGAGGAGAAGGCAGCTTGGATCGAACACGACTTGAATGCCAGGTCTGATCTTTTATTAATTATATCTCCAGCCGAGCTTAAACAAGTCAAAAATTGTACAACGTCAAAAAGCGTATGGGATACACTGAAAGGTATATACCAAAGTACAGGTCCAGCTCGAATGGCTACACTCCTTAAGAGACTACTTTTGCTTAAAATGAGAGAAGATGACGATATTCACGACCATCTTACATGTTCATTGACATAGTAGAAAAATTACGCGAAATGGAAATTGAAATAAACAAAGAATTACTAACCGTAATGATGCTATATAGCTTAACTCAAAGTTATGAAAATTTCCGCGTAGCAATAGAAAGCAGGGATAAACTTCCAACGCCAGAAGAGTTAAAAGTCAAGATCATTGAAGAATTCGAGGCTAGGCGTAAGGACGAAACCCCTAAAATGGTAGAAGATGCATTTTATACAAATAACAAACGTTGGAAAAATAAAACTCAAAACAATAAAAAGCCATGCCAAATTTGCGGAAGAACGAATCATCCTACTGAAAAATGTTGGAAAAATAAAAGCAATCAGCAAAAATCCAATTTGGCAGAATCAACATGGTATTCCGTAGAAGAAAGTCTAACCACAACTTCAAAAATAGTCGATAACTCTTTCAATTCCGTTTGGTGCATTGATAGCGGCAGTACATCCCATTTATGCTCCGACAAAACAAAATTCACACAATTCGGTAGAGAAAATGGAAAATTAATGTTAGCATCAAATGATTCCACAGCAAATATCGCCGGAAAAGGTCTCGTAAAGGTAAAGTTGGGAGATGACCGCATTGTAAATCTCTCTGATACATTGTATGTACCAAATCTCAGCACAAACTTACTGTCTGTGAGTAAAATAACCAGTAAAGGCTTCGATGTCACATTCAAAAGAGACCATGCTGAAATTCGAGACAAAAACGGAGAAATGTTTGCAAAAGCCACTAAACATAACAATTTGTACTTAATGAATGCTAAAGATCCAGAAGTTTCAACGCTAACATCATCAGATACAATATCTGAGATACAAAATTGGCACAGAAAATTGGGCCACATCAATGAAAATGACCTGAAATTAGCTAGAAGGAATAAAATAATGAAAGGATTAAAATTCAAACCGTCAGATAAACTTGGAGACTGTGAAACTTGCATAAAGGGAAAATTTTCAAAGCTCCCATTCCCTTCGAGGGATGAACCTAAACGATTGGAAGCTCTCGAAATCATTCACTCCGACGTAGTCGGCCCTATGCGTTGCAAGTCCCCAGGTGGTTCAAAATATTTCGTGACCTTTATTGACGAATATTCTCGTTATGGTCGGGTTTACTTTCTAAAACAAAAAAATGAAGTCCTTCAATGTTTCAAAGAATTCAAAAATGAAGTAGAAAACACCCTGAACAAGAAAATAAAATACATTCAAAGTGACAATGGAGCTGAATACGTCAACAATGAATTTGATACATTTCTGAAAGATGCAGGTATCAGACGTAGACTTTCAGCACCTCGAACACCAGAACAAAATGGATTGGCTGAGCGTCGAAATAGAACTTTGTTGGACAGAGCAAGATGTCTTATGCTCGAATCTAACTTACCACAAATGTTCTGGGCTGAGGCCATTTATTGTTCTAACTACTTGTTGAATAGGTGTCCGTCCAGAGTCATAGACCACCAAACCCCATTCCAGAAGTGGACAGGACGCATACCTTCTGTCCGCCACTTACACGTATTTGGTGCCAAGACATTCGTCATGGATAAAAGCCAAGGCAAGGACAAATTTCAAGCCAGAGCCGAGGAAGGCATTTTCCTTGGTTACTCAGAATTCTCAAAGGCATACCGAGTTTGGGTGCCCTCCAGAAACAAAATAGTGATTTTTAGGGACATCAAGATAGTGAACAAGTTTTACTATTCTGAAAAATCAAATGACGATCCATTCCCATCCAGTTCAGATTCATTGAATCTGTTACAGAAGCCGACAAGAAAAAATGAAATTATGGTCGATGTTTTCACAAATGGAAACGAGGGAGCTGATCAAAATGAGGATGAGTCTGAGGAGGATCATGGAGGAAATGAAGATCAAGAAAATAGAGAACAAGAAGAAAACGAACAACGACGAATAGAAGGAGAAGAAGAAGAAAATGGTTACAACCTGAGAAATAGAGCAGAACTGAATCCCCCCGGATGGCTGAACAATTTTGAAGTCGCTTCTCTGACTCAAAAGGAGGCATTGGAGGGGACAGATGCAAAATCTTGGGAGGAAGCCATAAAAAGTGAAATCAGAGCCCATCTAAAAAATGGAACATGGAAAATAACAGAAAGAGTGGGCGGGTCAAACGTCATAGGAAACAGAATGGTGCTGAAAAACAAGTACAAAGCGAATGGTGAATTGGAACGTCGGAAAGCACGACTTGTTGCCCAAGGGTTTTCTCAACGCCCTGGAGTCGATTTCAGCGAAACCTATGCACCCGTTGCCAAACTCAGTACCATCAGGCTCTTATTAGCGCAAGCTGTAGAAGAAAAAATGATCATTCACCAGATGGATGTGTGTACAGCATATCTAAATGGTGAAATAACCGAAAATATCTACATGAAGCCCCCAGACAAACTTGAAGTGTTTTTGTCTGATATCATTCTTGAAGAATGCGATTCAGAAAATCATACCATACTGAATAAAGCCAAACAAATGCTCCACGACTACAGGTCAATCCAAGGCGAGAAAGTATGCAAATTGCAGAAAGCTTTGTATGGATTGAAGCAGGCGGGACGACAATGGTTCCTGAAACTGGACTCAAAATTAATAGAACTCGATTTCAAGCAATCTAGCGCTGACCCTTGCATGTACATTCGCACGTCAAGGGGAGAAAAAGTCTTGATTTCTGTGTATGTAGACGATCTACTGATAGCATCAAAGAGTCAAACCCAACTAGATCAGTTGAAGAAGGAACTCGACAGCAAATTTGAGATGAGGGACCTTGGCCCCCTGCACTATTGCCTTGGGATCGAATTCAAGATAAAAAATGGAACTATTTCAGCAAATCAAAGAAAATATATAAATGAAACGTTACAAAAATACAAAATGGAAGACAGCAATCCAGTGAAAACACCGATGACCCCGGGACTCAAACTGGAAAAAATTGAAAATCCAGATCCGGTATATCCATACCAGAACCTCATCGGCGCATTGATGTACCTCGCTGTTGCAACCAGACCTGACATTTCTCACACCGTCAGCTTCTTAAGCCAGTTCAACAACTGTTTTGGCAAGGAACATTGGCTAGCTGCAAAGAGAGTCTTACGTTACCTAAAAGGAACGAAAGACATGTCACTCCAGTTCAGGAAGACCGGAAAACCTCTCATAGGGTACGCTGATGCAAATTGGGGCTCGTGCTCAAATGATGGCCGCTCTTACACAGGTTTCTGTTTCACACTGGGAGGAGCATGCGTAAGTTGGGAGTCACGCAAACAGCGGACGATTGCACTCTCGACACAAGAAGCAGAATACATGTCGTTGACTGAAGCTGCGAAAGAAGCAATGCATCTTCGACAGCTCTTGCAGGATATGGGGAGTCCTCAAGGACCCATTGAAATTTTTAACGACAACCTAGCTGCACAAGACCTCATCAGAAATGCCACTGTAAGCTCGAAATCGAAGCATATTAATATTAAAGAACACTTCATCCGAGAAAAGGTCAGCAGTGGTGAAATCGTGGTCTCCTACAAACCATCTACATCGATGGAGGCTGATATCCTCACCAAAGGTCTACCCAGCCCTCGTCATGACGAACTCGCAGAGGCTATTGGACTCGTCAAGAGTGATACAGTTCGTTAGGTCTATCGAGTGAAGGGGAGTGTGGAAATCGGTGACACTCGAAAGATATTTCAGGTGTTAAATTGTTTCCATGCAATGATAAACTTTGAACTTTCAGTCCTGTTAGAACTTTCGTTCGAACATACAATAATATAATTATTCTTGTGATTCACAAACTTGCCTCTGATATTCTTCCTAATAGCTTCCACAGCATCTACCTTATATAGTCAACCGTCAGCCGGTCCAAAAAGTCCGGTTTCCCATGTGGTAATAATATGAAATTCGGCCACCAGTCGAAGTGCTTGTAGCACGCAGAAACATAACGTTGCTGATTCTGTACAGCATACACAGAATACAATTTTAGATGTCAACTGTGTTAACATGGCCCTCATTGTGGTAGACTGGTTTCAAATTTCTAGAACTAAAAACCTGTAAGTAGGTGATCCAGTTCCTTGTGTTCGCGAAAATAAGTTTGGAACTCCACTCTTTTGTGTAAGCCAATATGCCTATCCTACCTTGTCGGCGAACACAGATAACCTTAACGGCATCCCTCCTCTGTTGCGTTGGATTTACTGTTGGTGGAAGGAGTGGGGAATAGGTAACGGCCGGAAGTGTTGGGACAAAAACCCTGTTGCCAAATGTTATGATGGAGGGAAGGGTGGTTGGAGTCGATGGGCAATGCAGCCACTCTGACAGTGTAATTTGTGATAGGGATGAGGGGGCGGGGACGGCCGGAAGATTGCAAGTAGTAAACATGGGGAAGAAGGTTGAGTCGAAAACTACCTAAATCCCTCGGCTCAGTGTTGCAGGAGAGACGCTTAGCTGTGAAGCTATAGAACGCATGGATAGGGAACGGATCGCTAGGGGGGAATATTTATAAAAGTACCCCCCTAGAGAGCTCTGTGATATTAGGCTAGGAATATGTGTGTAAGTAGTATGAGAGTGTGTTTTGTGTGTTGTTTTAGCTGTGTGACTTGAGCGAGCGTGTGTGTGTGAATGAGGGGATCGATGGAGTGGTTGGGGGGCCTGCTGACCTCAGGGAGGCAGCAGGCAACCTTTATATCATTTTGTTGGTTTTTTCGTTTCTTGCAGTATATTAATTTAATTTTGTTTATTTTCTTAGGGTTGTCGGCCTCCTGGCCTAGGAAAGCCTTAACAGACCGGTGCCAGGTGGCCATATTAGGTAGGGTGGGCCTGGGGCCGGTAGGTTCTCCCCACCCTATCGGTCTAGAATGCTGAGTGATGTATGTATGAGCCTGTATGTAATTCATTGTGTGGTCTGCATGTAATTTATAGAATGAATGTCTAAGTTATTTGGAATGCGTGGTAGCTAATGTATGAAGTGAGAATGTGATACTTTGAAAACAGAGCTGATATATCAACAACATGTAGCCAGCCAATGAAGGAAGAACCGCAAGTTATAGAAGAGGCGGGGAGTACCAAGGCTGAGCTGAAAAATAAGGAAGCACCATAAGCAAAATAAGGATATCACAACATGTAAGCCTGCCAATGAAGGAAGAACCGCAAGTTATAGAAGAGGCGGGGAGTACCGAGGCTGAGCTGAAAAATAAGGAAGCACCTTTCTCCAGAAGCACATGAAAAATGGGCATTGGTGAAATTCGCCACCAAAGAAGCAGCCATGCGTCCGCCATTCTCCCAGTTCCTGCCTGCGCAGCCTCCACGTGGCCCATCCTGGACATCCCCTGTAAAAAAGGGGGTGGCTAATAGCGCAGTGGGAGACAGGCGAAGACCATCAGCATCCAGCACACGAGCAGCACCCGCTACCACATAACAGCCGAAAGGCGTAGGAATGGGGGCTCGACGTGGAATCTGACGGATAGGGAACGGATGGCATAGGGGAGAGACCTCCAGTAGCATCCATGATAGAGACAGCAGCTCATTCACTACCTGCTGCCAGAAAGCGGCCAAAGCCGGAGCTCCTATTTTGACGCCGTTTTTCAAAATCGTTGAAACGTAAAAACAAGTTTGCTCGCACATTTTACAGGTTATAACTGCATTCATTGAGTTTCATGATTTATTAGACTTCCAAAAATGCCCCTACAGAAGCCATTTTGGTTTTTTTAAATATGGCTACCTATTTGAAAATTTTTTTTCATATCTGATGAATTTTTGTGATCGGTTGCCATGCCGGGAATTCTCAACTAATATACCTAGTAAGTTTACTTTTTTTCTCCAAAACTGTAAGTAAATCACAGCCTGAGGAGTCTTGAAAACAGTTTTCAACAAGGGTCTGCAGGTCCTTAATATGATCAAAGAAGAGAGAAAACACATCGAATGTTTGATTGAACATGGAATGAAAATAGGTAGGTATAATTGAATTTCAAACGGTTATAAAAACAGGGGTTGGCTCACAAGAGGTAATTCCCCAGTTGGGGGATGATACAATTCAGAGGGCCTCGTGGGCTTAACGGAGTAAAAATCGGAAAGATATAATCATTGGGCTTATACAACCTTGCATATTTAGGTGCTAATGAGCTTGAGAATGTTCAGAGTGCTCAGTGGTATCACAAAGCTGAGTAAAACCCGCTTATCCCGCGGCGTATAGCACTCGCAGGTGCAGTGGCGTAGCCAGGATTGTTGAATGGGGGGGAGGGGGGTTATCGGAAGAAAAGAAAAGAAAATTCCTGTCATGTAGCATGGCTATAAGAGCGAATTTTCAAACAAATATTCCTGATATTGTGTAAAAAGATGATATAGCGAGAAACCATACCACTTTTCTTAAAATTATATAATCTTTCGTGATTTTAGCCATTTTTGACCTTAATAAAGTAAAAATTACCCACTTGCTTTTGAGAAAAACAGTTTTATCATCGAGGTAGTTCCTCCGTCCTGATTAATCATCCCCCACAACGTCAGGTGATTTATTTTGATTTTACCAGTAATACCCATTTTTCACCCACAAAAGTCAAATTCTGACCCCTATTCAGTGTGAAAAACAACTGAAATGGTATTTTTCTGTCTTACTCAACCTTCCATACCACTTCCAGGGATTTTATAGCAATTGCTTGCAATTTTAGCAATTTTTACCGACTTTTGACCCCTAAAAACTCCAATCTGACCCCCTTGGAATTTGAAAATTGCTCATCTTCGGACTCATCCTTTCGTTTGGCAACACAAACGTTTTGGAGAAATCTGGAATTTTTACCACGTACCTACCCAAGGACAGATATCATCTGGTGTGACACATAAATATACATAATAATATAAATTTTTGTTAAAATCTAGGGATGAACTGAGGATGCTCTGAAACGGATTTGCCTATAAAAATACTTATTTCAAAAATTCATGGTCTGAAAATGTTGCCTTTGCAATAGCTTTATTTTCTTTGAAAATTCGCTAATAAGGTTTGACATTACAAAGAAAGCTGAATTTAAATTAACTTTAACAAAGCACTAAATGTTACAGATAACGTTAGGTAAGATAAGCTGAAGAAATACATTTATTTGCAACAATGTTAGCGAATCTTCAAGGAAAATTAAGGTATTGCAATGGGTCCAAAATTTTCAGGACATAAGTTTTTGAAATTATTTTATAGGCAAATCCGTTTCAGATCATCCTGATTTCATCCTTAGATTTTAACAAAATCTAAGGATGAAGGAATAACAAAAATATTATATATAATATATTATATACTCGGCGCTCCGCGCCTCGCCAGGGGGCAAGCCCCCTGGACCCCCAATCTCTTATCTTCTATACTTTGTATAGAACGAGGAATTTGCAACGCAATTCGAGTCCGAAATACCAAATTACAGCTTCATAGCGTGAATAGCATAGAAATGACAAAACAACTAGTTGGGGGTCCCATGTCCCGTTTATCTATCTCCAACCAAGATTTCATTGCTAGGGGATACAAACACTCTTTTTTTGCTATTTCGGACTCGAATTGGATACCATTGACAAACACTCTTTTTTTTGCTATTCCGAAATCCCTAACAACGGTATCGCGGGACAAAAAAGTGTGACAAAACAACTAGTTGGGGGTCGGGCTAAGAATTGCGTTGCAATTAATATATAATATATATCGGGTTTAGTTTGTCCTTCCATCAGACAATGGGGTTTTTAAATAAATAAAAAACGCTGCAAAGTCCTTGTCACATGGGTTTATTATTCTATTGGACATACCTACAGAGATGTTGGCTGTTTATTTATTGTTTCTTTCATATAAAATAATTGAAATAGCTATCTCTGGTGGTTTCCACCAATTTTGGCCCCCAAAACTCGATTAAAGTAGGTACGCTCCTTTTTTTTTTTTTAAATAAATTATCTCTGATCATTGATAGTACCATTTAATCGTCTTGATCCACCTGTTGACACTTTTTCCAGTGTTATTATACAAATTGATGGTGATTTCAAACGATTTCCCAGGTTTTTGACTCATAAAAAATCAATTTCGGGAGCTGAACATCTGGTAGAACCTCAATTTTCTATTCTTTGGTCAAAATCGACTTCATATTCGGTCTTCTCGTCCCCAAAAACATGAAAAACGATACCTTAAAAGCTCATGTTACCAACATGTTGCTAAAACGCAAAAAGTACCTATTTTTATACACATTTTCACTCATAACACCCCTGGGTATATTCTGATCGGGCTGAAAAGTTTCGGGACACAACTAGGGCCCAAATGGAGCATGTGTGCGAAAGAACGATTTTTTTAGACCGAAAATGAAGCCTGTACACGTGATACGGCGGACGGCGTACGGCGGACGGCGTACGGCGGACGGACATTGCATTTTTGGAATCTACGTACCTTGAAACGGAAAAGAAAAAATTTTGAGGGGGTGTTATAAAAATTTTTTTCTGAGCGATTACATAGGTGTATTATTCACAGAATAATAAACCAATAAAAATTGAATAAAATGTTAAAATGAAATGTTTTATTTAAGTATAATCCTTCACATAGAACTTCACAATTCGAACTAGCTCCAGGATAGGGCTTCCCAAGGGACAAGACGAAAAAGGGGAAGGGAATACACGCAGTACCCCCTCCTCTACCCGGGGGCTCCTGCCCAGCACCTTGCATGTGCGGCCTGCTAAAATAGGGAACGCGAAAAGTCGGTGTCCGCCGGGAAAATTAAATTGATTAATTTATAATCGATCATGTTTTATGAACAATTCCCGAAACGGCCAGACTGACTATTTCACGGTCCCACGTGAAAATGAAAACTGAGAGTGTACAATTAACGTTGTGAACAAAATACATCAGAAGCAGAGTTGTGTCCCTACACGTGTTCCTATTCCTACCTAGGGAGCCCTTGCCTTACCTAGGAACCACCTGTGGAAGGAAACCATACCGGGATCTACGTCCGACAAAATGCGTCTCGTATGTCAGCTGGTCCTTAAGACACAATTACATTTAATTACGTTAAAATTGTTTATAAAAAGTAGTTTTACATCAGCTGACAACACATTGATCCTAGGGAAAAACCTTCCGGGTCAAACCTACTGGAGCACATTTAAATGTCTTAAGGATATCTTAAGAATCTTAAATATTTCATATTCTGTATTGAAATATGTACAAATCGAAACAATTTTATATCATAGTCGTATTCACGTGGCATGTTGTCTTATTGTCGTCCTGAAAAGTCCAAGCAGGCATTAGAAATAATCAAAATGATACAGGTACTAAGGTTGCTTTATATCGTCCAAGTTGTTTTGGAATAAAAATTTTAAAATGTTTAAATCCTACCGAAGTAGGACAAGTCTCAACCAAGTATTTTTTTTTCTGACTAGAAGTTTAGCAACGTTAGCCGACTGCTGAATGATACGACCACATGTGTCGACCTGCAAATGAGTACGTGATAAACCTCCGAAGACGATTCGGCCTTCCTAACTCAAGTTAACTTTGATTTTCACCTACGACGTTGCAAGAAATGGAATGTTCCGCAAAAGGGTTGACATGTATACCTGGTCCCATTGTTAGAGAAGTAGGACGGAGGGTTGCCATATGGCTTTATGACGCAGTTACAAATGTACCTATGATCGACTCTCGTCCTTTTTTCAGTGAAAATCTTTGGAAGCATAACTTTCGAACAACGTTTCTTTTTCGAGTTGAGACCTGTTGAGTTCTAAAGAAAACTAATTCCCTTCCAAATATGATTCACTGATATAATTCGAGTTATCCAGTCCATTCAACAAACGTTAATAGCAAACATGTTAATTCAGAAGAAAAATACAACTTTTAATTGTGAATCGAAATTTATTTGTGAATTTATAATCACATGCATGGATCTTTCACGAACCATGTGTATTAGATGATGAATCGAATTCAAAATCATGAGTTTTGTGCATGGATCGTATCCAAAGCCATGATATATATCCGTTTTAGGGTGGCCCGGGACTCGAGTGATCACTTTGTTTGGATAATTCCAAATCAGGGAGTGGCCCGGAACCGTGTTACCACCCTATACGGCATGCAATAATACGTTGCAAAATTGGACTAGGGGGTTAATGCATGGATCTAATCCAAAGCCATGAGTTCATTACATGGGTTGCCTTCAACTCCATGAATAAAGGTGCATGGATCGTATCCAAAGCCATGAGTGTAGGTGCATGAATCGAGTTCAAAGCCATGAGTATAGTTGCATGAATCGAATTCAAAGCTATGAGTATAGGTGCATGAATCGAATTCAAAGCCATGAGTATAGGTGCATGAATCGAATTCAAAGCCATGATATTCTCGGGCTTCACATGTAAAACCGTCCAAAGTATGGCCTAATGCCCAACGAGGCACAGTCACATGTTATTGCCACAGTATCAGGGACCGAGTAAGTCCATGAATCGAATTCAAAGCCATGAAAATAACCTCTGTCCGGAACAACGGCCAACTATTATAGACGTCACCCGCATCCATGGTATGTGAGAGTCAAGGATGGCCATCATCGCCGGATGTAGAGTGCATCCGCCCAAGTCACCGAGATGCATGCAAACATACATCAAGAGCATACAACGTTTACACAATAATCCGTCGCGACGAAGAAATAATATTGTTTGCAATCCAATATCATTATATGCCGGAGGTGTCCAATTTAGCACGCATGTGCATAATAAAGTTTTTATTTATTTATTAGTTCCTTGATTACTGACCAGTATACGGCCTAAAATGGAAAATTATCCTTTTCCAAATAAATTTTTAAAATTGTAGACAAATTTAATTTGTAAACGATGATTTGATTATACAAAAATTTAATAAAAATGGTAAATTAAAAAAAATAATTTTCAGTTTCACTTTCAGATCCACCTCCTGATTCACATAAAAGCTGAGGTAAAAGTTGAGGTAATTCTACGATTTTGTACATTCCTTTAAAATTTTCACTCGTCTTTTGCGCCGTCCTCGGTTCAACTTGCCGAACGCAGAAATCGCCCGCTGTATTACAACTGCCCCTTTGCCTTCATGCCGCTTATGGTTACAGATTTTTTTTGAACCGGGCCTTAGCCACATACAAGGACGCGCGGACAACATTTTCTTTTGCTTCCTTTCTGATTTCTGATAATTCTGGACGAGTTTGAGGCATTATATTTTCATCTATAGTTACCATCCCAAGAACAATAGATTTTTTGCCTATTAACATTTCTAAAGGAGATAGCGATGTTACTCTATTTGTAGTGCTATTTATGATTAATTGAATTTGTGGGGCTAGTTGTCTAATCGACTGTTTTTTAATACCTTGAGCGACTGTAATTAAATTTGTTATAGTATCCATGTAACTCTCAACTTGTGCGTTCGCCCTGGCGGCGCCAGTTGATATTAAGTGGGTATTAATATTATTTTTATTGCAATACTCAACAAACGCGTTAGCTGTAAAACTGGTCCCCTGATCACATATGATACGTGTCGGTGGGCCAAACAGCTGAATAGTTGACTTAGGGCATTAATTGCTGCCTTTGCAGTGAGGGATCTAGTATGATGTAACATAATATATTTCGTAAAGGCACATATTTGAACTATAAAATATTCTGATGACTCGCTGGGTCCACTAAGTTTCCCTGTAATATCTATGTGTATTGTATGAAACGGTTATATCGGTTTTAGGAATCGAATATAAGGTCATTTGTGTTTTTCCTGAAGGAGATTTAGCGATTTTACAAGTTATGCAATTTTCAATAAACCTCTTAACATACTTATTCATGTGAGGAAACCAAAATTTTTCTACAATTTTGTCCATGGTTTTTGGGAAACCTAAATGAAGGATTGATTCATGAACTGAATTCACGACTACCTAGCGATACGCGCGAGCTACGATAGGGGCCTTCAGAGTTTTCTTCTTATGTTGGAAACTACGGAATAAAATCCCTTCGCTAATTTCATATGTTTGCGCTAAACCAGGGGCAAGTCTATCTTGTTCTAATTGATCCTTAATAAATTGGATTTCGGTATCTTGGGCTTGAGCCGCGAGGAGCCAATCACCTGTCAGTTCAATCAAATCCACTCTCTTTTCAATTAGCCTATTGTGTTCCGTATCAGTTATTTGCGAAAGATTCGATTCGATGACCTTATAATTATCTGATGTGTGAACTGGAGGGAAATCGGTTACTCGTGTCTCAAAAATACTTACCTCCTGTGGAGATCCAGTTAGATATCTACTCAAAAAATCTACAGTTCTCATTTTTGATCCTGGCCTGTAGTGAATGGTGAAAACAAACATTTGCAAATAAGCCCACCATCGGTGAACTCGGGTGACCAAATTCTGTTTGACGAAAGAGGCCTGGAACGACTGACAGTCCGTAATAAGGGTGAAGTCGCTATAATAAAGGAGAAAGCATTCCCAATGTTTAAGTGCCTTAACTGCCCCTAACGTTTCTAGTTCATAACTATGGTACTTAGATTCAGTGGAAGTGGTTCGTCTGCTGAAATACCCTACGACTTGTCGGTTTTTGTTGATGATATTGAACATTATTGCCCCAAAACCAAGTGAACTTGAGTCCACCCAAACTTCTACCGGGTAATCTGGTTGGAAGATCGTGAGAACTGGTTCATTTGTTAATAAACGGATGAGTTCCTGTCTAATTTCCTCGTGCTTAGAAGTCCAATCAAAATTACTTTTTACGGGTGTCGTTTCATATAGTGGAGCACAAAGTTGGGCAAAGATTTTAATAAAATTTCGAAAGTATGAACATAGGCCCAAAAATTACCTAAGAGCAGTGCGATCCCGCGGGGGTGGAAAGTCGATTAAAGCCTTTATTCTGTCATTATGTGGGCGAATTTCGCCATTTTGTACGTGATAACCTAAATATATTAGGGAATTTTTTATGAAACTGCATTTATCCGGATTCAGGGAAAACCCAGCGTTGGCCAACACCTTCATCACTTGTTCAAGACGAATAAACGCCTCTTGTTTACTCGAACTGACGATCAAGAGATCGTCCATATAAGCGAGACAGTATGAATTCGCTAGTTCGCCTAATGCATTCGTTATAGCGCGTTGATAACAACAAGGCGCATTACGTACGCCAAACGGCATTCTACAATATTCATAGTGACCATCGGGGGTCTGAAAGGCTAAAATTTGACGAGAATCCTCCTTGACATTTATGGCATAAAACCCGCTTGCGCAATCCAGAGATGTGAAATATGTCTGACCTGCTAATCTTGCAATTTGATCGCGAATCAACGGGATTGGGAATCGCGAAGGAATCGTATTCCCGTTCATTTCTCTAAAGTCGGTTACCATTCTTATTTTACCATTTTTCTTCGGTACTAATAGGATGGGTGATGAATAAGGACTGATGGATTCTCGTAAATTCCCGCGTCTAGAAGTTCCTTAATATATTCCCGGACAACAGCGCGGTCGCGTGGGTGTAGCCTACATATATATGGACGTCTGTAAATTGAGGAGTTTACTTTCAAAAGGGCATGTATATCCACTTTTGAAAATTATACGTTTTTTGCGTTTTTCGTATCTTTGGGATGAGACCTATCGACCTGTACATCTATTTCATCCCAAAAAGGTTTCTATCCCATTTAAAAGTGAGTGTAAACATTGGCTTTGCCACCAAAAGGGCATATATCTAGTCCCTATTTTCGGGCAGTTCAGTTGTAAATTTTACACCAATGTGGAACATATCCTGCAGCAGATAGCCGCTGGACATTTTTTTCATATCAAAAAGGCATCTGTCCATTTATGAGGTTGCCTCCAAATATTTTGAATGTAGTTTTGCAGGCTACCGCTTGGGCACAGCACCTTCCAAGTATGTTATCCACATTCTATATCCATCTCCCTCAACAGGTGGCGCGTACCATGACCCTTGTGCACGGTCGTTAGCGGCTTTGCGCCACTGTTGTTGACAAGTCGACTATCCAGTTCATCGGTCAGTTCGGTCGTTTTGTTCATTCTATTCGATTGTTTCTGGTAGTTATCTGTTGTTTTCTGATTTCGGATTTTTGCGATGGAAGGAACTGTTAGCTCATTGAATGTTGGCTCGAGGAAGCGACCATCTACGTACGAAGAGCGGCGTAAAGCAGAGAGAGCCAAGAAATACGCGGATACAGATCCTAATCTTGTGTTTTTGAAACAGAAAACAAAACCGTGTGACCACAACTCGACAAAGTTCAAGTGCATGGCTCTCACCTGGAAGGATATTTCCGACAACCGGCGTTGTCTCTACGGAAAGGTTGGTAAAAATAGTCAAGATCTGTACCTTGCTCAATATATTTCAGGGTATGATCCAGTTAGGCGTCGTGTTCATGGTGCAACAAAGATTAAAACTGTGAGCCTAACCTACTACATGCGTCTCTCACATTCAAAGAAAGTAGTTTCTGTGTGCAAGAAGTTTTTTTGTTTTGCACTGGGCGTTTCGGCCAAGCGCGTATTGACAGTGGGACATGCTCAGGCAAAGGGCTCACTACCTAGAGAAAGTCGTGGTGGCGATCGTAAGACCTTTGGCTTTACCAACAAGCGCCAAAACGTCATGGAGTTTATTGGTAGATTGAATTGTTCTGAATCGCATTATGGGAGGAACAAAAGCGTTAGAGTGTACCTACCCGCTGGAGTTACTGTGAAAAAATTGCTTACGGCCTACAACGCTGTCTCCCCAGACATGAATGTGACCTATTCATTCTTTTACAAGATTTTCAGTCGTAAATTTAACATAGGGGTTTCCTCTCCTGCCACAGACGTATGCGGAACTTGCACTCGCCTTAAAAACGAAATCAAAGTTGCCCAAAAAGATACAGAGATACACAAAAATTTGATGTTAGAACTTCGTGTTCATGAACTCCGTGCCAACGCATTCTACGAGCTGATGCGTGAAGCAGACGCTGCAGAAAACTCAGTCTCATTCGTTTTTGATCTTCAGCAGGTCCATCCACTTCCCAAAACTCCGATTGGAGATGCATTTTACAGAAGGCAGATAGCCTTCTACACGTTCTGTTGTGTTGGAATTGACTCCAGACACCCAACGTTTTACACATGGACTGAGGTTCAGGCTGGCCGAGGTGCTGTCCAGATAGGTTCGGCTTTGCTTCACCATCTCAGAAACTTTGATTTTAACACTTCTATCGAGAAACTTCGTCTGTTCTGCGATGGGTGCGGAGGACAAAATAAAAATTCTCACATCCTACACACTCTTTCCTACTGGCTGATGAAGGAGTCTCCGCAGCACATCCAGTCGATCCATGTCACGTTCCCTGTTAGGGGACACAGTTTCCTCCCTGCTGACAGAACATTTGGGCGAGCTGAGAAAATTCTAAAAACTATGCCAGAAATAAAGACGTGCGGAGAGTATGAAGCCGTCTACTCTCAAGTTGGCAGCGTCAAACAACTAGGAGTGGACTGGCAAATGGTGGATGTCAAGGATCTTGAACAAACATATAGCAAAGCAACTGGCATCAGTCAAGCAAAACGGATTGAGATAAAAAAAATTCCGGAATAGAAGCGGAGGAGTCACCACCAGAGTGAGATACATGGCTCACTTCCGATTTGAGTGTGGTACCGAGGCTTTCAAATCTATCGTCAAACGGTCAAAAAAAGAGGAAAACGTCACTACTCCTCCTGTCCTTCCTCTGGGACGTCCCTTGACCAAGGAAAAAAAGAAGGACGTTGAGCACCTCCTTGAGACACATTTCGGAAAGGAGTGGAAGCAACTACCCGACCTTCAATGGTACATACCCATATTGTGCGATGTACGAGAAGAAAATAGAGAACACCAAGAGAATGAAGAGTGTGATTGTTTGGATCCTGAGCAGCATGATGTTCACATCTGATTTTCAGGAGGCTCAATTTGTAATTAAAAAATTTTGAACTTAAAAAAAAACTGTAAATTTTGAAATTTTGGCAAACTGTTTTACTGTAGGTACATTTTTGCAATTTTATAAAAATGCTCCTTTTTTGTGGAATTACTATTTTTTATTGTGAATTTATTTTGGTTTGTGATAGATATTAAATTTGTTCAATTTTACTTGTCCTTAATGTATTTTTTGTCAGCTGCATGCCCGTTTTTCACCAAAAAGGAACTTATCCAAATTTTACACCAAAAAGGCTTTCATCCAAAATTGAAATGGCCATAACTTTCTATAGAAACTATAACGAGAATGCAAATGTCTGGTAATTTGGTAAGTGGTCTAGGACCAAAATTATTTAGTAACCCAGAAAAAACTTTTAACAAATCTTTTATATCTTTTAACAAACTTTTTACAAATGCCGTAAAACATTTTTTTCGATTTCCCGAAAAAAACAAAAATAATGTGGATATATGCCCTTTTGAATATTATTTTATCCGGGTCTTTTAGTTTAACTTCAAATTCTGTGGTGGTTACAACCCGCCTAGGTAAGCCTCTAGTGAAACTCTCTGAATAGGTTTGCAATATAGATCGAAGCCGTTGACAGTCTTCAGGGCTTGTCAAGTCGGTATCCAATCTTTCACTTTCTGGGCGAAACTGCGCCAATGAGGGGTCGTCGGCCGTTGACCCTTGAATAACTTGAGGTTTGGGGTCACTTTCAATTGCGGAAATAGATTCTACTTGTAAATCTATGGTCGGAAATAGACAAGGAACTGGCCAGCTGTCAGGTTCAGGGTCATTTTCAGATTGACTAATTTCAGGGTTTTTAATTCTACTAATGATATGTTTTTGCTTCAAATATTGTGATTTTGAATTTTGGGAATTTTCTTTCTTATCTATTTTACTAATTTCGTATTGATCCGACAAGACCGTAATAGTTATACTTGCTTCAAGTACGTCACGGCCTAATAAAATTCCATGGGTTGTTAAACCTTGTGGAACTATATAAAATGTAATCGGAATATCAATATCATTCATTGTAATTATTACGGAAATTTGCTTATCTACAATAATATGGCCTTCTCCTATTCCACTCGGGATTTTTTGTAAATTTGGCCTGAAAATTTGGGTTGTAAATTTTCAGATAGCAGTGAGGCTTCTGACCCAGAATCAAAAGTATTGTAGTGGCAACTACAGTGTAGTGGCCGGGAGTGTTGTTAGTATTGTTGTTATGGGTGTGGGAGATTGAAAAAAGTTGGTTGTTGAGTTTTTGAGGAGAATACAAACGACTTGTTGTGTTTCTCGTGTTGTTTCCTTCTACATTTGGGGGCCCGTCCGGGATCAACATGTCGCACCGCCAGCCGCGAACGAAGCGGACTATCTCCACCCGTCAACATGCTGTTGTTGAGGAAGATGAAACCGAACTAGGAAGAACGGTTTCAATTGATCCAGTGTCCCATGCAAGACGAGATCAGTCTGTCTCGCCTGATCAAGGCACATCTTTGGGACTAATCCAGCAACAGTTCGAAGAGTTCAGAGACCGCATACACCAGTTAGAACGAGAGAACCGAGAATTGAGGCAATCTATCTCTCGGCTGCCAGCCCCTTCAACATCACCTACTCCACAATTGGACACCCAAGTCTCGGAAACCTTAGTGGAGCAAATAACCAGCTTGAGACAAAAACCCATTTCTCACGAGGGTGCTCTTATGGTTTATGAGGGGAAAACGTCATGGGAGGACTATGCAGGTCACCTGGACATAGTATCTGCCACAAATGGTTGGTCTGTTGAGCGTAAGGGCCAAAAACTCGCCAGTGCTCTTCGAGGGTCAGCTCTCGTACTGGCAATGGTACCCACAGAAGAAAGGCTGAATTTCAATTGTCTCAGTTCTGTTCTCAAGCTCAGGCTTGGCCAACAGCATTTTTGTCCCTCAAGTGGCAAAGTGAGTTACAGTCCAAGGAGCAACGACCAAGTGAGTCCCTTGCGGAGTTTGCCATGGATGTCGAACGAATTGTCAGGCTTGCTACACCCCACTGGCCAGAGAGATGTAGGGATGAAGTCGCCTTGCATGCCTTTCTAAGAGGCCTGCGAGACCAGGAGGCTAAGAAAATCTTATCCTGCTATGCTTCTAAAACACTACAAGATGCTTTAATAAGGGCCCAGTTGATGGAAGGGCAGAGCTGCAGTAAGGAGTCGTCTTTGCCTGAGTGTTGGGGATGCAACCAACAGGGCCACATTCGATCAAAATGCCCACACAGTAAAAAGCCTTCAGGTCGCACCAATGCTGTAGAGCCAGGGCCGGAAAAGTAAATGGAGCCTCGGAAGTGGGCCTTACCCGGGCTCCAGGAACCATCGGCCCATGTGCGTTCATAAAAGCAGCACGAACAAAGGGAGAGGCGTTATTCGTGGAAGCTGAGGTGGGAAAACGGGGGTGCTTCATGCTTGTGGACACCGGAGCCACCGTGTCGATTCTTCGCCCCTATGTGGTCAGGAAGAGTGGGTCAATCTTGTGTTCATCCTGGTATACCAGTCTCCAGACGGCCTCAGGCCAGAAAATGCAGGTCCAGGGCGAGTGTTCTATCCTGATACAGCTGGGGAAGAGCGAAGTGAGACACTCTTTTCTGGTGGCTGGGATACGGGACAAAGCAATCCTGGGTTTAGATTTTCTTCGACGGGTCAATGCTTGTGTTAATTTGGCCCGGTTGTGTTTGCAAATTAAGGGATGGCAGTGTGCCGAACAAGCACTCCAAAGTAATTCCTGAATCACAGCCAAGCGTACCGGAGTGGGTACACAGTGCCTTGGAAAAGTCAGATTTAGCTCCTGGTTCACTTGAATGGAACAAGGTAATAGGGTTGTTCCAAAGGTGTCATGCTGCTTTTGCCTCAGACGGCAAGTTAATGGGACGCACCCATCTGGTGCAGCACTCCATCGACACAGGAGATGCTCGCCCTTTGAAACAGGCCCCCAGACGCATACCCTTCTCACAAATGGATCATATAGGCAACCTCCTCCAGGAAATGTTGGAGCAGGATGTCATCGAGCCCTCAAAAAGTCCCTGGGCATCGCCAGTAGTTCTTGTACCGAAGAAGGATGGATCTACGAGATTTTGCGTGGACTTTAGGAAGCTGAATAAGATGACTAAAAAGGACTCATATGCACTGCCTTGCATTCAAGACTTGCTGGATGCTTTAGGTGGGTCTGCATGGTTCTGCGTCCTTGATTTGAAAAGCGGGTACTGGCAGGTAGAGATGAAGCCTGAGGATAAAGAGAAGACGGCATTAACCATATATGGAAAGGGGTTATGGCAGTTCAAGGTTATGCCATTTGGGTTGACCAATGCGCCTGCAACTTTTCAACGACTAATGGAAGCAGTGGTGCCTCCGGAACTTGCTTTGGTTTATTTGGACGATTTGATCATCCACGGACCTACTTTTGACACCGTTCTTCAAAAGCTTGAAAAGGTTCTACAATGTTTACAAAAGGCAAACCTTCAAGTAAATGAAAAAAAGTGCAGATTTTTCAAGCAAGAAACCAGGTATTTGGGCCATGTAATATCCAAACAGGGGGTGCAGACAGATCCTGACAAGACCATGGCAGTCCGAGAATGGCCCATACCCCAGGATAAAAAGCAGGTAAGCAGTTTTCTTGGATTCTGTTCGTACTACAGGAGGTTTGTGAGGAACTTCGCTGAGGTGGCCAAACCATTGACTTCCCTCACTCAGGCAGATGTGCCATTCGTGTGGAGGGAATCGTGCAATGCCAGTTTCAGGAAACTGAAGGATGCAATGACCTCGGCCCCCATTTTGGTTTTCCCAGATTTGTCCAAGCCCTTAATACTAGACTGCGATGCAAGTGCTCATACAGCAGGGGCAGTCTTGTCACAGGCATATGATGGGAATGAACATGTGGTTGCCTATTTCAGTCAAACCTTGACCAGACAAGCAAATGTAGAAGGAAACAACACGAGAAACACAACAAGTCGTTTGTATTCTCCTCAAAAACTCAACAACCAACTTTTTTCAATCTCCCACACCCATAACAACAATACTAACAACACTCCCGGCCACTACACTGTAGTTGCCACTACACTGTCCCCCTTCCCCTCTTGAGACCTGTCCCCAGGTCGTATTTCTGCTTTTGTCAAGCGATTTGCATGCAGCCGTCGAATCTTCCTACCCATTTGCACGTCAAAAAGCATGTCATTGTACCGCTTCTTGACCACCCAAGGTCCGGTCCACATTGGCTGCAGTTTGGGAGAGAGCCCTCTGGTCCGTCTTGGCTCATACATCCACACCCACTCATCTTCCTTAGCAAACTTCCGAACCTGGTCGAGTTGGTCTCGGAGTTACAACGCGTAGGATGTATCCAAAGGTTTGGGTTGATGTGGGGGGCGAACTAGAGTTTCCGGTAAGTGGAGATCCCTCCCATATATCACTTGAGCTGGAGAGAAAGCTGTGGTACTGTGAGGTGTAGAACGATAGGCCATTAGGAATAAGGGAATTTTTTCATCCCAATCTTTCTGGTTTTTACCAACAAACATGGCTATGTGCTTCGTCAGCGTCCGATTCAGCCGTTCCACCAAACCTGCTGATTGGGGGTGTAACGCCGTGGAACGGGTGCAATGCAATCCTAGAATATCTCCTACTTCCTTCACCAAATTAGCCTCAAAGTTCCGACCTTGATCCGTGTGGATTTCAAAAGGAACTCCAGTGCGACTAAAAACTTGCTCCACCAGTGCTGAAGCGATTGTGTAAGCCTCTTGAGTGGGAAGTGCGATGGCTTCCAGCCATTTGGAAAAATAATCAACTGTCACAAGCACATATCTATTCCCCCTGTCCATTGCTGGGATCGGCCCCAGAACATCTATTCCCATCCTTTCAAACGGTGCTGCCACCGCCATCTGTTGGAGGGGCGCTGGGTTGGTGCGTCCCGGGCCTATGAATCTCCGGCACATTTGACACGTTCTACACCAGGAACGAACATCGCTAGTCATGCCAGGCCAGAAATAAGTCTGTCGTACTCTGGCGAGTGACTTCCAAAACCCAAAATGTCCCCCTGTACAGGTATTGATGGAAATGATCTATACTGCGGACGACTGCTAACAATTCACGTCGTGTTGCATGTGTGGAGGACCCTTTATTACAACAAATGGTCAGTTGGAAAGTGGAAGGAGAACGCCCCACTCATGAAGAGCTGATAGAGGCAGACCCGAGAGTTCAGCAATTCGTTAATCGTTGGGACTCCCTCGAGGTGCACAAGAGACAACTGTATCATGTATGGATAGGAAAGGGGGTTGACGAGGAAACAGTTAGTAGTCCCTCCAAGCAACATCTAGAAAGTACTGACTTTGTGTCTTGATAGCCTGACAGGGGGACATTTTGGGTTTTGGAAGTCACTCGCCAGAGTACGACAGACTTATTTCTGGCCTGGCATGACTAGGGATGTTCGTTCCTGGTGTATAACGTGTCAAATGTGCCGGAGATTCAAAGGCCCGGGACGCACCAACCCAGCGCCCCTCCAACAGATGGCGGTGGCAGCACCGTTTGAAAGGATGGGAATAGATGTTCTGGGGCCGTTCCCAGCAACGGACAGGGGGAATAGATATGTGCTTGTGGCAGTTGATTATTTTTCCGAATGGCCGGAAGCCATCGCACTTCCCACTCAAGAGGCTTACACAATCGCTTCAGCACTGGTGGAGCAAGTTTTTAGTCGCACTGGAGTTCCTTTTGAAATCCACACGGATCAAGGTCGGAACTTTGAGGCTAATTTGGTGAAGGAAGTAGGAGATATTCTAGGATTGCATCGCACCGTTCCACGGCGTTACACCCCAATCAGCAGGTTTGGTGGAACGGCTGAATCGGACGCTGACGAAGCACATAGCCATGTTTGTTGGTAAAAACCAGAAAGATTGGGATGAAAATATTCCCTTATTCCTAATGGCCTATCGTTCCACACCTCACAGTACCACAGCTTTCTCTCCAGCTCAAGTGATATATGGGAGGGATCTCCACTTACCGGAAACTCTAGTTCGCCTCCCACATCAACCCAAACCTTTGGATACATCCTACGCGTTGAAACTCCGAGACCAACTCGACCAGGTTCGGAAGTTTGCTAAGAGAGAGGCACAGTTGAAGATGCGCACCCAGAAAGAGACGTTCGACCGCCGGGCGAAGAAGCCGCCGTATCAGGAAAATGACTGGGTGTGGGTGTATGAGCCAAGACGGACCAGAGGGCTCTCTCCCAAACTGCAGCCAATGTGGACCGGACCTTGGGTGGTCAAGAAGCGGTACAATGACGTTCTTTTTGACGTGCGAATGGGTAGGAAGATTCGACGGCTGCATGCGAATCGCATATATTAATAATAAATTAAATTATCATGTCTGTCATTATCTTTTAAATTATCATTATCTTTTAAATTATTATGTCATTATCTTTTAGAGGGGGTGTCAATCTGACAATATTTCTCCGTAAAAAAGATTTTGAATTTTTCCCAAGTTAGGGAATTGTCAATAATTTCAGCAAACCATTCAGCTGCATTTCCCTTTAGGGCGCTGGTCAGCGCTAATGCCAAATCTGGTTGAGAATAATGTCTGTCGGTCATTATTAGTTCAGCTGTGCGGATCCAAGCCTTGGGATTTCCTTTGAGCGGATCAAACTCAGCAAACTTCAACTTACCAGATGTGGATCCAGTTGGTATGCGGTCCTTTATCACCTCCAACATCTGCGCCTGTACATCAATAGGTTTGTTCCAGCGCACTAGAGAACGTGGACCAGCTCGGCGCAGTAGCATCGCGCATGCGATTTGTCGTTTCAGCGGGGTTGGGAACACGCTTTGCTTTCTCCGCCATGTGTTCCTGCGCCCTGAGTTCTTGACCTAGTTCACGAACTTCTTGCTCTAATTGAAGGCCAGGGTTGTGAACTGAAACTAAAAAGATAACCTCGCTCAACTTGTTTAACCTCCCAATTTTTCATTTTTCACTTGGTTCTCACGCGAACGTTCTCACTTCTTCTCATCATCAACAGTCGCTCTTTTTACCGGTCTGTTTACCGCCTCTGTTTCTTTCGTTTTTGGTCGTATAGTTAGTGAGTTAGTTATTTAGTTAGTGAGTTAGTTATTTAGTTAGTGAGCGTCCTTCACAATCTCGCCTTAGACGACGATTTTCCGACCGAGGAGGAAACATTGAGGGATGAGACTATCGTTGAAATGGACTTGGATGAAGATGTCAATGATGAGGATGTTGATGCCCCAAACGGCATTGCGTTTCGGAACTATATTTTATCCATGGATATGTTCAACTAGATGATTTATTGTTAATAAAATTTCATTGTAAAAGAATACTTTTCTAATATGCTCCCCATACCAATTTCTGCAAATTTGCATCCATGAAACTGAGGTAAGTGCATGCAGATTTTGGTCAATTTGCAATGCCAGAAACTCCTTGAACCCGTTATCCTCATTTGCAACAATTAGAGGGATTATTTAGGATGGTTTAACAATAGTTAAATTTGCCATGATTCTTAAGATACCTTGATTTCTCCAGTTTACGAATTCCTTGATTTTCCTGGTGTATACGCCCTGCAGTGCTAGTTGCTTTCAAATGGATTTGTATCTCTGTATGTATTTGTACCAACGAGTAACAAGCGGGAACAAAATAATGGAATACACCAAAAATCAACAAAGGAACAGTTTGTAATAAAAACTACCACCTATAAAACAACTTCGAGTACTTGGACAAGATATATTGTAGGATCATCAACAAGGAATAAAATATACCTATAGAAACGTAGCAGTAGTTAATTAACAAAAGTTAATTGCATCTACCTGTATAACCGTGGATGTAGTTAAGTAACACGGAGGAACAAAAGTTGATTAGATCTACCTATGTGAACAGTAGTAAGCAAGTAACAGGAGTAAGTAGTAAGTACTAACAGTGGATGTAGTAAACAAAGGATCATCATCTAACAAGCTAATTTCAGTATAACATTATTCAAAGTCGAAGCTCATTTCAGAATATTCTTGAATCTTGAAAAACAAAAAATAGTAATAAAACTAGAATTAGTAACTAAAAATTCTATAGTAACCATGGACTTATGATCTATTTAGGATCTTGAAATTGAAACCCATGGAAGAAGTGGAAAATTCCTCCTTGGTGAAGCCGAAGGCAGAAAACTACAATTACACACACACACACCCTTCCGAGCGCTCTCTACCGGTTCGAATCGAATGGCGTTCCAGCGCTCCAGGTCATGAACTGAAAATTCCCTGTACTCATCCCCTCCACTTCAGTTCACACACTGTTCTAGGTCGTGTTCTGCTTGGGTCGCAGGAAAAAAGCTTATGACTCTGGCGATTGGGTCTGCGGCGATTGGCGTCTCGTCCGGAGGTTGTTCGATATTTTCTTCGGGGATGTCATCCACAACCCACTGTGCTTGACGGCCCTCGGCCATGCTCCGTGAGAAGTAGGAACCCGTTGTGAAAAATCACACGTGCGCGATCCAATGAAATGATAGCTCACAAATGTAAAATAAAGAAATTATATTTAGCGGTAAATAACACTCCGTAAATAAAAGAAACTGACAACAATCGAAAAATAAAATAAAGACACGAAATAAATAAAATAATAGTGAGCGCAGATAATTCGAAAAGAATTCCACTTCTGATATCTGGTTTAGTTTAACCTTCTATCAGAGAATGGGGTTTTTAAATAAATAAAATAAAAATTGAATAAAATGTTAAAATGAAATGTTTTATTTAGGTATAATCCTTCACATACGACTTCACAATTCGAACTAGCTCCAGGATAGGGCTTCCCAAGGGACAAGACGAAAAAGGGGAAGGGATTACACGCTGTACCCCCTCCTCTACCCGGGGGCTCCTGCCCAGCACCTTGCATGTGCGGCCTGCTAAAATAGGGAACGCGAAAAGTCGGTGTCCGCCGGGAAAATTAAATTGATTAATTTATAATCGATCATGTGATTATTTATGTGTCACTACAGACGTTATCTGACCTTGGTTACGTGATAAAAATTCCAAATTTCGCCAAAATGTTCTTATTGCCAAACGAAAGGATGAGCAATTTTCAACAATTTGAAGGGGGTTAAATTTGAGTTTTTAGGGGTCAAAAACTGCTGAAATCTCTATATATAAAAATGAATGTCTGTCTGTATGTATGTATGTTCCCTATAGACTCCTAAACTACTCGACCGATCGGGATGAAACTTTGGGAATATGTTTTGGGAACACCGGGGATGGTTTCTGACTAGGTTGCATTCTCGGTGGAGACTTCCTTCAACGGTTTTCAGGCTATTCCTAGCAACCCCGATCTTGAAAAGTTGTTGTCGAGAATGTCGTTGTCAAGAAAAATGGGAAAAGCAGTTTCGTCGAGTTTTTCATATCGGGTCGTGAGTGGTGTCCTCGGCTAGGGCAAATTCCCCTCTTTCCGAAAAGTGGCGAACGATTTTTCTAGTACCACAACTTGCCGAGTTATTTACATATTTACAATGTTCGCAGCAACTCGCCGAGTTATTTATTGGTACCTATCAACACGGCGTCAAATCTATTTTCAAAGTTGTTCAAGGAAAGTTCACTCCATTTTAGGACAACTCGATTTAAATCACATGTTCTACTGTGTATTTTTTCCTTCTTCGTGGTTGTATAAAAATGAACTTTACGTCCATTTGTTTACGCACCCCGACCGGGGCAACACCCGGGTAATCCGCTAGTTGATATATAAAATCACTGAAAGTGGCATGGAAAGGTGAATGAAGACAGAAAAATACCATCTCACACAGAATAGGGGTCTAATTAGGATTTTTGGGAGTCAGCAATTGGTATTAAGGGCTAAAATCAGTATTATTCACCTGAAGTGTGGGATGGTGACGGTGAGGGACTATTTCGATAAGCATTTTTGTCAGAAAGAGCGGGTCATATTTTTGGGACAGATCGTTAGTAATCAAAAAATTATTAGGTTCAAGAACAGTTTAAAATTAGTGTTCAAAATTATTTATGTTTAAGAACCAAAAATTGCAACCATGTATCATGTTATTAACTCGAAAAGTGAAGGCTAGGTAGAAATCTACTACTTGAAACGTATGTGCTCGTTTCTTCTGACGATGTCTTGTCTACATTTCTTGAGCACCATAGATGATACATGTTAAAACGTGACAACCAAACAAGCGTCATTGTTTACTATCCATTTATAACATTCATTTATATAGTTATAGTATGAAACTAGGAAATAAATACCAAGAACAAATACGAAATAAATTCGTGATAAATCAAGAGCTTTCCAACGAATGGAAAACGATTTTTGTCCGATGAAAATGAAAGAAGTTTCATTTCCCTAGCAACTACTCGGTTGTACGTGAAAACCACTATGCATTGTGCGCGAAAAAATTTGACGCATAAAATTGACGCTCAAATTTGACGCTCAAAATTGACGCGCAAAATCGACTCGCAAAAAATGCTAGTACCCCAGGGCTAAAACATGATACATGTTAATAAACGTAATATTATTTAACTGTTTAATCATGTTTGATTTACCGTTTAAACTGTTATTGTTGTATAATATAATGTTTGTTACTTTCGTGATTGTTATCATTCTTACTGTCGTGAGTCCCTCCCGGGAACACTCCACAGCAACTTTTAAGCTCTCACCAATATCCTTATGTCAAACTTACTTTCCGCTAATAAACATCTGAGTGGGGAGACAGGCAACAGAATCCAGGGGTCACAACCTGGAGCCCCACTACCAACTCCCAACAGGGAGTTGGAGGGAGAGGCCTCCAAGTCCTATATAACCCTGGATCCTGGAGCTTTAGCTTCATTCGACACTTCCTCTAACCAGCTCTCTCTTCTCTCTCTTACCTTATCCCTCTCAGATGATCGGTTGACTACAGCCGCCTGAGAATTTACCTCCTCTCCTCCTTGTCTAGATGATCGGTTGACTACAGCCGCCTAGACAAGGACCTCACCTTACCTAGATGATCGGTTGACTACAGCCGCCTAGGTAAATTCACTCACCCACCTCCATCTCCTTCCAAAGTCGTAGATGATCGGTTGACTACAGCCGCCTGCGACTTTTCCTCCTTTCACGCCACCGTGATGAAAATTCTAAATTCATCACAGTGGTGAACCCGACGTTCATCCAACCTTCTATCCTCTTACCACCTCATGTGTCGCCCCAGTCTAGTTCGGTGTCCCCAATTTTAAAATTTAAATTCAAACAGTCAGTGTAAATTCGCAATTCTTGGCCCAACCTCACCGCTCAACTCCAGCTCTCAACGCACCTCCGCTTCCGCCGATTGCGAATTTCAAATTCAAAACTACCTCATTTTTGAATTTCAGTTACAGCCATGGACCCGAACTCACCGACGCCGCCGCTCCTCCGGCCATCCCTGCTGCAGCCGCCGACCGCTGCGACAACTGACGCAGCCGAAAACCCCTTCACCAGCCTCTCACCACCCGGCTCCTCCGCATCCGCCGCCGCCGCTGCCGCCGCCGCTGCAGCCGCCGCACACGCCGCCGCCGACGTCACGACGGCCTCGGCGTCATTCCCGCTGTCGCTACCCCCCTTCTACACGCACGACCCCGCGCTGTGGTTCTTTCAAGTCGACGCTGCGTTTTCGGCCGCCAACATCCGCAGCCAGCGGACCCGTTACTCCCGCATTATATCGCTGCTCCCGTACGAGATCCTCCTACAGACGTCGGACATCTCTCCCGACGCCACGGCCGCATACGATGACCTCAGCACCCGCCTCGTCTCGCTGTACCAGCCGTCGAAGATCGCACGTGTCGCAGCGCTCTCCCAACCACAGCACCTAGGCGATCTGAAGCCCTCCCACCTCTACCGCCGTCTGCGTCATCAACTGCACGACGTGATGACGGCCGACATCGCACGGACGTTTTGGCTGCGGGCCCTACCACACCCCATGCAAATGGCGCTCGCCAGCCACCTCGACGGCCCAGACGAACCACTTCTGCGTCTAGCCGATACGGTCCACGACCTCACCACAGCCGCCGGCGTCACGGAGGTCGGCGCACCCCGCACCCCCACCCCGCAGCGGGACCGGACGCCGTCACGAGAGCGCCGCCGGCCCCCCTCCCTCCACCGGCGCCGCTCCCTCTCCACCGAGCGCCGGCCAACCCCCTCCATCGACCACCGACGCCAGCGCTCGCCCGAACACCGCAACACGTCCCCCCCTCGGCAACGCAGAGGACGATCTCCAGCCGCAGCGGCCCCCTCCACCTCCGTGCGCCCCACCAAGACTGCCTACCTCCCAGCGGACCCCCCCCACCGATGTTTCTATCATGTTAACTTCGGTGGGGAGGCCCGCAAATGCCAGCCCCCCTGCTCCTTCACCTCCAAGCAGGGAAACGCGGCCGCCCGCCGGTAAACCCGGCGGGCCCCCCTCCTCGCCAACACGGGGGGGACCATGACCAACCCCTCCCCGCCCGCATTCACACCACCACCACAAAGCCTCGCTACCCCTCCTACGCCGCCGCCACGGCTGCCAACCTCCCGGCCGCGCCTGCCAGCGCCGCCAAAACCCTCACCCCACCGTCAACCGTTCCCCCACCTCGGAACGTCCCCTCCACGCCCGCCTCCAGGGCAGCCACCCTTCCGGCCGCCACTCACGCCGCCGCTACCGTTCCCCCACCACGGAACGGCCCCTCCACGCCCGCCTCCAGGGCAAAACCCCCCCCCGGCCGCCACTCACGCCGCCGCTACCGTTCCCCCACCCCGGAACGACCCCTCCACGCCCGCCTCCAGGGCAGCCACCCTTCCGGCCGCCACTCACGCCGCCGCTACCGTTCCCCCACCACGGAACGGCACCTCCACGCCCGCCTCCAGGGCAAAACCCCCTCCGGCCGCCACTCACGCCGCCGCTACCGTTCCCCCTCCCCGGAACGGAACCGCCCCGCCTGCTACCAAGAGGACCAGCCCCCCAGCCGACGCCACCGTTCCCCCTCTCCGGAACGGCGAGAAACCGCCCCGCGTCTCCTTCGCAGGGGAACAACCGCCGCCAACACATACGCCCACCGCCGCCGCCATTTTACCGCACTCCACCCCGGCTCACCAGCGCCTTTTCTTAAAATGCTCCAGGACGAATGTCCCTTTCCTCGTCGACACAGGGGCGGCGCTCTCCATTTTCCCGAACAATATTCTCCGGCGACAGGCGCGTTGTTACCGGCAACTCCTCTACGCCGCCAACGGTACCACCATCCCCTCGTACGGGACGTACCGCTCATCCATCCACATGAGCGGGCTCGCGTACGAGTGGGAATTTACCGTGGCGGACGTAGAGAAGGCAATCCTGGGGGCCGACTTCCTCGCTTATTTTGGCCTCCAGGTTGACGTCCGTAACGCGCGCCTGCTCGACCCCTCCACCCAGAAGCCAATCCCCGGATTCATCCACGCGGTCGATCGCCCCCCAACCCAATTTGAAACACTCCTCCTCCAATATAAACCCCAGCGCCGCCCCTCCTCACATATCGCCCAAACACAACACTACATTGAGACCTCTGGACCCCCAATCTCAGCAAAAGCCCGCCGCCTCCACCCCCTCCAACTGTCCCAAGCCCGGCGGCATTTTGATAAACTGATAGCAGATGGTATTGTCCGCCCCTCCAAATCCCCGTGGGCTTCACCGTTACATATCGTACAGAAGCCCAACGGGGATATCCGCCCCTGCGGCGATTACCGCCGCCTGAACGCCAAGACCACTCCGGACCTCTACAACGTCCCCCACCTCCGAGACTTCTCCTCACACCTCCACAACACGACCATATTCTCAACCCTAGACATCTCCAGAGCCTTCCACCACATTCATATATACCCGCCCGACGTACCCAAAACCGCCATCATAACACCTTTCGGCCTTTTTGAGTACATAAAAATGGGCTTCGGCCTCCGGAACGCTGCCCAGACGTGGCAGCGTTATATGGATAATATTCTGCGGGGACTACCATTCGTGTTCTGTTTCCTGGATGACGTATTGATCGCCTCCCGGGACCCACACGAACATCTGACACACCTTAAGCAAGTCCTCGAAATCTTCGCCGCCGAGGGCCTCACCATCAACTCTCAAAAATGCGTCCTCGCCCAGCCCTCCGTCCGCTGCCTCGGCCATCAAGTCTCGTCCGACGGGATCAAGCCTCTCCCGGACAAAGTACACGCTCTCACTGATTTCCCCCAACCCCGCACCGTCTCAGAACTTCGCCGTTTCCTGGGTATGTTGAACTTTTATCGTAGACACATCAAACACGCAGCACAACACCAACAACCACTCATACACGCTATCCCACAACCGGCCAAAAAGAACGATAACCGCCCCATTTCCTGGACCCCTGCCCTCACAACCGCCTTTCAAAATTGCAAAAAGGACCTAGTAGACGCCGCTCTACTAGCCCATCCCGATCCCCATGCTCCCCTCTCCATCACGACCGATGCGTCTGACTGGGCCATCGGGGCAGTACTCCACCAACACACCGGCGCCACCCCCCAACCCCTCGGTTTCTTCTCGAAAACTCTGTCCCCAACTCAAAAAAATTACTCCACTTTTGACAGAGAACTCCTCGCCATCCACGAAGCCATCAAGCACTTCCGTGACTTCGTGGAGGGCAGGCAGTTCTCTGTCATCACTGATCATAAGCCCCTCACACATGCCCTCCTCCAAAATCGTAAATCCGCCTCCCCCCGTCGCCTCCGGCAACTCGAATTTATCGGGCAGTTTACGTCCGATATTCGTTATTTGCCGGGGGCCGACAACTGCGTAGCAGACGCACTCTCCCGCCCCACCCCCACCCCCGCGCCGGTGGCGGAGTTACTGCCTTTCCCTTCCCCACAAACCCTAAAAACCCACCAAACACCAACTTCCGACCCCGCACTCTCCAACCTCATCTCCGCCTCCAAATTGGAACAACTGCCTCCCCTCGACCTCTGGTGCGACGTAACGGCCGATTCACCGCGCCCTTACGTCCCACCGGAGCTGAGGCGGCAGTTGTTCCTCCACTATCACTCCCTCCATCATCCCGGCATCCGGGCGAGCCGGGACCTGATCAAGACGCGGTACTTCTGGCCCCACATGAACACGGATATCCGTACCTGGGTTCTGGGGTGCCAGAAGTGCCAGCAATTTAAGGTCTCGGCTCACCCCCATGTACCTCCTCAACCCATTCCCGACTCCCTCCCGTGGGAACACGTCCATCTAGATCTGGTCGGCCCTCTTCCCCCCTCCGAGGGGAAGAGGTACTGCCTCACCATGATCGACCGTGCGACCAATTGAGTTGAGTGTATCCCACTCGCCCACATTACCGCGGACGCCGTCGCCGCGGCCTTCCTCAATCAGTGGATCAGCTGCTACGGCTGTCCGCGGACACTCACGGTCGATCAGGGGAGGCATTTTGAATCAGCCCACTTTGCCGACCTGCTCCGTTCCCTCGGGATTCAAAAAATCCGCACCACTCCTTATCACCCCCAATCCAACGGGAAAATAGAGCGGTGGCACTCGGTCCTTAAGCAAGCCATCTCCACATCAGCCACATCCCCCTCATGGACCAAAACCCTCCCCTACGTATTACTCAGCCTCCGCACTTCCGCCCGTCCTTCAGACAACTCAAGCCCCGCACAACACGCTTTCCGAGACCCTATTCGTTTACCGGCCGACATTTTCCCTCCACACAACACCCCGTCCATTAACAGGGAACCGCTACACACCTCAACACCGACAAACGACACCACTTACCCCAAACGCTTTTACACTTCCACTCACATGTACTTGAAAGAGCCCGGCATGCATAAAACCTTTCAGCCCCTTTATGCCGGGCCCTTTCAAGTCATCCGCACAACACCGACCACCGCGACCCTGCTAATGGACGGGAAACCCCACACCGTACCTTTCGCCCGCTGCAAACCCGCCCCTGTTCTCCCTCAACCAACATCAGCCATCAGTCTCCCGCCGTCCGTTTGCCATGCACCATCGCTCCCAACCTCAGCAGTCACCCCCGTCGCCGTTTCCGGATTTCGATTCGGATCCGGAAATGGCGGCCATACTCCGGGACGTTTTCGTCCCGGACCCGCTCTCCCCCCTACCCCCTTCGCCCGGGCCGACATCACCGCTTTTATTTGTTCCGCCACGGATCTCCGGGTTACCTCCCCGGCCCCGGCGGTGGAAGTACCCCCAGTGGCGAATACTGCGCGAATTTCGCGCAGCACAAGCCACCGGGGTACACCCTCCCTACACCCCCATCGACCCTTTAATGTCCTCAATTCTGCACGAGTTCCGCCTCGCGGAACTCATGCCCCCCCCACCCCCCGTTCAAATCACAACCCCCCCTGTCACTTCCACACCCCCACCTCCCGCTCTTCAACCCCAAATTTCCGCCCCCCAATTTTCAATTTTCGACCCCCCAATTTCGAATTCTCCCCCTCAAACGTCCCCGCATTCCCCGCGTCCCGGCGGCCAAGTCCTCCGCCCCGCTCTGAGCAATCACGGCGGGGCCTTGAGATTCCGGGACAGTGCATGTGTCTTATTAACCCACACGCACTGTACCGGACCTCACAGCTCCGCCGTGGCCGCCTCACCGCAGCAGCCACCACCCGAACCCACCCACACACTTCACTCCACCCACACACTCACTACAATTCACCACACACTACCCACACCCAGGGAACGGCGGACTTCAACACCCCGTTCCAATCTGTCAACCCCACCCAAATTTGTACATACCCAACTTGTAAATACCAACTTTGTAAATACCAACCTTGTAAATACCAACCTTGTAAATACCAACCTTGTAAATACCAACCTTGTAAATACCAACCTTGTACATACCAACCTTGTAAATATTAGTCTATTATCTCATCATCATCATTGTCATCATGTCAGCTCACCTACACCACTACTGTATTCATTGTCAATATCACTCATCCTACTTACTTACTATGTTACTACTACCTATGCTTACTATACTATGTTACTCCTATGTTACTCCTACTTACCACATACTACCTATGCTTACTCCTAGAATTAAGTCAAGACCTATCACGTTTATGCCTTCAGCACACCGATTGTTTGCATCAGCCCTCAGCTTCTGTCACCTTGCGCCTTCAGCTCCACCTTTGTTTGCCGTGCCCTCAGCCTCTGTCTCCTTGCGCCTTCAGCTCCCCTTTTGTTTGCCGCAGCCCTCAGCCCCTGTCACCTTGCGCCTTCAGCTTCTCAAACATTGGTTCGAACTGGGGGGACCTCTGTCGTGAGTCCCTCCCGGGAACACTCCACAGCAACTTTTAAGCTCTCACCAATATCCTTATGTCAAACTTACTTTCCGCTAATAAACATCTGAGTGGGGAGACAGGCAACAGAATCCAGGGGACACAACCTGGAGCCCCACTACCAACTCCCAACAGGGAGTTGGAGGGAGAGGCCTCCAAGTCCTATGTAACCCTGGATCCTGGAGCTTTAGCTTCATTCGACACTTCCTCTAACCAGCTCTCTCTTCTCTCTCTTACCTTATCCCTCTCAGATGATCGGTTGACTACAGCCGCCTGAGAATTTACCTCCTCTCCTCCTTGTCTAGATGATCGGTTGACTACAGCCGCCTAGACAAGGACCTCTCCTTACCTAGATGATCGGTTGACTACAGCCGCCTAGGTAAATTCACTCACCCACCTCCATCTCCTTCCAAAGTCGTAGATGATCGGTTGACTACAGCCGCCTGCGACTTTTCCTCCTTTCACGCCACCGTGATGAAAATTCTAAATTCATCACACTTACGATTTAATTTTAATTTGTGATGAACTTTTCGAGTCACCACGGGGGGGGGGGGGGGGGGGGGGGAGTTATGACCCCACTAACACCCCCCCCCCCCCCCCCTCGCTACGCCAATGCGCAGGTAGAATCTGCACGCGGCGAGGAGCAGATCCGGGTTCGTGGCGGAGCGACGCGACGTAATGGCCATTTTGGGGGGGCTAACTCCCAGTCCTGTAGCTTTTGAGATGGCTTTCAGGTGCAGTACTATCATCACTGTACACCACCGTACCTACACCACTACTGATCATTTTGCTTCTCTCTCATGCGTAGTTTATTAGTGATCGGGATCCAGAAAACATAATAAAGCGTACAGATTACAAAAGGCTCCTTGCTATACGTAAGGGTAAATGTCACGGGTTTAGTTCCACGAACCGCTACCACGTTGTGCTTCAAAATGAGCCAATCCATTACATTTCTCCAATATTAGATTTATCTCTTGAACGAATCAACCGATTTTCAGTCTGTAAAATGTTCTGTAATCGTTATGAGTAACCTCAAGTGGCGACATTCACTTTTGAATTTTAAAATTTTTTTCATGGAGTTTTCGACATTATTTCACTTAATTTCAACTTTGAAAAAAAGCAACTATTCCTTTTATTGGAAAAAAATCGAAGAATCCAAATCCGTTTTCAGATTGAAGATCGGACCATTAGATCGAACGGCATTTGGGAAAATTACTATACCAGTGTAGGGGCCTACTGTTAGTCCCTAATCCTCTACTTGGGCCCACCTTGCAACGTTGCCGTCTCTTTCCTGTTGATGTGAGCCCGCAGGCGGACTGAGTTCACATCTAAGATTGTATTTTTCCTTCTACATGTAGGTATTTCTTCAACTGAAAGATTTGCTTGGCAGAAATAGTCAGCTGCTGGATCAAATCGGGGTGTAGCCAAATTTTGGCTGAATCTTGTCAGGGTATCAAGAAGGGCGTATGGTTTTTAGCATCTGACTGGTATCTAGTTTTCTTACTATGATTTCATTTTCTAAATTATTACTTTCTAAGTACATATGTGACTGGAATTTCCATAATAAGCCATTCAGTAGCTAATGATTTACAGGGTTCTCATAGTCCACCAAACCCTATGAAGCCATAAAAAAAAATCGCCGTAAAATGTAGGATGTTCAGTAAAAGGTTCAGGAAAAATTGCACTCGATAACTATATATTGCCACAACTATATATATTATCACATTATTAGTTTCGAGGTTCACAAGTGACGCCTATGGAAATATCACATCACTGACAACGACCGAAGATAACAAATATGTTGAGAATGATCAATATAATAGCAATAACAATCATTCAAATGCAATAAAAATATCAATAGAATAATAATAACAAGAATACAAGTACATAAAAAATAACTTGCTATTGGAATAACAATAACAAGAATGTAAAATAACGAGTGCCAAGGATTTTTCATTTGAGCTGACGAACGGCACGATTTCAATGAATTTTATCCAACCCATTTATATTATTATATTGGTCCAACCCGTGCCTGTCCGAAAAATCTGAGACCATTTTTCGTGGCTACATAATTATATTTCCATGTAGAATACTACCGTTATAATTTGGTGAAACTCATATGGAACCTTCAGTGTTTCATTCTCGATCCACCCTCCAAATTTGAATTCTTTGCTGCGATTATAAGGTAGTTGTGGGCTGTACAAGGATTGCACGTTCGCGCATGCGCTAACAAAGCTTACAGTATTTTTTAAATGATTTTGATTTGGGACTATCAGTGACCCGACCTGCACCTGCCCTCTAAATTTCAGCTTTTTTTTATGGCACTCATGGCCTTCATCAGGGATTGTACACAGACACCAGTGCATTTGTCAAAATTTCTCAAAATGTTTCGTATGGACGCAATATGACAAAAATTGAATGCGCCAATCACGTGATCAAAAATTATACAAAACGGCTTTGTGGTTTGCAAAAAGATTCCCGGACTTACTCTAAAATGTTAGCCAACTCTGTTATAAAGTGGCTGAAAGCGTGCGCGAGAGGTGCAATCGCGCACAATTCGAAATCCAACCGGTCTAGTAGAAGATTTAAGGATAGATTTAACTAATGGGCCAGATCTCATTTTTGGCGACCATAGAGAATGTAATGAGTATTACTGTTCAAACCCCGAAACGGGAAGGTGTTTGATGAGGTAACTATTATTTTACTTTGTAAAATACAAGTGGCACTTGTCCTGTACTATTGAAAAGTCACTATTTATTGTCAAATGCCAATGCCACAAGTAACTTGGCAGAAAGTTATATGGCAGTAGTGGCCAAGTTTACTGTGGGTAAACAAATCAGCAGAGCGATTAGAGTTGGAGGGGCTGCTTTAGATTACCAAATTGGTCCCGAATGGCACGCTAAAACTCCACCCAGTCAGACATTTTCGTACTTCGCGGTTTTCTTAGATACAAACCAAATTTCATTAATTTAGGTCCCTTTTGGGGTCTAGTTGGTCCTAGAAGCTCGGCGTTACTGTCAGTCATCTCTGAAGGGTGAAAAAGGGGTTGAAATTTTCAGAACGCCGTAGCTCGAAAACTTTCAATAGAAAGGTATGGTTTTTTTACGTTGTTAAATTGATGTTGAACTAAAGCATTTTTTAAGATCACGCGCAACATTGTACGACCAGCCGGTCGTTTTCACCGAAAAGGTTCGTCAAAATGACGGCTGCACTCGAACTGCCACAACGTTTAGACCAAATATGAAATGCAGGAACTGCCACAACCATTAGAGGGGATTAGGGAGGGTCAATTCGCAAGATAAGAAAACCACGAACTGCCACAAGGGTTCAGTCAGACAAGACGGTGGGTTTACAAGAAGTTTAGCTCCCATTCCGCCGCTCGCATTGTCAAAAACGCTGCAAATCCCTGCACAACGGTTTATTATTTTGTATTGAATACCCTTCCGTTACAGATCACAGCTCTATGTATAGATAACCCGTCTATATAATATGATATGTACTATTCTATACATATTATGTAGATCGCAGACCCTCCGTAGGTTAGTACCTAACCCCGTACTCGTTACTAGGTACCTACCTAAATCACGAGTTAAATGTTGCTAAAATAATTCTGCCGATGACAAACAGTACCTAACAAAAAGAAACACACATAATGAAGTTCTGAAAAGAAATTGTTGATGAGGAGTGAAAAAAGTTGCGAAAGTACCTACCAACAAACTCCAGCCCCTTCTACGTAGATGGTATAATGAACCGTTGTGTAATAATTTACCGTTGAGTAATGATTTACCGTAGTAATAATTTACCCATCAATAATACTTCAACGTTTGTTCAAGTTTCAGAAGTGCCCACCAACAAACTCCAAAAGAGCCATCATTTTTCAAGCGAAATAATATCACAGAACAACCAACTCGACTTCATACTCCGCCAATATAATCAGGTGATCCCTAGCAATGATTTCATTTCCGCCAAATTTCTTTCAAATTTTTCAAATTTTGGTTTATTATTTTCAATAATGAACCATTGGAATCGAGCATGAAAAAAAAAATTCTTACCCCCCCTCAAAATTTGATGGTTTACGTTTCAAGGTATGTAGAATCCAAAACTGCAATAAAAATATTTCTGTCTGTCCGCCGTACGCCGTACGCCGTACACCGTACGCCGTACGCCGTACGGGCCACTTTTCTTAGTTACCATGAAACAAAATTGATGAAATTCGGGTTATAGGTTCCGTTCGGCGTCTAGTTGGTCCTCGAAGCTCGACGTTACTGTGAGTCATCTCTAAGGGGTTCAAAATAGGGGTTGAAATTTTCAAAACGCCTATACCATTTTTTTACTTAAATATTTTTACGGTTTTAAATAGTTCTTGAACTTGCGAGTTTTTTAAGACCATCCGGAGCGTCGTACGTCCAGCCGTTCGTTCACAGTAAGGCCCCGAAGTTTGCACCGACAGGCATTTTCGACTCCAGTGTGAATGAAATTGTATACAATTCAAACCAAATCTCGTAACCAGAGACGCGCCCACAATAGGAATTTGTGAATACGGCCAATCATTGGTAGGGATCACCTGATTATATTGGCGGAGTATGAAGTCGAGTTGGTTGTTCTGTGATATTATTTCGCTTGAAAAATGATGGCTCTTTTGGAGTTTGTTGGTAGGTAGTGAAACTTGAACAAACGTTGAAGTATTATTGATGGGTAAATTATTACTATGGTAAATCATTACTCAACGGTAAATTATTACACAACGGTTCATTATACCATCTACGTAGAAGGGGCTGGAGTTTTTTGGTAGGTACTTTTGCAACTTTTTTCACTCCTCATCAACAATTTCTTTTCAGAACTTCATTATGTGTGTTTCTTTTTGTTAGGTACTGTTTGTCATCGGCAGAATTATTTTAGCAACATTTAACTCGTGATTTAGGTAGGTACCTAGTAACGAGTACGGGGTTAGGTACTAACCTACGGAGGGTCTGCGATCTACATAATATGTATAGAATAGTACATATCATAATATTATATAGACGGGTTATCTATACATAGAGCTGTGATCTGTAACAGAAGGGTATTCTATACAAAATAATAAACCGTTGTGCAGGGATTTGCAGCGTTTTTTTTTGTGGGCGCGTCTCTGGTTACGAGATTTGGTTTGAATTGTATACAATTTCATTCACACTGGAGTCGAAAATGCCTGTCGGTGCAAACTTCGGGGCCTTACTGTGAACGAACGGCTGGACGTACGACGCTCCGGATGGTCTTAAAAAACCACAGTCATGCAGCATGGCTATAAGAGCGAATTTTCGAAGAAATAACTGATTTTATATAAAATGTGATCTTTGGGATATCCCATTCAAATATGGGCAATCTTAAACTTATTGGGTAATTATAGGTATTCAAGTATGACGCTATTCGGTTAATTCGGTATGCATCAAATATGGGCATACCTACGTAACAAATTTTTTGTTCCATTTTTTGCCGAGTAACACCTCGGTTTTTAGATTTTCCAACGCTGAACACGATGGTGAAGTCGGAATTGCGATACCCCATTCCGTTATCAGATTAGAGCAGACGAACCAGGAAGAACATCTCAAGAAATAACCACGTTCCTTGATCTTCAAAGTGCTCCAGTTTGAGAACGGAATGAGATATCGCAATTCTGATTTCACCATCGTGTTCAGCGTACAAAAACCTTTAAAATGAGGTGTCACTTGTCAGACTTTTTCATTTTGGGAATTTATGGGTAATTTTTCCCCCATAAAACTCCCCAAAACTCCCCCTTAGAGTGACCCGATTCTGCCCATCTACGAACTTAGCCTGTCGATTGCCAAGACAGATTTTTCGTGCAAATTTGAACTTTTTATCTCAATTCTTTCTAGAGTTATCGTCTGGAATGACACATACATATATAAATATATAAATATATATATATATATATATATATATATATACATACATATAATTTTTGGTGTCTTTCGGCAGTGAATTCAGGATGGTCTGAAACGGATTTTGGTATAAAAATCTTTCGGAAATTCGAGTTTTAAAAATTTTGGACCGAGAACAATAGCTTCCTTTTCTTCGAAAATTCGCTAAAAACTCGCAAGTTCAAGAACTATTTAAAACCGTAAAAATATTCACGTAAAAAAATGGTATAGGCGTTTTGAAAATTTCAACCCCTATTTTGAACCCCTATGACTGACAGTAACGTCGAGCTTCGAGGACCAACTAGACCCCGAACAGAACCTATAACCCGAATTTCATCCATTTTCTTTCATGGTAACTAAGAAAAGTGGCCCGTACGACGTACGGCGGATAGACAGAAATATTTTTATTGCAGTTTTGGATTCTACATACCTTGAAACGTAAACCATCAAATTTTGAGGGGGGTAAGAATTTTTTTTTCATGCTCGATTCCAATGGTTCATTATTGAAAATAATAAACCAAAAGATAAACAATCCCAGAAACTATCCCGTGAATGAGCAGGTTGTTTGGGACTTCTGAATAGATTAGTGGAATGTATTGTTAGGTATGTAACAAGACTGTTTAATGCCTTCGAAAATACCAGAAAAGAAGACAAGTAGAGCAGGAATATCATCGAGGGATAACCGCAAATAATTCCCGTTTTTCCCTGACTTGTACCGGCTACCTGACCGAACCCTTGTGGCAGTTCGTGGGTTTCTTATCTTGCGAGTTGACCCTTTCTAATCCCCTCTAATGACTGTGGCAGTTCGTGCGTTTCAGATGGACCCAAAATTTGTGGCAGTTCGTGTGTCCCCAAAATGACCGTGAATCAAACGGTATAAATCGGGCCCAGATATCATCGCTAGGGAGCACCTGATTATAATCACGGATGGCTGTATGAAGTCGAGTTGGTTGTTCTGTGATATTATTCCGTTTGAAAAATGATGGCACTTTTGGATTTGTTGATTGGTACTTCTGCAACTTGAACAACCGTTGAATTATTATTGGATAAATTGTTACACAACGGTAAATTATTACACGACGGGTTATTTCACTATATACGTAGAAGGGACGTCTGTACAGGTAAATTATTACACAATGGTTTATTATTTACCTTATGCTTCATGAATAGCTAGAAATAATTAATGACTGAATTATTGAATCCCGCGCATTTGTATGAAACTTTTAATTCCCGGGCTGGCTCCAGCACTCCATTAAAGCCCCAATTACACCTACGGAGTACTGGGCCGGTACAGTCACGGTAACTAGAATAGAACGGTAGGAGTCACCGAAGCGGAGGCTCGGCCCAGTGACGTCACCGGTACCTGACGGGTCAGAGAGCCTCATCTAGGACGAACGCTCCACGGTGTTCGGGCAGTTCGAATAATAAAAATCAGTCATGCAGCATGACTTAATGAGCGAATTTTCAAAGAAATATTCGAATTAATGGCTATGGTTTTGAATAAAGGAAAACTTCGGTCTAAAATTTGGTTTTCTATGTATATTCTCTTCGTATTTATTTTAATTTGTACGTTTTGTCCATCCTGATTCTACCGTTTGTTTATTACGTAATTGTACTAAGTGCTTATTTATTTGATCGCTGTGGGTAAATTCAAGGAGTTGTACTAATCGTTTGCCTCCCCCTTTTTTGCTTCGAACTCTCGTCTTCAATTAATACTTCTCACATTTTTCAATCTGACCACTCTAAGGGGGTGGGGGTAAGAGTTTGAAGATTATCCTAGTTTTGGGTAATTTTTGCGCACTTTAAATGCTCTAATTTAAGAACGGATTTAGATATCTAAAATCCGATTTCACTATCGTGTTCAGCGTGCAAAAACCTTTAAAATGAGGGGTCACTTGTTAGAAAATAACATTTTGGGGATTTTTGGGTAATTTTTGCGCACTTTAAATGCTCTAATTTGAGAACGGATCAAGATATCTAAAATCCGATTCCACCATCGTGTTCAGCGTGCAAAAACCTTTAAAATGAGGGGTCACTTGTTGGAAAATAACATTTTGGGGATTTTTGGGTAATTTTTGCGCACTTTAAATGCTCTAATTTGAGAACGGATCAAGATATCTAAAATCCGATTCCACCATCGTGTTCAGCGTGCAAAAACCTTTAAAATGAGGGGTCACTTGTTAGAAAATAACATTTTGGGGATTTTTAGGTAATTTTTGCGCACTTTAAATGCTCTAATTTGAGAACGGATCAAGATATCTAAAATCCGATTCCACCATCGTGTTCAGCGTGCAAAAACCTTTAAAATGAGGGGTCACTTGTTGGAAAATAACATTTTGGGGATTTTTGGGTAATTTTTGCGCACTTTAAATGCGCCAAAACCCTCCTTAGAGTAGGCCAATTTCGCCCATCTTCGAACTTAGCCTTTCGATTGCCAAGATAGATTTTTTGTGCAAATTTGAGCTGTTTATCTCAATTCTATCGAGAGTTATCGTCTGGAGTGACACATATATAAATAAATATATAAATATATATATATATATATATATATATATATATATATATATATATATATATATATATATACATATAAAAAAGTGTTAAATTTCAGGAATCGTTTTAGAATGGTCTGAAACGGATTTCTATGAAGAAAATTTCCAAAAATTTATATTATTTAAATTTCGAAGCCATTGCAATAGCTTCATTTTCTTTGAAAATTCGCTAAAAAAAGGTTCACTAGACAAATTTTATTGCATAAGAATATTAAAGCATCGTTGCGGAATGATAGAATATCTTGAATCGTCAAAAAATCACATGAAACTTAAATATGTACCTATCAGAAATGTTACAAAATAAATATGGTACAAAAAAGAAAGACACTTAGGTAGTACTAAAGCTACGAGTTCTTCATTATCTTCCACATGACTACCTGCTCATTTGACTAATTTGTTCATTTTTTTTCGGGCGTTCCTCTGATTGCTTGCTGACCGTTTCTTCCCTTTTCGTTTCTCTTCTGACTTCCGTTTGTTCAAACATTTCATTCTGATGAAAGTGCGCGTACGCACGAAGCAGCCAATTGCGAAGTCGTCAATTGCTGGGTATTTGCTTTTGATCACTTTCATCAACCTGTCCATTACATTCGGTGAACGGTCAATATACTCGCCGTGAAATAGCTCAAATTCCCTTTCCATCGTCGTGACGATTTTCAAAAAGTCGTCAGTGGGTTTCATCAGGTGCCCTCTTGATATCGTGGTCAGCCAATTTTGACCCGATGAGGACGCCACGTCCTTCGTGAAATTCCCGTATACACTAGCTTTATCCGGGTATTTCTTTTTCATCCTGTAAGCAATGTACCCAGCGACGTATTCCAGGAGTTCGACTCTCTCTTCAATGTCCCGTCGTGGGGAAGCTTCCTCAACGTGATCATTTTCGCAAAAAGCAATTATTCCATCCAGTGTGGCACTGAAATCCTCATCAATATCATCCTCTATTGGTTGGATGTCATCCGGATCGAGGAGGGGCGTTTCTTCGTCACTGTTGTGAGGAGTGTCTTCTAGATTGAAGACTGAAACAACATCTGCGCTCAAAGTTTGTACGTCTCTTCCAAAAGAGCAATTTTGGCTGTTGACAACGTGATTAGCATTCCGGCTCAGCAACAAGGTCTTAATTCTTTGGGAGACAGTTGTCGGTAACGGATGGTCATAAAATCTACCGATACCACGAACTTGGGAAAAATAACTTTCCAGTACATCCTGGTTACATCGAGACGTCAGTAAGTAAGTGTAACCCTCGTTTTTTAGTTCATCAAATAAACCGCGGACACTATTGATCGAAATGAAGAATCCTTTCTGGAAAGGGAGAAGCGCTGTTCGCTTTTTCCCCATAGCTCGCATGGTCAGGATCAACTCGTACAATTTATTCAGCGCGTCTTCCTGTTCTTTCAGAGACATACCATAGGCACTCTTTAGATTATTGGTTGGGCTTACGGGTATGCGGGAGTTCAAAACGTCAAATCCATTGTTAATTATTTTCACTGTCTCCCCGACGTGTCCATATTCGGGGAAATTGAAGGATATTGCTTGACCAGCAGTAAGTGAGAGTAGCTCGCCAGCTTTTCGAACGTTTTGTCTCTCTGGTCCAGATACTAGAATATGGTGCATGGAAAGCTTGTGGGCGTATTTCAGGTCTGTTCCATTTTGCTGCATTTCAATCAGTTTTATGAATGCATCCTTAGTGACTTGCTTCCCACACTTGAGCTGGAATCCATCATCAATCAGATGGTTCCTCAATAATTTCAAAACGTGAGGAACGTCAAAAAAAACCCAAATTTTTCTTTTCTCGCAAATTGGGTTTGGTATGTACGAATTTTCATAAGTGATCTTCAGATCTGAGAAGAGTTTCTGATTTGAACCTCCCATATCACATACCATAGCTCTCACTTTGAAATCAGCTTTTTCGAGCAAATCGACGGTTTCCATTATTAGCTCTTTAGTAACAGGCGTGTCGAAGTTGAAATATATGGGCTGCATCCACTTGTTAGTCAAACTTCGGACAATCAAAACCTGGACATTGTTATGAGGCCCTCTTACAACTTCTTCAATTGGGTCGAAACACAAATCGCCATTCACTTTCATTTCGTCGAAGGAAAGTACGACGTCTCTCTCAATGTCAGCCAGCACTTTGGCTTGTGCTCTCAAAATGTGCATGCTGATGTCAATAAATCCTGGTTTCACGGTGATATGACGTAAACGACGTTTGATTGTTGACTCGCTCGGGAGTGGATACTTCAGAACGATCCGCACGAAGTTCACTGCTTTTTTTGAGATACAACGGAGGGTGATCGCCTTGGCAATATCGTCCGATGACCACTTTGAACACTTCCCTCGGGCCAGCGTCTGTTGCTGACTCGTAGAAAATTTGCCATTGAAAACCAGTGACATATTCTTCAACTGCAGTATCTCGGATTGCGCGTCAGCTAGCTGTTTTTGAAGATCTTCAACTTCTTGTTTGAGCCTGGTGTTTTCGAGCATCAGAAAAATTACTTCAGCTGGTGGTTCATGATTGTCATGCAGCGTATCTTGGTTCATTCCCTCGACTGGTACGTTTTCATCAACAGGAACAACATTCTATCAGGAACATTTTGAAAGGAGTCCACCAGCTCACTCACCTCTTTTCGATTATTTCGCGCAGTTGCGCGGGCTTGACGTTTTGTATCACAGATGGTTTGATATGTGACTACCGAATTACGGGGTAAATTTAAATGAGGAACTGCTTCTGGCTTTAATTCGTACCTTCGGGGGAGATTCATCAATTCACTTCTGAGATCACGCTCGTAATCATTATCATCAAAATGGACAGAACAAACTCGCGCTTTTTCTGTCGAAAATTTATCCACTCGTTTGCAGGAATGTTTCCACTTGGACCGGGTTGCATTGTCTCTCGGGAAGCGGTGGAAATGTAAGCCTAAATCCCTGTGATTTGTATTATGATTAGGGCAGCCCGCGATCGCACAACATACCATTTCGAGGAACCAAACGAGATTAACACTGGGTGAAACATAGAGGGTAACTGAGCCGAGCCTGAAGCAGCGAGGCAAAGTGTAAGGTACCAGTGACGTCAGGCCCTGCTAGGGATTCCCCACTCTCCCGATTCGTGACCCCTACCGTTCTATTCTAGTTACCGTGGTACAGTGCATTCGGCCGAGTAAATCGCAGTGTAATCGGCCCAGACTGTACTCGGCCCAGTAACGGGTCAGTGATTTTGGGCGAGTCAGTGAATAGAATGATGTTCTATTTTCTCCGCCTAGTTGGGACCCCCCACCACACATCCACTCGCTCAGTTGCTTCTCTCGCCCACCCACTCGGCTAGTGTAATCAAGTTTGGCGGGAAAATGAAGCCGGTATGCGTGATACGGCGGACGGACATTGCATTTTTGGAATCTACGCACCTTGAAACGGAAAAGAAAAAATTTTGAGGTGTTATAAACATTTTTTGCTGAAACCAAAATGTAACGTCCGTCCGCCGTATCGCGCTTATCAACTCTAATTATTATGAAGAGATGAGAATTATGAATATGAAGTTGATTTTGACCAACGAGTGGAAAATTGAGGTTCTAACGAAGTTTCTCCCTTAAATTTACGTTAAATTTTGGTCTAAAATCGTTGTTCTTCCGCACACAGTTTCGGTCCCCATTTGTATTGGGAACGCATTTGGTCCCAGTTGTGGTACAAAGCTAGGCAGCCCGATCGGAATACACCCAGTGGTGTTATGGGAGAAAAATGGTTGTAAAAATAGGGGTTTCGAGGTTTGTTGAAGTTTTAGCGAGCTTGTCATGTATCGTTTTCCATGTTTTTTAGGGCGAGAAGACCGAATGTGAAGTTGATTTTGACCAATGAGTGAAGAATTGAGGTTGTAACGAAGGTTAAGCTCCCGAAATTCATTTTTTATGAGTCAAAAACCTGGGAAATTGCCTGAAATCACCATAAATTTGTATTATAAAACTAGAAGAAGTATTAGCAGGTGAATCAAGACAATTAAAAACGGTACTATCAATGTTCAATGATAATCTGTAAAAAAAAAAAGAGGGGAAAAAAGAGCCGAGGTCATGTGCTTGGGAGCCAGAATTGGCGGAAACCATCTAAAATAACTATTTCAATTATTGCGCATGAAAGAAACAATAAATGAACAGCCAACATTTCTGTAGGTATGCCCAATAGAATAATAAACCCAAGTGACAAGTACTTTGCAGAGTTTTTATCTTGAGAAAACTCAGTGAACCCTTGTACTTGTCTTCTTCAACGGATACATTATTTGTCACCAGGTGTCTTCGCTGTCTGCTGTCTTGGCCTCAACATGCTTTGGCATCGTCATGATCCCCCGCCTCGGTCTCAACGAGACTCGAGAGAACTTCAAAGATTACATCGAGCAGTTCTGGAACCAGACGGAGTTCCCCAACGCCACCATCCCCGAGGCCACCCTCGACCAAGAAGTTGACGCTAGTAAGTATTTTCTACCAGAAGAATCAAAACGTAGGACCTCTGAAATTTAAAGTAACAAGCCCAATTAATCAAGTATGAAGGGTTGCCACCCGTCCCGAATTTTACGAGACTGGCCTGATTTTAGGGACTCATTCCCGCCTTCGGGTACCTTCAAAGAGATTTGGGATGTGTGGTGTCCCTAATTAAGGCCCCTTCCAGATCCATAGGTCTAAAATAATACCTACAGACACGCAATTACTAAAATTATCCAAATGTTTCAATAATTCCGTTTTTAGCGAATTTTCAAAGAAAATGAAGCTAATGCGATGGATCCAAATTTTAGAACATGAATTTGGATTTTTTTTTAAATAGGCAAATCCGTTTCAAAGCATCCTGAATTCATTCCTAGATTTTAATATATAACGCGTGGGGGTTTCATTATGACTGAGTAGTTAGGATAACGAAGGTGAAGGTATGACCTGTTCGCAATAGTCCTTTGTAATAGTGGGTTCGATAATAGAGAGAAAGAAAAAATACTTCTGCAATAGATTTAATAAAATTAATGAAATTTTCTGAGGTATGAAATTAATATGACCTACCTAACGAAACCTTGCGCAAGGAAAAAAATGAAATAAATTCAGGCTTAGCTGATGTCGAGATGATGACGGGAGGGGGAGCTTCTCTTCAACCGCACGTGATGCTGCAGAAGGTGACGTTGGAGGGGGTAAATCGTCTGTCCAGGTCCGGGAGGAATATTTTCCGCCAACCAGAGGCGTGAGGTGAGTGCCGAAAGTAGTGAGAGGCCTACCGTCAGTCGTCCTGCAAATTCGGGAGGTACTGAAAATTCATGTAGGTACTTAGGTAGGTATGTACGTAGAGTCGACAGGTATCCAATAACTTACCAGTGGATGGTGAAAATGGAGAGAAAGAGTGGAAACGATGGATTCAAGCTCAGCTCCTATATCGAGGTGAAGGCTACGAATCGCCGTCGTGAGAGATCGTCGTCGTTGTGATGCAAGTTATTGAAGTGCGTAATACAGAAGGACTGCTGGATCGGGAGTCGAATTACGGTGATAACAGGGAATCGACAGCGATATTAGGTGCAAGGGTGAGATATAGCTGGGATGAAGCCGAACTTGATCTCGTTGGTCGCAGGAGGCACACAACACCACTGATAAAGTTCGCGAACGACGAAAAAATATTTAATATAAAATAGGTAGGTACTATTATGAACATGATCAATCTAGTCTTTTTTTTTGGTCAAGGAAGAGTCAAACGAATGTTAAGAAAGCTCCTGTCGGGGGTTGGAGTTCCATCGTTGGTCTTGACAGGGTTCTCACGTAACTGTTCCAATACATCTTCGTAATGTGGTTTTGCTCGGACTCCTTCCACATATTTGATTGTCCTATCAACCATTTTTGCGGCAAGAGCTCAGTTCATTTGGGTGTTTGATGTCGAACCCTCTAGCTGAAGCTCAATTGCTGCCATGATGCTCATTTCCTCTTGTGACCAGTGTCTGCATCGTTTTGGGCCCGTCTCATCAAGGGCACACTGCTCTGGATGAGCTGATCTAATATGTTTAGAAACTCCTGTGCGTGCCAAAGATTCTGTCACAGTGGCCACATTGATGTTCCTGCATTCTACTGGTCGTGATCTGTTGCTTGGATCGCCACCTCCTTCGCCTTAGTGTACACAGTACATTTTGGGTCACCTGGTATGTGCCTGCTGCTTCATACAAAGAGCAGTCTTACGGCATTTTTCTCCACAGCGTTTACAACACTCCTCCCCTGGGAGACACACTGTACAATCCACGGAGGGATGACCCACTCTTGTGCACCTGAAACACCGCAGAACAGGTATTTAGGAGTCACAGGGCATCAGCACCACTCTACGTACAACTTCGGATCATAATCATCCTATAAAGCTGGGTTTCCACCTCGACCTCCCAGCTCACCTGACGTCCATCCCCACGCCTGATCATCATCTTGGGGCTGAATCTGGCCTTAAATGCGTCTAGGTTCATATTCGGGAAATTTTGTTCCCAGGCGGGAGCCTGGAGTTGCTCAGCTGTCAAGGACCTCCCCCTTGTTCTACCAACAACTATGCACGGTACCCTTTTTGGCATCAACTCCATTTTCAAGGCGCATTGGTATATGCCATGATAAAATACACAGCTTCCCTACGTTCGGTAGTGAGGAAGCAAAATAACATTAATTCACCTGGTGTTCTGGCTCTGAAAACGGTGGGGTACCAAACCAGAACACAAAACCAACAGATTTGTCTACAAAATGGCGCACTACACGACCGTTCCCATGCGCCGTGAAAGGAATCGTTTTGTGTTGGGCGCATGTACGAGCGTTCCCGTCTCCTGGAGCCCCCGAGCTCGGACCCAATGTAGGCTTTTCACTCTAGTTTTAAACAAAATTTTATTGGGACTCACCCGAATATTTCTTTTTTTTATGCCGCCGCTCGGTTTTGGTTTTGTCTGTGAGTAATACTGCTCGCTGCCGCTCGCATTGTCAAGCGATCTGGATGCTCGCTGGCGCTCGCATCTCAAAACAGATAAACAATCCCTCCCAGAAACTATCCCGTGAATGAGCAGGTTGTTTGGGACTTCTGAATAGATTAGTGGAATGTAATGTTAGGTATGTAACAAGACTGTTTAATGCCTTCGAAAATACCAGAAAAGAAGACAAGTAGAGCAGGAACGGTGGGCTCTTGAGATGGGAACGCTCATACATGATGGTTTACGGGGACGGGCACGCTCGTACATACTACTTTCACCTTGGGAACGCTCGTACATGCGCCCCTACAAAATACCCCAAGGCAACAACACCCTTCCCTTATTTACTGATAGAATGATATTCAGCAAAGCTTATCTCTTTTAATCAACACTCTATTAGTGATTTTTTGCAGCACCCTCACGCCGAAACGAACGAAACGAAAACAGTGGTGCGCATGCTCACTTAAGACACCGAAAAGTTTGATGAACCGTGAGGCGAAAAATACCGGGATCTCACGGTGTCAGCTTTCGTCGTGTTGAGATTATGAAACGTAATTTAACCTTACATCTGTATAACACTACCTACCTTCTTCTGTTTTCCTTGGAAAATAAAATGTCGAGCGTCGTATTCACAGCTGCTTCTTCGCGTCTTTCTATGTTAATGCAGACTTGACGCCATGTGTGGACGTAGATTTGTATTCACCACAGAGTAAAATGAATGAAAGAGATGGTAACATAACGTTAGCGTGACTTCATCAGCCGGTAGCTGCCAAAGCTGAACGAAAACTGAACCGAAAAAGGTACCTACTTGAATGGAGAAGCTGTTGACTAGAAGCTAGGAATAGCGAATGTGATCAACGAGACAACAAAAACAATTGTGCACGCGTTTTCGGGGGTCCAGGCCCTGGTGATCGGATGGGAGAACAAACGAGCCACAGTTCCCCTTACTAATATTACGTATATTGGTATTGTTATGTTATTATGGCGTACTATCAACAATTTATTGTTAGGTTATTATTAACAACTGCTACTATTATGTTATTGTTACGTTATTGTGATATTATTATGTATGCCGAGCTACCGCTTACCACAGAATGCCACCAACCACAAGCCGCGCTGCTGCATCGATTCACCGTTGTCACTCGACTGACTCGCTCTCCACGAGGCTTTCCCGTCCCACCCTTCCCCCGCCCCGCCTGCCCACCTCGAGCGAGAGACGCTGACTCGGCCCCCTCGCCGTGGCTGCTAATCTGCCGGCGAGAGGGGCCCAGGATGTGGCGCGCGCTCGCACCCGGACTCGGCGGTTTCGCTCGTTTAATTCACGTCCGAGTGGGCCGCCACAACAATTATCAGAAGACGAAGAAGCATCTCGTATCGAGATGAAAAATTGAATCAAAGGGATCAAATCGATTTGAAAAGGAATGATTTTGTGGTGGAAATCAGATTCTGGGGACAGGGCCCAAAGTGGGTGTGGCGAACAACATTTTCAGTCGACTGAGCATGTGCGGTCGGGCCGCTTTTCTCATTTGCCATGGGAACACTAGGTCACAGGGCCTACCTGCCAATTTCAGGAGCCTAGGTTTCGATTTATAAGTATAAGTGCGCGAAATGTGGAGCATCATTTCACCCATCATGCACTCGAATAAAAAACGCTGACAATTTTAAAAAGATGTCGAAAGACGCGAGGGAGCGTTGGAAATGTGACATATGCAGAGAAGGAGGAGCCCATGGCTCGGAGGAGAATGCTGAAGATTCCCACAAGTGGGAGGCAAGTGCCACCTACGCCGGTGACCTAGGTTTGGGCTCGGACGGGCAAAGCAAGATCGAGCTTGCGCTATTCGAAATGAATACCAAACTTAATAATCTGATACCAATCAAGAATGACATGAAGGAACTCAAGAAATCCGTGAAATTCATGAGCGATCAGTTCGATGAATTCTCTGTACAAATTACTACTTTACAGAGTACTGTGGAGGAACTAACGAAGGAAAATACTGGGCTGAAATCAGTGGTTACTGAGTTGCAGCAAAAAGTTGATATCCTAGAGCAAAGTTCCCGAAAAAATAATGTTGAAATGAACCGTGTCCCTGAAACCAGAAATGAAGACTGTGTTGAGATTGTAAAGGCGGCTTCGAATATCTTGAAGACGGACTGTAGTGAAATACGTGCGGCCTTCAGGGTTGGTGCAATTCGTAAGGATCGCCCGCGCAAAATTATGGCTGTATTCTCATCGTCTGAAGCTGCAGATAATTTAATCAAAGCTGCAAAAACTGACAAAAGTCTCGTTGCGAATCAGTTATGCAAAGATTGGCCTAACGAAAGGGTATACATCAACGAAAACCTTACTTCCTTCCGGTCGGATCTGCTGAGACGCGTCAAAGAAAAGGCAAAGGAGAAGGGGTTCAAGTACGTCTGGCTGAAAAACTACATCGTGCACGTGAGGAAAGCAGATGGTGAGCGGGTTCAAACTATCAAGACCCTCGCCGATTTAGACCGTATGTAACAACGATTAAGTACAGCAACTTCAATTGGAAAAACTACTTACAAGATTAACGATAATTTTCTGCTGAACATAACAAATAAGAATATTCAAGGTCTTAATAATGATGATGAGGGATACTTTGCCTCTGTAAATGATTTTTTGACACCAATTAGGGATCAACCCAGATTCACAATTTTTCACTTGAACATTAGAGGTTACAATGCTAACTTCTCTGAATTTTTGGCTTGGGCCGGAGATGGGATTTTCACCTATGATGTTATGGTTTTCACGGAGGCTCACTTGCAAAACTCTCCTATTCCTACTAGGATTCCAGGGTATGATGTTCATCTAACAAAGGATCATATCAATAAAAACGATGGTGTTGTAATGTATGTGAAATCTGATATTAATTGTATTGCGAAATTTGTTAAGTTGCACAAAGCTACTTGTATTCATTTTCGCTTAAAGCGGAGCTCAGAACTGTGCGACGTGCTTGGTATATATAGAAATATCCTAGGCGACATCAAGTTATTCTCTGATGAGCTGGCTGATTTTCTATCCACGAAACGTGACGCTGACCATACCTTTGTTATGGGTGACTTGAATATAAACACTTTGAATAACGCTGATCCGGATGTTCTATACTATAGCTCGTCATTGGCTGAAATGGGTTTTCGATCTTTAATCAATAAACCCACTAGAGTGCAGGGAGTCTCCGCCACTTGCATAGATCATATCTTTTATCGAGGTAAAACTCAGGAAATGAATTCAGGAATTTTAGAGTGCCATATTACTGATCATTATGCAGTTTCATGTTCAATGAAGAATACAAATAATAAGAAGGTCAACATTAGCACACATTGTCGCACTAGAATTGATTATAAAAGATTAGACCAAAAAATTAATACTTATAATTGGGATGAAATAACAAAGTTATCAGACGTGAATGAGGCTGTCACCCATGTCGTCACTTTCTTGAATGAATGTCTTAGGTGTGCTTCGGAACGAGGTGTCGCTCCTCCTCATTCAAAACAAAAACTGACTCCTTGGATGACGAATGGAATTCTTTGCGCGATTCGAAATAGAGATAAACTGTGTAAACAGCAAAAGAAACAGCCGTTCAATTCTGCCATTCAGGCCCGGATTAAATATTATCGCAATACAATCAACAAATTGAGAAATATAGCTAAAGATGATTATTATAAACACAAATTCAAGAATGCTAACGGACCAAAGGGCATTTGGAAAATTATCAACGAAGAATTTTTGGGTAAATTTCGTAATAATAGTTCAATTAACAAACTCATAATTGAGACTGCTGAAATGTTGAATATCGATAATTCCCTTGCTAAAAAGAAAGTGGCTGAAAATTTTAACGCGTTCTTTAGCAACGTAGGAAAAAACTTAGTTAAACAAATACCATGCACACCTTCCCTCCGACGATCTGTCCCATCTTCTGCCTCCTCGCACAGTTCTAAAATAAAATTCAATTTTAAATTAATTTCAACATGCGAGCTAGAAAAAATTATTTCGAGCATGAATGGTAACTCTGCCCCGGGAATCGATTCTATCCCATTAAAAATAATTAAAAAATACTTTGACGTAGGTACTGAAAACTCCCCTCGTTCATATTATTAACACTAGTTTAAAAACTGGAATTTTCCCAGATTGCCTTAAAATCGCTCGTGTCATACCATTATTCAAGGGTGGGAATGCGTCTGACTTCACCAATTATCGTCCTATTTCACTAGTAAGTACGATATCCAAGCTCATAGAACGTTGGATAAAACACCTTTTATATTCACATCTTGAGGAGCAACACCTTCTGTCTGATAGACAATTTGGCTTTAGGAAGGGCATAGGAGTGGAGGAGGCTATTTACATGATAACCAGAGATATCAACTCGTTATTGGATCGAGGAAAAAAAGGAATTTTATTAACCTTAGATATGGCCAAAGCCTTTGACTCAATTGACAGAGATATCTTAGTGAAATTACTACCTTCCTATGGTGTCAAGGGGTTGGAATTGGAGTGGGTTATAAGCTATTTTAAAGAACGCAAGCAAATAGTAACAATAGATGGCACTGATAGTTCTGAAAGACCAATAGAATTTGGAGTAATTCAAGGTGGGACTTTAGCGTCAATCTTCTTCTTGATTTTTATTAACCAGCTTGGGAATCTGGATCTCCACGGCACCTCGTATCTATTCGCTGATGACACTGCTATTTTGTGTGAAGGGGATACGTGGGAAGAAGTATTTGCTACTGCTAATAATGATATTAATCGTACTTTTAAATGGCTGTGCAATAACACTTTGAGCCTAAATGTACAAAAAACCAAGTACCTAGTTTTTAGTAAGTCCCAAACGAAAAAATCTATTGCGAATTCAATAATACTTCATGTGTGCGGTGCTGAGGGAGCCTATGACGATGACCCGTGCGTCTGCTCCTGTCCTGCTCTGGAACGAGTAAGCTCCACAAAGTATCTCGGAGTAGTTATTGATGAGGACCTTAAATGGGATTGTCATATCTTGGCGCTGGTTCATAGGCTCCGTCGGTTCACCCATCTCTTTTACAATCTCCGTGGATGTATGAATTTACAAAATCTGGTTGTTGTATATAAAGCACTTGTCCAGAGCTTAATTAGTTTTGGTATCATTGCGTGGGGAGGTGCTGATACCTCTGTATTAAGACCTCTGAATATATTGCAAAAATCCATTCTTAAAATAATATCAAGGAAACCACGTAGATTCCCAACAGTTGATCTTTACAACCAGATTAAAGTGTTTTCCGTTCATCAGCTATACCTAAAATTATCTCTGACATTTTTTCACAAACATCCGAATATCTTTGATTTCTTCAAACCAACTTCTTATAATTTCCGCCTTACCTCTCAAGCTGTAGTACCTGCACCAAAAACGCGACTCTGGAGTACTTCAAAGCACATCTTTTATTCCCTTCCATTTTTAATTCGTCACCTGCCCATAGCATTGAGGACACCCTCAGATTTTACACGATCAGCTTACAAGAAGAAAGTTTTCTCGTGGCTAATTTCCGAAGGCCTGGATAATTGCCAACAATTTCTTAGTAGCATATATACGTAGATGACGAGCATATAGACGTAAGACTCTCTTTTACTCCAACCACATAGATTCGTAATCAACTTTCGACGTCAACTCCCCCTAACCGCACAGGGTTTTCCCTATGGCTAGGGGTACATTCCATTTATTATTCTTTAGTATTGTTAGTATTAAGTATTATAGGTACTTTGAATAATGTAATTATACTGACATTGATGTAAATACTACTGTCTATCGGAATAAAACAATTATTCATTCATTCATTCATTCATTCATTCATTTCGATTGTAAGACATCGACTACTGTCGCCTTATTCCGATAACTTCCTTTCTATGGAGCTAACATGAAGGATCCATCATGGATGCTCTACTAGAATATTGACCATCCATAGCCAGAGATATCTGGCGAGTCCCTGTTGAACTTTGTGAAAATGCTAGGTGCAGTGTATGGAGGGGAATTCAAATGCCAACTGAACAATGGTTGGAGTTTTTTCACTCCTGTGTTTTTGGGTGGCCCAAGTGGCCTTATGGACAACGCCCCTGGTGGGATGGTGATTCACGAAAGAAAATTTATTTCGACGATGAAATTTTTTTCTCAAAAAGGAGTGGGTCATATTTGACTTCATACTTACGGCCTTATCAGGTGAAATAAACCGGTTCCCGTGAGATACCTCGAGCGTGGTTAGTACTTGGATGGGTGACCGCTGTGACACGTCCCAGTAGAGCGAAGGACGTTTGGACGCAAGAGCTTCGTTCGCGGTGTGTTTTTCTGACGGTCAGGGAACCGTCTGAAGCCACTTTTCTGATCGTGCCAACACGCATGCGCCACCAATACCAACTTTCAAACTCACAATGGACCGGGTACACCGCGAACGCTTGGGAAGGAAATCTGACTGCAACCGCTGTGCAACCTGCAAATGTCTAACCTTCCTGATTGTGTGGTGTCGTCATCGATCTTGATTTTTTTCTCCTTTCTGACGTTTGTTAATTTGTTATACAAATCATACCTATTTAGGTTTATTGAAAGGCTGTAACTCGTGCATGTGTGAGAAGTTCATATGTTATCATTGATCTCTGCTAATTTATTTCTTCTTTTATAACAATAATACTAACGTTCGTCCTATAAATAGGTCATCGTTGATTTCGGCTAATTTATTACTTTTTTCATTCTTCTACTTACTCAAGTCTTATATTACGATTATTCCTATGCTTCTGATGAATGGGTAGACTATCTTCTATATGTTCCTAGTTGTAATATAGTTCCATGTTTTGCTTCGAGTATTCATCTCTTACCAATGTTATGCATTCTTTTATCTCAACTTGTACTTAGTCGAAGTACTTTTAATAAAAATAAATCGAAATCTCTGTAGTTTTCTGCCTAACTAATGACCTAATGGGATGTTTATCAAATTCGGTGATACCAGTGTACTTCTGTGGAATAATTGGTGACTGAAGAAATACCTAATCGAAAGTTTGAAGTTCGTTGTTAGGTAGGTACCTAACTAATTTTGCTGATAACTGACTACACATTCTTCATGTGCTCATTTTTTGTTATTGTAGCTATGCATTCGGTTTCCTCAAGGGTCAATAATCTGATAAAACGGCTGAAATCACCGGAAACGTCTACAAAAAAAAGGTAGCATAAACTGTGAATTCAGCCAGAAAAATACAATTTCAACAATCGAAGATAATTTTTCAAAATTAGGAGTCTTCGAGTGGGCCAAAATTGGCAAAAACCAACAATAAATTGCTAGGCCAGTTCTTGGAACACCCACCGTAATCGTAAAATTAGGTAGGTAAGTGGCACTAAGTTTTTCAATTGGGATATTCAACCGACCACCGACGCACGAAATAAATCTATAGGCAGCAATTTTGTATGTCCATTACAATTTTTTGTTAACCCCTCTAGTTATTTGTGCCAGTAGAATTTGCGGCGTTTATCGTTATGGTAGGAAACTTGATTCAGGGACATACTTACCTACAAGTGCTCACTATAAGATCGGTACACTGGTCGCAGGCTATCTACCCCACTTCCCACCGGTTGCAGGCTATCTACCGCCGCTCGTGTTTATCTACCGTTCTCACCTTTCACCTTTCGATCTGTTGATGTGTTCTCCGTAATGGCATGTTCTCAGTTGAATCGTCGCGTCAGTCGAGATGAGTTTAGGAAAGTTGTACCGCGAAATTATACCCGACGAGGAAACGTGTATCAAATATTTGAAGGATAAGGGCGTATTACCGAACCAACCAGTGTCATGTGCAAAAGTGAGGGGTGATGAAGTGTGCGGTGGTGACCTAAAGGAATGTTTAAAAAAAAGTAAGAAAAGAGACGCAAATGGAGAGTTGATAAAAACTGTGTACCTGCGATGTTCGAAGAAGGGGTGCCAAACGTTTTATTCTCTTCGAAGAACAAATAAATTTTTTACTTACAGTGATGTGTCGGGGAAGTGCAATAGCAAGCTCTTGCTATTCGAAATCGTCGAACTAGTCTGGATGTGGTGCAATTTAGTTAGTAATAATGATGCTGTAAGGTGGAGTGGGAGAAGTAGTCATACTGTGACAAAACGCAAGTGAGAGAAGTGTACAGAAAACTCTACTATACTACGTAGAATGCTGAGAAGTGGGTAGGTAGGGTTATAATGAACACACAGAACGAATAACGACGAACGACGGTGCGATGAGAAATGATTTGATTGGCTTAAACGGGCGAGCGGTAGTGGGGGGCGAGCAGTCAGAAAGGAGTACATCGGAAAATCCGCGGACTGATCTGACGGTCTTGGAACTGTCTTCGAACCGCCAGAAAAACACCGCGAACAGCATCCTATGGATGCTATACAGTCCGAGACGAGTCCGCAAGACCACCGCGAACGCCAAATGATGGATCTGACGGTTTGAAGACAGTCAGATGGCCACCGCGAACGAACCTAAGGTGCCCTACACCGGGAACCCATGTGGCCGCACTTGATTCTTTCAGGGAACGGGCACTTTGGACGCACCTGAGTAACCACCAGTACACTTCGTATCACGAACAGTATCATTAGTTAGTTTCTTGTGCAATACCGACCCGTGTTCTAGTCAGCATTCGTGTGATAATTAAAGTGAATTTGTCAGTTTCGGTCTAAAAAAAATCGTTCTTTCGCACACAGGCCCCATTTGGGCCCCTAGTTATGTCCCGAAACTTTGCAGCCCGAGATCGGAATATACCCAGGGGTGTTATGAGTGACATGAGCTTTTGAGGTATCGTTTGCCATGTTTTTTGGGACGAGAAGACCGAATATGAAGTCGATTTTGACCAAAGAGTGGAAAATTGAGGTTCTACCAAAGGTTCAGCTCCCAAAATTGATTTTCATGAGTCAAAAACCTGGGAAATCGTCTGAAATCACCATAAATTTGTATAATAACACTGAAAAAAGTGTCAACAGGTGGATCAAGACGATTAAATGGTACTATCAATGATCAGAGATAATTTATTTTAAAAAAAAGGAGCGTACCTACTTTATTCGTGTTTTGGGGGCCAAAATTGGTGGAAACCACCAGAGAGTGCTATTTCAATTATTTTATATGAAAGAAACAATAAATAAACAGCCAACATCTATGTAGGTATGTTCATAGAATAATAAGCCCATGTGACAAGGACTTTGCAGCGTTTTGGAATCTACGCACCTTGAAACGGAAAAGAAAAAATGTTGAGGGGGTGTTATAAAAATTTTTTGCTGAGCGAATACATAGGTGTATTATTCACAGAATAATAAACCAAAAGTGGTACGGTTTCATGCTATCGGTATTATCTTCTTACACAATAGCACGAAGATTTATTTGAAAATTCGTTGTTATAGCCTGTGACGGTATATGGGAATCCCGTCCATCTTGGATGCTGGCTCTTCCCGATCTTTTTGACACGCGGCTGAAGGGGCGGTTGATTCGCGGAAACGAATCATCAACTCCTGGAGGCAACGCGTTATAATCTAACCGATTGTCTCCGGGGGCAGCTGTCACACTGCCACCCTACCTTTCTAGAGGATGGAGAGGGGGAAACTACGCTGTATGGGCGGCGTAGTTAAACCCCTCATCCATTACAAGCCATGCTGCTTGACTGGAACTTTTATAACTTTGTACTAGATGGGTACCACCTTATCTTATTTCAAAACATTACGATAGCAAGAATTTCTGTTTTTGATCCATTCAAGAAGGCCACGTACAAAGAACAACTTATTGTGTGTGATGCAGGTATTCAAGTTTTTTGTTGTCATTGTGTTGGAATAGGTTGTTTAATATTTGCGCCATTTAATGAGTAGTAGGGTAAGTGTACCAGTCTCCACCAGTGCACTAGTTATCACCACTCCCAACTTTGATTCCGAAAGATAAGAATTTGGCGCCAATTAGAAAAATGAAACTGGCTCCATTCTACAGGTTAGAATCTCAGCTTCATATTTACCGCCAATATTCAGCAGTCAGTGGCGGGATAACGTCCTGAATATTGAGTTTTTGCTGTCAGTGTTCGTGATCAGCTGCTTCCTTATGAGTTCTGCTAAGAAAGTGAGTCTCGTTTTAATGTTTTCTCATTGCTTATCTGTAGATTTTTTGTACTTTTTATTGTTTCCCTGTATTGGGCATTGTTTTTCCTGCATAACTGAGTTTTCAAACCCTCAAATATGAGAGAGATTTCAAGGAAAACGACGACATGCGACACTGGAACACCAAAAAGCTGCTTTGTCCAGTTACCACCAGGGGTGATGATAACTGGTCCAGAGGGTCAATTTTGGGTTTTTAATGTATTCGATTCGTTATTTTCTGCCGTACACGACGTTCGAGATTTTTGAAAAAAACTGCTGGATCCAGTATTCACCAGGGGGTGGTGATCACTGGCTCAAATAGGTGGTGATTACTGGAACAGCATGTTCCAGCTTTCTCCACCTGTTTGTTCCAGTAATCACCACTATTCCCCGTTAGTTTATTAGCTGGTTCCTTCATTTTATTAAAGGTATTCTAAGTAGGTACGTACCTAAGTACTTATCTCCCTAACTGGGAGATGTTAGTACGATTCTTATTACTCATTTATATGGTTTGAAAATGGCGGCAAAGAAAAAAAAAATTGAGCGTGAGGAAGGAGCCTGAAGTGAATAAGGCAAGAAAACTTCTCTACTCTGAAGAATCAATGCTTGCAGCTTTTAATTACATAAAAAATCAGGGAATGGCAATTGCTGCTGCAGCAAAAAAACAATATCCCACGTCCCACTTTTAGGGATAAGGTAAATGGGCGAACGCCTGTTGGTCGGAAAATGTACTAACGGAACTTCCGTACTAACGGAAAAGGAAGAGGCGGGCCTTGTTCAATGGATTAAGTTGATGGCAGCTAGAGGTTTTCCTATCTCAAGTGCGCAGCTCACCACGTCAGTACAGCATTTTGTTAATTCGGTGAGCAGACCAAATACATTCAAGGATGGCGAACTGCGAACAGTCAAGTAAGCTTGAAGGAGCTCTTTTAATTTTGAAATCTTACATTGGCCCTGAGTACATCCTGCAGTTCGAATTATCCTCATCAACATGGTAAGGAGCAAAGAAGTATTCAGCACTGTTTCACATTTTGCAAAATATAAGGAACGATTCAGGGAAACCTAACAATAGCAATGTAATCAACATGGAGGAGAATGCAGCAGAGGGAGAAACATCGTCAAATGTAGTTGTTACTCAAGCGGAAGTCCACTTAATGCCAAGCACAGCTACACAAGTAAATATAGATGCAGAGGGTCCCAGTCAAAATTCAACTGTCAGCAGGATACAAAGTCTTTTGCCAAGCCCTTTCAAAAAAGCCCGAAGAAATTGCGAAACAGACCACCAAACGCAAAAAAGAAGTTTTACCAAGCTGACTGTCATCTTCAGCAAACAGAGAATATCTACAGAAGAAGGAGGAAAAGAAGAAACCCGAGGAAGACAAGAAAAAGGAGAGAGCACTGGCTAGAGAAGAAAAGAAGAAAGAGAAAGAGAAGCTCAAGTTAAAAAAATCTGAAGAGATAATGGTGAAGAAAGAGAGTAAAAAGCAAATAGGAAGAAAGCACGTGAAATCAAAAGGAAAGATAAAGTTTGTTGAATCAGCTAGTGACAGCAGCGAGGAGGAATGGCAGCCATCTGAACGAGATGAGAGTGAACCAGATGATCTCCATGAAATGACAGGCGAGAGAAATTAAGGCACTGCTGAAAAATGTGTAGAACCAGGAGAAGATGGACAGAATGTAGTAATTGATGAGTTAATGGTGAAACCAGGACCGAGCGCTGAAGGGTTGGCAAACAGCGCAAAAGCCATCATTGGTGCAATTCAAGCAACTCTGGATCAATCCGATGAGAAGAATCAAGATGAGAACCAAGATGAAACACCTCTTCCAGGTATCTCAGACCAAAGAGAACAATCATGATGAAGAAGAAGAATCGTTATCTGTCGGGGATTTTGCGCTAGTGTCAATATGTGTGAAAGATAAAGTCAAAAAGAAAGTTTGCAGAATTGAGGAGATAGACGCTTATGGATTCGTTACCGTGAATCCTTTACTGCCTTCTAACAGACTTAAAACCGTATTCAACATTACTGAAGACATCATATTGGTGGGAACTGAAAATATAGTCACCAAAACTAAGACCCCGACACCAATCTTCAATAGGAAACTTTGCTTTCCATCAACGATGGAAATTGACTGAATTCAATTTAAGAGACAGCTTGAGTATGTTAAGTCATAACAGAAGTCATACTCTTTTACTTAATACTCATTTTACTTTCCTCAGCCCACATGAAAGTACCCATGTTACCAAGACTGTTACCATAATATGGTTCTCAAGACTGAAGAAACATGAACCTATACCTAGTCTACAATACTAGGTACTGGGTACCTATTTGTCGTTCCTTTAAACAGTAACTTTATATAATTTAATATATGTTTGGTAGATGTTGAATAATAAAACTGCGTATTCTGATACATAATCCTGTTAATTCCTACCGAATGACTGCCTATATCCTGCAGTACCCATTAGAAGTGACTGGAAAACTTGTTACTGATTGAAGAATCATACAATAATATAAAATCCTTAGCTCGTTGTCGGTTTCTGTTGTATACTTGAGAGGAAACGGTTGAAAAAACTAAACTTCTTAGTTACCACAAAGTTGTTTATCGGTACGTAACTGGATGTAACTTGGATAATAATAATTTGATCTCGGATGGGCGAGCGGACATGACTAGTTTTTGTTATATTTTCTATGAGTGAAATGCGTTTCCTTCTTATCTATGGCATTGGACATTCCATATTGATGCTGAAAGATTGTCATTTTCAAATTGTGAACAAGCAAAAAAGTTTTGAAATGAGCTTACAGTGCGTCTTTATTGGTTGGACAAAGGGTGGCGATAACTGGAACAATGCCCTGGTGATTACTAGCACACCCCCTGGTGAAAAATGGAGTGAGGACCCGTTCCGGCTTTTTTCCATTTAGAAGACGTAAATTCATATTATTTTGAGGAAAATTGGCGAGTATTTTGTTTGTAAGATGTTTGCGGATCTAATAAATCCAAGGTGGTCGAAGATTGATTGACAAATAGGTAAGCAAGTTATTCAACATTATAGTGGCGAAGTACTCGTAAGGTGGTGATAACTGGTACACTTACCCTACTTATAGTTATAATCTTCTGATATAAACAAAAGTGTTTTCGTAACCATTCAAGAAGGCCACGTACTCGTACAAAGAACAACTTATTGTGTATGATGCAGGTATTCAAGTTCTGTTGTCATTGTGTTGGAATAGGTTGTTTAATATTTGCACCATTTAATGAGCAATACTTACCTTTCTAATCTTCTGATATAAACAAATGCAAAGAAATAAGACTTTATAATGTGATATGCATAGCTAGAGTTTAATTACTGCATTTCAAGAAGCTTTGAGACGAAACTAGTTACCTACTTCCCTAGCATAATTTCCTATTTTCGTTAGGTACCATTCAAAACGGCATAAAATGAGAGTTGGTAATAATATTAATTTATGTGCCTTATTCTCCATCACCTTCATCACCCTGTGTGTTCTGTGTCCTGAATTTACGTGTCAATGATGGGGCAACCCTATTAGTAGGTACATAATTATTATAGTAATTATTATGTCATTCATAAGTATAGTACCTAATACTCGTGGGTACCGTGAGATTCATTCTTCTTCAAGGTTTTTTGCTGTAAAAAAAAGGAGTTGACAGTAATATAGGCAAAATTTATATTTGCGCCTGAATTTATCTTCCTTGCAACATGCTCGTAATATATATAACGCCTTTCCACAGATTCAGTTTCGTCGGAAGGGGTATAACCATGGCAGAAAATAATTATTGACAAGTAGATACCTAGTTGTTATCGAAGAGCATCATGCAGGAAAGTATTACGTACCTCAATTCAATTCAATTTTGGTTTATTATTTTCAATAATGAACCATTGGAATCGAGCATTAAAAAAAATTCTTACCCCCCTCAAAATTTGATGGTTACGTTTCAAGGTATGTAGAATCCAAAACTGCAATAATAATATTTCTGTCTGTCCGCCGTACGCCGCACAGTGGTCGGATGTGTGAAAAAAAAAACCAAAATGAAAGTTGTCTAATCGTTGTTCTGGGCATTGTAGGTCACTCTCAAATACCCACGGATGAGAGTTCTCGAACGATTTTGCCCGTAAAAAATATTCAATGGCGAACATAGAATGATGAAACCAAAGAACCACTATAGACTCACCAACGCATAAGTTTTTGATTTCACGGAATTCGGTCTTGTACCCTCTTGTTAATAGAAATTAGTTAATTCTAGGCAGTGTTACTCGGTCTATTTAGGTATAAATAGCGGAAAGTTTTTAATTATTTGTTTATTTTTTTCATGGATCACCGAAAAAAAGGATTGAAAAAAACGACAATGAAAAATCTTCTTTACTATAATATTATTTTTGGACCACAAAGAAAAAGCTCCACCGAGCTCCACTTCGGGAACGTTATTACCTCAAAATACATAGTACCTATGTATCTAGAAGAGTCAACACCGTGAGTTTGATCGCCGCCCTCCGCCGCCGGTGATAGGTATTCACGATAGAACCTGTTGGCTCTTGAATTTATAATGACCTAGTTTTTAGGCGTTCTGTTTATACAGAAGCTCAAAGAGCAAATGTGATCTCTCTAAACAATAATATTGCTCAGGATTTTAGTTTTCCTTATTACACTTGACTAGACAGGTTCGTTCTTCATATTCTCCCCCGTGAATTAATAATGGAAAAACTTGTAATTTCTTACGAACAAGTTGTGTGACATACTGCTCAGAAGCGAGTGTAACCTACAGTAGGGATTGAGAGAAATGTATCCCCGTATAAAAGAAGACACTTTATCCCTAGCAACTGACGAGAGTAAGAAGAGATTTCGGCCACATTTCATCAAGAAAAAGAGGAAAGTTGATCACAGTAAGTCCAAGTTTTATAAACGAAATGCAATGTGGTTGGGGGGTAAGTTCATTTTAGAATTGGGGACCAGTTCAGTGGACTCCTGTCCTGAACGTGAAGTCGGAGGTGAACCAGGTTTCTAGTTTTAAGTCAGCACCAATAAATGGATCAGCAAGTACTCTAAATAAAATTTTAGTTACTTGATTATAGCTGAAATGTTGAAAAACAGATTTTTTTGTACCCTTGAAAAGTGATTTTCACAAAGTTTTTTGGGAATTTCGGTGGAATTTGAGGGTAAGGGTGCCAGATAGGTATTTTTCGTTGTCAAATTCATGCTCAGCACACCAAAAAACAAATGAGAAAGCATGTTTGGTCAGTTGGATGTAATGTTAATTTTTAACGAATTTTCGTGTGCCAAAAAATCTTAAAAACAGTAATAACCAAACATCTAGAGCGAATAGAGGAAAAGGGGTAACAGATTCGGTTTCAGCACACCAAAAAACATGAAGGACCTTAAGAGTAGCTGCCAGTTAGAACCTTTAGAGGTTTTTGCACAAAAACGGCTATTTCCAACCACTGTGCGCCGTACGCCGTACGGGCCACTTTTCTTAGTTACGATGAAACAAAATTGATGAAATTCGGGTTATAGGTTCCGTTCGGGGTCTAGTTGGTCCTCGAAGCTCGACGTACTGTCAGTCATCTCTAAGGGGTTCAAAATAGGGGTTGAAATTTTCAGAATGCCTATACCTTTTTTTTACGTGAATCTTTTTACGGTTCTAAATAGTTCTTGAACTTACGAGTTTTTTAAGACCACCCGGAGCACCGTACGTCCAGCCGTTCGTTCACAGGCCCCGAATGTTGCACCGACAGGCATTTTCGACACCAGGGTGAATGAAATTGTATATAAATATACATTATACGTATCAGACCAAATCTTGCCACCAGGGACGCGCTTGCGCGTACTAGGAAATTGGCCGGAGATAAAATCAGTGCTAGGGGCCACCTGATTTTATTGGTGGGGTACCTATGAAGTCGAGTTGGTTGTTCTGTGATATTATTTCATTTGAAAAATGATGGCTCTATTGGAGTTTGTTGATAGGCAGTGAAACTTGAACAAACGTTGAAGTATTATTGATGGGTAAATCATTACTCAACGGTAAATTGTTACACAACGGTTCATTATAACATCTGCGTAGAAGGGGCTGGAGTTTGTTGGTAGGTACCTACTTTTGCAACTTTTTTCATTCATCAACAATTTCTCTTCAGAACTTCATTATGTGCGTTTCTTTTTGTTAGGTACTGTTAGCAATCGACAGAATTATTTTAGCAACATTTACCTCGTGATTTAGGTAGGTACCTAGTAACGAGTACGGGGGGGGCATTAACCTACGGAGGGTGTGCGATCCGGCTGGATTTTGTTGATAAGTACTTTTGCAACTTGAACAACCGATGAAGTATTATTGATGGGTAAATTATTACACAATGGCAAATTATTACACAATGGCAAATTATTACACAACGGCTCATCTACCCAGAAGGGGCTGGATTTTGTTGATAGGTACTTTTGCAACTTGAACAACCGTTGAAGTGTTATTGATGTGTAAATTATTACACAATGGCAAATTATTACACAACGGCTCATCTACCCAGAAGGGGGTGGATTTTGTTGATAGGTACTTTTGCAACTTGAACAACCGTTGAAAAGTGTTATTGATGGGTGAATTATTACATAATGGCAAATTATTACACAACGACAAATTATTACACAACGGTAAGTTATTACACATCGGTAAATTATTACACCACGGTAAATTATTACACAACGGCTAATCTACAAAGAAGGGGCTGGATTTTGTTGATAGGTACTTTTGCAACTTGAACAACCGTTGAGGTATTATTGATGGGCAAAGTATTACACAGCGGTTCATTATTCTATCTCCGTAGAAGTGGAACCTATACTGGTAAATTATTACAAAACGGTTTAGGGAGGTACCTAGTAACGAGTACGGGGTTAGGTACTAACCTACGGAGGTCCGCGATCTACATAATATGTGTAGAATAGTACATAAGTATGTTATATAGAAGGGTTATCTATACGGAGACGTCTGTGATCTGTAACAGGAGGGTATTCTGTACAAAATAATAAACCGTTGTGCTGGGATTTGCAGCGTTTTTTTATTCAGCAAATGACATCGTCGTATTTTATACAGCAAATATAATGATTTTTATTGAGTCTATATACATAATACAAGACCTAAACTTATGTTGGTTTATGAGCCTTAGGTCAATGACCCGTCCAGGCTTGTCTTTTCCACCACTATTTACTACTGCGTATTTATGTACCAGCAGTTTCGTTGACAAAACACACCTTAAGTTTTTGGAGAATGAGTTACATTGATCAAGAACCAACAGCATTTACAGGTTATTCCTAAATAGTTAGTGAATACACTTAATGCGACGAAGGCTGATTTGTATTTTGGTTTATTATTTTCAATAATGAACCATTGGAATCGAGCATGAAAAAAAAAATTCTTACCCCCCCTCAAAATTTGATGGTTTACGTTTCAAGGTATGTAGAATCCAAAACTGCAATAAAAATATTTCTGTCTGTCCGCCGTACGCCGTACGCCGTACGGGCCACTTTTCTTAGTTACCATGAAACAAAATTGATGAAATTCGGGTTATAGGTTCCGTTCGGCGTCTAGTTGGTCCTCGAAGCTCGACGTTACTGTGAGTCATCTCTAAGGGGTTCAAAATAGGGGTTGAAATTTTCAAAACGCCTATACCATTTTTTTACTTAAATATTTTTACGGTTTTAAATAGTTCTTGAACTTGCGAGTTTTTTAAGACCATCCGGAGCGTCGTACGTCCAGCCGTTCGTTCATAGTAAGGCCCCGAAGTTTGCACCGACAGGCATTTTCGACTCCAGTGTGAATGAAATTGTATACAATTCAAACCAAATCTCGTAACCAGAGACGCGCCCACAATAGGAATTTGTGAATACGGCCAATCATTGGTAGGGATCACCTGATTATATTGGCGGAGTATGAAGTCGAGTTGGTTGTTCTGTGATATTATTTCGCTTGAAAAATGATGGCTCTTTTGGAGTTTGTTGGTAGGTAGTGAAACTTGAACAAACGTTGAAGTATTATTGATGGGTAAATTATTACTATGGTAAATCATTACTCAACGGTAAATTATTACACAACGGTTCATTATACCATCTACGTAGAAGGGGCTGGAGTTTTTTGGTAGGTACTTTTGCAACTTTTTTCACTCCTCATCAACAATTTCTTTTCAGAACTTCATTATGTGTGTTTCTTTTTGTTAGGTACTGTTTGTCATCGGCAGAATTATTTTAGCAACATTTAACTCGTGATTTAGGTAGGTACCTAGTAACGAGTACGGGGTTAGGTACTAACCTACGGAGGGTCTGCGATCTACATAATATGTATAGAATAGTACATATCATAATATTATATAGACGGGTTATCTATACATAGAGCTGTGATCTGTAACAGAAGGGTATTCTATACAAAATAATAAACCGTTGTGCAGGGATTTGCAGCGTTTTATCCTAATTTAAACTTATTTATAACAACACTTTCGTTATTTTCAAACTCAAAATATTCTAGAACTAGTTTTTTAAATTTTCCTGTTGATGTTGAAGTCTTGGTTAGGAGCGGTAACTGTTCAAATAGGGCTGGAGCTAGCCATGGAAATTGTCGAGTGTAGAAATCATGCGCCTGTGGTATTTGGAGGACATAGTTGGCATTTGTTCGCGTCGGTCTAATCACCGCTTGTTTAGTAAATAAATGCAGGTGTTTATGCACATATAAAACAGTTCTGTGAATACAAGCCATTCTGGGAGTGAGAACACCGAAGTATTTGTATAGGTAACTAGTTGAAGTACGTTTATGGGAATTAGTTGCAATTCTTAAAACTGTATTCATTGCTATGTTTATACTATTAAAGGTTGACGCATAAGTACCTTCCCAGACAATGATACCATAAGTTAAAATGCTATATACATGAGCATAATACACCATTTTAAGGTTTTCTTTCGTTAGTCATCTTCGTAGCATCAGAAAGTAGTGCATGGATTTCCTGATTTTATTCACTAATTCAGCTGCATGAACAGCCACTTGAGATGGTGATCCACGTGCACTCCTATGTACCTATTTAATTATATTCAGCCTATCTATTTCAATGCAGCTGCACAAATTTCTTACATCGCCACAGTTTTCCTTGTGCACTTTGAGTTTAGAGTCATTAGGAAGTCCTGTTTTGTTTATTGAGAATGTAATGTACCTACTTGGTTTTCGAAAGGTTCATGGTGAGACTATTTGTGCTACACCATTTGGCTACTTCATAGACAGTCCCTTCTGCGATAGAATGCGCTAGCTCCCAGGTGTTCTCATTTATCACAATAGCTATATCATCAGCAAAAGCTATCTATTGTGCTCATCATTTAAATAATTTTCATTGCAGTTATACTGATCGTCAAATCGCTGTGGCTCATCGTCATCGTCTTCGCCTATATCAACTTTGCTGCTAATGTATCGCTCCTGGTTGGAGTCTACAAGGTCAGTACGATACACCAGAATTTATTAACTATTCATTGTAGTAGGAATCCCCCCCCCCCTCCCTCCAAACTGTTGTAAAAATCTACCTGACAAAAAACCCAGTTTATCCGCCAAAAAAAACCGCCAATAAGCAGAAAGGATTGATATCCGTTTTGCTCGCCGAAGTAGCATGCTCGGTGCTTCGCCCCTCGCTCTTGGTTGCACGCATAAAGAAACCCGTTCCTTCCCCCTCTGTTGGATGTGTGTATGGAAACCTGTTCCTTCCCCCCAAACCTTGAAATTTCATTCAACGCTGTTTTGCGGGGGCTTTTCGCCTTGGGGGCAGAAACCTGCCCGCCAATCAGCGTTGAAAGAAATTTCAAGGTTTGGGCGGAAGGAACAGGTTTCTATACACACATCCAACCTGCTTTGTCGGCACATACCTATATATTTTTCCCGTACTTACCTTAAAAAACGCTGCAAAGTCCTTGTCACATGGGTTTATTACCTATTCTATTGGACATACCTACTGAAATGTTGGTTGTTCATGTGCAATAATTTAAATTGCTATTTCTGATGGTTTCCACCAATTTTGGCCCCCAAAACACAAATTAGGTAGGTACGCTCCTTTTTTTTCTTCAAATGATCTTTGATCATTGGTAGTGCCATTTAATCGCCTTGATCCACGTGTTGACACTTCTTCTAGTGTTATTATACAAATTGATGGTGATTTCAGACGATTTTCCAGGGTTTTGTTTGCCTCATAAAATCCTTGTCACATGGGTTTATTATTCTATTGGACACATCTGCTATTATGTTGGCTGTTTATTTATTGTTTCTTTAATGTGAACTTGTTGAAATATAGCTATTTATGATGGTTCCTACCAATTTTGGCCCCCAAAACACGAATTAAGCCGGGAATACACTTGCGCCGTGGCAGGCCGCGCACCGCACGAGGCAGCCTCGGCGCGCCGCGATGCTCAAGTGTGTACGGCTCCCCAACACAGCTGCGAACAGGCTCAGTCTGCCTCATGCGGCGCGCGGCCTGAGCCATCGACTGTCGGTACATCAAAGTGAGCACGGACCGAGGGTGCCTCGTACGGTGCGCAGTGTGGACGGAATTTGGTCGATTCAGAGCAGCGAACAGAGCCGCGGCACACGTAAGTGATAACCTACCTACCCGCTTTGAAATAACCTACTACTCGTTTTGTTATAACCGTTTTGTTAATTATAGGCTCGTTTTGTAAAATTGCAAAAAAAAGTACGAAGATAATAATTGAGGTAAGTAGCGTACAGCACCTATTTAATTAAACATTTCCTTCGCTCCACGCAGCAAGGCGCGAATTTTTGAAGAAAAACAAAAGTAAAGTAGGTTAATACGCTATTTTTGGTTTATTATTCTGTGAATAATACACCTATGTATTCGCTCAGCAAAAAATTGTTATAACACCCCCTCAAACTTTTTTCTTTTACGTTTCAAGGTGCATAGATTCCAAAAATGCAATGTCCGTCCGCCGTACGCCGTCCGCCGTACGCCGTCCGCCGTCCGCCGTATCACGTGTACAGGCTTCATTTTCGGTCTAAAAAAATCGTTCTTTCGCACACATGCTCCATTTGGGCCCTAGTTGTGTCCCGAAACTTTTCAGCCCGATCGGAATATACCCAGGGGTGTTATGAGTGAAAATGTGTGTAAAAATAAGTACTTTTTACGTTTTAGCAACATATTGGTAACATGAGCTTCTGAGATATCGTTTTCTATGTTTTTGGGGACGAGAAGACCGAATATGAAGTCGATTTTGACCAAAGGGTGGAAAATTGAGTTCTACCAAATGTTCAGCACCCAGAATTGATTTTTTATGAGTGAAAAACCTGGGAAATCGTCTGAAATCACCATCAGTTTGTATAATAACACTGGAAAAAGTGTCAAGATGTGGTTCAGGACGATTAAATGGCACTACCAATGATCAAAGATAGTTTTAAAAAAAAGAAAAAAAAGAGCGTACCTAATTTGTGTTTTGGGGGCCAAAATTAATGGAAACCATCAGAAGTAGCTATTTCGATTATTACGCATGAAAGAAACAATTAATGAACAGCCAACCTTTCTGTAGGTATGTCCAATAGAATAATAAACCCATGTGACAAGGACTTTGCAGCGTTTTTGATTATGGACCTCAGTATTTGTGATTTTGGACCTCTGTGTGCAATCAAAACGGGCCGCGACTACTTGCAACCAATTCAACACCCTACAAACGTGATGAACGGCTCACAAATAATTTTGAATTACATTAAAAACACGTAACAACATTTTCTACAAAAATTCGCTGAATCATTAAACAATTATAGTACGCCTGCATGGCTTTTTGGTTTTGTAGTGATGGAGGAGTCGAATAGACGAGTCGATCGCATACGAGAGAATGGTTGTTTTATTGGTGGCACCCTGGCTCTTTTATAGTCCCCTGACAAGGTCAGAGGGGGGTCGGGGGGTCCCCACTCTGAGTTACAGCATGTTCAGACATAGATTGAGTTGTGGAGGAGCAGCCGATCACAACACTGCTCCCCCCAGAATTTAAGTAATTGACATTGTTAATTAAATTTTCTTGTTGGCGCAGTGGCTGTTGCCGGGCGTGGGAGGTGCGTGTGTTGGGTCCGTGTGGGCTGTCCGGGTGGCTGCTGTGTCGTTGTCGTGGGGTGGTGGCGTAGAGCGCGTAGCGTTGGCGGGCGAGGCTCGGGCTCCGGGCGTGGTTCCGCGGGAGCGGTTGTTGCCGTGGGTGCTGTGGTGGCGAAGTTATGGCCATCGCTGTGTGGTTGGGGGCGATTTGCGGCGTTGCGGTGGGTCCCGTGTTGTGCGTAGGTGGGGGTGCCGGCTTGCATCTGACGATGGACACCGTGGGGGTACGGCGGTCGTCGGTGAGGTACGTGACTGTTTTTCCATCGTTCGTCAGTACTTGATGGGGGCCGGTGTAAGGTGGCTCGAGTTTACCCCTCGGTGTGTCTACGCGGACGTACACGTGGGTCGCTGTGCGCATGGTTGATGGCATGTAGGACTGTGTGTAGTTGCGGTATGATTCGTTGGTGCGGAGGGGTATAGTTGTTGGGGGCGGTTGAGTGAATTGGTCCCCTGGTAGGCGTGGTGTGGCCGAGAAGAGGCGTTGGGCCGGTGAGTAGCCATCGGGGCCCGGGCGGTTTCGTAGGCCAAGGAGGAGGCCGCTAAGTTGGGTGGCCCATGTGCGGGACGTGGCTGTAGCGAGTATTGCGTCTTTGAGGACCCTGTGTAGTCGTTCGACGAGGCCGTTGGCTTGAGGGTGGTAGGTATTTGTGTGATGTACCTCCGTGCCCATGGACGTGCAGTATTTATGAAATTCGGCTGAGGTGAACTGGGTGCCCTGGTCGGTGGTTACGTGTGCCGGGGAGCCGTAGCGGGCGATCCAGTGGTTGTGTAGGGCCGTGATCACTGCGTCGGCGGAAATGGTCGAGAGGGGTGCGCATTCGAACCAGCCAGTGGCGTGGTCAATCATCGATAATATGTATTTTTTTGTCGCCGATGGTGGTAGCGGGCCAAATAGGTCGATATGGAGGTGTTCGAGTGGCGCTACGTCGGGATATTCGCCGAGGGGAGCCCTGATGTGTCGAGTTGTTTTGGCTCGGTTGCAGCTCGGGCAGGCGCGGGTGAACAGCCGTATCGATGAGGTCATAATGGGCCAATAGTATCGAGCGCGGATGAGGGCTGTGGTGGCCTTAATCCCCGGATGTGTCATCCCGTGTATGTGTTTGAAAACCGCGAGGCGTAGCGGCGTAGGGATGTAGGGGCGAGGCGAGGCGTCGGTGGTTTCGCACATGATTTCGTGGCCTTGTATGCGTTGCGGTGTGAGATTCATAGTGGCGATGTGATCATCGGCGGCCTGGGCGTCTGCTAGCTGTTGTAGCGTGAAGGGGGTCCCGTAATCCATGACTGCGTGGGCCGTGTTGGCTGTGGGTGGTAGTCGCGAAAGGTAGTCGGCGACGATGTTTGTTGGGCCCTCGGCGTACCTTATGTCAGTCGTGAATTCTGAGATGAATCGTTGGTGCCGGAGCCGTGTTGGTGGGGCCGTATTTGACTGAGTCGCTAGTGAGGTCGTGAGGGGCTTATGGTCCGTATATACGGTGAGTGGGCGCCCTTCGATTTGCTGGCGAAAATGTACTATGGCGAGGTAGATAGCCAGTAGTTCGCGGTCAAATGCGCTGTAGTTACGTTGAGCCGGGTTGAGGGTGCGTGAGAAGAAACCTAGCGGGCGTAAGTGCGTACTGTCGATGAAATGCAGCGCTGCGCCGACGGCGAAATCCGACGAGTCCGTGTGTAGGACGAGCGGTTGGGTCGGGGCTGGATGGGCGAGTGTGACGGAGGTTTCGAGTAAGCGTTTTGCGCGGTCGAATGCGTCAGCTGCGTCGGTGGTCCACGTGAGCGTGCTTTTGTCCTTTTTCTTCGCGTCGGGTGGAATCATTTCCACTAGGGGGCGGAGCGTAGGTGCGGCTCGTGGTATCGCTCGGTGATAGAAGTTAATGAGGCCGAGGAATGTTCGAAGCTCGTGCACGGTAGTGGGTCGCGGGAATTTCTTAATGAGGTCCGTGCGTTCCGGTAGGGGTGTTATCCCGTCGGCTGAAACGTTGTGGCCGAGAAATTTGACTGAGGGCCGTGCGAGCTGGCATTTTGCTTTGTTGATTTGGAGGCCGTATTTAGCGAGGGTCTCGAGGAGCGTGCGTACGTGGGTGTAGTGTCTGACGGGGTGGCAGAGGCGACCAGTATGTCATCTAGGTAACAATACACGAAGGGCAGGTTTCGTAGGACGTGGTCCATGTAGCGCTGCCACGTCTGCGATGCGTTTCGTAAGCCGAAATTCATTCGCTTGAATTGATAGGCGCCGAAAGGTGTGAGGATTGTTGTCTTGGGTACGTCGCGTTCGCTGATCTTGCAGTGGAAGAATGCGCGTGCGAGGTCGAATGTGCTGTACACTGTAGTCCCGTACAGGGCCGTTGTGAAGTCGTGTAGGTGTGGGACGGTGTAGCGATTGGGCACAGTGAGTCGGTTCAGCGCTCTGTAGTCACCGACGGGGCGAATGTCACCGTCGGGTTTCGGAACGATGTGGAGTGGGCTGGACCACGGCGCCTCCGAAGGTTCGATGACCCCCGCCGCTAGTAATTCGCCGAAATGGGCCTTCGCTTTCGCGTATAGGTCCGGGGATAATCGGCGAAGTTTCGCGTGACACGGGGGTCCCTTCGTGACGATGTGATGTTCGACAGGAGCATCGCATGGTGTCTGTGAAGGTTTGTAGGCGTCGAGGAGGGCTTGAAATCGGGGCTCGTTCGCTGTCGTCGTACAGATGGATTGGCTCGGAGGTACGAGGTCTACTGTCCCGGTGATGTACCGCTGCGTGGCCGCGTTGATGAGTCGGGCGTTGGGTAGGTCAAATTAGTAGGCCGTGGTACGTCAAGAAGTCGGAGCCGAGGATCGGAGTTGATACGTCGGCGACTGTGAAGGTCCACTCGTACGGAGGGAGATCTGGGAGGTGTACTGATGCGGAGTGTGTGCCGTACATCTTGATCTCGGTGCCGTTTGCGGCACGTAGAGCGCTTGGACGTGTTGTTTTTCGGTTGAGCAGGGTGTTCGGGACGATCGAGACGTCAGAGCCGGTGTCCACGAGGAAGTGTAGGGAGGTTTTCTTACAGCGGATGAAGAGCCGAGAAGTTGGTGGGTTGCGCACGGCCGTTACGGCTGGTCGGGCCGTGCGTTGTCGTTTCCCGATGGTTTCGGGCGCCTGGTGCAGGGGCTGCGGCATTTCTGTGCTCGTGGGCCCCATGTGCGGTGGTAGAAACATAGGGTGTTCGTCGGGCGGCGTGTGTTCGTCGCCGGCTGCGTCGGGGATCGCCGTTGTCGTCTATTGTTGATCACTTCGACCTCTTCGGAGACGGTAGCCACCCGAGGAGGCGGGGCGAATGGTAGGAGGCGATCGGCGAGCGCAGCGAGTTTCACTATGTCGGGTTCGTCACGGGCCGCTATGTGTAGACGTATGCTCTCGGGTAGGGCGCGGAGGAAGAGCTGTCGGACGAGCGGTGCGGGTGTGTCAGCCGGAAGTGCTCGGGTGAGTCGGCGAGCGAGGATCGACGGAAGTTCGTCGTCGGATGTCGGCTGGAGGAGGGCGGTGAGCCGTGAACCATCGGAAGGTGCGTGTGTCGCTAGAAGGCGAGTTTTGAGCGTCTGGTAACTACTGGTGTTCGAGGGGTTGATGTCAGCGCATAGATCCGCTTGTCGAGGTTCGAGAGCAAGGAAGGCTCGGGCGAATTTCGCATGTGGCGTCGTGAGGCCTTCGTGTGCGAGGATGAGCTCGAGTTGGGCGAACCAGATGTGCGGGAATGCAGGGTCGAACGGCTGAAGCTTGAGAATCGAAGGAGCGCTCGCTTCGGGTGTCTTTTGCGGTTTCTGCTCCGTCATCTTCGGTTTTCTCTTCGGTGCCAGTCCGGTGAGGTGTCAGCTTGAAGTGTGCTCGGCGCCGGCGTCCGTTTCCTTATATAAGGATCGGTGATGGTGGGGCGAAATAACGGGAGGCGCTGCGATAGCCGTCGAGGCGGGCGTCGGAGTGGGGCGCCGCTGTGGCGTCGGTGGGGGCCGCGCGTGGTGGGGCTCGTTGAAGCGGAGGCGGGGCTGCGACGCTGTCAAACGGCGGGCGCTGGCGGTGTAGCTCACACGTCGGATGTCACCAGTGTAGTGATAGAGGAGTCGAATAGACGAGTCGATCGCATACGAGAGAATGGTTGTTTTATTGGTGGCACCCTGGCTCTTTTATAGTCCCCTGACAAGGTCAGAGGGGGGGTCGGGGGGTCCCCACTCTGAGTTACAGCATGTTCAGACATAGATTGAGTTGTGGAGGAGCAGCCGATCACAACAGGTTTATTTAATGCTACGGAGGCTAACGAGTCCTACTACGGAGGAATCGAGTTTTTACCACTTTTCTGTCTTGGTCCGTCATTTAGTGGACACCAGTCGCGCACCGCGCAAAGTCGGATCAGGGCTGAGCATGCGCGCCTCGCTGTAACTTTTTAGCCGGGAATACACTTGCGCCGAGGCAGGCCGCGCACCGCACGAGGCAGCCTCGGCGCGCCGCGATGCTCAAGTGTGTACGGCTCCCCAACACAGCTGCGAACAGGCTCAGTCTGCCTCATGCGGCGCGCGGCCTGAGCCATCGACTGTCGGTACATCAAAGTGAGCACGGACCGAGGCTGCCTCGTACGGTGCGCAGTGTGGACGGAATTTGGTCGATTCAGAGCAGCGAACAGAGCCGAGGCACACGTGATAACCTACCTACCCGCTTTGAAATAACCTACTACTCGTTTTGTTATAACCGTTTTGTTATAGGCTCGTTTTGTAAAATTGTAAAAAAAAGTACGAAGATAATAATTGAGGTAAGTAGCGTACAGCACCTATTTAATTAAACATTTCCTTCGCTCCACGCAGCAAGGAGCGAATTTTTGAAGAAAAACAAAAGTAATGTAGGTTAATACGCTATTTTTTGACATCAAATCAGGTGGACGTAGATGTAGTGTTGCTGCCACTTTTCTGCCTTGATCCGTCGTTTAGTGGACACCAGTCGCGCACCGCGCAAAGTCGGATCAGGGCTGAGCATGCGCGCCTCGCTGTAACTCATTTGAAAATTCGTATCGCGGCACATCACATCGCGGCACGCCGAGGCTGCCTCATTCGATGCTCGTGCGGTGCGCGGCCTGCCTCGGCGCAAGTGTATTCCCGGCATATGAAAATTCGTATCGCGGCACATCACATCGCGGCGCGCCGAGGCTGCCTCATTCGATGCTCGTGCGGTGCGCGGCCTGCCTCGGCGCAAGTGTATTCCCGGCTTTAGGTACGCTCCTCTTTTTTTTTTTTTTTCCCCCAAATTATCTTTGATCCTTGGTACTTAGTGCCATTTAATAGTCTTGATCCACGTGTTGTCACTTCTTCTAGTGTTATTATACAAATTGATGGTGATTTCAGACGATTTCCCAGGTTTTTGACTCATAAAAAATCGATTTTGGGAGCTGAACATCTGGTAGAACCCCAATTTTCCACTCTTTGGTCAAAATCGACTTCATATTCGGTCTTTTCGTCGCAAAAAACATTGAAAACGATACCTCAAAAGCTCATGTTGCTAACATGTTACTAAAACACAAAAAGTACCTGTTTTTATATAATACATTTTCACTCGTAACACCCCTGGGTATATTCCGATCGGGCTGAAAAGTTTAGGGACACAACTAGGGCCCAAATGGAGCATGTGTGCGAAAGAACGAATTTTTTAGACCAAAAATGAAGCCGGTACACGTGATACGGCGGACGGCTGACGGACATTGCATTTTTGGAATCTACGCACCTTGAAACGGAAAAGAAAAAATTTTGAGGGGGTGTTATAAAACATTTTTTCCTGACCGAATACATAGGTGTATTATTCACAGAATAATAAACCAAAAACGCTGCGAAGTCCTTGTCACATGGGTTTACTATTCTACTGGACATACCTACAGAAATGTTGGCTGTTCATTTATTGTTTCTTTCATGTGGAATAATTGAAATAGGTATTTCTGATGGTTTCCACAAATTTTGGCCCCCCAAAAGAAGAATTAGGCTCCTATTTTTGACAAATTATCTTTGATCATTGATAGTGCCATTTAATTGTCTTGATTCGCCTGTACTGTTAATACTACTTCTAGTATTATTATACAAATTTATGGTGATTCCAGAAATATCCCAGGTTTTTGACTCGTAAAAAATGAATTTTGGGAGCTGAAACCTCAGTTTTTCACTCTTTGGCCAAAATCAACTTCATATTCTGTCTTCTCGACCTAAAAAACATTGAAAACTATACCTAATAAGCTCATGTTCTCTAAAACCTCAACAATTTCTAAAACGAATTTTTTTAGACCACCCGGAGCATTGTACGACCAGCCGTTCGTTTGCACCGAAAAGCTTCGTCAACACGATCGTGAATCAAGCGGTATTAATTAATCCGGCCCAGATATCATTGCTAGGAATCACCTGATTATAATCAAGGATGGCTGTATGACGTCGAGTTGGTTGTTCTGTGATATTATTTATATGAAAAATTATGGATCTTTTGGATTTTGTTGATAGGTACTTTTGCAACATGAAAAAACGTGGAAGAATTATTGGGTAAATTATTACACAGCGGTAAATAATTACACAACGGTAAATAATTACACAGTTAGCATACTATCTACGCAGAAGTGGCATCTATACTGGTAAATTATTACACAACGATTTATTATACTATCTACACAGAAGTGGCATCTATACAGGTAAATTATTACACAGCGGTTAATTATTTACCTTATGCTTCATTAATAACTACAAATAATTATTTATTGAATTATTGAATCCCGCATTTGTATGAAACTATTCATGAATCTGAACAAGAATCTCAGCTCAGAAGATCTAACTGCCAAAGAAGGACTCCAGAATACCTGAGAAACTGTGTGCCAGTGATATTCAAAATGTATTGCTATTTTTAATGTACCTAATAATTCTCTTTTATTCAACTGCTCGTGGTCATGTAAAGTTATGTAGTCACTGTTGAAATTGCTATTTTTTGGTTGGATATTGCTGTAGTTGATTGCACGTGCCCAGTTATGATTGGGTTCATATTTGCGGTGGGAGGGGAAGGGGTAGTTATTGTGCTGTCTGTGATACCAATCCACGATCCATATGAAACGATCCATGATCTAGGATCCATGTTGTGTTAGTTTCAGATTTCCATATACAATCTACAGTGCTTACCTTTTTATTCAAGACATTTGCTTTATTTCTAATACCAAAGTTACCCCAGTTCGGTAGACTGCTACCTCTCGAGCCGAGTATCAGTTCACAGGCACTGGGAATAGAAAATTATATTTTATTCTCAGTGTTCACAGGCCGCCTCCTCCGCTGTCCGTTTCCCTGTTTGGTTGGGCACTCTCGCTGTGTCCAGGTGCATCACAACTCCAGCAGATGAACACTGTGGTTGGGCAGTCACGAAATGCGTGGCCAACAGCATCCTATCTTCAGCAGATCAATCCTTTGCCCTGCTCAACTTGAGATGCCTCACCTTGTTTGTGAACTCCTGGTTTTACAGCCCGTACGAGTCTCTCTTCTTCTGCCATTATACGGACCGGGGACCGTACGTGTTGGAGTAGCATGTCGAGCTCGAAGAACCGCTGCTTCATTGCGTAATGCCAAACACAGGGGAGTCTCCAAATCGTTAGGGCACCTAACATAACGAGTTCGCGAACTCGTTCATCATTCAATCGTTCAACAAATTGGGAAACACTAATGTCAATGCATTCCCTACCAGCCCCAGGCAAGGCCTTGTGGGCCAGAACTCGAACGTCCCTTGCAAAGACTGATATATCCTCCCCGTGTAGCTGTGTGCGAACTCTCAAACAGTCTCTCTAATATGGCATACCGTTCGCCCGAACCTGGATCTATGTATAACCCCAGCCTCGACTGGGAACCTCTGTTCTTCATTAGCTGCAACTCTGCCACTCTGCATTGATATGTGGCTCACATCCATCCCACTTATGACACCAGTGAGATGCTTGGCAGAATCGAGAACAACCTTTTCAGTCAAAATAATCTGAGTTTCACCCTTTCAAATCCAATCCAGCATCCTGGAAACTATTCTTATAAGAGCAGTTCATAATCTTGTGAGGCCCACTGCACATCAGTAATTCATCTGGGAAAACCCCTAGCTAAGACCGTATTATCGAACCAACCTCAGTTTAATTACCCACATAATAAGCAATAATTAATTTTTCCTTCAAAAAGGAAGACTGGAGTGGACGGGGGAAGAAAATGACGCCAACAAAAGACGCGCCCGTCCGTCAATTACCATTAACAAAAGGGCCGAGAGAAAGGAGGTACTGGTTGCAACAATTAGAAGAGGAAAACAATGAGGGTGGAAAGGAGTTGCCAGGGTCTTGAAATGATGAAAGGAATATAAAGATGTTGGACCTAATCCGACCTCGGAGTTTCTCGAAAACAAAATAAACACGAGCGTTTTCAAGACCCCCCCCCCCCCCCCGTTCGTATTGCCCGTAGAATGGGAAAGTTTTGCTGGGTTGCTTTGTTGCTTGTGTTGTTGTGTGCTGTGAAGGGAGAAAGTTCATCAAGTGATGAATTAACCCGGAAGAGGGGAGATGTCGCTTTTTCGGAGATTGTCCTGTTTTAGTTTCATCGATGTTAACGTTATCTGGGTTCGTTCTGTAATGACCCAAACTGTACTTCTACTGGTAGGTAGATTTGATTTTTCTTCACTATTCTAGGATAGATATGGACTAAAACGGGAGTTGGCTGCTGTCCAACTTTTAGTGAATTTTTTTTTTTAATGTAGTTATTTGCCTCGTTCCAAAATTTCGGAGTTGCTCCCTGTGCACCGGAAAACCCTCCAAAATCCGTTTTATCCATCGGATAATTGAATGTGTGGATAGCAAAATTTTTGAACTCTTGTAGAAGAGCGTCAATAATCGTTTCATCTACAATGAGGGCTGAATTCACCATGGATGTAGAAAACGATAACTACCTACCCTTCTTTGACCTCCAAATAATCAGTGAAACTAATGGAACAATAACAGCAGATTACTATCACAAGACACCTACTCTGGTCGCCTTATCAACTTTCATTCCTTTCAAACTTTCCATTACCTACTCCAAAGAAGGCTAAGCCTAGCTGATCCTAAATTCCATAACAAAATCATTAATGAAACTAAAATCATCTTACTCCCCAACAACTATCCTTTGAAACTTATATTTAAAAAATTATCTACCAAACCATAAGCAAGATTGTGGTGGTTTGCTAGAAGAGAGAGAGGTGATGGTGAGGTGAGGTATGGTGAGTGAGAATGATGTGTAGATAAGGTATAGGGCCTAACGCCTCTGGTTAACACCTTTAACCGAAGTTAGGGAGGTTTCCACCACTAAGACGCTAGGAGGATATGCCCAGTGGTTGCCACTCGTGGATAGTTTTACCTATCCGGTTCCACCATTCTGGGATCTTTTAGATATGAGGTAAGGAGGTGTTGAGAGGAGAGAGAGAGAAGTCATCGACTTGGTTTGAGCATAGAATGAAGAATGAAGTAACAGGCGAGAAAGGCGAGTTTTTATAGGAACTAGTCCACTCCCCCCCCCCCCCCCCCTCCTTCCAACAACGTCAGTTGAGGGATGGTGGGAGATCCCTTTCGGCCTACCTGACCCAAGTTGCGTCTGCCACTTCATTCTTTGGTTTATTTGCGAGATCTTAAGGGTAAATGTCCCGGGTTTAGTTCCAAGAACCACCACCACGGTGTGCTTCAAAATGAGCCAATCCAATATTCGGTTTATCTCTTGAACGGGTCAACCGATTTTCAATCTGTAAAATGTTCTGTAATCGTTATAAACAACCACAAGTGCGGACATTCAGCTTTGAATTTTGAAATTGTTTTCTTCATGGAGTTCCCAAAATTATTTTACTTAATTTCAACCTTTTTAAAAAAAAGCAACTAGTACTTTAGTAGCAAAAAAATCGAAGAATTCAAATCCGCTTTCAGAGTGAAGATCGGATCATTAGATCGAACGGCATCTGGGAAAATCACTATAACAATGGGGCCTATTGTTAGCCCTCTAATCCTCTACCTGGGCCCACCTTGCAACGATGCCTTCCCTTTCCTGTTGATTTGAGCCAGCAGGCGGACTGAGTTCACATCTAAGAGTGTATTTTTCCTTCTACATCTATTTCAACCTTCAAGATTTGCTTGGCAGAAATAGTTGGCTGCTGGATCATATCAGGATACAGCCAAATTTTGGCTGAATCCTGTCAGGGTGTCAAGAAGGGCGTTTGGTTTTTAGCATCTGACTGGTATCTAGTTTTCTACGATTTCATTTTCTAAATTATTACTTTCCAAGTACCTATGTGACTGGAATTTCCATAATAAGCCATTCAATAGCTGATGATTTGCAGGGTTCTCATAGTCCACCAAACCCTATGAAGCCATCAAAAAATCGCCGTAAAATGTAGGATGTTCAGTAAAAGGTTCAAGCAAAATTGCACTCGATAACTATATATTGCCACAACTATATATTATTATCAGTTTCGAGGTTCACAAGTGACGCCTATGGAAATATCACATCACTGAAAACGACCGAAGGTAACAAATATGTTGAGAATGATCAATATAATAGCAATAACAATCATTCAAATGCAATAAAAATATCAATAGAATAATAGTAACAAGAATACAAGTACATAAAAAATAACTTGCTATTGGAATAACAATAACAAGAATGTAAAATAACGAGAGTGCCAAGGATTTTTCATTTGAGCTGACGAACGGCACGATTTCAATGAATTTTATCCAACCCATTTATATTATATTGGTCCAACCCGTTCCTGTCCGAAAAATCTGAGACCGGTTTTCGGGTACTTATGGGCGTTATAAGGAATTGGCTACATAATTATATTTCCATGTAGAATACCACCGTTATAATTTGGTGAAACTCATATATGGAACCTTCAGTGTTTCATTCTAGATCCACCCTCCAAATTTGAATTCTTTACACCGATACACCTGGTCCTCTAAGAAAAGTACATCCCTACTGAATTCAAATTTACCTTGTAGAGGATAATAAATTTTGTATCCTTTCACACAGCTATCATACCCGACAAAAATGCCTTCTTTACTTTTGGGGTCGAATTTGCTTCTCTTTTGTTTTGGTATGTGTGCGAATACTCTAGATCCAAACACCCTCAAATGACTGATCCCACAATCATTATTGTGCCAAAGTTCAAACGGCGTTTTGCCTTGCACAGAACTTGTCCCAGTCAGGTTAAGAACATATGCTGCAGTGTTCACTGCTTCAGCCCAAAGGCGTTTTTCCAAGTTTTTTTCATGCAGCATACTCCTAGCTTCTTCAACAATGGTCCTGTTATCCCGCTCAGCTGAACCATTTTGTTCGGGATTGTAGGGGACAGTTCGTTGGTGAATGATACCTCTACATTCCAACATTGTTTTTATGGCATTATTACAAAACTCAAGTCCATTGTCTGTCCTGAGAACTTTTATGTCATGCCCTAAAGTATTTTTAGTGAGTTTCAAGAATGTCTCGAGCTTGTTATGCACCTCACTTTTGTGTGCTATAAAATAGACTGTTCTAAAATGCGAGTAGTCATCTTTAAACAACAGAAAGTATCTTGACCCTCCGACTGAATTGCACTCCATGGGACCTGCTAGGTCTGCATGAATCAGATCACCTGGACCAGAGGAAATAGTTTCGCTACTTCTAAACGGTGTCCTGTGTTGTTTTCCTAAGATGCACCCTTCACATTTTGGATTACCTTGAATATTATTGACCTTGATGTTCTTACGTTCCAGAATTTTCTTGCAATGCTCGACATTTTGATGCGCTAGCCTGCAGTGCCACAGGTACATTGACTCTACGATGCAGGCATGATGACTGGGCTCCAGAACTTTGAACTCCATTTTATAGAGCCTACCTTTCCGAAAACCAGTGGCGATTTCATTTCCTTGGTGATCTGAAAGAGCACATTTATTACCACTCATAAACAAATCCATTCCCTTTTCCATTGCCGCTGAGACAGAGAACAAATTTTTTTTCAAGTCTGGAATGTACAAAACATTTTTCAGATACCTTGCGGTCCACGCCCCCCCTCCGAAAACCATGACGTTTATGTCACCTGTACCTGTTGCATGAATGCTTGACCCATCTCCAATCTTGACTGGAACCGGTCGAAGGGACTCAAAATTCGAAAACCATTCTCGAATGAAGCACATGTGATCAGTAGCCCCAGAATCTAAATACCACTCACAGTCTGCAATGGCCTCATCAGAAACATTAACTAACGCCATGTTACTGGCTTGCGACTCATTTAGAGCAGCAAGTTTGTTCTGTAACTTCCTGCAGTCTCGCTTAAAGTGTCCTGGCTTTTTACAATACCTACACACTAAGTCCTTAATTTTGTGCTGTTGACTGTTGCGCTGAGCTGCTAATGCTACATCATCTTGCTTTCCTAAAATTCGTTTTTCCTCGTTAAGAAGTCGAGCAGTGAGATTTCCTAGATTTCTGTTAGCTGCTGTTTCTGACTCCCAGGCACTAAAAAAATGGTCAAACGTGGAAGGCAATGTTGTCAGTATTTTGGTCATCAGCATGTTTTCTGAGAGCGGTTCCCCTAATGGACGCATTTGGTTTGCTATGCTCTCCAACTTTGAGATATGCGTAGATATGTTATCTTGAGGATTTTTTTCGTACTTAAAGAACCTTTCTTGTGCGCTGAACAGATTGTTTCCTGACCTATGTTCGAAAACAGACAACAATTTGTCCCACATTTCTTTGGCTGTTTGACAGGACATGATGAGCACAGTCACATTGTCACTTACAGTTGTTACAATGAGCTTACGGACTTTGGCGTCTGTCTTCTTCCATTCCTTCAGTACTCTGTTGAAGTCTTCAACTGCCGCTTCATCAGCCCCTGCAGCTAAAACGGGTTTTTGCGACTCACCATTAATCAAACTAAGCATGTCGTCCGCTTCAAGAAGAGTTTGAATCTTGAACTTCCATATTGCAAACCCATCTTCATCTCGAAGTTTCTCAATCGTGGTCGTAACTCTGTCTTCTGACATCTTCTTTGTCTAGACTGGGCCCATAACCTATTGCAGAGTGTTATTCTGTTAACAGTAGAAGATATTGCACTGAAATGTCAGAAAATGGAAAAGTTGTATTTCTGAATTAAACTCTGAACGACGACAATAATAGAACTGGGGAATTTTGGCCAAAACACATGATGTTGTCAATTTGGGTTTCCAACGAGTAGATCATCCAAACATCCAAGCTAGTGTAGAGGTCCAGTTGCTCAACTCTCAATAGCTACGATTATAAGGTGGCTGTGGTGGGCTGTACAAGGATTGCACGTTCGCGCATGCGCTAACAAAGCTTACAGTATTTTTTAAATGATTTTGATTTGGGATTATCAGTGACCCGACCTGCACCTGCCCTCTAAATTTCAGCTTTTTTTTATGGCACTCATGGCCTTCATCAGGGATTGTACACAGACACCAGTGCATTTGTCAAAATTTCTCAAAATGTTTCATATGGACGCAATATGACAAAGATTGAATGCGCCGATCACGTGATCAAAAATTATACAAAACGGCTTTGTGGTTTGCAAAAAGATTCCCGGACTTACTCTAAAATGTTAACCAACTCTGTTATAAAGTGGCTGAAAGCGTGCGCGAGAGGTGCAATCGCGCACAATTCGAAATCCAACCGGTCTAGTAGAAGATTTAAGGATAGATTTAACTAATGGGCCAGATCTCATTTTTGGCGACCATAGAGAATGTAATGAGTATTACTGTTCAAACCCCGAAACGGGAAGGTGTTTGATGAGGTAACTATTATTTTACTTTGTAAAATACAAGTGGCACTTGTCCTGTACTATTGAAAAGTCACTATTTATTGTCAAATGCCAATGCCACAAGTAACTTGGCAGAAAGTTATATGGCAGTAGTGGCCAAGTTTACTGTGGGTAAACAATTCAGCAGAGCGATTAGAGTTAGAGGGGCTGCTTTAGATTACCAAATTGGTCCCGAATGGCACGCTAAAACTAGGTATTAGATATATTATAACGGGGAAAAGCCCAGCACGTATCACAGTCACCGGGCCGTCATTTCGAAGTTCCTTGGCGACAAATATCCTGCTGGATTTGACGGCCGTTATTTTCCATTGCCGTTTTGAGGGTTGTTCTCAGTTTTAAGATTGTTGTTACCCTTGAACACGGGTAATGAAAAACTGACTGAGAAATCCAGCCCAGATTTCATTGCTGGGGAACAACTGATTATAATCAAGGATGGCTGTATGAAGTCGAGCTGGTTGTTCTGTGATATTATTTCATTTGAAGATATTATTTCATTTCTTTTGCAACTTTTAACAAACGCTACGCTTCATGAATAACAACAAATAATATTAATGATTGAATTATTGAATCCCGCGCATTTGTTTGAGACTGCAATTCCCGGGCCGGCTCCAGTACTCGCCACTACTCGGTTCAGTGCTTTCCTGGGGGGAGCTCGAGGGTAGGTATGGACCACAGAAAACAGTGATCTACGAAGAAGGGGCATCTATACAGGTAAATAATAAACCGTTATATAATAATTTGCAGCGTTTTTTCTTTAATTAAAAAACGCTGCAAATCCCTGCACAACGGTTTATTATTTTGTACAGAATACCCTCCTGTAACCGTATAGATAACCCTTCCATACAACATATGTACTATTCTACACATATTAGGTATGTAGATCGCGGACCTCCGTAGGTTAGTACCTAACCCCGTACTCGTTACTAGGTACCTCCCTAAACCGTTGTGTAATAATTTACCTGTATAGATTCCACTTCTACGGAGATAGAATAATGAACCGTTGTGTAATAATTTGCCCATCAATAATACTTCAACGGTTGTTCAAGTTGCAAACGTACCTATCAACAAAATCCAGCCCCTTCTTGGTAGATTAGCCGTTGTGTAATAATTTACCGTGGTGTAATAATTTACCGTTGTGTAATAATTTACCGTTGTGTAATAATTTACCGTTGTGTAATAATTTGTCGTTGTGTAATAATTTGCCATTATGTAATAATTTACCCATCAATAATACTTCAACGGTTCTTCAAGTTGCAAAAGTACCTATCAACAAAATCGAGCCCCTTCTGGGTAGATGAGCCGTTGTGTAATAATTTGCCATTGTGTAATAATTCACCCATCAATAATACTTCATCGGTTGTTCAAGTTGCAAAAGTACCTATCAACAAAATCCAGCCCCTTCTGGGTAGATGAGCCGTTAGGGCGGGCGCACACGGGCGACTTTTGTTGCGCAACTGTTTTTGTCTTTGTCGCTCTCGAGTTGCTTCGGCTTTGGAGAGCGCGCACACGATGAGCAACTGTTGCCTTGACAGCAGATTCATTTTCGTTGATTTCGTAGTACCTACAGTGAACATGGATTTAGTACAGACTGCAGTGATTTGTGACGCAGGAAAAATAAAAGGAAAAGAATATATTGGGTTCACCCGCTGATGTCTGAAAGATCAGCCTTTCAAACTGGCGTCCGAATAATCCTTTAAAGTTTTATCGAACAACGCTGGCCTCTTTTCAACTTCACTTATAACTAAATCACTGTCGATATCTTCATCCCTCACTGCCATTTTGCCAACAATAGAGAAAATATGTACCACTTTGCACTAGGCACTAGATATTAATTCTAGATATAATCCTAGACGGCAACAAAACTGTCGCCCGTGTGCGCGCGTAGATCAAAACTATGGGAGGGGCGAGAGACCGAGACAGTTTCGTCTCCCTACTGTCGGCGGCCAGAGCAACTGAAAAGTTGCGTTGCTGTCGCGTCGCTTCGTGTGCGCGCCTTGGTTCAAATGCATAGGCCTCGTAGGAAACACGAAACAGTTGCGCAACAAAAAGTCGCCCGTGTGCGCCCGCCCTAATAATTTGCCTAGTAAATGTAGTAGTAATCACCCAGACGTTTGGACTCAGAAAAATATCTTCACTGGACTAGTTATTATGGACTAGTTTAATGTTATTATAATAACAGAAAAATGTTATTATGGACTAGTTTAAAAGAGATCGAAAATCACAACTGCCACTTACAAAACAAAATCATTGTAAACGAACCACATTTTTTCAACAACTCAAGTTGAAAAAAATGAGAATCAAGCAAAAAAATATGAAAATACCTTGAGTAAGTAATGACCTATCTAAACAACAAAAAAGCACAGCGAAGACGAGAAAAAAATATTTTAGAAAATAGTAGGTTCGCTCAAGTCATCGCCAAACGTGATCATATTCATAAATCTTGCCGTGGATGTGTGAATTGGTTCAGACAGTTTCATGAAGATGTCATGAATATCGACGAAGGCATCTTCATTAGTAACTGAAAATCTGCTTGCAGTGTTTGTGACACGTTTATAAAATAAACACTGAATACCACCATCATAAACATGTATAACCTTTGCGACGTAAAGCCGGGAAGAATTCTTCGTCTTACCATGAACTCTTACCACGACGAATTGTCCTTCTTGATAAGAAGGATCGGTTTCTGCCATTTGCTGTTCGCTGCTATCTGATAGTTCACCGAGAAATTCTGGGTCCATGTCCATATCTGAAGAGCTGTTGTGGACTGAATAGTCAGACTCAGACAGTGAGGAGCTGCTTTCTTGATTTTTCTTCTGGTGTTTAGCTGGGAACAACTGCCTCTTACCCTTCATCGGTTTGTCAGCCAGATGCTTCTTTCGTTCTTCCACTCTCTTCTTTCTAGCTGCTGATTTTTCAGCTTTCTGAAGGGTCTCTCTCTCCCTTGCCTCAGCGTTTTTTTCTAACCGGTCCTTGTGAGGAGTTGATGTTAAAATGACAGACTTCAGTCCTCTGCCCGATCGCTTTCTCGTAATTTTAATTTTCGGTAAAGGAACTAAATCGCATGGAGAAACATAGGAACTAGTGCTGGGCTGGTTGATGTCGTAGAAAACTTGAGGACTTCGATGAATGTTGCATCCTGGGTCGGTACTCTCCTCATGTGAAGCATTTTCTTCATCCTGTAGAGCAGTATCTTCTACATCCTGGTTCTGCTCAGTTAACACAGGACATTCGTCGTGGGCCTCACGAATGTGTTCGTTCGTTGGGAAAACCACAAAGTGACTTTGGTCTTCAAACTCAGGCTCAATACTGTCACGAAAGTCTTGATTGGTAACGTCAGAAGGGAGAAAATCTGCGTCTGAGAAAATGTCTCGATCAAACGGGAAAATGCCAGTAGCCCGAAAACCTTGCACTCCATTTTCTGCCGTTGCAGCCCTCTGGAACGCGATGTTAACAAGTCCTGCAACGTCATAAATAGACAAAACTTGCCCAGGATGGTTGACAGTCCATGCATCTGCGGCTGCATCGTAGAAGCATTTAAATGGACCAAAGAAGGTCTTGTCCAGAGGCTGCATTTTGTGGCTGCAGTGGGGTGGCAAGCTCAGCATGTGGATATGTTTAGATTTTGCATGTTGTATGACCTCTAAACTAACGTGGGAGACGTGATTGTCGAGGATCAAAAGAACGGGGTTATCCTTCGACGGATGAGCGAACTTACAAAAATGGTTTAAATATTCAACAAAAACTGATGAAGTCATGTAACCACGGTCACTAACTCCCATATCGCATCCAGCTGGTCCACCTTTTATCAGGAGAGGATTCTTTCTCTTCCTAGCAAAAATAAAAAATGGTGGGACATGAAACCCAGCTGCATTCATAGCACACGCAACAGAAACTGTTTGCCCCTGTTCTGCAGCAACTGATTTAGTCACCTCCCTTTTTCCTGTTGGCGCGATGTGTTTAGGGAGTTTATGGGGCACAGTTTGAACACCGGTCTCATCAATATTGAATATACGGTCATGAGTGAAGTTGTGCTTGATCAGAATTGTCCATAGGTTTTCGTAAAATAATTTCACTTGTTGTCTGTTGAATCCCATGCCCCTGGCGACACTGGTTTTACGGGCGGTACGTACAGACAATTTGTTTCTTTTCAGGAACATACGGGTAAAATCTCTACCGGCAAGTTCGTTTTTGTCAGTAAGTTGGTGTTTGATATTGTTTTTCTTAGCATACAAGAACAGCATTGACCGCAGACCTCTGAGGGTAAGGCCAAACATTCTTTCGTCTAGAGCTTTCAAATGATCAACAATGTCCCTCTCCTGCTCCGGAGAAAACGTTGACCGGAACCTTCCCAGTCTCCCAGAAGCCGTACCTTTTTTTATACGTTTCCGAAGGGTAGATTCGTCGAAACCAATCTGTTCCGCAGCAGCTCGAATGCTGAGTCCATTGGTGCTTATCATTGCTTGGGCTTTTCTCAGCAACTCATCTGTTAGAGACTGGTGGTCAGTCTTTCTCTTCCAGTTCCTGAAACACAAATAAAACCTTAGTTTGTGGATACTTAAATATTTTAGGGAGTAAAAGTCGTATCTCACTAAAAGGGGGCATAAGTCCGCACTTTTAGGGGTGCGGGCTCTCGCCCCAAAAAAAGTGCGGACTTAAGCCCCATTCAAGAACTTTTCGTTTTCCGTCGGCTATATCAACATGCCACGATTTCCAAGTAAATTTTTCCCACAAAAACATGACTCGAAAGGCGTGTGAAGTAAGTAAAATTAGTTTCAGAAGCACCTACGCATCTTCGATTGAGCGAGCACACCCTACACATAGCAAAATATTGCATCAGAACCAAAATAAAAGAACTTACCTCATTTTCTCCATGCAACGGGCACCATCGAGCACGAGGTTTTGTTGGTGACTGATAACAACTTATAGGAGCATCCAACAGGTGTCGGTGTGATAGTACACTTCCCGGTTTTTTCAAAAAGGCTGCTGCGGACTTTTGCCTCATGCGGACTTTTGCCCCCACCTCCCCTACATGAAATGAGGTTACAGTCCTGCAGTAATTGCTGTTGAATTTGATTTGGTATAAAATTCGTGGCTGCTGTGAGGGGGATTTTCTCGGTCAGAAAATCTAAATAGACGTTTCAAATGGAATCAATCTCTTTCCCCTTATGATCTTCATTAGATGCCTACGCATCGTCACTGTTGAAAGTGCATATGAGGACAGCTGGGAATCAAGCTTATACTTCAATTCACTGGGATTGAGTCCGAGAGCTAGGGACACTGCGTTGGCTGCGGCAAACACACCACATGAATTGGAATCTGGTTGTTGTTGACACCTCTCGAAGGTAATATCGTCCTTTGTAAGATTTGGATATCTTTTTTCTATAAGTAATCTTTCTTCATTCGGTAATGACAATTGAGGGAATCATAAATTTTGGTTTATTATTTTCAATAATGAACCATTGGAATCGAGCATGAAAAAAAAAATTCTTACCCCCCCTCAAAATTTGATGGTTTACGTTTCAAGGTATGTAGAATCCAAATCTGCAATAAAAATATTTCTGTCTGTCCGCCGTACGCCGTACGGGCCACTTTTCTTAGTTACCATGAAAGGAAATTGATGAAATTCGGGTTATAGGTTCCGTTCGGCGTCTAGTTGGTCCTCGAAGCTCGACGTTACTGTGAGTCATCTCTAAGGGGTTCAAAATAGGGGTTGAAATTTTCAAAACGCCTATACCATTTTTTTACGTGAATATTTTTACGGTTTTAAATAGTTCTTGAACTTGCGAGTTTTTTAAGACCATCCGGAGCGTCGTACGTCCAGCCGTTCGTTCACAGTAAGGCCCCGAAGTTTGCACCGACAGGCATTTTCGACTCCAGTGTGAATGAAATTGTATACAATTCAAACCAAATCTCGTAACCAGAGACGCGCCCACAATAGGAATTTGTGAATACGGCCAATCATTGGTAGGGATCACCTGATTATATTGGCGGAGTATGAAGTCGAGTTGGTTGTTCTGTGATATTATTTCATTTGAAAAATGATGGCTCTGTTGGAGTTTGTTGGTAGGTAGTGAAACTTGAACAAACGTTGAAGTATTATTGATGGGTAAATTATTACTACGGTAAATCATTACTCAACGGTAAATTATTACACAACGGTTCATTATACCATCTACGTAGAAGGGGCTGGAGTTTGTTGGTAGGTACTTTTGCAATTTTTTTCACTCCTCATCAACAATTTCTTTTCAGAACTTCATTGTGTGTGTTTCTTTTTGTTAGGTACTGTTTGTCATCGGCAGAATTATTTTAGCAACATTTAACTCGTGATTTAGGTAGGTGCCTAGTAACGTGTACGGGGTTAGGTACTAACCTACGGAGGGTCTGCGATCTACATTATATGTATAGAGTAGTACATATTATATTATATAGACGGGTTATCTATACATAGAGCTGTGATCTGTAACGGAAGGGTATTCTATACAAAATAATAAACCGTTGTGCAGGGATTTGCAGCGTTTTAGTTTGCTCCCGTCATAGTATGTACAATGCCAATGATTGATAGTGTGAAGACCTCCTAGGATTAGGATGTCTCGTTCAGTAGGAGCGGGCTCTACTGATTCAATGCATTGTAACATAATACAATCTATTGTGCCAATTTTTTTCGTTGTTCTTATTATTTTTAAAACTTCATCCAGGGGGCGGTCGCTGAGCCAGGAATCAGCTGGTAAAACGTTTCCCTCTATTTCTTTCAACAGATTTATTCTTGCCAAACGATATCTTTCGTGATCATCAACCATTGGCATATCATCTTCAGTGATAGTAATAGATTCTTCAAATATTTCTAATTCCCGTTGACGAATTCCTGGTAAACCATTCGATAATCTTCCTTTCTCCAGTGTTGTTTGACTGCTTTCAATAGCTTGGCTTGATTCGCCCTTGTCGCAGTTTTGAAGTTTCATTGCAACGGGATACTCAGTTAGGCCTTGAGTGCATACTATGGGTTTATGATAGGAAAAATAGCTCTCATAGTAGCTGGCAAGGAACTCGGCGTTATTACTAAAACACAAATCGATTTGAGTCAGCAGGTTGGTGGAAGGTTCACGTTGCAATAAGTTGAAAAAGCCCTTCGACTCAAAGAAATTCTTGAGTTGGATCTGTTGTTCCTTCATGAGATCTTCATTAAAATCTCCCAAAATCAAAATAGTTCCGGGATTTTGTGTTAAAATTATCGATACAGCTTCTTCCAAGCGAGGAATCAAAATCCTCATCGGTGTGGATGGCGGTTTGTAGATGCCACATATAAAAGTGTCCAACGGTCTTCCTCAAGCGCCTCCCAAATGATGTACGCACAAATGCCTACAATTATGACATTATGAACCTTCATAGTGCAAATATGGACATTCAATTTATTACGGACACGTACTCTGTCGCAGTGTATGTGTTGAACTATATCAACAAGACAAAACGGGGAATATCGAAAGTGCTCCGCGATGCTAACGATGAAGTAGCCAAAGGAGATTTATCTATAAAAGAAAAATTGAAATTCATGGCCAACAAGTTTTTAGATTCAAGTGAGTTTTCAGCTCAAGAGGCAGTGTATTATGTTCTACCGTTACCTCTATCACAATGTACCAGATCAGTCGAATTTATCAATACTGGCTGTACGTGCAGTACATATGTAGAGCAATAAATGGACTGTATTAAATAATTATTGGAACGAATTTATTCACGAGATACATTAGCACTTGAAGCAACGCAAAATTGCGGTCATGGATAAGATAAGAACATAGAGTTAGGTGCACAGGGTGTGGTAACATGGATATTAGTGGTTGAAGCAGTGCGATACTAGCGCCACGTGTTGAATTTATTGAAACTAAGGCTTCAACATATCGCCTCCCTTGAACAGACAACGTTCAACAAGTTTAAACCACAAATATAAATTTCAAACATCACAAAATTTAAATCATGCACCGGTTTTCAAAGTATTAGAGCTAATTTCAGTCTTAAGGGGATTTCTGGGGATCTTCTTCTTCAGGGATAGGCAGTGGGCATATCTTGGGAAGATTTCTCTTGTAGATTCCTGTAGTCGTCTTGACCGTAACGACTCGGGTGAGGCCGTCAGAACCAGGATGAGTTTCAATGATTCGTCCGAGAGGCCATTTGAGAGGAGGTAGGTCTTCACCTTTGACCAGAACTAGTTGTCCAGGTTTCAAATTCGTCATCTTCTTGTAGTTTTTAGCTCTTACTTGAAGATCGGCGATGTATTCCTTGGCGAATCTCGACCAGAATGCCTGAAGCATTTGCTGGACTCTGTGCCATCGAGTGAGAGAAGGTAGCCGTATATCCTGCAGGTCTGGCTGCGGTAAGGCATTTAATACGTCCCCAATAAGGAAGTGACCGGGAGTTAAAGGGGATAAATCGTTAGGATCGGAATTTAAGGCTGTGAGAGGCCGAGAGTTTAAACAACTTTCTACCATTGCTAGATACGTATATGTTTCTTCATAGGTATAAATTTTGTCGCCGCAAATTCTTTTGTAGTGATACTTGAAGGACTGAACTGCCCTTTCCCAAAGACCGCCAAATTCAGGGTACAGAGTACGGAGGGATGAATTTCCATTCCATAGTTTCAGGAGCCAGATAGGCAGTAACCCTTTCGTCTTGAGTTACCTTTTGGAATTCTTTATGAAGTATCCTATTTGCTCCAGTGAAATTTGTCCCATTGTCCGAGACCAGAAGCAACGAAACGTGAGAGGGCCGCTATGAATGATTGTGCCGACAAATCACCAACCAATTCAATGTGGATTGCCTTGACTGCTAAGCACACGAAAATTGCAACATAGGCCTTTAGAGCTTTAGCATTTCTTAGACTACTAGTCTTAATATTGAAAGGCCCACAATAATCGACCCCAGTATTCCAAAATGGACGAGTAGTAGAGAGTCGCTCCTGAGGTAACTCTCCCATCAACTGACATTGTGGTTTAGGTTTGTTTCGGTAGCACAAAATACAGGATTGAGCTACTCCTCTAGCCAGGTTTCTACCATTCAATGGCCAAAATCGTTGACGAACAGTTGCAAGAAGAAGTTGCGGTGCAGCATGAAGTTGTCGTTTATGTTCTTCAGTCATTAATAATTTTGTTACAGGGTGAGTTCCTGGCAACAGAATCTGGTGCCTCTGGCTGTAGGGGAGTGGCGATTTTTTAATCCTACCGCCTACTCTCAAAATTCCATCTCTATCTATAAATGGATTTAGACACCTCAGACTACTCTTGCAGTTAACCTCTCCATTTCGTTCAAGATTCTTCAAATCTTCGTGGAAGGATTCCATTTGAGTCATACGAATGCAAGCCGTTTCAGCATGGCGATATTCCTTGCATGATATCAATCGAGGTACTTGATTTGTTAGTTTCAGTCGAAGTTTAATGAACCGTTTGATGATAATTATCACTCGGATGATTTTTGAAAATGAGGAAAACCTTTCCCAGTTTAAGAGTGGGGTTTTTATCCGAGAAATAAGAGCATTGGAACGTCGTTCCTCGTTTATCTCAATTGACAGAGGTTGGGTCGGCCAATCAGCTTTATTGCAAGTCAACCAGGTAGGCCCATTCCCCCACAAATCATCGTGGAGGATTTCTGAAGGATCCAATCCCCTTGAAATTTTATCTGCAGGATTATCGTGTGTTCCAACATGTCGCCATTGACAACCAGTGGTCAACTCATGGATTTCACCCACTCTGTTTGAGACAAATGTCTTCCACTTGGCAGATGGAGAGTTTATCCATGCTAATACGATTGTTGAATCAGACCACAAGACCGTGTGTGCAAAATCTATCTGGATTGAATTTTTTACCTTTTCATATAGTTTTGACAAGAGCAAGGCTCCACACAATTCTAATCGTGGTAGACTCAGTTTCTTTACAGGTGCCACTCGAGATTTGGAAATCAATAATTGGCAATAATTTGTGCCTTTTTCAGGTTTCATGGTGCGAATATAAATAGCAGCTCCATAGGCTTGTTCTGAGGATTCGCTAAAACCATGTAATTCATACATAGAATAATCACTATGCAAGACTTGGCGTGGAATACGAAGAGATTCGTGCATCTGAAGGTTTTCTCTAAACCGCTTCCATTGAGTTTGATCCTCTTCTTTGAGATGTTCATCCCAATCTAGCTTTTGTGACCAAAGAGATTGCAGGAAAATTTTTGCTTTTACAATTACCTACTGGTCCAATCAAGCCCAGTGGATCAAATATTCTAGCCGTGTCGGAAAGAACCATTCTTTTAGTGATCTGATCATTGCATTTACCAATTCTGACTGAAAACATGAAATGATCTTCTGTTGGGTTCCACCATAGTCCAAGAGTTTTTATAGCTACATCCTTGTCATCTGGTATATATTTAGCTTCCTGTTTTTCCTTTGGGATGTTATCTAACAACCTAGGTTCGTTGGAACACCATTTATGCAGTTCCATGCCAGCTTGCTCAAGAATAGAGATTATACCGTATTTTGTTCGTTCTAAGGTACCTAAATCATCATGTCCTCCAAGGTATCCATGAAGAAATCCTGCTTTATTGCAACAGCAGAGTTCGGAAATTTATCGCATGCTTCTTCAGCTGCACTTTGGAGGCATCTTGTGGCAAGAAACGAGGCAGGGGTGGTGCCATAAGTCACTGTGTTTAGGCAAAATTCCTGAAGGAGTAGATCTGCGTTCTTTCTCCATATGATCCTTTGGAGATGTTTGTCATCTTCATGTACCCTTATTTGTCTATACATTTTTGTAATATCCGCAGTTAACACAAACCTGTGTTTTCTGAACCTGATTATAATCGAAATTAGATCTTCTTGGATAGTTGGACCATTCATTAGGGTTTCATTTAGAGAAATTCCGCTTGAGGTTTTGGATGAACCATCAAACACAACTCTCAGCTTCGTCGTGGAACTGTCAGCGTTGGTGACGCAGTGATGAGGCAGGTAGTAGTTTAGCTTGTTAGATTCCTCAATTTTAACAGGTTCCATGTGACCCAGTTTGAATATTCATAATATGAATGCTGCATATGAGGTTTTCAACTGGGGGTGCTTGTCCAGTCTTTTTTCCAGATTTAGATATCGCTTGTAAGCAGCAAATCTAGATTCACCAAGTTTGGTGAATTTTTCATTTTTAGGTAGTTGCACTATGAAATGACCAGTTTTATCACGTTTGGTTGTTTCTGTGAATAGTTTTTCACAAGCTTTCTCTTCAGGAGAATATCGCGGTTGCAGAAATCCTTCTTCTACTTCCCAGAATCTTCTAAGATTTTCATCAAGTGAACTATCGCATGCATTGACACTCAACAACGAAACAGATTCTGTTCCCTTGTTACCCTTCACCTTACCTCCTATGACCCAACCAAAATTTGTGTGTTGCATCCTTGGCATATCTTTTCCGAGCGACCTTTGTTCTCCCTTCAATATGCTGAAAAATAGTTCTGCACCAATTAGCATATCAACCTTCTGAGGTTTGGCAAACTCAGGGTCAGCTAGAAATAAATCGGGTGGAATATTCCATTTGGATGTGTCAATCGGGCTTCCGGGTACAGGGAGTGTAATTTTGGGAATGACTAAAAATTCTAGGTTTGTTTCAAATGGCTCATATCGCGATTTGATCGAGCAACTCATTGAGCATTTGAGCGATCCAGCCACCTCGCCCCCAATTCCACATATAGAGTAGTTTGTGGAATTAAGTGGAAAGCCTAGTAATTCAGCGGTAGCACTACTTACAAAATTTGATTGACTGCCACTGTCCAACAAAATTCGACATGGTACAATTGTTCCATCAGGTTTTTTTACATGAACAATTGCAGTAGACAATAAAACTTTAGGTTTGCTAGATCTGTTTGGGGCAAGTGCACAAGTTGAAGCAGAACTACCATCACCCTGCGAGTCGTCATCAGAATGTAGGAGGGAGTTATGCGGCTTGGAACAGATGCGACAAGTATATTTCGGACATTTGTCAGGATCAGTGTGTGAAATTAGACACATTTCGCAAAGTCCAAGTTTCACTACCTCCTGTTTTCGGTTGAGAACTGAAAGGTCCTTAAATAATCTACAAAAGTAGATTTTGTGCGGTTTTTGACAAAAACTACACTTGATAGAGTTTCCTGTTGTTTTTTCTTTAGCGGTACTGTCTTGTGTGTTCAAAACCTTGGATTTTTGGCCTGACTGGGTTTTGACAGCCTGAGGTTTTTCCTCATTAAGAGCTTCCAGAACGTCAACTCTTTCTTGCAAAAATGTTGTGAATTGGGCAAGAGTGGGTAGTTCCGACTTCCTACCCTTTTGTTCCCACCGTTGACGGGATTGCGTGTCAAGTTTTTTGACCAAAATATGGATCAAAATAGCGTCCCAGTGCTCAGTAGGCAACCCCAGTGACGTCAAGCAACGCAGATTAGATGACAGGTTATCTATGTTCTGAAGCCTGCCGGACACTTGGCTATCAATTCTTTCACAATCGACGATAGCCCTGATATGAGAGGCGACAGCTCGTCGTTTGTTGTCAAACCTCTCATCCAGGGCGTCCCATGCCGATTGGTAATTGTCATTTGTCACTTCCATGCCTTTGAGCACCGAGCTCGCGTCACCTTTCAGACATCCCTTCAAGTACCGGAATCTCTGAACAGGGACCAAGTCGTCCCGCGAGTCTATAATTGACTTAAATTCTTCCTTAAACGATTGAAATTCTTCGTACTTTCCTGTAAAACTTGGAAGTTTGAGATCTGGTAACTTGACGCTAATCTCGCCGTGCGAAGAAATTGACTCTACTTCGTGGTTTTTAATTAGAGCCCTAGCCTTACTGACGAATTCGCAGAAGTCATCCTCAAATTTCGCCCGTTCATCATTCTGTTCTTTAGGGTTCAAATATTCCACCTCCGTCTGAGCCTCATCAAATTGACCCCATACTCCAATTCCACACCCACCACCACTCCACTCCATTTCCACTTTCTCCAATTTGATCTGAATCAACCTCAAATCCGGTGGGTCTGGATTAATTAACTGAGCGGCTATAAAATTGCCGAATCGAGCAATTGAATTTGTAATTACATCCCGCTTATGGATGGCCTTTTTCAATATTTCGGTTTGTTCTTTGGTGAGCGGCATTTTGAATCAAACTTACGTTTCAAAAATGACAAAATAATACACCTTTATTTGCAATGGCAGAACCTAACACGAAATTTGGGACAAGGAATCTGAGGAAAGGGATCGGTAAAATTGGTTGTAGGTTAGGTAGTTACCGGATGGTCACAAGAGAATGCATGCGGGAACGTACCTTACTTCTGACGATACCACTTCAATCAGAGATTTCGTGATATTAGTGAGATCACAAGATAAAGTTCGTGAGAATCACAAATTAGGCCGGAAGACGATTATCCTCGCTCCTGGATTCTTGAACACGATGTTTTCGCCGAAGTCGGAGTTGAAATTTACAGATGAAGTCACGATCTATTTTTGTTGATGCCGAGCTTCTAAACTGACTTCTAACTCACCACTGATAACTTATCCGGCTCGAAGGACCATTATGTACGTGCAGTACATAGGTATGTAGAGCAATAAATGGACTGTATTAAATCATTATTGGAACGAATTTATTCACGAGATACATTAGCACTTGAAGCAACGCAAAATTGCGGTCATGGATAAGATAAGAACATAGAGTTAGGTGCACAGGGTGTGGTAACATGGATATTAGTGGTTGAAGCAGTGCGATACTAGCGCCACGTGTTGAATTTGTTGAAACTAAGGCTTCAACACTGGCCCTCCTGAAAAACGGGTTCACATTTTATTACCCAAGAAAGCACTTCAAAGCCTATCGGTTGATTCTACAGAAGTATTCGCGAAATCAAACATAGATCATTATGTCAACCGTCCTGATGTCTTGAGTGATTTATGTCTTGCGGACTTTGTTGCTTGGTATAATTACAAAAAGAGTAGGACGTCATCGGGACGATCCAAGTCCCCAACAGAATTCGATAATTCAGACATTGATAATGAAAATTATGAGCCGCCAAAAGTACTGCAATTGAAAAACAACGACGGTTACATTTCTAAAAGGACCAAATCGAAAATAATCCGTTTTGTTAGATTTAACGTTGAAACGCAAGAGGAAGATTTATATCGCGAGCAGTTGATGTTATTTTTACCTTGGATTGATGAAGAAAGTGAATTGATTTGCGTTGATCACAAAGAAAAATTCAGCAAGAACAAACAAAAAATAGTTCGCCACAGGAAACCTTTTATTTTCAGATCTTCAAACGAGGAAGGCAACGACGACTTCATTGATGAAGCCATCAGAGAGCACAACGAAAATGAAACTTTCATTCGCGAAGAAGACGAATCAATTGGTGATATTAACCGTGAAGATGGATATGAAGTCTTGAGAGATCGAACTGACGAGGGTGACGTACTGTACGACGGAGGAGTCATAATAGGGAACGACAAAAATGAAGATTAATTCGTTCCCGTTCCTCACGTATTGCCTGAAGAACGATACCTGGAAGTCGTGAGATCACTGAATGAAAAACAACAGCGGTACCACCTACACGTGCTACATTCCATAAAAACCAACGCCGCACCAATTTATGAATGCGTTTTAGGCAGTGCTGGCGTTGGGAAATCGAGACTTATTGAAGCACTTGAGCAATCGGTGATTCGTTTCTATAACTCAACAGCAGGTGTACAATTGGATGCACTCCGAGTGTTACTCTGCGCTCCAACAGGAAAAGCTGCATTTAACATTTAAGAGGTGTCACTCTCCACTCGGTACCTATTCGTTTTACCATTAAACCAAGCCAGTTACGACATGCCACCATTAAGTTCAAGTGTGTCAAACGGTTTATTTTGTAAATTGAAAAATGTCAAATTAATAATTATTATGGATGAAGTAAGCATGATTGGCACAAAAATGTTTGCTCGTGTTGATGCGCGATTGAAACAAATTTTTAGATCTAATCTTCCTTTTGCTGGAATATCAGTCATTCTCCTTGGAGATTTCAATCAACTTGCCCCCGTAGGGGATGGCTATATCTTTTCACAAAACTCAGCAAACCCATACAGTAACCTTATTGGTAATCCACTTTGGGAGCTTTTTAGATTTTACAAGTTAACTGAAATTATGAGGCAGAAAGATGATGCACCGTTTGCAACTGCCCTCAATAATTTAGCCATGGGATGTTTGACATCAAACGAGATTGAAATGTTTGAAAGTCGCATACGAACAAATTGCACTCCAAGTTCGAAAGCTCTTAGACTGTTCAGAACTAACGAAGAAGTTGACACTTTTAATAGATCAGTATTCAATAGAAAGAATGCCAGTGAGATTTTACAGTTTGACGCCATAGATCGTGTTATGGGGAAGGTTTCTGAGGTTCAGGGTTTGTCTACCTTGGAGTACATGAAGAAAACCACGAAAACGGCCAACACTTATGGACTTCCGACTCATATAAAACTGTGTTTGGGTATTAGATACATGGTTACGGTCAACGTTAAAACTCCGGACGGATTAGTAAATGGTGCTGTTGGAACATTGCAATACACAGAAACAATGGACAACGATAAAGTAGTACGTCTCTGGTTGCTCTTCGACGATGAGAAGGTAGGAAGAGAAACACGGAGAGGCACTCGAGCAGCAACGCAACATTTGGGAATCGACCAAAAATTAACTCCATTGGATTTAGTTTCTCGAAATATCCAGCCACGTCAGAATTCACCGATCACGGTAATGAGAAAACAATTCCCTGTTGTTCCAGCAGAAGCTATAACCATTTACAAAAGCCAAGGAGGGACTTATGACTCGGTGGTGGTCACTCTGCGGAAAGGTATGCGCCGAAACGAAATGTACGTCGCTTTCAGTCGATCAACTAGTTTAAAGGGACTAACAATTCTTGGAAACTTCAAACCTCCTGGTCCTATTGATAAAAATAATGTAGTTGTCAAAGAAATAGTTTATCAGAAAAACCTGTGGAAATGACCTTGCATTTCCTACAAGACCACCCTGAACTTTTTTCGATAATCTTCCACAATGTAAATTCACTCAGAAAACACCTTCCGGACATTTCGAAAGACGAATGTTTCAAATCAGCGAAGTTGATAATAATTGTGGAAACCTGGCTAAAATCAAGTGAGTTCGTGGACCTCCCAGGTTACACAGTTGTTTATCGCTCCGACGTCAAGCAATCCCAAGCACACGCCTATGGAATCATGATATTCAGCAAAATAGATACAGCGAATCAAATTCAGCTAGTGTATGATTTTAATGTAGAGAAGAAAGGGTTTGCAAGCAATATAGCTGTTGTTCGAAATCGTAACTCGATTACAAAATTTTTCTCTTAAACTATCAGTAGGAGATAATCTTTTGGAGGTTTTGACCCCTCCAAAAAATTTAATCGATTGTTCAAAACACAATCGTCTACAACATGCACACGTACAATCTGGCCCCCCCTTAAGTAACATTTCCACCCACTAAGTAACTGGCTAAACTGGCCAATCATTGAGATTTTGATAAGAGCAAAAGAAAAGAAAAGCGAAGTTCTGTGACTAAGATTATGAATTGATAAAGTTTTGACTAGCTTCATGTATCACAATTCATATAGCAACGTTTGTATATTGCAACTCACTAACTAATAGGTTTATGTCCTTATGTTCGTTTTGTTACTCAAAACTTTTTTTGGCGGTTAAAACGCGCGACCCGCGGCGGATAGCAAAAGCTAAAGCCGTTTTGTGTTTAGTTATTATCGTATTACTACAATAAAGAATTAAATGAAATATTCCAGCGAATGAGAAAGTTGTGCGTCGGAGACGAAATGAAATAACCAAAATTGTGTTATTTCGTCACTATTTGTCGTTTTCGGCATCTTCCTCCTCCGCCTAAAACTTTCTGAAAATTAATTTTCGGCCAATGTTTTCCCAACTTGATACCATACAAAATTAAAACAGGAGTAATTTTACGCAAAGTAAAATTTGGGGTGGAAGGGGGATGAGGGGAAAATCAAAAATGTTTTGAATAGGTACCAGAAGAGTAGGTATTGGATACGTAACAAATTTTTTGTTCCATTTTTTGCCGAGTAACACCTCGGTTGTAGATTTTCCAACGCTGAACACGATGGTGAAGTCAGAATTGCGATATCCCATTCCGTTATCAGATTAGAGCAGACGAACCAGGAAGAACATCTCAAGAAATAACCACGTTCCTTCATCTTCAAAGTGCTCCAGTTTGAGAACGGAATGAGATATCGCAATTCTGATTTCACCATCGTGTTCAGCGTACAAAAACCTTTAAAATGAGGTGTCACTTGTCAGACTGTTTCATTTTGGGAATTTATGGGTAATTTCCCCCCCCCCCCCCCCAAACTCCCCCTTAGAGTGACCCGATTCTGCCCATCTACGAACTTAGCCTGTCGATTGCCAAGACAGATTTTTCGTGCAAATTTGAACTTTTTATCTCAATTCTGTCGAGAGTTATCGTCTGGAATGACATATATATATATATATATATATATATATATATATATATATATATATATATATAGTGACTCAGGTTTGTTGAGGATCGGTCAGTGAAAAATCAAGTTCCCGACGTTTCGGCCGTTTATTCAGCCATTTTCAAGGCTACAACAAAATATGGACATAGGTATAATACGATAGTTAGCAAGTTAGTGGAATCAGTGAGGTACTGTTACAGTGATTTTTATGGCAACATGGTGATATGGACTATAGTGGGTTATTATAATAAAGCTACTTACAGGGTTGAGTCGGCACTGAGCTTACATGCTAGGATTATATAAGTCAAGGCACTTCGCTGTGCAGGGAACAAGGGATGGAGACTGGTTCGTGTTCAGTGGTTGACTGACTTCTAGGCCATGTGTTGGGGATTTTTTGGTAAGAGAAAGTACATAACGGTACCTGTGTAGTGTGTCCTGTTAGGTGAAGGTGAATGGAGGTGTATATTTCAAAGGGAGGCGGTTATCTCAAAGGAAGGGTGAATGGAGGCGGCTTGTTGGCTATTTCAAAGGGGGGAGTGGTGGTTAGAGGAGTGTAAGATATTTGAGTAGCATTTACTAAGATTTTGAACATCAGTTCGTTTATTTACTGTTTGTTGTCTATTTCGTTCAATGGCTAGTGATTCCTTCAGTTCTCTCTTAAATTCATGGGGTTCGTATCCGATTATTTTGGTCTGGTCAAATATAAAGTTATGTCCTAGGCGGGAGTGTGTCACAAGAGCTGTTGGATCTGCAGTTTTGGGATTAGTCATTATTTTTGGTTTCGTACTGTTCTTATGGGCATTAAGTCGGACTTTTAGGTGGGAGTGTGTTTGGCCTATGTAGAATTTGCCACAGTCACATGGAATTTTGTAAATAATATCTGATTTCATTTCAGGGGGAATAGGGTCTTTTGTTTTTGTGAATAGCTTGTTTAGTGTTTGGTGATTTCTGTAGGCTATTTTTGTGGTTTTGCTGTTGGAGGTTAGTACTTTATTCAGTTTTTCGGAGAGGTTTTTGACGTATGTTAGGGAATTGTATCTAAGTTGATTTTTGGTGGCTTCATTAGTTGTTGGTTTTTTGTACTTTAGTAGCTTGCAAATGAGTTCATGAGGATACCCGTTTTTGAGGAGGATGTCAACTATTTTATTTTCACATTCTTTGTGAAAACGGGGGGAACTTAGTGACTTGGCTCTATGTATAAGGTTTATAACGAAGTTGGTTTTCTGATGGTATGGACTCTGGCTGTTATAATTAATATACCGACCCTTGTTTTGTGGTTTTTGCCACCATTTGGTTTCGATAGTGCCACGAGCATTTCTCAAGAGTTTAACGTCTAGAAATGTAATGCATTGTCGGCTGTCTTCAGATTCTGATGTGAATTGGAGTCTTGGATGGAATCTATTAAATTTTGAGAGAACTATATGTAGGGTATTCTTGGGTATGCTAAGTAGAAGGTCATCAACAAATTTGGCAAATGGTGGCAAAAACCACAAAACAAGGGTCGGTATATTAATTATAACAGCCAGAGTCCATACCATCAGAAAACCAACTTCGTTATAAACCTTATACATAGAGCCAAGTCACTAAGTTCCCCCCGTTTTCACAAAGAATGTGAAAATAAAATAGTTGACATCCTCCTCAAAAACGGGTATCCTCATGAACTCATTTGCAAGCTACTAAAGTACAAAAAACCAACAACTAATGAAGCCACCAAAAATCAACTTAGATATCATTCCCTAACATACGTCAAAAACCTCTCCGAAAAACTGAATAAAGTACTAACCTCCAACAGCAAAACCACAAAAATAGCCTACAGAAATCACCAAACACTAAACAAGCTATTCACAAAAACTAAAGACCCTATTCCCCCTGAAATGAAATCAGATATTATTTACAAAATTCCATGTGACTGTGGCAAATTCTACATAGGCCAAACACACTCCCACCTAAAAGTCCGACTTAATGCCCATAAGAACAGTACGAAACCAAAAATAATGACTAATCCCAAAACTGCAGATCCAACAGCTCTTGTGACACACTCCCGCCTAGGACATAACTTTATATTTGACCAGACCAAAATAATCGGATACGAACCCCATGAATTTAAGAGAGAACTGAAGGAATCACTAGCCATTGAACGAAATAGACAACAAACAGTAAATAAACGAACTGATGTTCAAAATCTTAGTAAATGCTACTCAAATATCTTACACTCCTCTAACCACCACTCCCCCCTTTGAAATAGCCAACAAGCCGCCTCCATTCACCCTTCCTTTGAGATAACCGCCTCCCTTTGAAATATACACCTCCATTCACCTTCACCTAACAGGACACACTACACAGGTACCGTTATGTACTTTCTCTTACCAAAAAATCCCCAACACATGGCCTAGAAGTCAGTCAACCACTGAACACGAACCAGTCTCCATCCCTTGTTCCCTGCACAGCGAAGTGCCTTGACTTATATAATCCTAGCATGTAAGCTCAGTGCCGACTCAACCCTGTAAGTAGCTTTATTATAATAACCCACTATAGTCCATATCACCATGTTGCCATAAAAATCACTGTAACAGTACCTCACTGATTCCACTAACTTGCTAACTATCGTATTATACCTATGTCCATATTTTGTTGTAGCCTTGAAAATGGCTGAATAAACGGCCGAAACGTCGGGAACTTGATTTTTCACTGACCGATCCTCAACAAACCTGAGTCACTATTCACTAAACGGTCGAAATCTCTACACCATATATATATATATATATATAATTTTTGGTGTCTTTCGGCAGTGAATTCAGGTTGGTCTGAAACGGATTTTGGTGTAAAAATCTTTCGGAAATTCGAGTTTTAAAAATTTTGGACCGAGAACAATAGCTTCCTTTTCTTCGAAAATTCGCTAATATTGTTTATGAACGTTACGTTTTTCGGAACTTGAAGCAAAAAGTGAAGAAAATATTGAACAATTTCTAGTTCGTTTGCGTGTACAGGCCATCAAATGTGAATTTGTTGATACAGATGACCAGTTAAGGGATCAATTGATTTTCAACTGCACCTTGGCTGAATTACAAGAACAGGCTCTACAAAAGGGCGCTATCACCCTTCATGAGGTCATTGACCTTGGGAAGGCAATAGAGGCCCACTAGGGCCTAGGCAATAGGGACCCACGACTTGAAAGCAGACAAATCAGTGAATGAGACTCGATTTGTCCACAAAGTTGTTCAGGATAAACATTAAAAAAATTGTGAGGCACACAAGAAAAACAATAAAGCTAAATGTTTTAGGTGTGACAATGAAGATCATTTGGCTAATGACCCTGCCTGTCCCGGTTGGGGCTCCATTTGCTATAAATGTGGCGGGCCGTCACACCTGGCAGCAGCTTTTCGTTCAAAGGCAAAGAGATCTGGCGAATCTAAACAGAGACATTCAGCAGAATTTGAGCGAGGGACAAATCAGAAGAAATCTAAACAACATGTCAAGACAGTCAGCTGTAAACGGTGTTCCCCCCCTGCTGAAAGTTCTTCTGAAGATGTGAGCAGCACAGAAAGTAGTTTGACAAGCTGGCGAATATCCACTGCAGCTGTTGCAGCTAAGAATTCCTTCAACAAGGATAATACCTTGATTCGCTGCAATATTGGAGGTGTAGACCAAGTGACGAGGATAGACTCAGGGGCTTCATGCTCGGTCATTGATAGAGCTACGTGGGAATCGCTCAAGGAAAAAGGATGTGTTGCAAAAATATCAAGTAAATTACTTAAGGATGATCAACAGTTGGTTGTTTATGGAGGCTAGTTAGCTCTGGGGGTTGTCGACAAATTTTAATCAGTAATTAAGATAAGTACTAGATCGGTGTCCACCGTCATTTACGTAATTGATGGCAATGGGGAACCAATCTTGGGAAAGACAGTGGCTGAGCAGCTCGGTGTCCTGAGAGTTGGTTTGCAGGTACAAGCAGTGGCTTCTTGTAAAGAGGTGATTTCTTTGACAGGGTTTAACGCTTCGATGCGGACCCCATTTTCCATGGGAATTCCCAGGGGCAGACACCTTTGGTTCATAGGGTGACTCCAGGAAGAAGGGTACCAGAATACGGCAGACAGGTGGTCTGTAAAAAGTGTAAACAAGGAACGGCACACGACCTAGCGGTGATCAGGATATCTAAAACAAGTGGTAAACCTTCCAGAACCAATCAGAATCGAGGATCCGTAGTTTGGCGGCGAAATATCCGAGCGCCGCCGGGAGCTGGTACGCTGGAGCCACTCCGCCCCTAACTTACTCGAGCAATTACGCACTAGGGCCTCTTTCACCAGCTATTTAACGACCTGATTAACGTTAACGGCCTCGGTTAATCGGACATCAGAGCGATTTTCCTTTCACCACCCCCAAGATAACCAAAACTTTAAGGGATAACGTGCCCGTTAAAGATTTCGTTAAAGTTAATTGGTGGACCCTCCACCAATTAAGAGGTTAACGGACGATTAGCAGCATGTATATAATGTATATTATATACATATTATAGTTCTTTCTATGTATATATTATGCTTTGAGTAGATGTACAATAAATTTTTTTAAATAATGTATCTACTACCTAGTGAGTAGTTATTACATTCCAATATACCTTCCCTATATGAGGTCAAATGAACGTGTTTATTTATTTTATTGGACCTACAGAAATGTTGGCTGTTCATTTATTGTTTATTTCATGTGCAATAATTAAAATAGCATTTTTTAAGGTTTCCACAAATTTTGAATAAACGAAAAACTTTTGAGGGGGTGTTATAAAAATGTTTTTGCTGAGCGATTACAAGGGTGTATTGTTCACAGAATAATAAATCAAAAGGAGAGGAAGTTATACTTAACAAGGAGCACCTCTGTCGTAGATAATAATGCTTATTTATTAACAGAACAAAATGTATTGTATTTCAAAAAAGGAAGTACAGCAACCAAAATAACCTCACAACCGATACATCAAAACATCGTAACGAATAAGTTTTTTCTGTTCACAGAACTGGGGGCCCACGGTTTTCTAGGAGCATATTTTTTCCATTCCTGGAACAACCAAGACCACTTCAGAAATAGATACCTTGGATATAAAACACCAACTGAAAATTGAGATTGTATTGTTTCATATTATTTTCAAAAACGGCATAAGAGTTACACAGCAGAAGCTGACCAATTTTGGGGTGCGCTGGCAAAGTGGTCACGTTAAGGTTAATATCAAGTTATATTTCCCTAAAATTGTGTATAATTGTGGTGGTACATGTACTATAAAGGATATTACATGTTAGTTTGCGTTCTGATTCTTGTCAGATCCTCCAGATAATACACGTACTTAGTACTTAGATACTACATGTAAGCATACATGAACGCATTGCCAGCAGTGCTTGGTAGGATATTGAAAAGAAACCTCTGAAATTTCACTTACGTTTTGTGCCGTGAAGTCCTATTTTGAGTTTGAGTTGAAAGGCGACGGCATTCGTATGTCATAGTCGGAAGTCGTTCGCGAGTACCTACAAAGTGTTTTGATTTTGATGTCGTTTCACCCGTTTACTGTCCCGATGAGGCATCGTTTCGTCGAAAACGGACACAAAAACCGTTGGCGGGCAACACTGCATCGTTAACTTAACGAATCCTTGACGCCGACATCAAACTGATGCCCTGATTAGTGTGGTGAAATGTAAATCTCTGACGCCCCGGTTAACCTGCATGTTCCCGTTACGATTTCGTTAGGTTAATCAGACATTAGAGGCAGTTTGGTGAAAGTGGCCCTGAACGTGTTAAGCTGCACATAGATGTGGATCCTGACAAAACGCCAGTGCATCTCCCATATCGTTGACCACCTGTTGCTATTCGCAGGAAAACAGAGAAAAAACTGCTGATTTTCTTAAGAAAGGAATTATTGAGCCAGCCAAAGGTCCTATTCATTGGTGTGCCAAAATAGTTCCTATTATCAAAAGTACTAGAGAAGTGCGCGTTTGTATTGATTATCGATGTTTGATATAGGGCTGTGCTCAGTGAGAAGCACCCTATACCTACTTTGGATGATTGTCTGTCAGAGCTACATGGTAGTAGAATATTCTCAAAAATTGATCTCAAGGACCACCTTGATTTAGCAGAGTCGAGCCGACCTTTCACCATTTTCAGGCGTCAACTGGTATGTATCAATTCAAGAGGTTGCCACAAGGACTGACATCTTCGCCGGAAATATTTCAGAAACAAATTGATTCTGTTCTCTCTGGCTGTAGAGGTTGTTTTTCATTTGTAGATGACATTTTGGTTCATGCCTCCTCCAAAGAAAAACATGATGCTTGACTCCAAGTGGTTTTGGATAAGCTGAAGGAAGCTGGGTTCACTCTGAATGATAAAAAGTGCACATTTGGAGTGAAGGAGTTGGATTTTCTTGGTCATCACATCAGAGCAAACGGGTTACAGTTATCTGAAAGTAAAGTCAAAGACGTCCTGGAATTCCGAGCTCCTAGCAATAAGAGTGAGGTCTGCTGCTTTCTGGGATTGGTAAATTTTGTTGGCCGTTAAACACCGAATCTATCATTGAAGTCGGAGCCTGTTCGGGAGCTGGTGAAGAGTGACGTCAAGTGGTCATGGGATATTGCCAAAAATACCGCTTTCCAAAAGTTGAAGCAAGTTGCAAATGCGGTCACACTAGGCTATTACTCTCCTAAGGCCCCACCTCCTCTCCATAAGGCCATTCGGGCCACTGCCCTGCAACCAAAAAACACTGTATAGGTATAATAGGTAAGTTAAAAAACCTCCATAGTTCAGTTGGAATTTGAATTTCCCTCTGTACAATGTACCTAGCATTTTTCGCAAAGTTCAACAGCGACTCACCAGAATTCTCTGGCTATGGAATGGAAATTCTATGGATATTCAATATTATAGTATAGCATCCATGGTGTGCTCCATAGCCAAAGCATCTTATCCGAATAAAGCGACTGTAATCGATGTCCTGCAATCGAAATCGAAACCTAGGCTCTTGAAACTGGCAGGCAGGTCCTGGGACCTGGTGTCGCCATGGCAACTGAGAAAAACGGTCCGTCCGCGCATGCTCAGTAGAGTAAAAATGTTGTTTGCCACGCCCACTTTCGGCCCAGTCCCCAAAATCTGATTTCGACTCCAAAATTGTTCGTTTTCACAATCGATTCGATTCAATTTGTTGTTGTTGTTTTTCTTGAGGGTGCCGCGAAGAAACACTTTTCATGCCGACAGTGGTGGTTAGAGGTTGCGTTTTTTCTTCTTGTGCATTCGATTCAATCGTCTTCTGATTTGTTTTTGTTGTGAATTATATTCGCTTTCTCTGTTGTCAGTTTTCAATTTGTTGCGTCAAATTGAGCGCATTTTGCGTTCGGTCCGGTTCTGATGGCGGATTTGTATTCTTGGTACCTACGTGCATTTTGTCCTGTTTGTGGTCTTGTGGATTGATCGTCGTCTTAACACACTGGTAACTGCCTAGCTTCAGGTCAATAGCTTCTCCATTCAAGTAGGTACCGGCCGACGGGTCATTGTTTTGTTATAGGTGTTTTAGTTTACTATATTTTTATAACACGTGAATTCGGTGTCTAATTTGCAGTAGAAATTGCCGACGTTTTCGTACGATGATAGATTGTTGATTGAAAGGAAATTTGCTGAATATCAATCAGTAAATAAGGGAAGGGTGTTTATTGTTGCCTCGAGGTATTTGTAGACAAATCTCTTGGTTTTGTGTTCTGGTTTGGTGCCCCACCGTTTTCAGAGCCCACGCACCGCTACTGCTCATGAGGACCCCATTGAGATTATTGCTGATGCTGGACCTTGTGCATTGTGGGCAGTGCTTGTTCAGCAATCCTTCAAAGGCCCAAAGATTATTCGCTTTGCTAGTCGAAGCTTGACAGTTATTGAGAATAGGTTCTCCCAGACTGAGAAGGAGGGTTTGAGTCTTGTTTGGGCCGTTGAGTGTTTCAGTACCTTTGTTACTGGAAAAAAGTTTAGTTTAATTACTGATCACCGGCCTCTTCAGTTTATATTTGGCCCTCGTTCAAGGCCTTGTGCTCGAATTGAACGGTGGGTTCTGAGGCTACAGTCATATTCTTTTGATGTGAAATATCGCCCAGGGCCATCCAACATAGCTGATCCACTATCCCGACTTTGTACTACGATTGCCAGCAGATCCAACAAACTGGTAGGTAGACCACTTTTACATCTTGCTCGGTGCTACCTTCCATCAGCATTGACCTTAGATGAAGTTGGTCGGGAAACAAGAAGAGATGAAGAGTTGAAAGAGGTCAAACATTGCCTGGTTTTCGGAGAGTGGCCAACCAGACTTGTCAAAAGTATTGAAAGTGAGATTTCATTGGTCGGGGATGTTTTCCTGAGGAATGCAAGGGTAATTATTCCCGAATCCCTTTGATCAAAAACCCTGAGTTTAGCTCATGAAGGACATCCAGGAATTATGGCTATGAAGCAGAGCTATGAAGCGTTCTGTGGTCTGGTGGCTGGGTATCGATGTTGCAGCTGAGAAGGTGGTAAGGTCCTGTCATTTATGTCAAGTGGTGGGAGCCGGTTTGACACCGGAGCCTATGTCGTGACACAAACTAACTGAGCTCCATGGGTGGACATCGCAATGGATTTCATGGGCCCACTTCCATCTGGTGATTATTTGTTAGTGACCACAGACTATTATAGTCGCTATATGGAGGTTGCTATCACATCTACCAAAATGATTGAACAGTTAGAAAAACTGTTCAGTTTGGCTTACCCGAGTCCATTACTGCGGACAATGGGAAGCAGTTCACTAGTGAGGAGTTTTTGCAGTTTTGTCATACGAATAATGTCAAGTTGTATCATTCACCTCCCTGTTGGCCGCAAGCCAATGGTGCTGTGGAAATGCAGAATAGAACTCTTCTGAAAATGCTGAAAATAGCTAAGCTGACAAAAGAGGACTGGGAGAAGCAGCTGCAGCACTCTCTGTTTCAATACCGTATCACACCACATTCCGTTACAGGGGTGCCACCAGCAGAATTGTTCTTTGGAAGAAAAATTAGAGATAAAATTCCTTGCCTTTCCAAGGAATTAGCTACCAAGGAAGAAGTGAAGGATAGAGATGCTCTTCATAAGTTGAAAGGGAAGGAGTATGCTGACAAGAAGCGTGGAGCAAAGGGCAAAGAATTTTCTCAAAATGATTTGGTCCTCAAGAAGAACGATGTGAGACCCAACAAACTAACACCCACATTTCATCCCATCCCATATAGGGTAGTGCACGAAGTCGGAAATGTAGTGATGGTTGAGTCTCCAGAGGGTGACAGATTGACTCGGGAATTGAGATCGTTTGAACTTTACATCCCTCCCTCACCTGAAGAAACAGCAGCATCAGCGCCTAGTCAGGAGATGGCTCCAGGTACATCTTCCACTACAACTCTCCAGCCAGACACGGAATCAGGGGATGTTCCTGCACTCAGAGGGACCCCGGATGTGTCTGCATTGCCAATTACCCCAGCAGGTCGACCTCACAGGGAGAGGAAGCCTCCAACATGGTTGCAAGAGTATGAATTGGGATCTCCTATATAACTTTACATATTCGTAGTTCATTTGATTTCTGATTATGTACCTACCTATTCATTTGTTAATTTTAATTTTAAACAAGATAAGGGATGTAGCATGGAGGATGGGGGATTGAAGGAAGATAGAGGAGAGAGAAGAAGAGGAAGGTTTTGTTGGGGGAAAAACGAGATTATTATAAAAGAGCGACTAAATTCGATTCATCTGATTGTTGCGTAATCCTTGAAGAATCCTACACCAACCACCATTCTGTTCAAATTCCTGCCATCCACCGCCAATCTGGTTGCTTTCTTGGATATCCATGACCAATTTTCCACGTTTTCTAATCATATGGTCACCCAACCTGCAAAGTCCATATCTACCTACCTAAACAATTGGTTACCTACCTAAACAATTTTCTTATAATTATATTTTTTACTAAACAATTACTAAGCTATTACTAACCAACTAGTCCTACTTGTATTCATTTCTCTTCTAATTACTTTTAATTAACTAGGTACCTAACGATGTAACAACATCTCTAATTATTTTTAATTACCTAACTGGGTACCTAACCATGTAACAATAACATCTCAATAGTATCCATAACTGTACAGGATCCACAATATAACCTCCACCTCAGCAGGTTATGTTACTTTAAACAATTCGTTTTTTGCATCTGGTCACTAGTGTCACTCAAGTGTCAGTCTCTACTTGGAATTGACACCTATCCACCTATCATACTTACCTTTGGACCACAAGTAAGCTTAAAAACATTTATTATTTATATCTGTATCAGCTGTAACACCTTAGACATTATACTTTTGAACTGATGTCATCTTCCAAAAGATCCACATGAATAGGACCCAGATCCTGGGTAGAAAAGTTGTGGGAATTAAAAAAACATCATGATCAAGACTAGACTGGTCATGATTAGGTTGATGAACACAATTCAGGATTGAGTTGATGAACACCTGTCTAGTCTTGTTTATGATGGGTAGAAACGTTGTGGAAATTAAAAACGCTGCAAAGTCCTTGTCACATGGGTTTATTATTCTATTATTTTATTGGTCTACAGAAATGCTGGCTGATTATTTATTGTTTCTTTCATGTAAAATAATTTAAATAGCTATTTCTGGTGGTTTCCATAAATTTCGGCCCCCAAAACTTGAATTAGGTACTACGACCCTTCTTTTTTTTCAAATTACCTTTGATCATTGATTGTACCATTTAATCGTCTTTATCCACGTGTTGAACTTTTTCTAGTGTTATTATACAAATTGATGGTGATTTCAGGCGATTTCGCAAGTTTTTGACTCATAAAAATTCAATTTTGGGAGCTGAACATCTGGTACAATCTCAATTCTCCACTCCTTGGTCAAAATTGACTTCATATTCGGTTTTCTCGTCCCCAAAAACATGGAAAACGATACCTCAAAAGCTCATTTTACTAAAATGTTAATAAAACACAAAAAGTACCTATTTTTACACACATTTTCATTCATAACACCCTTGGGTATATTCCGATCGGGCTGAAAAGTTTCGGGACACAACTAGGGCCCAAATGGAGCATGTTTGCGAAAGAACGACTTTTTTAGACCGAAAATGAAGCCTGCACACGTGATACGGCGGACGGACATTGCATTTTTGGAATCTAGGCACTTTGAAACGGAAAAGAAAAAATTTTGAGGGGGTGTTATAAAACTTTTTTGCTGAGCGAATACATAGGTGTATTATTCACAGAATAATAAACCAAAAGTACCTATTTTTATACACATTTTCACTCATAACTCCCCTGGATATATTCCGATCGGGCTGAAAAGTTTCGGGACACAACTAGGGCCCAAATGGAGCATGTGTGCGAAAGAACGATTTTTTTAGACCGAAAATGAAGCCTGTACACGTGATATGGCGGACGGCATACGGCGGACGGACATTGCATTTTTGGAATCTACGCACCTTGAAACGGAAAAGAAAAAATTTTGAGGGGGTGTTATAAAAATTTTTTGCTGAGCGAATACATAGGTGTATTATTCACAGAACAATAAACCAAAACCATCAGAAACAAGACTAGACTGGTCATTCCTTATGTATATATATATATATATATATATATATAAGTTACCTGTACCAGTCCCCTGCTGACCTAAGCATATTGTACCCAGCTTATATATAGCAGCCCCACCTCTATTAAGTCAGTTCTCCGCTAGCTCTCAACTCTGTACGTTCGTGCCGAACCCCATTAAAGTGCACTTTAACTCTTTTTAAAAAGGCATTCTCTATCCAAGAATCCCTAAGTGGCGCAGTCGATCGGTTTTGTGTTGTAATATCAGAATTGTTGAACGGATATCAACAATTTTGTGTGCAAACGAACCAGTTACCAGTGTCCAGTGAACACGAACGGATTACGAGCAGCGGAACTCCTTGCAAGTCCTTCATCCGAGATCTATGGGCAACTTGTAAGTAAAAACCTACTTTACTGGACACCTGCTTCCAAATTCAAGATCTCATCACCAATTTCGTACATACCCTCGTACGTCCACGTGCACACCCTCGCACACGATTCTACACTTCGTACACACCCTCGTACGTCCTTGTGCAAACCCTTGCACATACCTGTGGTTGCGATCGACAGACAGCTCGACCTTCACACGCATATATTTTCTGCTCGTTTCGATCGGACGAAATCTTTGTACACACCCTAGTACAACGTCCGATATCTCATTTCCACGCACACCCTGCGTATCAATAGGTACCTACCTACCTGGTGCATACCCTAGCACGCCTCCTTAAACAACGTCCCTGTTTTTGGAATCTTTTTCATCCCTGCGAGACCTTCTTCAGCTAGAAAGATTTGTGCGTGCCCGAATATCACCTCAATCCTTCAAGTTGATCTCAAGCGTCCGCAAACCTCTCGGACACCTGCAGCGCTTATCTCAGACGCCTGCAGCGTTTATCACAGATAGCGAGCGACCTGCAACCCGACGCCTGTCTTCCGTTCTTGTCCCCCGAGAGAGCCGACCTTTCACGTCGCATTTTATTTTTAATAGACCTTCCCACCTACTCAGCTTTCTCGAATCGACACTTCGTCGCTTTAATAATTTAAAATCCACAACAATTTAGTTTTACGGATTCAGTTTTTACCAATTTAGTTATACGGATTAATTTTCTTGTTGTACATTCAACTTTTCATTTTAGTTCTGATCTAATTGTAAGTTCCACTAAAATTTTGGTGCATTAGGTTTCATCCATTCGCCAACATTCCGAAAACATATAAAGACTACCTTCATTCTAAGCTAGGTTTCGTACCCAGTATTAGAAGAGGACGAATTCCCGACCAAGTATCCAATCCTTATTTGCCACCCCCTCCAATCCAACACTCCGACACCCTTGATCCTATACACGAAATTGACGTCATGGACCCTCAAGATCTCGCTAATCAAATCACTGCCCAATCGATTGCCCAGGCCGCCCAACAGGCCGCCCTAACGGACCAAGCTGACCAGCTTGCCGAAATTCGGGCCCAAATGACCCAACTTGTAGACCTCATCGGCAACCTTGGGGTAGTCTCCATAGAAAACTCTGACTCTGATCCAAACCGGAGTAGAGTCGTCCAACAATCCCCTATAGAACGTCTAAAAAAGGAACACATGGACATTATTCCAATTTTCAAAGGCGACCCCGAGCATCTGCATGATTTCCTAGAAATAACAGAACAGTTGCACAACCGGTTTTACAATTGTAATGACATTCATGATTTTCAGAATGTTATGTTAGTTGCAGCCATTAAAGCCAAAATACTTCCACCAGCAAAGAACTCAATACCAGCCCACGCCAAGACTTACAACGACATTAGGGAAGCACTAGTTAATGCCTATTCCGACAAACGAGACATTTACTTTCTAGGGATCGAACAGACCAAAATAAGACAATCTGACTCCGAATCCCCATTCGACTTCCATAAAAGGATCCTAATACTACTCCAATTGATCACAGCATATCTTCTGAACCATAAAATTGAGCATTCAGCGGTTCTCATTGATCATTATGAAAAAATGGCCCTTCGGTGCCTGCTCCTGCATATGAAAGAACCGCTCGGTTCCATCCTCCGCACGAGACAGCCCTCCGACCTCAACACAGCTTTGGCCTGGATGACCAACGATTACCAGCTTTTGTGTAATCGCTCATAATTTGTTCAGCCCCAAAATCATAAACCCTCAGGTTTCAAGCCGAACAACCAGACCCGTCAACAGGTTCAAAATCGTCCCCCTGTTCAACCTCCCAATCAGATCAACAAACATAATACCACCGCTAAACAGCCACCTAAACCGAATCCCAATCAACCTAAACCCCGCAGTAATATAGTTTATCCCCAAAAGATGTCTTGGCAGACCACTAACCCTAACTTCAACAATATAGATGACCCTAACCCTGATGACACGAACGCTGACACACATGATGACATAGTGGGTTCTGACCAATACGACCAATATGAGAATACTGAGGATAACGAACCCGACCATTTTTTAGGGGTGGACAGCCTCGATGCCCACCAGTCATCGAATTGATGAACATTTCAAAGAAAACTATCAGCGAACTACCCTTCATTTCACTACCTAAACACAATTTAAAAATTTTACTGGACACCGGGAGTACCGCTAGCTTTATAAATCCTGAAATTGCGCACACCCTTTTCCCAAATAAAATTCATAATGATCCCTTCTGGATTCGTACAGCGCATGGTACGTCAAAGTCAAGTAGTAGCACTTATGTACCATGTGGTGAACTCTTTAATAAGAAAAATCTCAACCTTAAATTTAAAATTTTCAAGTTTCACAATCAGTTTGACATGTTGTTTGGCATTGATAATTTAAAAATCGTTAACGCCTCCATCGACCTCGTTCACAATGTTTTAACCACCCCGGAGTGTACAATACCCCTGAAATACCTGGGAGTTGAATCGGCCCAAACCTATAATATATCCGCCAGGTCCATCCAACAAGTTAAAATCAGAGTTAAAAACATGGCAAACGGCGAAGCAGTCATCCCCCACACTAAAATAGGTAGTCTCGAGATTCCCCAATGTCTTGTTAACGTCATCGACTATGAAACCCACGTTAGAGTACTCAACCCTTTAGAAAACGATTTCCGTTTCGTGCAAATCAAACCTCTCCCCGTGGAAGAGATAGGAGAAATTCCCTCAAATAATTTAAATAATTACATGAGCGAAAATTTTGATTTCAAATTTGATTTAAAAAACCTCAGACTTAACCATATGAACGAGGAAGAAAAATCAGCTATTATCAAACTTGTTTCGAAATACTCCGATATCTTTCACAAGGAAAATGAACCACTATCCTTTACTAGTAATGTCAAACACGTCATCCGAACAACCGACGAAGTTCCTATCTATGCCAGAAACTACAGATTCCCGGAAATTTACAAAGACGAAGTCAATAGACAGATTCAAGAAATGCTCGACCAAAACATCGTCAGACATTCCGATAGCCCTTGGAACGCACCTATTTGGATTGTTCCAAAGAAACGTGATGCCAGTGGGAAAGAGAAATTCCGAATAGTCATTGACTACCGTAAACTCAATGAAAAAACTATTGAAGACAAATACCCTCTTCCTCAAGTTTCGGAACTTCTCGACAAATTAGGGCGATGTCAGTATTTTAGCTGCATCGATTTAAAATCGGGTTTCCGCCAAGTCGAAATGGACCCTGCAAGCATACCTAAAACTGCCTTCAGCATCCCAAGTTACCACCTAGAATTTGTCAGACTTCCCTTTGGTTTAAAAAATAGCCCCGCTACATTTCAACGGACTCTAGACAACATCCTCAGGGGCATTGCGAACGAATACTGTTGTGTCTACCTCGATGCTCGATGACATAATAGTTTTCAGTACCAGCCTTCAAGAGCACTTGGCACGTCTTGAAGAAGTGTTCAAGAGGCTCAGGAAAGCCAACCTAAAAGTCCAGCTCGACCAGACAGAGTTCCTGAAACGTGAAGTTTCTTACCTTGGTCATTTGATTACCGGGGAAGGAGTAAAACCCGACCCAAACAAAATCATTGCGATCCAGAAATTTCCAGTACCCAAAACTTCAAAGGAAATTAAACAATTTTTAGGCCTATTAGGTTACTACCGGAAATTCATAAAAAATTTTGCCCACTTAACGAAACCAATGACCAAATGCCTCAAAAAAGGTATGAAAATTGACCCTCTAGATCCAGATTACCAAGAATGTTTCGAGATTTGCAAAAACCTATTGATCAACGACCCAATCTTGCAATACCCGGATTATTCAAAACAGTTTCATCTCACAACCGACGCAAGTAATGTGGCAATCGGAGCGGTACTCAGTCAAACGGCTAACGGCGCTGACCTGCCAATTGCATACGCAAGTCGCACGCTCAACGACGCCGAACAAAAATACTCGACGATAGAAAAAGAACTCCTAGCAATCGTTTACGCTGTTACTTACTTCCGCCCATATCTTTTTGGCCGAAAATTCAAAATTTTCACCGATCATCGCCCCCTTCAGTGGTTGTTTAGTTTAAAGGAACCAAGCTCGAAACTTTTCAAATGGAAGACTAAATTAGAAGCCTACGATTTCGAGATAGAATATAGAAAAGGATCACTAAACTCAGTCGCTGACGCCTTATCCCGAATACCCGTTGAAACCCTGAATAACAACGAAGTAGATGAAATAGATGAACTAGTATTGGAGACAGCCTCTCGCCATTTGCTAGAAAACCCATTCGAAGTAACGCTTGAAGACATTCTAACCGAGTGCGAAGATCTTACATTGAGTCCGAACACAATCAGAGACATAATCGGTATACCGATTGATGAATCCGACAAAACCTCAATGATAGCGAACATCGATGATACTATACAACCATCCATTTCATTAGCCGATGAAATACGTTCAGACCAAACCATCCATTCCAACTTTGTTGGAAACACCGTACTTACCATCCCCATCCGGGAAGAACCCGTAAATTACTGCAAACACCAAATTATAATAAAATCCACCAAACAACCCACGGCAAAAACCGTAAAAATAGAAAAATTGTTCGATAGTAAAACGAGACTAATAACATGTTTCTCGGAATCCTCTTTCGAAAACGATGTCATTAGCTTCATCAAAGAATTCGTCAAACCAAAAACTAAATATGGGATTTTCTTCGCGGATGACCTCTATGAGAAATTCGTAGCAGTCATGATGAAAAACTTCGCACACTCAAAGCTTGACCTAACTAAATACACTAAACTTCTCAAAGACGTAATAACACCAGACAATACCGATCAAATCATAGAAAACTACCACAATGGTAGCAACAATCATCGCGGAATTGACGAAACCTATGAACGTCTCAAACGCGAGTATTATTGGCCGAACATGAAAAAATCCATCCAAAAATTTATTAATAATTGCGAAATTTGCTTAAAGTGCAAATATGATCGGAATCCCTTGAAACTAAAGTACAACGTTACCCCTACAGCTTCACGTCCTCTTGAAACTCTACATATTGACAAACTGACCCTGGAAGGTTCAAAGTTCCTGACAGTGATTGACACATTTTCTCGGTACGCTCAAGCATAGGTACTCCCTAAAGTCATCCAATAGTATTGAAGTCGTCAATTCGCTTCTTAAATTTTCCTCCCATCATGGTACCCCTAACAACATCGTAGCCGACAATGGGCCTGAATTCCATAGTTCATTGATCAAGGACCTGGTGTCACTGCATAAAATCAATGTTCACTACATATCTTCCCAGCATCCGAATTCCAATGGAATCATCGAACGGTTCCACTCCACACTCATCGAACATGTTCGACTCCTCAACAACCAGGACGAATTCAAGAAAACTAGCTTGCAGTGACTTATGCCCTTATCGCCTACAACAATTCAATTCATTCAGTATCAAAACTTACCCCTTTTGAACTTCTGTACGGTCACATTGGAAACAAAACCCTACTTGACGTAGATATTGATCAAACCCTCGCAAAAATTACTTAGCTCAACATAAAGAGAAGCTCAAAATCTTGTACGATCACATGCATGAGAAATTCCGCGAAAACAAAGAAATTGTTGTTGATACAAGAAATAAAGACCGCGAGGATCCCCCTGTCATCCCACCTGCTGTATTTGTCAAAACTGTACAAAAGCAACAGAAAACCAAAGCCAAATATAATAAAGAACAGATTAAGGAGCTTGACCCTACATTGAAAACCGCACTTATAGTTCCTAGACACCATAACACCAAGGAAAAAATACACCTGTCGAACGTCAAACGCCCTCGAAAATTCTCGAAATTTAATATCAACATCATATGGGACGAGACGTTGTCTCCAACTGAACAACTTATCTCAAAATTTGGCCACACGATGACTAGAGCGGACCTCCTTACCCTCAAAGGAAGGAACTGGCTAAATGACAACGTAATTAATTTTTACATGGAATTAATTGATCTTAGAAGCCGTCCTAACCCCAGTCTTCCAACAACATTTTCTTTTAACACATTTCTGTACGTGTCCCTCGCCGCCGGAGGTTACGACCGTGTGAAAAATTACACTAGGAAATCTGACATATTCTCCTATGACCTCGTAATTTTCCCCATTTTCAAGTCCTCCCATTGGAGAGTGGTCGCCGTTCGGGTTCCTGAAAAGCAAATCTTGTACCTAGATTCCTTAAACTTGGATGGCTCTGACATCCTCAGTTTAATCAAAGGTTACTTAACCGAAGAGCATAATCAAAAGAGAGGATGCCCTCTTGACTTGAACGAGTGGATGACAATTACCCCAGTCGATCTCCCACGTCAACTAAATTCCGACGATTGCGGCGTATTCGCTTGCCAATTCGCCAAATCACTAGCACAATCTATCCCCCTAAACACGGACCCTGCGTCGATTCCGGAGCTTCGTGAACGTATGTGTCATGAAATACTTGCTGGAGAGTTATCCCTCCCGTGAAACTTGTCTCCATCCACCCTAACTCGTTTCGTCCATTTTCCGTGTTCTAGGATCATCCTCTTCCTTCCCAGTTTTGTGTCACTATTCACGACCTCCTCGTGCGCTGAGATCAAAAACCTCGACCGCAGTGGTGGCATCATTCCAGTCAATATTGGCCCCGCCAAACTAGAAGACACGGAATATATTCTCACTCACTATTACGAACTGTCCTACCTTTTTGCAGAAGTCCTTCATCTCAATTCCAATTACACCGCCTTTGTGAATAAAGTTAATTCTTCTAGGAGACTTCATGAAAATCTGTTCCAACATTGTAAACTTTACGAACATGTCCAAAATTTGGTGGAACTGAAGATTTCTAATATTAGGCACCATGGTAGCGTGCGACAGAAACGTGGATCGATTAATGGTCTCGGTACTGTCATCAAAGCAATCACTGGCAACCTGGATAATGACGACAAGGAACGATATGATAAAATCTTGCATGACTTGGACAAGAAAGAGCAGACCAACCGAAACGGACTTGCCTATCAATATTCAGTTGTAAATAGCCTGATAGCAAATTACAACAAAACTCTTCAAACCATCCAGTACAATAACGATCAGATAAAATCGAAATTCACGGAAATTGACAAAATTATAAACCATTTTAATGGTCAACTTGCTCTCTATGTCGATGTTATCCATACTCTACAAGCTGCTATCACTTTAATCTTTAATTTGTTATCCGAAATCGAAACTTCTATAACCTTTTGCAAGCTTGGGGTTCTGCACCCTAGCATTATTAGTACTCATATGTTAGAATCAGAACTGTTGAAACTCCATGTTAACCTCACAGATATCCTCACTTATGAATCACTTATTCATGTCACATGCACCATTCGTCCACATAGAATAGTATACTTCTTGAAGCTTCCTGTGTACAAACCGTTCAATTATCATCTCTACTATTTATATTCTGTTCCCTGGATTGTGGATAATAATTATGTAACTGTAGTCCCTCAACATAGGTATCTGCTAAAGCGTACGGACAATAATGACACCTTGCCACTGTCCGATCGATGTGTCTACAACGAAATGTTTTACTGTAATACTGACCTGGTATCATTCGCGACCTCAAACTGTGAACTAGGTATTCTAACGAACGGTTCCACGAATGAATGCCTCTTTACCAAACTACAGGTAACAACTAATTACGTTTCCATGATCCCAGAAACCAACTACTTAGTTGCCGTTTTCCCCTCGGATGACCAAATACAAGTTACAAGTGCTACCCATGCCGAAAAGTTGTCACTCAAGGGCATATATCTCATCCACCCTCAATCAGACAGTATCCACTACCGGAACAAGTTAATGTTAACTCAGATTTCAAGCACTGGTCATCCCCTCTTCCTGAGTTTGTCGCCTTCCGCTTTCAGGACACCAAATTTTACGAAAATGTCAATAAAACCGGACGATTTTACCTTGCGAAACCTGGACAGCTTTCACCTTAACCTTGACCCTGCCCAAATTGATAACGATGGCATTGATTGGTATCCGTCACTGCTTCCTAGTCTATGGACCGTTCTTTTGTACCTAGCCGTCATAACCCTATTTGGTTACACTTTTGTCAAATATTATCACCATCGTGCTCAAGTCAACGCGGACGCTCGATAATAGTATCATTGTTTTTGCTTAATGACTTCTACCATACCATTGTTATTCTATCGCTCAATAATACTAATTGTTTATGCTTAATTACTCCTACCATACTACTATTGTACTTCTACATTACTATTGTTCCTATTGTGTAAATTGTGTAGCATTCGCGTGTTGTGGACTGTACATTTAAATTCTGTATATTCGTTAATTTTGCGGCACGAACACTCAATGAATTTTTAATTGTTGCCTTGTTTGTTCAGTTTATTGAATTGTAATTTGATTGCTCTCTCATTGTACTCTTCTTGCATCTTATTTCGATTGTTCACTTTTCGACCATGTTTCTCTGTATTTCAATCTTAGGGAGGAGGAGTTACCTGTATCAGTCCCCTGCTGACCTAAGCATATTGTACCCAGCTTATATATAGCAGCCCCACCTCTCTTAAGTCAGTTCTCCGCTAGCTCTCAACTCTGTACGTTCGTGCCGAACCCCATTAAAGTGCACTTTAACTCTTTTTAAAAAGGCATTCTCTATCCAAGAATCCCTAAGTTATATAATATATTAATTGCAACGCAATTCTTAGCCCGACCCCCAACTAGTTGTTTTGTCACACTTTTTTGTCCCGCGATACCGTTGTTAGGGATTTCGGAATAGCAAAAAAAAGAGTGTTTGTCAATGGTATCCAATTCGAGTCCGAAATAGCAAAAAAAGAGTGTTTGTATCCCCTAGCAATGAAATTTCTATGCTATTCACGCTATGAAGCTGTAATTTGGTATTTCGGACTCGAATTGCGTTGCAAATTCCTCGTTCTATACAAAGTATAGAAGATAAGAGATTGGGGGTCCAGGGGGCTTGCCTTGCGGAGCGCCGAGTATATATATATATATATATATATATATATATATATATATATATATATATATATATATATATATATATATATATATATATATATATATATATATATATATATATATATATATACTTGGTTTTAAGAAAATTTCACAGATAGAAGAGAAAGAGTGATAGATTGATAGATTGATATTTCGAAGAAATCTTTGTCAAACGGTAGAAGGAATATATATATATATATATATATATATATATATATATATATATATATATATATAAACATATAAACATATATTACTGGATGTCAGGTTTAAAATCGTACCCCCGGGCAGGGGTCGATTCTACAACTAATTTCTGATAAAAAGTGTCCTATTAACTTTTTTTGTCCGCTTAAAAATCCGAGTTTTTTCACTTCTAATATTTTAACATGGATATTTTTGGGCCGGGGGACAACCTGAAATTTCCGACCGACCCCAAGAGTAACAACTGACGAGGTGAGGACCCTTCCTAATCAGCTGTGTGAGCCCTGATGCTACTATCATTCCTGTTTGGCCTACAAGGATGAAATTCGAAATGGGGCCTCTGTAGGACTGGTAAGAATTACGAGGTGAGGGCCCCTCTAATCAGCTGAGTGAGCCACTCTTCAAATCCCAAATTTCTCCGTTTACAAAAAAAATTGTAAGCGTTATTTTCTCCATTTTCACAGAAAGACGTTGAATGTGGGTAGGTATGCAGTACAGTACGGTCAGTTCGTGCGTCTAAAAACATCTCCATGATTCAATGTTTTTCCGCGAAAACAGAGAAAGTATTTACGAATATGTAATCGAAATAGTCACTCCGTGGTGAATCACCATCCCACACAACGTCAGGTGAATTAATGTAATGATTTTTTTTTAAATTGATATGTTTCATTGAGTGGATATGAGGATAAAAATAAAAATTAAAAAATGGTTTACAGCCCTCTTACGTGGAAGGTGTAAGAGAATTTTGACCGGCGTGCATGCATTTGGAGGAATTGCATTGGCTATTCGGAATTACCCAGGCGCTTTGGAACTTAAGTGCTCCTGGAAGCGTCAATCAACTTTGAAAATTTTTTCCTTGTTTTCGACCTCACTAAATGTTTTCGAAGTCACTAAATTTAAGGACCCGCTTAATTTAAGGACTGCAGCCAATTATGATTGTACCATCGAAAAGAGCATTAAATTCCTATCTCGCTGATGCCAAATCAATTTTGGTTTATTATTTTCAATAATGAACCATTGGAATCGAGCATGAAAAAAAAAATTCTTACCCCCCCTCAAAATTTGATGGTTTACGTTTCAAGGTATGTAGAATCCAAAACTGCAATAAAAATATTTCTGTCTGTCCGCCGTACGCCGTACGCCGTACGGGCCACTTTTCTTAGTTACCATGAAAAAAAATTGATGAAATTCGGGTTATAGGTTCCGTTCGGCGTCTAGTTGGTCCTCGAAGCTCGACGTTACTGTCAGTCATCTCTAAGGGGTTCAAAATAGGGGTTGAAATTTTCAAAACGCCTATACCATTTTTTTACGTAAATATTTTTACGGTTTTAAATAATTCTTGAACTTGCGAGTTTTTTAAGACCATCCGGAGCATCGTACGTCCAGCCGTTCGTTCACAGTAAGGCCCCGAAGTTTGCACCGACAGGCATTTTCGACTCCAGTGTGAATGAAATTGTATACAATTCAAACCAAATCTCGTAACCAGAGACGCGCCCACAATAGGAATTTGTGAATACGGCCAATCATTGGTAGGGATCACCTGATTATATTGGCGGAGTATGAAGTCGAGTTGGTTGTTCTGTGATATTATTTAATTTGAAAAATGATGGCTCTTGGAGTTTGTTGGTAGGTAGTGAAACTTGAACAAACGTTGAAGTATTATTGATGGGTAAATTATTACTACGGTAAATCATTACTCAACGGTAAATTATTACACAACGGTTCATTATACCATCTACGTAGAAGGGGCTGGAGTTTGTTGGTAGGTACTTTTGCAACTTTTTTCACTCCTCATCAACAATTTCTTTTCAGAACTTCATTATGTGTGTTTCTTTTTGTTAGGTACTGTTTGTCATCGGCAGAATTATTTTAGCAACATTTAACTCGTGATTTAGGTAGGTACCTAGTAACGAGTACGGGGTTAGGTACTAACCTACGGAGGGTCTGCGATCTACATAATTATGCATAGAATAGTACATATTATATTATATAGACGGATTATCTATACATAGAGCTGTGATCTGTAACAGAAGTTTTCACTCCTCATCAACAATTTCTTTTCAGAACTTCATTATGTGTGTTTCTTTTTGTTAGGTACTGTTTGTCATCGGCAGAATTATTTTAGCAACATTTAACTCGTGATTTAGGTAGGTACCTAGTAACGAGTACGGGGTTAGGTACTAACCTACGGAGGGTCTGCGATCTACATTATATGTATAGAATAGTACATAATCATAAATTATATAGACGGGTTATCTAAACATAGAGCTGTGATCTGTAACAGAAGGGTATTCTATACAAAATAATAAATCGTTGTGCAGGGATTTGCAGCGTTTTTTTAAAGATAATTCAGTACCTAGGTGAAAAATAAACCTGAATATCGAACTTTGTAAAATTTTGGAAATTTTCGGTTTTTCAAACGTTTGTGGGTCATTGTACCTGTGTTTTTTTCTCACTGTAACCCTAAAAGTTGGCCCAGAAGCTCAGCTTTCCAATGGTAGTATTAAAAAAATGATTACTGTGGACTCGTGAGGTAAAATCCTCGTTTCCGTGCCAAAAACCGTGGATTTTGGTTTATTATTTTCAATAATGAACCATTGGAATCGAGCATGAAAAAAAAATTCTTACCCCCCCTCAAAATTTGATGGTTTACGTTTCAAGGTATGTAGAATCCAAAACTGCAATAAAAATATTTCTGTCTGTCCGCCGTACGCTGTACGCCGTACGCTGTACGCCGTACGCCGTACGGGCCACTTTTCTTAGTTACCATGAAAAAAAATTGATGAAATTCGGGTTATAGGTTCCGTTCGGCGTCTAGTTGGTCCTCGAAGCTCGACGTTACTGTCAGTCATCTCTAAGGGGTTCAAAATAGGGGTTGAAATTTTCAAAACGCCTATACCATTTTTTTACGTAAATATTTTTACGGTTTTAAATAGTTCTTGAACTTGCGAGTTTTTTAATACCATCCGGAGCATCGTACGTCCAGCCGTTCGTTCACAGTAAGGCCCCGAAGTTTGCACCGACAGGCATTTTCGACTCCAGTGTGAATGAAATTGTATACAATCCAAACCATATCTCGTAACCAGAGACGCGCCCACAATAGGAATTTGTGAATACGGCCAATCATTGGTAGGGATCACCTGATTATATTGGCGGAGTATGAAGTCGAGTTGGTTGTTCTGTGATATTATTTAATTTGAAAAATGATGGCTCTTTTGGAGTTTGTTGGTAGGTAGTGAAACTTGAACAAACGTTGAAGTATTATTGATGGGTAAATTATTACTACGGTAAATCATTACTCAACGGTAAATTATTACACAACGGTTCATTATACCATCTACGTAGAAGGGGCTGAAGTTTGTTGGTAGGTACTTTTGCAGCTTTTTTCACTCCTCATCGACAATTTCTTTTCAGAACTTCATTATGTGTGTTTCTTTTTGTTAGGTACTGTTTCTCATCGGCAGAATTATTTTAGCAACATTCAACTCGTGATTTAGCTAGTTACCTAGTAACGAGTACGGGGTTAGGTACTAACCTACGGTGGGTCTGCGATCTACATAATATGTATAGAATAGTACATATTATATTATATAGACGGGTTATCTATACAGAGAGCTGTGATCTGTAACAGAAGGGTATTCTGTACAAAATAATAAACCGTTGTGCAGGGATTTGCAGCGTTTTGGTTTATTATTCTGTGAATAATACACCTATGTATTCGCTCAGCAAAAAATTTTTATAACACCCCCTCAAAATTTTTTCTTTTCCGTTTCAAGGTGCGTAGATTCAAAAAATGCAATGTCCGTCCGCCGTACGCCGTCCGCCGTACGCCGTCCGCCGTCCGCCGTCCGCCGTCCGCCGTACGCCGTCCGCCGTATCACGTGTACAGGCTTCATTTTTGGTCTAAAAAATTCGTTCTTTCGCACACATGCTCCATTTGGGCCCTAGTTGTGTCCCGAAACTTTTCAGCCCGATCGGAATATACCCAGGGGTGTTATGAGTGAAAATGTGTGTAAAAATAGGTACTTTTTGCGTTTTAGCAACATGTTAGTAAAATGAGCTTTTGAGGTATCGTTTTTCATGTTTTTGGGGACGAGAAGACCGAATATGAAGTCGATTTTGACCAAAGAGTGGAAAATTGAGGTTGTACCAGATGTTCAGCTCCCAAAATTGATTTTTTATGAGTCAAAAACCTGGGAAATCGTCTGAAATCACCATCAATTTGTAGAATAACACTGGAAAAAGTGTCAACAGGTGGATCAAGACAATTAAATAATGGTACTATCAATGATCAGAGATAATTTATTTAAAAAAAAAAAAAAAAGGAGCGTACCTAATTCGTGTTTTGGGGGCCAAAATTGGTGGAAACCACCAGAAATAGCTATTTAAATTATTTTATATGAAAGAAACAACAAATAAACAGCCAACGTTTCTGTAGTTTTGTGTTGTGGTAACATGTTAGTAACATGAGCTTTTGAGGTATCGTTTTCAATGTTTTTTCCTCGAGAAGACCGAATATGAAGTGGATTTCGACCAATAAGGGGAAATTGAGGTTCTAACGAAGTTTCAGCCTTAAATGTACCTACGTTAAGTTTTGGTATAAAATCGTCGTTCTTCCGCACACAGGCTCCACTTGGGTCCTAGTTGCGCTCCGAAGCTCGGCAGCCCGGTCGGAATACACCAAGGGGTGTTATGGCTCAAAAATGGGTGTAAAAAAAGGGTTTTTCGATGGTTTTTTAAAGGTTTTAATGTACACGAGCTTGTGAGGTATCGTTTTGCATGTTTTTTTCGAGCGAGAAGCCCGATTATGAAGTTGATCTTGTCCAAAGAGTGAAGAATTGATATTTTTACGAAGTTTAAGCTCCCAAAATCAATGTAGTGAGTCAGAAACCTGGAAGGTGGCTGAAATCAACATAACTTTAAATAATAACACTGGAGGTAGTTTTAACAAGTGAATCAAGACAACTCAACGACTCTTTCAATGATTTCAATTGACCTCGCAACACAATTATCTTTAACTGCTGTTTTACAACTGCACACGTTATCAATGTATAAATGTTTTACAAATATGTACCTTTCTTAGATCAAATTTCTATAATAATTATTGACCGTTGTTGTGTTTTAGCAACATGTTAGTAAAATGAGCTTTTTAGGTATCGTTTTCCATGTTTTTGTGGACGAGAAGACCGAATATGAAGTCGATTTTGACCAAGGAGTGGAAAATTGAGGTTGTACCAGATGTTCAGCTGCCAAATTTGATTTTTTATGAGTCAAAAACCTGCGAAATCGTCTGAAATCACATCAATTTGTAGAATAGCACTAGGAAAAGCTTCAACACGTGGATAAAGACGATTAAATGGCACAACCAATGATCAAAGATAATTTGAAAAAAAAGGAGCGTACATACCTAATTCAAGTTTTAGGGGCCAAAATTGGTGGAAACCACCAGAAATAGCTATATTTCGATTATTTTACTTGAAAGCAACAAGAAATGAACAGCCAGCATTTCTGTAGACCAATAAAATAATAGAATAATAAACCCATGTGACAAGGACTTTGCAGCGTTTTTCATTACAAATCGTTTTTCGCGAAAATCGATATTTTTACTATAAACAACACACCCACAACAAACAATCCTTTTTACATCAATCTTTTCGTACTTTTTCTCGCTGAGTCAAATGGTGGCACTCCCGAGACTCCCCAACCAGGTAAAACTCGCTCCCATTAGGCCCATTGTAGGTGTAAAATTCGATTGTTTAGTAGATGTCATATTAAATTTGGATAAACCGTGGTAGGCTTAATGGATCAAGAAATCGGTTGTTACCTGGTTGGAGAGGCTCGAGAGGTTGGGGCTTCTAACACGGAAAAGCAAAGGTAATTTGGGAGGGGGGGGGGGGATTAAAGCTCAACACCTAATTGTTGGGATTAAGACTCTTGAGGCATTATCATAATTGTTTAGTATGGTATCCTAAGTTGGTTTCGAGACGCTGTCTTGTGAATCATGAAATGTTCAAATACAGATCTTTGTTTTAACGTACTAAAAGAGAATAATATTATCAAATAGTAGGATGCCAAAAACAATATAACAATTCATAAAACTGAAAGAGCACAAACAAACAAACACAAACCAATCTCATTCGCGGTATGGTTTCTCTTTCTTCCATGTAAGTTACCCAGCCCGATCGCACAGTGCGCAGCGATATATATACAAATTTGTGGTCAAAAAATTGAAAAATTGAAAATTTTCAGCAACATAGGAATATGAGGTGTTGTCAAACATGTTTTTTTTTTTGGTCGCTGAACCGACTGGGAGTAGTTTCAGCATGTTCAGACTTCATCAAATGATCAAAATCACAATGTTTTGGTTCAAAACACCTAAGAATAATTTTGTTGCCACGTTTTTGTGCACAACGTGCCACCCTGGCCTCAACAAGTGCCCAGTCAGACCGTAATGAGTGCTCTGGCTGTGATGTTCGTTCAGAATGCAAAGCATGCTCTAAGCCATGCTGCATGACTGGAATTTGTCAAAGTGCGAGAGCTCTTCCAAGTTCACTCATATCCATACGTAGTAATAATCTTCTTTGACATCGTTTGGGCGGTTAAGATGATTGGTGGGGTTTCACTCTGAAATTTTTTTTGGAAATCATTTGACGTCGAAAACATCAGAGGTTATTTATTTGAAATCTTAACACAAACCAGAACTTGTTGGTTGATTCTTCTAGTCAAAGAAGAACTTGGCTGTCGAGCAGCTGGTCAAAACCTCAGTTTATTCGAAAAATTTCTGCTGATTGAGTAGTTAAATACAGTGAGGATGGAGAGGTTGCAGACAACGATGAACAGATCTGGACTGGCGCTTTCAGACACCGGATATTCCGTAGAGCAGTACGGTGCTAAGGCATGGACAGCCCTCTATAAGACATAAGACACACATGGACTTACACGTTATGTCCTGGGGTTCGGGATCTGATATTTCCCCTTCTTCATACTCAGATGCCATGGGGAGACACAAGCATAACACTCGCGATATGATTAAAAACTAATTTATTTGGATTCGGACTGTTAAAATGGGAAAACTCGATAGCACACTCCCCCTCGAAGGTACTCACAGTGGTACTTGTAACGTAAACTGATCGTAATACTTTGCGGTTATTAAATGCGACTAACAGAGCAACTACTCACAACAGACTGCGGAGTGGGGCCTCAGGGTGAGCGCTCCCCTCCAGTTTTCAGTAGTTTGTTAAAGTACCTCGAGGGGATTTACGAGCGGCTAGTGGCGACACAATTGGCGTTTTCGAGTACTACGTTCCAGAAGCTCAGACAGTAGGCAGGCTCATTTCTTTCGAGTACTACGTTTCAGAAGCTCAGACAGTAGGCAGGCTCATTTCTCCATCACACGGCGATCCTGACATTGCTGCCGTCCTCGGGAGCACAAGTCACCTGGAAGGACCAAAGGCAGCCCATTAGTCTGGACCAAAGACGCCTGCCGCCGCCTCCCACAAGGGAGGAGCGAGCAGGACAAAATCATACAGCAAAAGCAAAGGTATCCGTAAAGCCCGACAGACGAGACACAGGTGAGTGGGAACACAATAAAACGATAATCAGCGAACGAAGTGCAGAAGGAGTAGAAGCCACACAGGCAATGAAAACAACATCACAAAGACAAGCCAGAGGAGAGTCCAGTGGCAGATTAGACTGAAGCACATGGCTGACAGACCTCGAACTCGCTTGGGCTTGACAATCACTCTATCAGAAAAGAAGTGACTGTAAAGACGAAGGCAACGTAAAGGGAAGGACAAAGGCGGAGGGTCCGACCATGACGAGCCTCCGTGGGGTGCCAAGCAAGGTAGAGATCCGACGCCAGCACCAAGCTAATGGCTGGACATGACAATGAAACAGTCAAAAGTGGGTAGTCCACAAAAAAAAACGTCATGTCAGCCAAACTTCACTGAGGAAGGTCTCCTTCCTCAGGGAGAGAATTTGATTCATCAACTGAGGCACAGAGGAGAGGGACCAAAAGTTCAGCCCTAAAATGTAAAATGTACAACCAACAAACGTATTGCGCAAGGGAACGGAAAAATTCACAAATCACAAAACTAGCCAGAGGCGCTTCCAGTGGCATAGCAGAGACGTGCAAATCACATAGGAGATCCAACAAAACACAGGGGAGAGTACACTCGAGCTCACTTGGACTTGACAATCACCCTATCAGAAAAGAAGTGACTGTGAGGACAAAGGCGAAGTAAAGGGATGAACAAAGAAAGAGGGTCCATCCATGACTAAGCCCCTGTAGGTGCCAAGCAAGGTCGAGGCCCTACTCCCCCAAAAGAAGGTACAACAGTGACAACATAGTATGACACTCAAATAATAAAGAATCGTCTGACCAGCCGCGCAGGCTGAAGTCATAATAGACCGGGCTCGTCCACTGTCCAATTTGGACACTCAGTCCATTTGGACACACAGTCCATTTGGACACACAGTCCACATAGTCCACAAACGCAATAACATTATTGCCAACCAGAATTTACTGTGAGAGGTCTTCGACATCAGGGATAGGTTCGAGGGAAGGAGCTTTGCGCAAACGTTCATGAGGATATTTCAAGTGTTTCCCTCCAGAAACAGACTGCAACTTATAGCGGTCATTTGGCAGCACTTTCATAATCTTATAGGGGCCTCTGTAGGCATTGTCCAATTTAACCCTGTTCCTCACCTCTGTCTGTGCAAAAACCAAATCGTTCTCCTGAAATCGTTTAACCTTCATTTTTCCACTGTCAAATCGACATTTACTTAGTTGAGCTTGTTTCTCAATCAATTGGGTACCAGAGTCACGCAACTCATGGAGGCTAGAGGATGGCTGTTCAAAATTTACAACAGACGAACAAAATGCGCTAGGAGGTTCAAAATGAAAAATGTCGTGAGTTGGCCACAGGAGGGTCCAATGGCTGAGGTATGGATGAGGAAGAAAACATTTAACAAGAAGCATACAGACTGGGCCTCGAAGCAACTTGGGCTTGACAATCGCTCTATCAGAAAAGAAGTGACTGTGAGACAAAGGCAACGTAAAGGGAAGGGCAAAGAAGGAGGGTCCAACCATGACGAGGCCAGTGTGGGGGTGCCAAGAAAATTAGAGATCCCAATCAAAAAGCTTGAAAATGACATACTGACAATGGCATAACAACAGAAAGACCAGCCGCTTTCAGTAGGTACTCACTGGTAACACATGGCAAATTTGTGAAGATGACTCTGCAGGTGGAGGTAAATCCACAAATGGAATAGTAACAGTGTGACCACCTAACATCTCACTGAACAGCACAACCTCATCCTCAGTACATTGATCTAAAGAATATTGATCTTTCAAAAATCGGAAGATCTGTCATGAACATGATTATCAGTCTCAGAATGCATATCTCCCTTGGTGCTATTGTCCAATAATTTATCTAAATGAACTCCTGAACAAGTTTGTTTGGGTTCAACTTCAACCTCATAAGGTCTGGTAGTGTCGAGTAAAATACTTTGGGTAGCAACTGGCATTGGAGGAGGATTGTCCTTCCTCAGCATGCACATTGATGGAGTCATCACCATATAGAAATCTGGCACAAGAATTTCTCGCCCCAAAACTATGGGCACTGGTAAAGAACTATCTGTTACTATGTGAAACAACACATGGATATCATAACCATCAATATTAACTGCTACTCGTTTTTGACAACTAGAAATTATTACCGCTGATCCTAGTCCATGCAAATGGACAATATTATCAAACGTTGTACCATGAAACTTGGGACTAATGGACGCACGAAGGAGGGAGCATTCTGAACCTGAGTCGAAACAGTAATTGAATACATCACCTCGATGGGTAAAGGTGCCTTCTGAATTGGCGACGCAAAGGCTGACCTGCCTCTCTGCTGGCTGGGTCGTCAGATTTCTGCTGTCTCCAGATCCTGGACGTGATGATGATTGCTTCTTCTTGGGACAATTTGGTGCAATATGGCCTTTCTCATTGCAGGCAAAACATGTGGTGTTGTTGGATTGTTTGGGTAGCTGATTGGATGAGTTGGATCCTGAAGTTGATGATCTGCATTCAGAAGTTTTGTGTCCAGTCCGTTTGCATCGGCCACAACGAGGGATGAAGCTTTGGGTAGTTGAAGATGTTGATGGGGAATTATATCGGGTTTTCTTTGACGGACCAGAGCTACCATCATCATTGTCATTTGGCCTTTTGAAAGACAAGGCCCTCAACTCCTGAAGCAATTTTTTGCGATCGTTGATTTTTGTGGTGTAGCAGAGGCGACGCGCTCTTGGATCTGCTTGAGCAATTTGGGCAAGACAACAGATACAGCAACTTCTTCTACGGAGGATTGGCGATAACGAGACATAAATTGGTTGATGGTTCGTGACGCAAATGTGGCGTAGTTTTCGAATTCTCGGGGTTTAGATTGGAAGCACTGAAGCATGAAACCTGCTGGAGTGAGTGAAACGTCATATTGGTGAAGGAAAAGTGATCAAAATTCGTTCCAATTTAGTTCAGGATGAACTATGGTAGTAAACCAATCAGCTGCATCTCCTTTTAGGGCTTGGCTCAAAGCTACTATCAATCTTCTGCCTTGTTGATCATCAGAGGTCAAGCAACATTCAGCTGTGTTACACCATGATTTAGGTTCGACGTGTTTATTTTTTGTGTCAAATTCGGGAAGAGTTAGCCTCATTGAATCTCTAAAAGTACTTTGGTCTTGTCCTGTTGTAAGTTTATCAGACATAGCTCTCATTATGCGAGCTTGCTCAAATAAAAAGTCTTGTAGGGGGAACGAAAAGTCATGAGAGGGTCTGGTAGTGGAAGGAAGAGGGGTGGAAGAACAGGTGGCGGGCGCCTGGCGTCATTCGGGTGTTCTCGCGGAAATTCGGTACTGTAGGGACCCCGTTCGGAGGGGGGCTCGGGATCTCGAAGGGTACCTCCCCCAGAAAAGGTTTCCCCTTGCCATCCGTCTGCACGAACGAAACCTTGGCGGGGCCCCGCGACCGGCCCTCCAACTGATGGAAGAGTTTTCTCGCACATAGGTAATGGTTATTCGAAACATTTTCGTTCAGCTCAGGATTTTCACGTCGACTGTCACTGAATCCGGCACGTAGATTTTAACATCCCACTTCTGATGTTATGTCCTGGGGTTCGGGATCTGATATTTCCCCTTCTTCATACTCAGATGCCATGGGGAGACACAAGCAAAACACTCGCGATATGATTAAAAACTAATTTATTTGGATTCGGACTGTTAAAATGGGAAAACTCGATAGCACACTCCCCCTCGAAGGTACTCACAGTGGTACTTGTAACGTAAACTGATCGTAATACTTTGCGGTTATTAAATGCGACTAACAGAGCAACTACTCACAACAGACTGCGGAGTGGGGCCTCAGGGTGAGCGCTCCCCTCCAGTTTTCAGTAGTTTGTTAAAGTACCTCGAGGGGATTTACGAGCAGCTAGTGGCGACACAATTGGTGTTTTCGAGTACTACGTTCCAGAAGCTCAGACAGTAGGCAGGCTCATTTCTTTCGAGTACTACGTTTCAGAAGCTCAGACAGTAGGCAGGCTCATTTCTCCAGGCTCATTTCTCCATCACATACATAAACACCAGTACTCATCTAAATGGAGAATTGTGTTCGGACGAATCCCTCGTTGGAACTGTGAGCTTTCTGACTCGACAAACAGCAAAATTCTGATGGTAGCTGGTTCGCAGAAAGCTGTATCGCCAGTTCAGCGAGAAGGGTTTTCTATTGGTTGTAGTCAGAAGTACTTTAGGTTTAGCTATACTCTTGGAGGTGAGTATTTATTGCCACCTGGAGCTGGCAGATCAGGTAATCGGACGAGCGAGCGAAGCAAGCACGCAGTGCTGTTTAGAAAAATCTGGGATGGTGAATTCGATTATCATATATCTTCTTGTATTGTGTCCTGGTGCTTGGTGCTGTTAACCATCCAATGTATTGTACCAGCTGCTTCCAGAGATATATACATCTGTATATAATAGCACAGTGGCTGCATTAATTGAATTCGTTGAACTAGGAATCGTTCATTCCGAGTATCTTCAAGCTTCTACTCACGCTCAACCGCTTCGTCCTCAGCACGGCATAATTATATTATAATTTATTCTACAATTTGTTAGGCCCCTACAGTAAATTCGTGGGAATCGGAAAATTAGTCCGTTTCACTCATCATATAGGAAATGATCATTAACTTCTATACATACATTATTCCTTCCCTCTAACGATTATGACTGGTTTTCGTGATTCACAGCTCTCAGTAGCGTAATGACGCAACCTTCTTGAATTTAATGATGGACTTATGTTTAGCTCTGTCAAAGAAGTACTCTCGTCTCGGTTTATTTGGAGGACGACGGATGAGTGCGCGGGAGGGCCTAGTTATCCTGCCTTTCCGTCATCTTCTCTCGAGCGATTTTCTGGGACGTCTTAAACGGTTCACCGGGCAAAGAAGAGCTACCCGCTGACGGCTCGTTAAGGACGAAACCGAAACGCTCAAATGAATTCTCCAAAAAGATATATCTAGGCTATGGGAAGGGGTCTAGAACCATGGCCCTGTTACGATTTTTCCATTTCGGCCGGCGGCATCTGCATAGTTTCAAAAACTGTTTATTCACGCTTATAGATTATGAAGTTTTGTAACTTTTTATGTGCAGGTTCAGTGGGCAGTAGAAGAGGAATTTATTGTGGCAACTTATCCTTTGAAGAGGAGTTAACTGTGGCAGTTTGCATGTACTTCATTCATCTTGGGGAATGACTGTTGTAGATATAAGTAGGTACATTTACAAAATCATCATAGGTATTTGTTGAGGAAGAACGCAGCATTTAAGCGAGTGACTCAAATCTCTATGTCTCATTTGGCTGTTGCACGTTATTACCTAATTATCATTATGAGGGTCATACTTGGGCGTGTCACGGCAGTCACCCATCCAAGTACTAACCACGCTCGAGGCATCTTAACTTCGGCGATCTCACGGGAACCAGTTTATTCCACCTGATACGGCCGTTGGACCTAGTTTAGATGAGTCTCGCCGTCGTGTACACGCCTACCTACCTAGGCCCGGTGCACATGAGCTGCAAAATAATCGGGACGCTGAGATTGTTTTCAATCGGATAGTCAGAAAGACGTTGGGAGTAACGGACCAATGCACAAGGGACGCCGATAGCTATCCGATACCCTCGGCCTATCTCGATAGGTATCGGGGCTGCCGCTGGTCTCTCCCCCTATCAGCGTCATTTTCTATCCCTCGCGTTTCACTAGTACACTAGTGGCAATGGGACAGTGCACAAGACGTCGCTGCGTCCGTTCTATCTGGTGCTTTTTCTTCAACATTAGATAACTTGTATTACAATAATACGGTATCTTCGAAACCACCAACTTCTTTTAATGCATCACTGATTCTTGCAGCCAATTCATCAAATGAACGAATAGACATTTGAAAATAATTGAAGAATTTTTGTTCATCTTCCCTCAATTCTATGAAAATAGTGTTGAAAGCGCATTTTAAATATCTCGCGTCTCTCTTCACGTTTTCTTTCTTATTTTACATAACAAAATTGTGATTCTTGGATTTTCAACTTTATTATCACTCCGAAAATGGCGTAAGACACAAACATTCAAGAAAAAGTTTTTTAAACTACATTTTTGAATTTGAATTTTCGGAAATTTCAGGAAATTTTTAGAGCTATGACCCTAACTCTATTCACGGAATAATATAATGCGTATTAAGACCTTCCCCAGAACTGTAAGTTAACCACACCCAGAGAAATCGTGAAGAAACTGACAAAAAACAGGGACTGCGCCCCCTTAAATGGATGAACCCAATATCTTCTTTTATGATCACTTTCATAAATGTATTTGTACACAAAGTACGAAAATAAAACCTTCTTTTTATAAATTTCAACTTGCGCTCGATCAATCTCGGGAGAAACAACTCACAACACTGAAGAAGAAAGAATCCCCACCCAGTTGTGGTTGGGAAACATTTTCCTAGGTATCAAAGAGATAGGACGAACGTTTCGCATCCTATTTAACATTTACTTAAGTTCTCATCAAGTCGCCGAGTTTTCCCATTTCTTCATTTTTCTCGTAAATTCACAAGTCATTTTTAGTAAAACCACCAAGATGAATGTAACAAAGTGGAAGCGCTCCTTGGACTAATAACCGAACTGATTGCCCAAATGAAGGATGCTAAGCCCAAGACAGACAGCCTTGTGCATGTACTGTAATTTAGATACTGTTTGGAGTGAAGGAGTGACCGTATTCCCAATAGCTAGATGAATCGGCTGGATAAATAATTTCCTAAACGGCTGTTTAAATAATTATTGATAAACTGGTCCATATAATTTACCTACTAGGTACAAATTACTTGTGCAGTAACATAGGTACATAACTGATTTGTCCAATTCCAACTCAAATGTCTCCCAAATCTCCCAACAAAGTGTGATTTTAACGAACTGCCAGCAAAAGAAGCGGAGACGCAGGCGGCGACTGGCTTTCGATTTCAGTCCTTAAAATCATTGTGCTTGGGATCCCACAGCATTTTCCTTCCTCCAATAACTTGGAAAGCTTTAAGAATCCACAAGTGGAAATCGAATCTCACAAGCTTCAAATATAGCTAGGGGCTACCATGGAAATTTTTTCGAATTAGCAGGAACCTACCTAGGTTATGAGTCGTACTATTGCATTTGATTGATAAGTCTGCTACAGAGAAGTGTTAATTAATTATGAGCTATACAACCATTGGTGGGGAGTTGACGTTTCAGATAAAATTGAGGGACCGTCAAGCTGAAGAACACCATACCTATGTCGATCTCAAAGGTCAGGTGACCAATGACTAGTTCTCTTCGTTACTCCACCATGGAACGTGAATACACGCCTCAGTGGTGTCGATTGAAAAATCAGCCTAGGTGCCTGATGGGACAGGTTGATTATGTTATACTGGGTAGGGATGCGATTTGTTAATAACTGGCAGCGGCTCTTTTCTGTGCTTAGAGCAACCTAGTTTGAAGGTCCAATCTGGACTGTTACGACGAATAGTTTCCGTGAAAGTTATTTTAACCCTAAAAATAACTTATGCATTTAATTGGTTATTGATCAGTAGAATTTTCCTAGGCGTAAAAAAATTTAAAATTTAGTAGGTATTATTAATGGTTTGATAAATTAAAGGGAATGTGCAGCGAGGTTTGCCAGTAGCATTCACCATATTCATCAGTAAATCTCATATGCCTGGTGGTGTTGCAGCGCATGCGGATGTGCCACATCCCCTGGTTGATCCTGGCGGCTAAGAACGTCGTCTTTGCACTCATCTCCCTCATCATCTGGTTCCTGTACATCCCCGTACTTCTATTCGGCGGCCACGCACACCCCGTCAACTTCGTCAACGAGTTCTACGTCGTCATTGGGTACACCTTCTTCATGATCCTCAACTCTTGTAAGTTGAAGCTTTTACCTTCCTGATAATATTAAAACTTCATTTTTGTTCGTCCAAAAATAGAAGTTATGTTTTGTTCACATGCTCCTTACGTTTAATTATATTCCTATTATTCTCCTTAATTTTGTGGATTTGGGAACTTCTGGCAAAGATTTCTGGTTGGCCAGCGCATTATATTTCTTATCTCAGATGTTCCTGTCTTGAGAGGCTAGCGCTTATTCCACTCACCCTTAGTGAAGATAGTTTAGCGAAGCTCTGGAGGATTAGAATTCTGGGGTGTTGGTAAATGTATTGCATGTGGGTGAGATGAGGAAACAATCTGTAGTTAGATTTGAATAAAGAATGAAGAAATTGGTTTCATCACGAATTTTTTGAATCCCAAATTCTTATCTCAATACCGTGTTTTTTCAACTTCGAAACACGATTAATCGGCCACGATTGATGTCCATTCAGTTTTCTTTCGGTTTTCGATAGGTGAGAGTTAGAGCTTCTATTCAATTCGTGTTGTCATACTTATGTCCGTTTTTCAAGGGATTTGGAGAAATTTGAGTTGGAAGTGGACAAATCAGTTATGGAGCTACCTATTCTATTGCACGAGTAATTTGTAGTAGGTACTGCAGAAGGTGACTACAAACAGTCGATAAATTTGACTCCTTGTTCGAACTCAACTGTAGGAAATTCATTGAACGAAAAGTAGAGAGCTAAGTTTTTTTGGTAACGCACAGCACAATGCAACAGCCAGCCAAACTATTCTCAAAAGGAATTTTTGGTGACACCTGTTTGAAACAGAATTTAGAAAGTTCGAGTTATACTTTAATGAAGCTACAGTCACTCCCTCTCCTCTGGGGGTGTAAACGCTTCCCCTGCGGCACCAACTGTGTCCACTGCTGGCTATTGTCGGTCCGTTCTAAAATCTGGTATGTTCCATCGTATGCGTCCTGCAGCGGACGTCGATAGGCGTCATGCCGTACAATGACGTGGGAACAGGACTGCAGCTTGGGATGGACAAATGCTGCAGTCTTAGCCCCATGTTGCGATGTTGGAATGGGTTTGAGCAGCTCCATGTTGCGCTGCAGCCCTGCAACGAAATCTGAGGGTTCCTGCTGCGTGGGAGTGTTCAGAAATTCTCCTGGCAGTCGCAGGGTGGTTCCATACACCATCTGTGATGTATTGGCTCGTAGGTCTCATAGGAACGCGGATGGGATACCAAAGAGGACTAATGGGAGAAGATCGATCCACTGAGGGGAGGGGTGAGCGCGAAGCGACGTCTTGACTGTTCTGTTCATGTGCTCAGCCAAACCATTGGCAGAGGGATGGAACGAAGTCGTGTGGATGTATCACATCCTCAATACCTTGGACAATGAGCGAAACAGGGAGGATTCAGATTGGTGTCCCGGGTCAGTAGTAATTTTGAGGGGAACGCCAAAACAACTGATCCAGCCAGCAATCAGTGCTCGTGCCACAGACTCAGCTGTAGAGTCAGCGATGGGTATACACTCTGGCCACTGGGAAAAACGGTCAATGACGGTGAGGCAGTAAGAACTGCCCTGTGAAGAAGGAAGTGACCCAACAAGGTCGACTGGAACAACAAATTCACCTGTGTGGTGCTGGACCTGGCACCCTGGCAGCTAATAGAGGAGCAAGTCACACCTTACAATCAGGGGAAACTGATGACCAAATAAATCTTGCATTCATTTCCTGGGTAGTTCGATTTCCCCGGTGAGACACACTGTGCACTAGGTCTTAGGCAATATTCCGAAAAATGGGCGTGATATAAGGGCGCGCACGTCTGGTAGACATGTCACAGTAGAAGGGTTTTCAGCTTGTCGTTTGATTCCTGCTGGATCCTCAGCAAGCTTGGCCCAGTCAATTTCGGGTAGCGATGAGAAAGCCGAGATGCAGGAAAGAGTGTCTGCCACTACATTATCCTTTCCACTTACGAAACGGATATCAGTGGAGAGCTGGCCGATGTAGTCGAGGTATCAGACTTGTGTGGGGCTTGCCTTCTCCAAATTTTGTCGGAATGCGAATGAATGTGATTGGCCTGTAGTCTGTAAATATGGTGAAAACATGGTCTTCTAATAAATGTTTGAAATGTTTGAGTGCCTCATAAATTGCAAGGAGCTCATGATGATAGGTTGTATTTCGTCTGAGCCGACTCAACTTCTTAGGAAAAAAAACTAAGTGGTTGCCAATTCTCTTTGACGAGTTGCTCAACCACGGCCCCTATACGTGAACCAGAAGCGTTTACTGAGAGTGCAAATGTGGTGTTACGCACTGGGTGTGTGAGGAGTGTGGCATCTGCGAGACTGTCCTTACAGCTGATAAAGGCCTGCTGTAACGCTGCTGTCCACTGGATCGGAATTTTGTCACACTTCTTACACATGTCATGCAGTGCGTGAAGCATGGCTTGACTCTCAACAGCGTGTGGAAAATGGCGATAAAAATTGAGTTTGCCTAAGAACCGGGGTAATTCTTCGATAGTAGAGGGTTTTGGATAGTCCCGGACAGCTGCGACATTCTCCGGAAGGGGTTTTGTGTGTGTGTGTGTGTGTGTGTGTGTGTGTGTGTGTGTGTGTGTGTGTGTGTGTGTGTGTGTGTGTGTGTGTGTGTGTGTGTGTGTGTGTGTGTGTGTGTGTGTGTGTGTGTGTGTGTGTGTGTGTGTGTGTGTGTGTGTGTGTGTGTGTGTGTGTGTGTGTGTGTGTGTGTGTGTGTGTGTGTGTGTGTGTGTGTGTGTGTGTGTGTGTGTGTGTGTGTGTGTGTGTGTGTGTGTGTGTGTGTGTTTGTGTGTACTGGGTGATTAGATGCCTCAGAAATTCGACCTCCGAGAGCCTGAATTTGCTTTTGCTGGCATTCACAACAATCCCGAATTGGCAAAATAGTCACAGAATTTTTGGAGATGTTGAAGTTCTCCTCCTCATCAGCTGATGCGACAAACATCTGTGTATGGAAAACAGAAATCCAAACGTTGAGTGGCAGCATGGATGAAATGCTGGAAGCTCTGTGCTGCGTTTCTAAGTCCAAACTTCATAACCGAGAATTCAAAGAGGCCAAATGGTGTAACTGTTGCGATTTTGGGAATGTCAGCAGGCTCCACTGGGATTTGGTGGTAGGCCTTAACCAAATCAACGGTATTGAAAATGGTCATTCCTGCAAGTGCGTGAGCAAAATCATGGATGTTAGGAAGAGGGTAGTGATCAGGAATGGTAACGGCGTTCAAGGCGCAGTAGTCCCCGCATAGACGCCAGGTACTGTTGTTTATTGGGATCATGTGCAGTGGGCTGTACCATGAACTGTTGGAAGGCCAGCAAATCCCGTTCTAAAGCATGAACGCGAACTCGGCCTGTGCTGCAGCCTCTTTCTCTGGCGATAACTTCCTAGCCTGTACACAAATGGGGGGTCCCTCGGTCAGGATGTGGTGTGAGATAGTATGTTTAGGAGCAACTTTACCAACGCAATTAGGGTTTATCAAGTCTGATTACTGTGAGAGTAATGTGAGGTATGGAGAATAGTTTGCCGGCTCTACAGCAGAAATCCCAATCCATGAGACGTCTTCTAGAACTGCAGAAACCTTTAGGGATGTGTGGTTGTCACCCAGTTTCTGCCCCTTGATGTCTAATCAACGGCCAACAAAAAGAACGGCACAAACCTAGATCCAGCTCAAGAATTTTTTGCCCGTATGTGTTGATGATCAACCCATTAGTGGTGTAGAGCTGTAACTCCCCTGGTTTCTGCGTTGACTGTGAAATATTAGCAGGAAGAATGACAGAAATATCCGCCCCACTATCTACCAAAAACCGAGAACCTGTGGTTTTTTCAGCCACGAACGGGCGACGTTGTATGAATTTAGTGGCGTCCTCGCTTCTAGAGACGACCCAGGTCGTTTTCCGGGCTGACAGATATTCTGTCAGCCATGGTTGCTAATTTATCAAGATCGTCCTCACTCACGCTTAGAATGGCTTGTATTTGTCGGGAGGCACTGGAGTCATAGCGATTTCATTAACACCTCACTACCCTACCAGCAGTGAGCTCCCGCATCTCATGGAGTAGCTGCGTTGGTCTTCTGTCTCCTAGGTCTAAGTCACTTAGCAGTTTACGGAGTTGGGTTTGCTCGGACTGGTGAATTGAGCTTCGAATCATGCCCGGAACGTGCTGTACATGTTTTGCGCCAGTGGGCTGCAGATAATTTCACTAACATGGGTAAAAATTTTCCTCTCGATAGCGCTGACAAGAGTATGGTATTTGGTAGCTTCGCTTGTTATACCTGCATTTTAAAATTGTGAGTCCAATTGCCTAAACCACAGTTTTGGATTAGCTTCCCAAAACGGGGGCACTGTAATGGATAAGCAACCACTTGTAGACGGTGACTACTAACCACCGATAAATCTGACGTCTTGCTCGAAATTTAGCTGTAGGAAATTTATTGAACGAAAAATAGAGAGCCAAGTTTTTTAGGTAACTCACAACGCATTGCAATAGCCAGCCAAACTATTCTCGAACGGAATTTTTGGTGACACCTGTTCAAAACGGACTTGATATACTTTAGTGAAGGTACAACAGTACATTATGCAGGCATGTTATCATTTCAAAAAACTACAGGATAAAAATAAAATAGTCTATTTCCACGTAAAATAACAAAAACTGTAGACCGGTTTCGGTTGTTACACCATCGTCAGTACACTATAGAATGAAACTACTGGAACATTCTATAGTGTACTGACGATGGTGTAACAACCGAAACCGGTCTACAGTTTTTGTTATTTTACGTGGAAATAGACTATTTTATTTTTATCCTGTAGTTTTTTGCTATGGATTTCCACTATTCCGCCGCGAGTGATTTAAGTTATATGTTATCATTTATTTAAACAGCCGTTTAGGAGAATTATTTATCCAGCCGATTCATCTAGCTATCGGGAATACAGTCACTCCTTCACCCTTGGTTTTTTTGTGTTTTTTTCCTTTTTTTCCCCCCCTTTTTTTTCTTCCAGGCCCAGTCGATCGAAACGGGCTCCTGATCCAATTTTCCTTTTGATCTTGGTCTTGGTGCGGTGTGATGGAAACTTTGTTTGACAAAGCTGGGGGACGGAGGTAGAAGAAGAGTACAAGAGGAAGAAAAAGTGAGGGACAATTCGAGAGGGGGTATAACAGAGAAAACTCAGAAGACCAATGATTCTACATACCAATGAAAAGAAAAACCATTAAAACAACTTGCCAAACAAGAAAAAGATAGAAAACCTGGAGGGAAAAAACTGTGTGTGTGTGTGTGTGTGTGCGCGCGCGCGTGCGTGCGCGTGTATGATCAGGGTGAGACGTTTAATTCATTTCCGCGCAGGGCATATGACCGGAAAAGGTGGTCGACCTAGACTCAGATGTTTTTTCTCTCTTGGGAGGTCAATAGCGGTTTCTGTGGGCCTGTGTAGGAAGACCATGGAAAATCAGCAATTGTTATGGGTTGCAAATTCTTTTTTTGGCTAAATTCTGTTAACGGAAATGAACACTTATTGACCACATGATGATGTGTTTATCAAAAATTCTACGCAGAAAACGAGTGTGAAATTTGAGTTCCTGCTATAAATGACTATCAGTAAAATTGCCGAGTAGCTCAACTCAAATCCCGCTTAAAGCACTAGTGGGCTGCTTAAACGATGTACAGAACCGCAATGGATGGAACCCCAAATTTATAAATAAATTTAAAAAACAAGTCCTCAAAATCAAACAGAGGGGAACGTCACGGCAAAGGTTCTTGAAGGTTGCCAGGAAGGTTTGCCATTTCTAATATTGGGCTGTTGGCAGCACTGAGAACTTCCTAGGCCTTGCTCCACCTCCTTGGGCCAACAGCCTATCATTATGTCAGTAGACCTGATACGGCATTTTTTGCCGCATTTTTACTTTTAATCGCCCTCATTTAAAAAATAACGCTCATTTTTGAAAACTGGCTTCAAACTACCATTTTTCAAAAGTTCTGAATATTTTTTCCAGAAAAAAAATTTTGACAAAAACTTTCCATTCAGCATTTTTTGATGTGTCCTTGAGGCGAGGGGCTGAATTATTGCTAGTTGGAAGTTGAGGTCATAGAAACGACGAGATTTCATGAGGACATGTTTGTCTCATCAACAGTAATTGTCAAATCTAAGGGGTAGTTGCGCTAGTAATAGTACAATTTGGTAAAATACCTAGCTACTGAAGGAATAAATGTTCACCAACTCAAAATTTTTTAGTATGTAACTCCCTCATCGTTACCTGCCATTTAAACTTGACAGGATCTTACGATTCGCTAAGGATTTTTTATATATAATCGTACTAGTGGGTTCATTGACCGGGAGTTTTTTGAATGCAAGATACGTCATCAGTGTTATCAGTGGCATGGGTGAGTGGCATGAACATTTTGACACATTAGGTTATTAAATCAATAAAAAGTTGAGAACAAAGAAATCCTGATAAAGTAGAACCTTACACGTAGGTATCTACTCTTGCAGAACTCTGGAGGCCTTTCAGTTTCTGACGTATTTTTGAGGTATCTTCCGAATTTCAAGACTTGAGAAGCAGAGATATAACTGAGATAACTTCGAAGCTGTTCCTTGGCGCTGTGTTAGTACCAAAACTTGGACGGCAAATTCTGATTGCCTAAAGGATATTCCCACAAAATGTAAAGTCCTAAGACTCAAAATTTGAACTTTTCGGGATTTTGAATTTTTCGGCGCCTTCGCCGAGGCAGTGTCGGTGAAAAGTCCATAATTACGAGTAGGTGACGGATGGTGTAACATTCGGCAGTTACCTGTTGATACTCACCTCATTACAGGTGTCCAAAAACACCAGCCTACTTTCGTATTGGTTTATTATTCTGTTAATTAATTTTTAATTAATTAACCTCTCAAAATTTTTTCTTTTACGTTTCAAGGTGCGTAGATTCCAAAAATGCAATGTCCGTACGCCGTATCATCCATAACTACTTCATTTTCGGTCTAAAACATACGTCCTTTTGCACATAGGCATTTGGGCCCTAGTTGTGTCCCGAAACTTTGCAGCCCGACCGGATGGATACTCAGGGGTATTATGAGTGAAAATGGGTGTACAAATAGGTATTTTTTGTGTTTTATTTAAATGAGCTTTTGAGGTATCGCTTTCCTTTTTTTAGGATGAGAAGACCGAATATGATTTTGACCAGAGTGGAAAATGGAGGTTCTAAAGAAGTTTCATCCTAACTGCGTTAAATTTTGGTTTAAAATCGTCGTTCTTCCGCACACAGTTTGGGCCATTTGGGAGCAAATTTGGGTCCTAGTTGTGCCTGATCGGAATACAACCAGGGGTGCTATGGAAGAAAAATTGGTTGAAAAATAGGGTTTTTTGGGGGATTTTTGAAGTTTTCGTGAACATGAGCTTCAGGCGTAGTTTCACACGGGTTTTTTAGGGCGATAAGACCGAATATGAAGTTGACTTTGGCAGTGAAGAGTTGAGGTTGCAATGAAGGTTAAGCTCCCGAAATTAATTTTTTATGAGTCAAAAACCTGGGAAATTATCTGAAATCACCATAAATTTGTATAATAACACCAGAAGTAGCATTAGCAGGTGAATCATGACAATTAAATGGCACTATCAATGATCACGGATAATCTGTTTAAAAAAACGCTGCAAACTCCTTGTCACATGGGTTTATTATTCTATTGGACATACCTACAGAAATGTTGGCTGTTCAGTTATTGTTTATTTATTGTGAAATAATTGAAATAGCTATTTCTGATTGTTTCCACCATTTTTGGACCCTAAAAACACGAATTAGGTAGGTACGCTCCTTTCTTTTCCAAATTATCTTTGATCATTGGTAGTGCCATTTAATCGTCTTGATCCACGTGTTGATACTACTTCCAGTGTTAATATACAAATTGATGGTGATTTCAGACGATTTCCCATGTTTTAGAGTCTAAAATTTAGACTCATAAAAAATCAATTTTGGGTGCTGAACATTTGGTAGAACCTCGATTTTCCACTCTTTGGTCAAAATCGACTTCATATTCGGTCTTCTCGTCCCCAGAAACATGGAAAACGATTCCTCAAAAGCTCATGTTACTAACATGTTACTAAAACACAAAAAGTACCTATTTTTGTGCACATTTTCACTCATAACATCCCGGGGTATATTCCGATCGGGCTGAAAAGTTTCGGGACACAACTAGGGCCCAAATGGAGCCTGTGTGCGAAAGAACGACTTTTTTAGACCTAAAATGAAGCCGGTACACGTGATACGGCGTACGGCGGACGGACATTGCATTTTTTGGAATCTACGCACCTTGAAACGGAAAAGAAAAAATTTTGAGGGGGTGTTATAAAAATTTTTTGTTGAGCGAATACATAGGTGTATTATTCACAGAATAATAAACCAAAACACGGAAAACGATAGCTCACAAGCCCAAGTTAACTAAAACCTCAAAAATATCTATTTTTGCACCTCTTTTGGTTTATTATTCTCTGAATAATACACCTATGTAATCGCTCAGCAAAACATTTTTATAACACCCCCTCAAAATTTTTTCTTTTCTGTTTCAAGGTGCGTAGATTCCAAAAACGCTGCAATGTCCTTGTCAGATGGGTTTATTATTCTATTGGACATATCTACAGAGATGTTGGCTGTTTATTTATTGTTTCTTTCATATAAAATAATTGAAATGGCTATCTCTGGTGGTTTCCACCAATTTTGGCTTTTTGGCCCCCAAAACACGAATAAGGTACCTTTTGGTTTATTATTCTGTGAATAATACACCTATGTAATCGCTCAGAAAAAAAATTTTTATAACACCCCCTCAAAATTTTTTCTTTTCCGTTTCAAGGTACGTAGATTCCAAAAATGCAATGTCCGTCCGCCGTACGCCGTCCGCCGTACGCCGTATCACGTGTACAGGCTTCATTTTCGGTCTAAAAAAGTCGTTCTTTCGCACACATGCTCCATTTGGGCCCTAGTTGTGTCCCGAAACTTTTCAGCCCGATCGGAATATACCCAGGGGTGTTATGAGTGAAAATGTGTATAAAAATAGGTACTTTTTGCGTTTTAGCAACATGTTGGTAACATGAGCTTTTAAGGTATCGTTTTTCATGTTTTTGGGGACGAGAAGACCGAATATGAAGTCGATTTTGACCAAAGAATAGAAAATTGAGGTTCTACCAGATGTTCAGCTCCCGAAATTGATTTTTTATGAGTCAAAAACCTGGAAATCGTCTGAAATCACCATCAATTTGTATAATAACACTGGAAAAAGTGTCAACAGGTGGATCAAGACGATTAAATGGCACTACCAATGATCAGAGATAATTTATTTTTAAAAAACGCTGCAAAGTCCTTGTCACATGGGTTCATTATTCTATTGGAGTTCTAGAGATTTTTGTTGGCTGTTAAATGTATTGTTTCTTTCATGTGGAATGATTGAAATAGCTATTTCTGATGATTTCCACCAATTTTGGCCCCCAAAACATGAAATAGGTAGGTACGCTTTTTTTTTAAGATCATCTTTGATCATTGGTAGTGGCATTTAATGGTCTTGATTCACCTGTTTACACTTTTTCCAATGTTATTGTACACATTGATGGTGATTTCAGACAGTTTTCCAGGTTTTTGACTCATAAAAAACCAATTTTGGGAGCTGAACCTTTGGTAAAACCTCAATTTCCGCGTCTTTGGTCAAAATTGACTTCATATTCGGTCTTCTCGTCCTCAAAAACATGGAAAAAGATACCTCAAAAGCTCATGTTACTAACATGTTGTTAAAACGCAAAAAGTACCTATTTTTATACACATTTTCACTCATAACACCCCTGGGTATATTCCGATCGGGCTGAAAAGTTTCGGGTATCAACTAGGGCCCAAATGGAGCATGTGTGCGAAAGAACGACTTTTTTAGACCGAAAATGAAGCCTGTACACGTGATACGGCGTACGGCGGACGGCGTACGGCGTACGGCGTACGGCGGACGGCGGATGGACATTGCATTTTTGGAATCTACGCACCTTGAAACGGAAAAGAAAAAATTTTGAGGGGGTGTTATAAAAATTTTTTGCTGAGCGAATACATAGGTGTATTATTCACAGAATCATAAACCAAAATAGGTACTTTTTGTGTTTTAGTAACATAGTAGTAAAATGAGATTTTGAGGTATCGTATTCCATGTTTTTGGGGACGAGAAGACCGAATATTAAGTCGATTTTGACCAAGGAATGGAAAATTGAGGTTGTACCAGATTTTCAGCTCCCAAAATTGATTTTTCGTGAGTCAAAAACCTGGAAAATCGTCTGAAATCACAAGCAGTATGTATGATAACACTAGAAAAAGTGTCAACACGTGGATCAAGACGATTAAATGGCATTACCAATGATCAAAGATAGTTAAAAAAATAAAAGGCCCCTAATTTGTGTTTTAGGGGCCAAAATTAATGGAAACCATCAGAAATAGCTATTTCGATTATTACGCATAAAAGAAACAATAAATGAACAGCCAACATTTCTGTAGGTGTGTCCAATAGACTAATAAACCCATGTGACAAGGACTTTGCAGCGTTTTTTAAATTATCTCTGATCATTGATATACCATTCAATCGTTTTTATCAACCTGTTGACACTTTTTCCAGTGTTATTCTACAAATTTATGGTGATTTCAGACGATTTCCCAGGTTTTTGACTCATAAAAAATCAATTTTGGGAGCTGAACATCTACTAGAACCTCAATTTTCTATTCTTTGGTCAAAATCGACTTCATATTCGGTCTTCTCGTCCAAAAAAACATGGAAACCGATACCTCAAAAGCTCATGTTACCAACATGTTGATAAAACGCAAAAAGTACCTATTTTTACACACATTTTCACTCATAACACCCCTGGGTGTATTCCGATCGGGCTGAAAAGTTTCGGGACACGACTAGGGCCCAAATGGAGCATGAGTGCGAAAGCACGACTTTTTTAGACCGAAAATGAAGCCTGTAGTACACGTGATACGGCGGACTGCGTACGGCGAACGGACATTGCATTTTTGGAATCTACGCACCTTGAAACGGAAAAGAAAAAAGTTTGAGGGGGTGTTATAAAAATTGTTTGCTGAGCGATTACATAAGTGTATTATTCACAGAATAATAAACCAAAAAGAGCCTGATTCGTGTTTTGGGGGGCCAAAATTGGAGGAAACCATAAAAAATAACTATTTCAATTATTGCGTATAAAAGAAACAATAAATGAACAGCCAACATTTCAATAGAATAATAAACCCAAGTGACAACGACTTTGCAGCGTTTGTTGTAGAAAATTAAAAGCCTTTGTGGATCAGCTTTTGTATGAACTACTACTGTAATGATTGAGACATCATTCCGTATTTTCATGTTTCAGTTGTCTGGATTTACACTTTCCTCGCCGTCTTCACTCACTATCGAGAGCTCAGCTACCATCAGTCCCACATATCCAACAATTTCCAGAAATTGTAAGCATGAACCCCCCCGGAGAATGTATACATTTTATTTTTAAACATTGCCCTCATTTTAGTTTTAAGGTGGTGATGACATCAACCTGTCAATGTTTAGCTTCTTTAATTATCCATTTCTAGGCGAACCCAAATTCAGAATCTCTTCCTTACGTTATTTATCATAGAAAATGGCATGTTCTCTTTATCATTATTTTTGTATCATGTTATGTAGTTTCATAGGTAGGTATATAGTGTTTCATGATTGCGCTGACGTTCATTCAAACTCTGTTGTTTATAATATTACTATTCATAGCGACTTACGAGTTGTTTCCCAATTATTGTTAAACGAGCACATTGCACTGAACAGTGAAAATAAATATTTAAGAATGTTACATTTTATTATGGATCTGAATTCTATTGTGTAAAAGTTATGTGCCTCCATGGTCACCTTGTGCACCATGGATCAGAAATGTTGAACGTGTGTTGTTAAAGATAGTCAAAATAACGTTAAGGAATTACACTGCTTGGTAGTGGCACAAAATTACATATCTCTTTACGCTACAGCTACACTTCACTATATTTTATAATGTTCTTGATTCATACTAGCACCCAAGTCGATTGTTCAACCGTACAGAAGGTTTCTAAAAATGTTACAACCTACCTACTATAGAAGTTCGTAGGAAATTTGTACCTACTTGAATTTAAGCCCTTAAATTTTTGCCTATATTTCTTTAAAATATCCTTGTGGACATGAAAATTTGTGTCACTACTCCGATTCGCCAGATGCTTCGTGCACGAGTACCTACCTATTCAATTAATTAGCTCATAAACCTGTATAGAAATGTTAGAGAAGTCTACAAACGTTTAACGTAGGTAATAATGATGAACCTCAGTTTTATATTATTAGAGTGCCTGTACATTATGCCTACAGCAAAATAAGGACTGCAAATGAACTTCGGAACCCCTTTTTTTCAAATCATTCGATCAAGTTTTCCGATGCTATGTCAAATTACTTTTCGCCATGAATTGAACTTTTACACCACGGTGGAGGCAGGCATTTTATGAAACACATAATAATGTCAATAGTAACCGTTTTTCAAATAAAACTTATTGATTTAGAAAATTCAGTTGAACCATTGTGTTTGTCACCCTTCAACGATTTAATCAGATCTGTGCTGTCATAGGTCACAGCAGCAGGTTGTTTGATATCAAAGTGCAGTCAGTTCATGTTTGGTTGACGTGAGGTGGTGTCGTGTTGCCCTCCTCCCTTCCTATTGTTCCAAGACTGGGCGATCCTGTCGCATTCCCCTCATTATATTCATTCTTCGTCGAACCCCTCTAATGTGGGCAGCTAGCCTCCTCGTTAATCTCGATTTTTACAATTCAATTAATAAAGTTTGTTAAAGTTGGTCATTTATTTCAAGTGTCCCCTCTCTTCACACGGACCTGAGATCATCGAACCATGTTAACCAGATCAACCAGCCCTTCCTTATAAACAGGTATTGTTGAGTCATTCAGCGTTCTGAACTTAGTGGGATTACTCATAGATAAGATTGTACAATGTTGATATTTTTGGATTCGATCTTCATAGTATAGAGCAGATTTAAATATTTCTTTAGGTAGGTACCAATTACCTAACGTTCATCATGTTCTTGATTTTACTTTCTGATTGTTACCAATTGCAAAAATGGTGGAAAGGGTACAATATTCTGATCAAGGAAGGTAAATTATGTAAAGTATGTATGACGCAAAGGATGTTTTGAGCTGTTCAAGGTGATTCAATATTTATACGCGTTGAAAAATTATAATACGAATAATTTAAAAGATAAAAATTATGAGAATACCATAAGTTTGCACGCGAAAAATGAGCATGAAAGATTAGGCCATGTCAACACGGATGCTATCAAGTTAATGCGTAATAAAGAATAGGTTATAGGAAGGGACATCGAAAGGAACAGAAGGATTATGCGAATCGTGCATGTAGGAGAAAAACAAAAGGAAATCCATGACTGGAAAACAGTTCAGTACTCGGTTGCTCGAACTCTTTCACTCTTACATGTACCTAATTATATGGCCCGATCCCAGTTGAATCCAACGGTAATTATCACTATTTTGTAACTTTTATCGATGATTTTCAAGACGCGCGATGGTTTAATTTCTTAAACGGAAAGATGAAGTTTTGAATGCTTCAAGAAGAAGTTCAAGGCGATGGCCGAGAAACAGAGGGGTCATTATATCGAAATGTTTGGGAAGCGATAACGGCAAAGTATGCTGAGAGCCAGTTCGAGGGAACTGCTTTGGTCAGCTCGACCCACTTTCCCCTCACGACATTGCCCTCCGGTTCAGTCTGCAGTAGCACGTTGTACGTGTGGAAGATTGAAGCAACTTTTGACTGGTTCTGGGTGACGCCAATACGGCGCGGTTGTGTTGTATACCTGGCTACTTAAATAATATCATCCACCCATATAACCTCCTTTCTCTTGTATGGATATGTTTGTTTTTTAGAGTTGAATAAAGTGACTGTGCTAATGGTATTCCGCGTTTTCAAATATTCGTTTTCCTGATAGATCCGATTATAATTTCAAGTTCTTTTGAACATTTTGTGGCGACCGTGACAGGACTATTGATGTGTACAGACGGATCGATCGTAGATACAGTGAGTGTGAAATTTTAAGTTCTACAACTCGAAATGGATTCGAAGTCACGAGCAGTTTTCCGGACTGTTTTCACTAAAGAGGCGAACCATTTACGCGAACTTATATCAATAGATAGTACGACTGAAGCTGAGCTGAGAGCCCGACTACACACTCTGTCAAATCGTTATGAGAAATTGCAGAACGCTGACCAGATTATTGTAGAGGAGCTGATGACCAGTCAAGACACAAACTCATTGTCATTATTGGAGAACGAATTGGACAAAAACGGTGAGTATGAGCTTACCTTCCATCAAGTTAGGGAAGAGGTCTCTCTGAAGCTTGACTCTTTTCGAATACTGGAAGTAGAAACGGTACGGAAGGCCACACAGTGTGACAGCAATAATACTTTGAAGCTGAAAAGACCCGAAATAAAAAAGTTTGGCGGGGAAATTAAAGGCTGGATAGGTTTTTGGGCCTCCTTTTCTACCATTCACGAAGACAAAAACCTGAAGGAAGAAGATAAATTTGCATTGTAAATGGATGCCCTCTCTGTAGGGTCCCCAGCTCAAAGACTAGTTGAAGGGTTCCCTCCTTCAAAAGAGAACTATATGAAAGCAGTAGAACTCCTGAAGTCGAGGTACGGAAAGGAGGAATTCCTCATAGAATTCTATGTGAGAGAATTATTATCATTAGTTCTGAAAAGAAACGAGAATATACAAATTGCTGAACTTCATGACCAGTTGGCTTCACAACTACGAGCCCTAGAATCACTTGGGGTCACTAATGAGAAATATGCTGCTATGATTTTTCCCCTAGTGGAGTCAGCTATTCCTGAGAACACCTTCAAAGTGTGGGAAAGACATAGGATCGGGAAAGGTGCATCCATAAAAGATCCCGAAAGTTGCCTCACTGAACTTTTAAACTTTCTCAAAATTGAAGTGGAGGGGGAAGAAAGACTAAGACTTCGCTTAAATACTTTTGATGAGCAAGATACTGAGTTAGGCTCATGCAAATCAAAACCAACGAATAGACCTGCTTCAGCTGCTTCACTTGTGTCTACTGAGAGTAAATCAAGAGACGTCACCTGTATATTTTGTGACATAGGTCACAACTCACCCGAGTGCAACAAAGCAGTTGACATGACACTGTTGGAACGAACAGATATAGTCAAAAGGAAGGGTGGCTGTTTCAAATGTCTCAAAAGAAACCACCTAAGCATAAAATGTCGTGCATTTTTGAAGTGTGTGATTTGTAAAGGCAAGCATTATCCTATTATGTGCAGACATTCTTCAGAAATATCAGTTGGGACGAAGCAAGTATCAGAATTAATTGACAGTAAGACTATGATAAATAATAGTAATGTCCCTGTTGTATACTTACAAACTCTAATAGCTGTGATTGTGAATAATGGCAAGGAATACCCTGTCAGGATACTTATCGACTCTGGATCACAAAAAAGTTATATATTGAAATCATGCGTCAGACAATTTGGATTGAAGAGAGAAAGTAAGATGTTGGTTCGCCAGGAGCTGTTTGGGGGACAAAAAACGGCGGTGAAATCTCATGGAGTTTACAACATCCGATTGAAGTCACTTAAGGGATCCTTTGAAGAGGAGTTTAAGGTATTGGACCAGGATCAAATTATGTGGGTTTGTACCAAAGGTAAGTGACTCAAGGGTGTACAAACGACTAATGGAGAGAGGTGTAGTATTTTCCGATTTCGCAATTACACCAGATAACCAATTTCAGGAAATTCACATCTTACTGGGAGCAGATGCTTGGCCGCTCATTATCACTGACAAGCTTATCAAGTTGGAACCAGACCTAGTGGCTATTGATACCAAGTTGGGTTGGTCAGTTGTTGGTTCATCTAAGGAACAGTCGTCAGTTTCAGCAACAATGGTTGTCACACTCTCATGTCAGTCTCACCTATCAGACTTTTGGGAACTGGAACTTTTAGGTATAAGAGACCCTGGGGTGAAAAGGACGCAACAAGAAAGGGATGACGAAGTTCAACAGTTTTTTGATGACACAGTGAGACGAGATGACACAGGGAGGTATATTGCCCGTCTGCCATGGAGTAATGGACAACCAGCTGTGAGGGATAATCTTGAAGTGGCTCAGAGAAGACTGAAGATTACAACCAACAGACTCAAACAAATGGGTAAATTACAAGAGTATGACCAGATATTCAAGGATTGGCTGGAACAAGGAATAGTTGAACGGGTACCAGACTGCGAGGTAAACCAGATCTGTCATTATCTACCTCACAGAGCGGTTCTGAAGGAAAATAGTACCACACGGGTCCGACCAGTTTTTGATGCTTCTAGTCAAGATGAGGATGGCCACAGTTTGAATGGATGTGTGGAAAAGGGTCCTAATGAGATTGAATTGATAATATTGGTGCTCACACAGTTCAGACAATACCCTATTGGAGTGACATCCGACATAGAGAAGGCTTTTCTCCAGATAGCACTCGACCCAAGAGATAGAGACTGGCTCCGCTTCCTATGGTGGGAGAATGGGAAGGTGTGTATGTTGCGGCACTGTCGTGTGGTGTTTGGCGTCTCGTCAAGTCCGTATTTATTGTCTGCCGTACTGCATTACCACCTCATGGGAGCACCTCCTAGACTTGCATCAACTGCTGGAAAATTGTGGCGATCATTTTATGTTGACAACTGCCTAACTGGAGTTGAAAATGAAGAAGAACTACATCAATTTCGACAAGAGAGTCAACTTCTGTTGAGTTCAGCGGGATTTAACCTGCGTGGCTGGAAATCAAATTTTGAAGATTCAGATTCCGAAGTAAATGTGTTGGGACTCTCATGGAATTGTAGCATGGATACTCTTAGTTGCTATCCCAAGATTCTAAGTCAAATTCCCTCCTGCCTTTCAAGGAGGACACTTCTCTCAATGGCTCAGAGGATTTACGATCCCATTGGGTTTACTGCCCCCGTCAGCTTGATACCAAAACTCCTTCTACAGAGATGTTGGGATAAGAAGAAGGGCTGGGATGATCCATTGCCAGAAGAAATAACTAAGGAATTTTCCCAATGGTTGCGTCAAATTCACTTACTATCTGAGTGCCAAATTCCTCGCAGGATGTTTGTCAATGCATCAAGCATGATACATGTCTTCTGCGATGCAAGCAAAGTGGCTTATGCTACTTGCATCTTTCTTTGGACGGAATACAATGGAGGTGTCAAAATCAGTTTACTCATGGCAAAAGCAAGAGTTTCCCCGCTTCAGACACTAACACTACCCCGTTTGGAGTTAATGGCAGCACTGATTGGTGTTAGAGTTTACTCATTGGCTATCCAAGGTGTGAGTCATGCTATAGATCGAATAGTTTTCTGGTCAGATTCTGCTGTCACACTTTCATGGATTAGAAGAAAGCAACAATGGTCTGTCTTTGTAGAGAATAGAGTAAAAGAGATACGTGAGGCAAGTTCTTCAGATCAGTGGAGACATGTTCCTGGAGTGGAGAACCCAGCAGACTTACTCTCAAGAGGCTGCTCACCATCCCAACTTGTTCACTCTAAATGGTGGGAGGGACCCATATGGTTGCAGCAACCAGAAGAAGACTGGCCAAACAATGAGGTGAAGCCTGATGCAACAGAGGTTCAGCGGGAACAGCGTAGAACTGTGGTAACTGCTAAAACAACAGTAACTTTGCCTTTCTCATTGTCACATTTTTAGAAAAGTAGAGCTTTGTTTAAGTCGATAATAATACTCAACTATATTTTTTCAGGAGTAACTAAGGGGAACGTTTACAACCATCTTCTTCGTATACGAACATATGAGTTTCAGGATCTTCAACTCACAATACTTCCTCCGAAGACCTAAACTCAGGAACTCTTCTCCATCCCTAACAACTGTCGTAGACATTCAAACCTGACCCTTGGTAGAGGCTTCGTCATAACGTCTGCAATCTGCAACTTCGTTTCAACGTGTTGAATGTCCATAGCGCCTTCTTCGTATTTTTCCCGAATGAAATGATATCGAATTTCGATGTGCTTCGATCTGTTGTGGAATACAGGATTTTTCACAAGTTTCAAAGCACTTTCGTTGTCGACTAGAAGAGTGGGCTTCCCTTTCAAAACTGTGAGCTCGTTCAGCAGTCGACTGAGCCATATTAGGTCTTTGGTACCTTCACTTGCGGCTACATACTCTGCATGAGTTGTCGACAGAGACACAGATTTTTGTCTTCGACTCAACCAGGACACCGCTCCACCGCCATACAGGCTTACAGCCCCTGATGTTGACCGTTTCGTGAGCGCGTCACCTCCATAATCAGCATCAGAATAGCTCTCAAGAACTCCAGGCTTGTACCCCTTTTTGTAGAGCAGGCCCAACGAAGAAGTGCCCCTTAGGTACTTCATGATTCGTTTCACTGCTACCCAATCGGAAACAGTGGGCTTTGAGACTTTCCGTGACACAACACCTACTTGCGAAAGCAATGTCGGGTCGCGTGACAGTAGCAAGGTACATCAAGCTCCCAACTGCTTGGCGGTAAGGCACATCTGGTCCCAGATCTACATCATTCTGGCTCTGACCTTCTGGCCCAATAGGTACTGTAACCGGATTTGCCTTTTCCATGTTAAAATGCTTGCAAAATTCAGTGCATAGTGCTCTTGACTTAAGAAAATTGACCCGTCCTTATTCTGCGTAATTTCCATTCCCAGATAGCTTCCAAGCGGACTCTCTGTGATTTGAAATTCTTCACTTAAGTGATTCATTATTGGAACTAAGATTCAAAAAGCCATACTTAGGCGCCATTTTCCGAATCTAGGTTATCAAAGCTACAAGCAACAGTTTCAATATTAGCAATTATAACCACATGTAATATGATTCTTATTAACTCACCAGATACTTGTAGGTAGTAGAAATCAGGAACACAAGTAGATTCTGAATACGATAGCACTGTATTTGAAATATACAGAGAGCTCTTAATATGAAAAAGATACTGGTAGGTAGTGGTAAATTTGAAAAATGGGCGGTACAGGCGGATGCTGGATAGCAAGTGAGCAACGTACGCGGTTCTTGCAACATGGCGTGTGTCAGTGCCCTCTGGATCGTCACAAGACTTCAAGGCTTGATTTATATTTAGCAACAATAGATATTCTCTATTTATAAATATAAATGAGGCATAAAAAGTAAATACATAAATGTGTGATCAGGGTGATAGTCATACAACTACACATTTCTGAAAAACAACGTCAAAACAAGGATGAATTGAGACAGGAAATCCTATCCTTATTTTAACACTCCCTCCTTTTCAAAATGTGGAGAGGTATCACAGATTCAAACCCAGAGACTCGTGACTCACACATGATTCAGTATTACTCATGATACTATGCGATCCAGGGAGACCTCTACAGCACTAGCATTTTTCAATTCAACAGGCTTCAAGAGTCAGTTACTAATAGAGGGCACGCGATCGGAATCCTAACCACTGAGTCCTTTTAAGTAATTAGGGTCGCGAACTCCATAGTGTATCTTGACAAGCTGGATCCTTGAAAGATGCTGTTTCAGATGTGCAGTAGATGAGACTTCCAACATGTAGGTTCGGTTCAAGACATGTGGAGGAGATTTGCTCCGTGTAGACCAGGTTCGAGGCAGTTAGGAGAGTCCAGAATCACGTAGGCAACAAGAGCAGCGATGAAATTTCAGCCGATATCAGAAAGAACCCCAAGGGATGGCTGGAGGCAGAACAGGCATCAGAGGTCATGGGAGCAGGTTCCAATTTACTCCCAGGGTTCTTGGGTTCCTGAAAAGGCATCAAGATTCAGCATTAGATTCAGTCATAAGAGTGTCTCTAAAACGAACAAATCTTTCAAGAGGCAGGGCTGTGGTAAACATATCAGCTATCTGTTCGTGGGTAGACACCCATTCAATGCTGATCATTTTAGTCTTGTACATTTCATGTACGTAATGCATACATACTTTAACAATGTGCTTAAGTGTCTTGGAATCATTAGTCATTGCGACAGCAATAGCTGGTGCACAGTCACTTTTCAAGGTAGGAACATGGTTAAATCCAACTAGGAATTTACAGATACTGTTCATGTTCACTAATTCCTTACAAGAGTCAGACATGGCTACATATTCCGCTTCACAGGTTGATAAAGCTACATGAGTTTGTTTCTTGGATTTCCAAGAGATCAAATCACCAAAAGCATACACCACGTAACCAGTAGTAGAACGACCATTAGTGGCACTAGTACCTAGAGATGCATCAGAATACGCAACTATGTCGTCAGATTTTCCAAGAAACATTATTCCATGATTTTTAGTAGGTACCTTTTAAGTATTTCAGGATTTTAAGAACTGATTCCCAATCTTTCTGAGTGTATCCTATCTGTTTTCTACTCATGAAATTGACAGCAAAGGAAATATCAGGTCTGGTTGAATTTTGTAAATACAGAAGAGATCCAATCAGTTCTCGATATGGTACATTGGGTGATTCAGTATTTTCATTTTTGGATTCTAATTGATTATTTAAGGTACATGTTACAGGAGACATAGGAATTGAGCTACTTTTAGATTCAGGGGGCAGGAATTTGACTACTAGCTCTTCTATCATAGATTTCTGATGAATAAACAGACGTTTGTCATATTGATTCCGAACTATCTCAAAACCTAGGAATTTCTTTGGAGTTCCCATGTTTTTGAGTCTGATTTCTTTTTGTAGGTTAAGAATGATCTCCTGTGCCTTGTTACTATTATTAGATGCCAGAAGACAATCATCATTCATCAACATAGATAATTAGAAAAACACGAGTCGATTCATCTTTTAACTTGAATATGCATGATTGGAAGGGATACTCCTCAAAATTCAGTTTATGTAATACATCGTTAAATTTCTTGTACCACAAGTTCGGTGATACCGTGAGTCCATAAAGTGATCGCTTCAATTTACATACATGAGTCTGAGTTATGTTAGTAGGAACATCGGTAAGTTCAGTTACACCTTCTGGAACGTACATGAAGACAGGTTTTTCTAGAGTGCCATGCAGAAAAGCAGTTGTTACGTCTAATTGATACAGGTGAAGGTCAAGTTTGTTAGCTATAGATAAAAAGAGCCTAACATCACCTAGACGTGCAACAGGTGCAAATACTTCTGAGATCAGATACTCATTAGAGTCAGCAAAACCTTTGATAACCAGGCGGCTTTTATATTTATGAGTCCCGTCTGGTTGATTCTTTCTCTTATGTACCCAGCGAGTCTTAATGATTTTAGTACCTTGTGGAATTTTAGATTTTTCCACAAATTCCCACGTGTCCATTTCTGCTAGAGATTGTAATTCATTTCGAATTGCTTCCTCCCAGAAATCACAAAAAGGTGACTCCATAGCTTCCTTGTAAGACTGAGGTTCAGTAAAACAGTCTTCTTTTTGCAGAGCGACAGTACCATTAGATTCGTTATCATTACTGTCACTCATGTCAAGTATTTCGGCTAGAGGCTTAGGATAGTCTTTTATTCGATCTCCATAGACTATAGATTCTATACATTTAGCGTCACATGAGTTTATAAGAGTCTTGTGTTGTTCAGAAAATATTACATACCCAGTATCAGACATTTCGAGGAGATAACCTTTCTTAGCATTTGGGGCCAATTTAGATTTGTTGTTTACATCAACATAGTGTACAAGACAACCAAATCTTTTTAAATGCTTGAGACTAGGTGAGTATCCTTTTACTTTCTCGAAAGGACTAATGAAGTCATTAGCTGAGTGAGGCATTCTGTTATAGACCCAGATCACATAGCATAGCGCATGTCCCCAAAAAGAGTAAGGCATTTTGGCTGAAGTCAGATTCACACGAACTTTATGTTTAATTTCCTGATTCATTCGTTCGGCACAGCCATTTTGTTGCGGGACATACGGTTGCGATGGATCCCAGGTTATTTCTCGATCTGAAAGTAACTTTTTCATTTCCGTGGTTTGAAACTCAAGTCCACGATCAGATCGGAGCTTAAAGACATTTTTAGTTTCAGTGGTGATTGATTCGATTTCCTGCAGGCAGTTTTTGAAGGCTATATGTACCTCTTTCTTATTACGCATTTTATAAGCAAAAACATACCTGGAAAAATCACACACAAAGATGACGATGTAAGTGTCATTGGTCCTGAAGTTTGCAGGGGAGATAGGAACCATTAAGTCAGAGTACAGAACACTAAATGGTTTATCAGCCCGGTGCCTATTCTGAGAATGTGATTTGCGGATTGTGTTTGCCATATGACAATCCTCACATGACAGAAGATCATTTCCAAAAGATGCATATTTTAATTCAGGTAGGAATTTCTTGGCAGCCTCGAGATACTGTTTCGAGGCGTGGTTCAATCGAATATGCCACAGAAACCCGGAGGTTTGCATAACAGGAAAAGATGACTCCAAATTCTTGGAGTCAAATTGTGAGATTCTATGATCTACGTTAGATTCTAATGTACTAATTTTTCCGGATTTGGATTCTATTGTATTTCTCCCTCCCAAACTGACGGGGTCAATATTCGATTCCTCACTAGGTAAGACAGGTGAGCTCCCTCCCAATGAGTCATCCTGTGAAGCATGAAATATAGATTCTAATTTCGATTTCTTATTTAGCATAGTTGCAGGTTCTGGAGGAGCAATTTCTAAATCAATCCACCAGAGTTGATTATAGAACCTACCTGTCTTGATAACTTTACCAGTGGACACTTGAATGAATTCTACCCTATCTCTAGAAAACAATACATTTATGCCAGCTTGGGTTACCTTTCTAACAGAGAAAAGATTCGAGGCTAAGCCGGGAGAGTACAATAAATCTTTCAGTGTCGAATGTTGACCATTATTCACAAATTTTAGATCTCCAGAAACATTTATGGACAAGTCCGCTTGTTGACTATTATTGGCACATTTAAAGATTCTAGGATTCGGTAAACGTCTGATATTTGATAATGGTTCTTTCGATGCAGATAGATGCTCGGTGCAGCCAGTATCAATAATAGCAGAGAAGTAGTGTTTACCTTCAATCATTTGAAACGTCTGACCTTTCCCCTGAGATTCACTCACGAAGTTGATCTGAGCTACGTGACGTCCTTCTTCGGGGCCCATGGTGACCCATACATGGTCAGAGTTTGAAGGACCAATAATGGTAAACATGGAGTCAGGGTACGCTTCAAATTCTTGCGACAACTTTTTCGCTTGTCCCGCTGGCATAGAAAAGATTCTTGGTTTTCTAGCGCCAGAAGAGGGCTTACGATTCAGTTTTGTTGGTTGAGGCAAGCTAGAAGTGGAGGTTTTTGGGTCTGAAGCAAGAGGACAGTTGGCGGCTCTATGGTGGTTCGATTGCTTACACTTGAAGCACAACTTATTCCTCCTGAGGCAATCTTCAATAAGGTGACCCTTGGATTTACAATAGGCACAAAAGAGTTTGCGTGGAATGGATTTCGACTGGTTAGTGACTTTATGAGGCGTAAAATTTTGAGATTTGCCTGGAATCGACCCACCCTTGCTTCGGTGCCCCCCACCTCGGCCTCGTGACGTAGCAACTCTGCCTCTGAATAAGCTCAGCGATGAGTCCCTGGGAGATTCTTGTAACAACCGAAGCTGTTCCTCCAGTAACATATCGCGGAGCTCATTCAGGGTGTACTTGAAACCCTGCAGCTCAGCCTTGCGGTAAGTTACAGTCTCAGAGATAGCTGATTCAAAAATTAACTTAATATATTGAGGGGTTAACAAGTCTGAATCCACACTGAACAGTTTTTTGCGTAACTCATCAAATCTTCCAATAAATTCAATAGCCTTTTCGGATTTCATGTCGAAACGGATTGAATTAAACTCATCAACTAGTCGTCGGAGCTGAAACGTCGAGGTAGGGTCACAAGCACTCTTTAATTTTTCAAAGATTTCTTTCGGATCCGACAGCTCTTGAACCAGATCCTGGAAGTATGGTGAGAGAGATTCTATAAGGAAGTAATAAACTTTCCTCTTCACCACACTCAAATCTCTAACTGAAAAGTCTGAAGGGGGTTTTGATTCCGGATTCAAAGCAAAGAGGCATTCCTGACTGTCCAGTTGTGCAGTGACGAGTCTCTTCCAATACTTGAACTGATCCTCAGATTCGAGCTTATTATCAAGGGACCGAAACTTGATAAGGTCCAATCTGCGAGTTCTATATGGTTTATCCCCAGAGGTACCAGAATGCTGCTCGGAGGGACGAGTGAACAGATTCGATGCATACCTAGGGGTCACTGACAAACTGGACATATCAACCACATCTCCATTCCCACTGGGAGTTGTGCCTGATTCGTAATCCAACTCCATTTCTATCTCCGAACCAACAACTTTCTCCGATTCTAGGTCAGCAGGGGCAGGAGCTGGGAGAAGAGGATTCACATTAGGTACTTGGGTAGGAGAAGGTTCTTCAATTTCAGTATTCTTGGACATGAGCCTTTGTTCTAATTCTTGGTATTTACTATCCAAAATAGAAATTTTTGAACTTATCTCTCCCAGAGTCGTAGACATTTGCTGCTGAATTCCCTCAAGGAAGCGAGTCAGGACCTCATCGGACGTGCGGGCAGCCTGAACACGGAGCAGAGTCGAGTTCGATTCAGATGCAGCTGGGGCCGAGACAGATTGAGGCTCCTGCAGCTGCGAACTCCTTTCTCTGAACATGTCACGTGCAACTTCAAAGTCCAACGAGACATCGCTATCGTTGAGATTTTCATGCGAGCCGTGAGCTTCCATGGTTTGATTCCTGTAAATTCGAGGCAGTATCAGCTTAAACAATTACATGTTGGTCATAGAGATTCATATAGATGTCTAATTTATGCATAACAATTTCACTGCTATTCTGGACGTGTACTATTAAAAGGACCAGACAACAGCGGCATATTCGGACCCAATGGTACGTAAAAATCTGCCCTGGTACTCCTAGAATAGCCGTCGGCCGACTGATTCTTCTTGATCTGTGAACGAATCTGTCAATACATAAGTAATAAGACGAATGAGCCTGAAGAATACATATGTCAGTACTGTTAGTGATAACCAAAGGAAAATACGCTCGATTCTATTTCAGTAATGGTCCACTGTTTCTTTTGTGCACAGATTCTTTCGTGGTTCCATACGACCAAATTTACTTCGTTCCACTCACCCGGTCAAAGAAATTTTGACGACCCAGGCATGCCGAAATGAGTATTTTTGAGGATTAGTAATAACAGAAACTTTAGAAAATACATAATAGTGTGAACACAGAATCTATTGAAATTATAGATTAGAATATTTTTGTTTATACTGTGTTAAAATTGATGAGACGATAAATCGATAAAAGATACTTGATTACGCCACAATCGATACATCGAATTGACGCCCTCACTACCGTTGAGAAAGGTTTCTGTTGTGCGAGGTGGATTGACTTTACAGGGAGCTCATAGTATCAATCCATAGACGATACATCGATATGATACTGATAGCCTCCCTGCCACCGCACTGCTGTTACTTGAATCTATCGATTGTATCACATTAATCACAATGTAGGGCGGCAACCCAATTCATGCTATCGATTGAACGTCTCATAAACACATTTGTTACAATAGAAATAAATCCTTCAAAAATCATGTCCCTCTGTCCAACGGTTCATTACTGCGCATGCAAATTTTTAGATTGAGAACACGTTAACATCACGTCTGTCCCTTAAAATTTCATCAGTGCTAGACAGAGGATCTCGGCACCCTGACCCGAAAACTTGACTGTGACTGCCGTGACTCCGTGAATGAAAAACCCGCCTCTAGGTGCTTTTAGAATTTTCATAAGTTTGTCTCTCTCCTGCGTCGGATACGTGAGGCATTCTGAGTCCCTCAAGGACACTGATTTCGTCAGACTATCGACATTGCCCTCCTGCAGACAACCCGATTCAAAGTCTGCGTTGGAAATGGCCCATTTTGATTGGATTCTGTAAACAATCGGGTACTCTAAACGCTGTCCTGATTCAAAATGTGCACATCGATTGAGGCCGATTCAGCAAGAGTCATTATTGTGTGCACTACCATAATCGATTTCCGGACAACTCGAGCTAGGAACCTCAAACTATCGCATTTTCCGTCGCCCGTGAGTTTTGTCGGGCTTCAAAACTCACGCACTTGGCCGAGCCTTATCTAAAGGCGCCCTGGAGACAGGAGAGGTGATTCAAGAACAAACGCTACATCTCGGGGGATCTCGAGACAGCCAAGAGATCGCGGTGACGTCAGACCTCCCCAAGTAAAAGCACCAACTAAACATCGGAATTTCGGAGGCGAACTTCCCAGAATGGATTAAGACCCTAAACAACGGTGATCTGTGATGATTTTGAGCGACAAATAATACCAGTGGGGGAGTTACTGAATTTCGAAATCTCGAAGTGTAGGTTCCATGAAGCATCACGTACAGCCATCTTGAAGCGTCCTAAAAGGGAGCGGGATCTAGGCGTCGCAAGAGAGGCTAATTTTTCACCCACGGCATCAAGTCAATTTCGATCGTAAAATTTCGGAATGGGGCTTTTCCGTGGGGTAGGAAATAAGAAGAAAGTTATTGAGAGTCTATTGGCTTATAAATCCCGGGTTAATGCACGAAATCTTATTGGAACTAAGATTCAAAAAGCCATACTTAGGCGCCATTTTCCGAATCTAGGTTATCAAAGCTACAAGCAACAGTTTCAATATTAGCAATTATAACCACATGTAATATGATTCTTATTAACTCACCAGATACTTGTAGGTAGTAGAAATCAGGAACACAAGTAGATTCTGAATACGATAGCACTGTATTTGAAATATACAGAGAGCTCTTAATATGAAAAAGATACTGGTAGGTAGTGGTAAATTTGAAAAATGGGCGGTACAGGCGGATGCTGGATAGCAAGTGAGCAACGTACGCGGTTCTTGCAACATGGCGTGTGTCAGTGCCCTCTGGATCGTCACAAGACTTCAAGCAAAGAATCATAATCACCGATTTATATTTAGCAACAATAGATATTCTCTATTTATAAATATAAATGAGGCATAAAAAGTAAATACATAAATGTGTGATCAGGGTGATAGTCATACAACTACACATTTCTGAAAAACAACGTCAAAACAAGGATGAATTGAGACAGGAAATCCTATCCTTATTTTAACATTCATGAATCTGGTCATTTCATCAAAATCTGAGCCACTCAATATCCCGTCGTCAACGTATATCGCCAAAAACATCTTTGTCTTCCCCGTTTCGCGATGATACAGACAAGGATCTGCATGACTGGCCTTGAAACCTTGAGACTTGATAAAATTGGTGAACCTTGTGTTCCAACATCTAGGTGCTTGCTTCAAGCCGTAAAGACTTCTTGTGAGCTTGCATACCCGTTCCGTCCCATCGTGGTAACCATCTGGCTGAGCCATGTAAATTTCTTCGTCAAGATTTCCGTAGAGAAATGCAGTTTTGACGTCGAATTGCAAGAGTTTCAATCCCTCACACACTGATACACTCAACAGTGTTCTGATAGTGTCAAATCTCACTACTGGACTGAACGTTTCATTGTAGTCTATGCCTGGGACTTGAGCATACCCCTTTGCAACTACTCTTGCCTTGAATCGGTCTATTTCTCCATTTGGTTTTCTTTTCAGCTTGAAAACCCATCGACTATCGACCACTTTCTTCCCAGGAGGTAACTGAGCAAGTTCCCACACCTGGTTTTCAGCCAATGATCTCATCTCATCGTCCATGGCTGCTTTCCACTGAGAAGCTTCCTCCGACTTCATAGCTTCTTTATATGTTGTCGGTTCACTTAGTGCCATCATTGCGATATTATTGTCACCCAACTTGTCGTAGACCAGTCTATCAGGTGCTTTCAATTGGCCCCTATCGCGAAGTTGCCTCTGATTGTTGTTTTTATTTGGTACCCCTTGAGCGTTGGAACACCCTGGCTCTGGAATTGGTGCGAAAAGACTCTCATCATGGTCACTATCTTCCCCGGAATGATCATCTTCATTTTCTTCCCCAGAATATTGCTCAACGTCCTGCTGCATTACATTTTCCAACTGCACTTCGTTTTCTGTCGGAATTAAACGGAACTCTGCAGCATTGGAACTATTTTCAGACTTGGTAACTGACAACACGTTTTCACTAAATACAACATCCCGACTTGAGATAACATCTTTCTTTTCAGGCACCCAAACTCGATACCCATCTCTGATGTCACAGTATCCTACAAAGAGCCCTTTCATTGACTTCGTGTCCCACTTTTGTCTCTTTTGTTTGGGAATCTGAACAAAGCACTCAGTGCCAAAAACCTTCAAGTGGTTGATTGGAACTCTATCTTTACCGAACCAAAGTTCATAAGGAGTTTTATCTTCCTGTGGCGTAGGGCCTGTCAAATTCAGTAAATAGGCTGCAGTGTTGCTGCCTCTGCCCAAAAGGAATTGCTGACCTTTGCCGCTAACATCATTGACCGTGCAGACTCACAGAGTGTACGATGTTCTCGCTCTGCAGGATTTTGCTGAGGCGTATATGTCATAGTGAATCTATGGTTTATCCCCTTCAATTCAAGCAACTTTTTGACTTGCACATTCTTAATTTCAGTGCCATTGTCACTCAATATTTGCTTCACCTTATGCCCTGCCATCTCAGCTTCTGCCAAGAACTTCTGAAGAACTGAGGGAACTTCAGATTTTTTCTTCAAGAAATAAACACGACGAAACGACGAATAGTCGTCCTTGAAGACTACGTAATAGCGAGCCCCACCTATGGATTCCACTTCCATTGGTCCACAAACGTCGACATTTATTTGCCCACCACATTCAGTTGGCCTATATATCGTACGATCACCAAAGCTTTGACGTGGCTGTTTACCCATCACACAGGCTTCAGACAGCAAGGAATCAAACTTCAAATTTATACCCCGGTTTTTCAGAAAATTTTGAACGTACCTTTTGCCTTGATGCCCTATGCGTTCATGCCACAACTGTAAATTATCTGAGGGAGTAGTGACAAACGCCTCCACCTGTTTCTCAGGTTTTACAGTACGCATCGACATTTTGTACAGTTTGTTCGGAGTTTGTTTTCCTACGATCATAACGACCCCATTTTTCCTTATGGTGCACTCAGTTGCATTTGCAGTAAATGTCATGCCCTTACTCACGGTCGATCCTACTGATAACAGATTTCTACCAATACTCGGAACATACCAAACGGACTGCAAATGGTTTCTCACCCATTTTCCGTTTATGAGCATTTCAACATTAATAGTGCCTTCTCCTAAGCCATAAATGACGTCATCATTCCCGACAAATATTTTTTTCGGTTGAGAAAACTCTGTATATGTTCGAAAATTGTCTTGAAAACTAGTCATGTGAACGGAACATGCACTATCGGCAATCCACAAGCTTGACTCAGATACGTCAGTTGACCCACATACAAAAGTCTCACATACAAATGCAGTGCCTTGGTCACTCTGTTTAGACTTTTCAGGCTTCTTTTTGTCACAATGCCTTGCATAGTGTTTGGTAGACTTACAAATGCTACACCTTCCGCCTTCCTGCTTATGTTTGACGACCTGTGGTTTCTTCTTAAATCCAGCAGTTTTCACTGTAAGCGCGGAATTTTCACCCCCCTTATTTGGAAGTCTCATTTCTATCAAACGTAATCGTTCCGACAGTGTTTCGATCGTGCGTTTCTCCATGGGGACTGATTCCCACATGCTTTTGAACTCGAAGTAGTCGTTTGGCAATGTTGACATTACTCTACTCATTAAAACTAGATCAGGCATAGTCTTAGAAGTCAATCTATCCAACTCTTCATTTGCTTCTACGAAAATTCTCTGGAGACGAGATACGTGAGATACCATGTTTTCTGAGTTGTCAAACGAATAGCTAAAAAACTGTTCTAGTAGTCGATCAAGTCTCTGTCCGGAACTTTGCTCATAAATGGACAATAGTTTTAGCCATACCTGCCTAGCGGAAGTGCAAGTATTGGTCAGCTCGGCGTTAGCCCTACTCAAGCTCTTTATTAAAACTAAATGTGCCAGAACATCGTTCTCACTGAATTTCGCTAAGTCGGTCTCGTACGCTTGCATTTCAACAGCCTCAGCGCCCTCTTCAGGCCTCACAGGCCCTGTGACTGTACCATCAACGATACCCATCCCTTGCTGTGTCTTAACAGAAGCATTACCTCCTTCTTCCAGCGAACCCAATCTTCTGGACCTTCCAACTTATCTATCTGTAGTTTGACATCCATTCTCGCGACCTCGAATGTCTAAAGAACTTGTCTATATTTGGTGCAGTGGAATCGTCTGGTCCCGATAACCTTTTAGAAAAGTAGAGCTTTGTTTAAGTCGATAATAATACTCAACTATATTTTTTCAGGAGTAACTAAGGGGAACAACCATCTTCTTCGTAACACGAACATATGAGTTTCAGGATCTTCAACTCACAATACACATCTAGCTAAAAGGTTTTCAAGTTACATGAAAATTGTCAGAACAGTTGCAAGAATTTTGGATGCCATTTGTATTTTGTGTCCAAAATACGTTGATCATTGTGGTCTTAAGGAAGACATGGTTCTCTGTCATGATATAACATGTGAAAAATTCATCAATGCAGAGACCATTATGTTTCGAACCATTCAGCAAGAATGTTTTGTTGGTGATACTGAAAGTATTATGCTGAAGAACTTAGATGTCTACTCGGATGAAAGAGGGGTTCTTCATATGAAATCAAGATTATTGGAAGGTGAAGACACACAAGAATTTGTTTATCCGGTTGTTCTGCCAGCAAAAAATCCCATCACAGTCTGTCTAATATACCATGAGCATAGGAAGAATAATCATGCTGGTACCTTGGCTCTCATAGTCATTCTGAGAGAGAAGTTCTGGATTCCCCAGTGTTGCAGGACAGTGAATGCAATTATTCGTAGGTGTGTTACCTGTAGGAGACAACAGGCAAAATCATTACAAGTACCTATTCCAACTCTGCCCAGGGATAGAACTCAGAACTGCCAGACTTTCCATACTACAGGAGTGGATCTGGCTGGACCCCTTTTCCTTTCTTCAGGAGAAAAATGTTGGGTGGTGCTTTTCACATGTGCCGTCTATAGAGCGGTACATCTTGATCTGGTGATGGCGCTGAGCTCAGCAGCACTCATTCAAGCTCTTCGAAGGTTTGTGGCAAGAAGAGGACGACCATACGTGATTCAATCGGATAATGGGACGAATTTTATAGGACTAGAGAATTCACTTAGCCAACTTGATTGGTCAGAGGTTGAGAAAGAGTGTAGTGTGCACAGAATAAGGTGGAAATTCAATCCTCCGTCAGCACCTTGGTGGGGTGGCTATTGGGAGAGACTTGTGCGAATCCTAAAAGATCTCCTGAGAAAGAATTTAGGCAATGCTTGTTTGAACTATGAAGAAATGGTGACATTATTATGTGAATGTGAGGACATATGAATAGACGCCCTCTGACGTACACTTCAGAAGATGCAGGCGATTTGATGCCTCTAACCCCTGCCATGTTTTAGACCAGTTTGGCTAACAGTGCTGTGACTGATCTCGATCTTCTGGAGGCAACAAGTCTAGAGAGCAGGTGGAGATATCTTCAAGATGTTCGACAGGGACTCCGATCAAGATTTCAAAAAGAGTATCTGGGCTTCCTGCGGTCATCAAAGAAAGGACGACATGATACAATCCAGATTGGGGACATCGTACTTATTGGGAGTGAAGGGAAGAAGCGCTTAGACTGGCAGCTTGCCAAAGTTGAGGAACTCCTTCCTGGAAGAGATGGTGTCACAAGGCTAGCTCGAGTAAGAGTGCAGAATGGGGAGCTATTACGACCTTTACAGAGACTATTTCCACTTGATGTTGATTCAACAGACACAATGAGGGTTGATGAGCCGCTGAACACCACTCCTAGAGATTTTTCCCCAGAAGAGGAGGATGGACACTCAGCCCAAGAAGATGAGTCTTCCTCGGATCTGAGAGAGGAGACTCCTACTACACGAAGTGGGTGAAGGTTTAGAAAACCTGAAGTACTGGATCTGTGAGATGGTATCTACAGATTAATTAATCATGTTCAGCCTGTGATGTGAAGTTGATTGGCTGTATGTTTTAAGAATTTGTTGTAAATTGTTCTAATTTACAAGGTGGGAGTATGTGGAAGATTGAAGCAACTTTTGACTGGTTCTGGGTGACGCCAATACGGCGCGGTTGTGTTGTATACCTGGCTACATAAATAATATCATCCACCCATATAACCTCCTTTCTCTTGTATGGATATGTTTGTTTTTTAGAGTTGAATAAAGTGACTGTGCTAATGGTATTCCGCGTTTTCAAATACTTATTCGTTTTCCTGATAGATCCGATTATAATTTCAAGTTCTTTTGAACAGTACGTGTCTCACTCCAACTATACTATTGTGTTATTCATCCAGTAACCAAATAAAATTAGTACATGTGTCATGGTACTCTTAAAATATACCACTCCAACTCTGTAAATAAGATTGTTACTAATAAAAGACGCGGAGAAAGTGAGCTGCGTGATGCAAGGGGCAGAGCCAGTTATCTCTCCCTTCAACGATCCCCCAACGGCTTTCAACCACCGGGGGAGGGTAGCCATTCTGCCGATCGCTCTCGAACCAGGGTGTCGTGTTTCCCCTCACATCTCTATAGTAACCACTCCTGTAATATTGTTATAAGATTTTACAAAATAAACAGGGCACATTGAGCTGGGCGACACCGAAGGGAAAGTAGGCGAAGGGTCCCTTCCATCAACCGCCACACTGGCCACAACGGTCATAACGGCCGATTGTGGACTGGGGATGGGTGGAAAAGTCCCTATGTAAACAGACCTTCGGGCCCAGCTCTTCATTCGACCTATCTCGCTCTTCCCCTCAACTTCTTTCTCTTGCCCGACTTACTCTCTTCCTTTCCTTGCGCCTGCTGTGGTGATGACCGCGGGATACCACCTTCTCCTCTAACACCTGCGCTGTGGTGAAAGCCAGGGGGTTTTAACCTCCTTCCTCCTGGTATCTGCTATGTTAGCCTCCTTCTTCCAAGTGTCTGCTGTGGTGAAAACCGCTGGACACTTCCTTCTCCTTTAGTACCTGCTGCGGTGAAAACGCAGGGTACTAGCTTCCTCCTTCCGGGTATCTGCTGTGGTGAAAACCGTGGGATAACTTCTTCTCCCCTAGCACCTGCTGTGGTGAAAACCGCGGGGTACTAGGGTCCTTATTCCTAGTGTCTGCTGTGGTGAAACTGCTGGACACTTCCTTCTCCTTTAGTACCTGCTGTGGTGAAAACAGTGGGGTACTAAATCCCACATCCCAGGCGCCTGCAGTGGTGAAAACCATGGGGAGCTAACCTCCTTTCCAAACTAACACCTGCTGTGGTGAAAACAGCGGGGAGTTAGTAAAAAGACTCTTACGGAGCACATCCTTCCTTCCTATCCTCGTCCAACCTATTACTCTCCTCTTTTTTCTCCTCAACCCCAACCCTACCTACCCAAACAGAGTCACGGCACAGGTAACCCCGACGTTTTGTGCCGACAATGCTGACAGACACTCAGCCCCTCCCTGCCTCCACAGCCGCCATCATGGACGTAGCGACCGCAGCCATCTCACTGACTCTCCCGCCATTCTACACACACGAACCGACACTGTAGTTTTTCCAGCTCGACGCCGCCTTCTCCGCCTATGGGATCAAGATGCAACGAGCCCGCTACTCGAAAACCATCTCGCTCCTCCCTTATGCAACGCTCCTCCAGTCTGCCGACCTTTCCCTCAACGCCGCTTCCGCCTACAAAGACCTCCGCCCCCGCCTCATCAGCCTATATCAGCTGTCTAAGTACGCTCGGATCGCCACCCTCGCTCAACCCCAGCACCTCGGCGACCAGAAACCGAGCCTTCTCTTCCGCCGCCTCCGCCATCAACTCAGGGATGTACTCACCTCGGACGTTGCTCACATGTTCTGGCTCCGGGCATTACCTCCTCACCTCCAGGTCTCCCTTCATGCATAACAACAAATATGCTACAACTTTGCTTCATGAATAACTACAAATAATTAGTGAATGAATTACTGAATCCCGCGCATTTGTAATCCCGAGTACTTTAGGGCCTTCCTGGGGGGAGCTCGAGGGTTCTGACCACAGAAAACAGTGATCTACGCAGAAGGGACATCTATACGGATAAATAATATACGGTTGTATAATAATTTGCAGCGTTTTATTAAAAAACCTAGGATTGTCTGAAATCACCAAGACTGGTATAATAACACCAGAAGTAGTATCAACATGTGAATCAAGACAATTAAATAGCACTATCAGTGATCACAAATGGTAGCCTAATTCGTGTTTTGGGGGCCAAAAATGGTGGAAACCATAAAAAATTGCTACTTATTTCAATTATGCACATGCAAGAAACAATTAATGCATTTCCAGCATTTCTGAATATGTACGTCCAATAGAATAATAAACCCATGCGACAAGGAATTTGCAGTGTTTATGGAATCTACGCACCTTGAAACGCAAAAGAAAAAATTTTGACTGGGGATTATTTTAAAAAAATTCTGAGCGAATTCAATTTCCGTCTGCCCCGTCTTGCCCTACGCCGTATCATCAACAGGTGTCTATATACTCGGTCTATTAAAATTCGTTCTTTAGCACACTGGCTCCATTTGGGCGCTAGTTGTGTCCCGAGTTCAATCCAAGCTGCAGGCCGATGTACACGTGTATAAATTAGCACCTCATTGTTTTTCTCTAGCAATAATCGGTCGATTTTGATGATCCATGTGGCATTCTTCTAATTTTAACATTCTCTAGGGCAGTGGTTCCCAACCTTTTTTCATTCGTGCCCCCCCCCCCCCCCCCCTTCCACGGTTTGAGACCCACCATGCCCCCACCCCGTTGTCATGTAGATATGAAAAGAAGAAAGGGTATGGGAAGAAGAAATTGCAGTAATAATAATAATTGTAATTAATGCTACTGTTAGCTGGTACAATTAAAATGGTAGGAAAATAGAAAAGAATGCTATTATAGTTTTTTTAAAGTGTTCAATGCGATGGCTGATACTGCTTCTCCCTGCACAAGTTGGTAATGTTTGGTTGTATGGTTGAGAGGCAGCATCTCAAGTCTGACTCCACATCCAGACGGTTTCGGTGCTTTGTTTTAAGAAGTGCCAAACTAGAAAACCCAGATTCACATTGGAACGTTGATGCGAACTGCAACAGCACTTTTAGGGCTTCAGTTGAGACGTCTGGATACATAGGCAGATATTTCACCCAAAACTCGTCAACAGAGCCGTTGCTGAACTCACTCCTAGCACATGTGTTATTCTTCAGTACGAAAATGGACTTACTGTGAGTGTACATTGCCAGCTTTGGCTTGAAAAATCTGGAAAATATTGCAGGAACTCGTTGTGCAGCTGGTCGAGGTGTGTAATCACAGTCTCTTTCAGCCCAGCAGGAATAACTTCATTTTCTTGAGCAGAAAGTATTTCATTGAGCCGGTGAAAGGAAGAAAAAATTGGAGTCTCTTGGTTCAGGCGGCGTTTCCACAACTGGATCTTTTCGACAAATGAGTTGACAGAATCTTTGACACTCGCAATGGTAACATTCCGCCCGTGCAGTCTGAGATTTTAAGAGTTCGAAAAACTCAGTAAGGTATGCAAACCCACTAGGAAGGTAGGGGAGACCGGGGATACTTTGGACAATTTTTTTGAGTTGAGGATTCTGAAGCTATTTTTCAATATAAATTCAATTTCTTTTCATATTTAGATTCAGGGGGATGTGAACTTTTGACATTTCTCATCAATCTAATTAAACTGTAAACACTGTCATACTTATTCATGTTTTAGCAGACCACCATATTTGTCCAATGTATCCCACTAGGTGGGATACATTGGGCAGGGGGTTGTGATAGGATACATTGGACGAACGCTGTAACTCCACAAAACTTTGTAATTATTTATTTATTGAATGAAAAAATATAAAATATATATACAATTTCTCATACTGACATTTTTTTATTCGTAATTCAGTCTTTGGTTCGAAAAGTCGATCTAATAGACTGAATAATAGGTAGGAAAACAATTAGGATCTACTCACTAACATTGCCAACGACGTAACTCTATGAACTAGGTACCTACTTAACAATTTGATTGAAAATCACTTAGGCAAATCATATGGGTACAAAAAAAAAGGAGAGATAAATCATACTTACATAAAAATGACAAGTCTTAGGTAACAAAGTTTCAGTCAAAAATAGAAAAAAAGGAACAAAATAGCTGAAATGAAAACTATAAGAATAAAATTAGATGTGGAATGAACTAAATAATAGTCTTATAACAAAGAAAATTCACTGAGATCCGTATTAAAATATATCATGTTTTTATATCTTTGACGCGTGTCGAGGCAGGCAGGAGGGAGCTTGAAAACAACATCTTCATACGCCACAAAAGCTGGGTCCTCATCAGTTACCACAAACCTATAGGTCTGGAACAGCCTCTTAAGGAATTTCGCGATATATCCCCCATAGGAAGGTTCATCGATCCTAACAACGTAGTGACGAACATGTGATGCGGTCTTTCCGTACACCTTCACTATAGCATAGCCACCAGGCTCAAGGGTGGTAAAATCCTCATCCTCGTCCGTATCAGATGGGCAAAACTCTCCTCCAGATGACTCCCCTATGTTGGAAAGGACAGACTCACTCTCACTCTCTGATGTCAGTTCTTCGTTCTTTTTTTTCTGCACAGGCTTCTTCTTGGAAATTTTCTTCTCGAAAAGGCATTTCTTTGCTGCTCTACCTTTAGCATTCCGTTGCGCACTCTCTAATTCATCCTTCTCAGGGGTATCAGTAGCAATCATGCATCTACCACGTTTCCGGCCCCTGTTATTTGTTTGCTTTCTTGGTCCTGCTTTTGGGAATGGTCGAATGTCTTGTGGAGATACGTAGGTAGAATTTATTCCAACAAACATGCCAGAAGGTCCTGGTTGTGCTGAAATGTGATCAGGCACAGGGTCAGTTGTTGTTGTTACTGACCCGTCATTCTCATTTCTTTCTGCTGGTGGTGGTTGGGATGAGAGGTCATCTTCCAGAGGCCTGACAGTTTCTGTTACTGAAGGAATCCCACCATTCCCATTTCTTTCTGCTGGTGGTGGTTGGGATGAGAGGTCATCCTGCAGAGGTCTGTCAGTGACATAGGCACCCAAGAAATGCTCTTCCTGAAAAATATTTCGGCTAAAAGGAACGATTCCCGTCCCTCGAAACCCATTTTTTATATTGGTCGGTGTAGCTGCCTTATCCCAGGCTCTGTAGCAGATGGCAGGAAGGTCGTAAATGCTAACCGTTGCTCCTGGGTTATTCGTCATCCAGGTATCAAGTTCCTGACTTACAAACATCTTGAAAGACCTGTAAATGGCAGTGTCAAGTGGTTGTAACTTGTTAGTTGTATGGGGGGGGGGGGGGGGGGTGAAATGTCAAAACAACTATTCCATGTTCTTTGCAAAAATCCAATGCCTCGATTGACAAGTGGGCATCGAAATTATCCATGATGAGCAATATTTTCTTGTCCACACTGCAGTTGCTGTGTTTTGCCAAATGCTCCAGGGCCTTTACGAAGTTTTCCCTAGTCATCCACCCTGAGGGATGTACAAGCCCCAAAGGACCAACAGCTGAGACGCCTCCCATCATCCGTTTTGGGTCAAAACGATGTCGGGGGAAGATCCACACAGGAGGAACTGCACTTCCACTTGCACAAATGATGCCAACGTGTGTAACTAACTCTCCACGCTCTCGTGAGACTTTTTGAGCAACCTGACGCTCACCCTTTTGCGCAACAACTTTCGGAACTCGTGGAACTGTTGTCACACCAGTCTCGTCTATGTTGTAAATCTGGTGTGGTTCAAAATTATGCCTTCTCAACAATTCTTCCAGTTTGTCTTGGAAGATTTTCAAATTTGTCGGGTTAAAGCTGCTCATTCGCGCAAGGCTGGTTGCCTCTGGTGTGCGGATAGAAAGACGAGGGTGCCTCTTCATGAAGCCCGTGAACCAATCATAAGACGCAGTTCCCCTCTCATTCCACTTTGGGGGCACAACCACACCATTTCTTATAGCCAATTCGTATGCAAGTTTCCTGACGCTCTGAGGCATCAGCCCATGAAATATTTTACTACTCTTGACAACATAATCTGCCTAATCCTTTTCCAAAGCTTCATTGAGAATTTGGCGTTGCCTGAAATTTGGAGCAAAACTAACACTTGACAAATTATTGTCACTACTCACAGCCTTCTTTGCGTAATTTGACAAAGAAGATTTGGTAACATGGTACTTCGTGGCGACCTTTCGGAGCGAGCTACCCTCTCCGCCGGCGAGGAGTTCTCTTACGGCCCTTTGCATAGTTGTAGGACAAAAGTCCCGATCTGTCCTCTTCGTATAATATCGTGGCATTCTTCAGAAAGGCCTGGAGGAAAGAAAAATCACTATTTACTAACTGATTTTTCGAGAAAAGGGGATGGTTTGGACAGTGTGGGATACTTTGGACAAAATGTCCAATCTATCCCCACACCACCATTATTTTGAAATGCACAGGATTGCAAAAAGAGAGAAGTTATCTAATGGAGTAACACTCCTCACTCCTTCTAAACACTATAGTAAGTGGAATGAACATGGGTTTGGGAATAAAATATGATTATACATCTCAGCAAAGCTTGCTAACTTACCTCAAAAAACTGGATCACGAAGTACCAAAACAACAGCCACGATGAGTAAACCACCAGGACTAAAAAAACTCCACAACCTTAGTCAAAACTTCTTCTTCTTCTTCTTCTTTGACAACTTTTTATGTGACCCAGACATCTACAGTGGCCATCATTGTATCATGTTTAGTGCTGTCCAATGTATCCCAGTGTCCAATGTATACCCGGTCTCCTCTAATTATCACATGTTTTTTTGACAGCTGCTTATTTATTGCATTTTTCCTTTTCAGCGACTGCATTGACAAACTCGGGTAGGTACACGTTCGTACATAGGAAGACTTCACTTTTTTCCACACATTAAATTTTTTTCATCCATGCTCACGCCCCCCCTGGACACCCTTCACACCCCCCTCGGGGGGCGCGCCCCCCAGGTTGGGAACCACAGCTCTAGGGCAGGAGAGTCTGGCCAGAGCCCACTCCGGCCGTGGGGGTTCGGCCATTTCCGCCTGTTTCCGCTGCCTCCTACTGCTTTACAGCATGCGATACCTGTTCTTTCAGAAGCCAACCTCCAACGAGGTAATTCGATAGCTCAGTGGAATCGACATGTACCTACGGAATGGTAGATCGTTGGGTCGAGACCAGGAACATAGAAAGTTTTTTTGTCACCGACACTTTCGTAAGATCAGTTTTTGTTCGTTAGGACTTCAAAACCATGATTTTCTTGACAGATTATTGATTTGAACAGCTTCTATAATTTATTATTACTTAATAAGCGATTGATGGAGTAGTACCTAGGTACTTAACTTTATATTTACAAATAATAATCGCTGCCAGATATGTGACCAACATTTAGTGGCTATAACCGAAGTGGCGACTAAATTTGCAAGGAAATGGTATATTTTTAAAAAGCCATTTTGCCCGCACAAAAATTGGGGGGGGCAACGAAATGAAAATAATGGTAACATAAGCAAAAAATATATATTTTGTTCATTTGCGAGATTACAATTCACAGCTTATTGCCTATGGAACTTCTGACTATTCCCATAATTATCTCAAAAAATATATAGGTATTTCCCTTGGAGAAATTAACGATAATGACAAAATTATACACTAGTCTCAGTATTACCCACCCTCTTGAAAATGTTATTCTAGAGAAAGCTTATCAAATCAAAATACTTAGGTAGTACAATTTAGTCTCTTTTAGGTTATAACTAGGTACTTAGATTAGTGTCACAAATACTGAACGTGGAGAAGAAAAAATCGAGAGGAAAATTGCCCAAGGCAACGACTTCATTTTTATATTATAATATCACATTTAATCAACCTTTTAATGAATATTTAAATGCATTTTACTAATTTGCGAGATTACAGCTTATTCTTGAGAAATTAGGTAAGTACCTACCTATGGAACTTTTGACTATTATAATAACTATCACAGAATATTATTATAAATTATAATAGCATGACAATATCACATGTAATCAACCTATCACGACTGTTTTGTCCAGCAATTCTTTATATATTGACTTCGAATCATGCTATAATCGTATTACTATTTTATAAAATTTAGCTCATTTTGGTTCATGGTAACTAAGGAAAGTGCGAAGTACGGCGGACAGATAGAAATTGGTTTATTCATTTGCGGAGTCTACGTACCTTGGAACGAAAAATCATCAAATTTTGAGGGGGCGTTAACATTTTTTTTATCATGCTCGATTCTAAAGGAATAAGTTGAAAATAACCAAAATTGAATGTAGTTCGATACAGTTGAAAATAGCCAAAATTAATGAAAATAACCAGAATATCACGCTAATATCAAAGAGTTATCAATAATATAATATCTAGTGACTCGGAACAATGTTATGTTAATTTTGTAGGGTCTTCTTTTTCAATGCTGGTTAATGGGAGTTTGAAGGACGACTGAGATCCAGGTGTTTTTGAAACCGTTATTTACTGAGAAACACAAGCTTTCAACTGCCCTCAGTTGTTCCTGATAAGAAAACTTATCTTATTCTGGTAAAGGTGAAGACGACTGTCTGAGGGCAGTTGAAAGCTTGTGTTTCTCAATGGTTTCAAAAAACACCTGGATCTCAATCGTCCTTCAAACTCCCATTGACTACTCCGGCACGCCTCGAATCCGCTGCATAATAAGCAGGCGTATAATTTCCGATCAGCCATGACTATTCTCATGTTGTTTTAACGCAAATGACTTGTCACTGTAATCAATGATAAGTAATAATGATAAGTGAACTGATAAGAAAGTGATAAGGATACGAGCCGATCGCGGAGGGCGGAACCACGGAACAGCAAATTCCACGCGGAAACAGGCGGAAATGGCCGAACACCCACGGCCGGAGTGGGCTCTGGCCAGACTCTCCTCTCTAGGGCAATGAATTCTCGAAATTTAAATTTGAAAAATTTTCTAGTTTAGGTAGGTAGGTACAATATTGAAATTTACGTTTCGAATGTCCATGGTGCATAGCCCAGAAAAGTGTAAAAATAAGAAGAATATTACAAGCACCACAATCGACTGGTTACTGCCAGAGTAAAGTTGGAAATACTGCTGTGAAATTTCTTGACATGGAAAGGGGTGTAATTTTCTTCGCGTTGATATGAGGTTGAGAAGGATGGTACTCATAAATCCCTCACATGGAACATTACAGTATTAATTTTTATTGGTTACTGGATGAATAACGCAATGGTATAAGGGAGAGTGAGTCGCTTACAAGGTGCTACGGCAGATTGAACCGGAGGGCGATGTCCTGAGGGGAGTTTTACAAAAATGAAGTTACAAAAATTTACAAAAATAAGAAAAAGAATTGCTGGAAAAAAGAAAGGAGAACCAAGAAGAAAGAGGTGGTCATAAATCCGCAATGAGTGCTTAAGGGCATTCCTCCCTCCCAGTCACTTTGGTCCCCCAACCACGAGACTGCGCTGACGATCGAGGCAGCAGGAAGTATCCAAGCGAGATTTTGTCGCAACTGATAGGAGCGCTGCGATCGCACAGATCGTCCTGCCGAATTTCGACAGTGTAACTGCCTAATTTGTTATCAATTCTATTATCTCGTGGATACTATAGCTTCGTTCTTAGTGGGCGTTCTGACAGTTCTCGAACTCATAAGAACTGGGACGGAAAATCCCGGGGCGTTCCGGAACTTGAGGAACCGCGTTCTGCACTGCGAACGATTTCAGAACTGGAAGTGGAATGCATGCGTCACCTACGTTCTTGAGTTCCAGTTCTGACAGTTCCGAAAAAAATCGGGGACTGTCAGAACCGTTCGGAACTGGATTCGCAAAACACTGCGAACGCAGAACTCGGCGTTCCGGAACTGGGCGTTCTGGCACTGCGAACGACAAAACTCGACTGCGCTTGCCCAGAACCGTTCGGAACTGGCAGAACGCACACTGAGAACGAAGCTTATGGGTCTGTTCGGAGAACCGTCTGGGACTGCCCAGGATTGCCCCCTCCCCACTTTTGGCCGTTCGGAGAAGACAAGGGACGATCCCGGACGAGTTGCCCGCTGTTCGGAGAGAGCGGGGATTGTGAATTCGGGCAGCCCGGGATCGTCCGGGGCTACTCCAGCTCTGGCGTGGAGTAGAAAGTCCGGAGCATGCGCATCGGTCTATTTTTACCCCTCCCCTCTAACTTGCTCACTTCGATGTTTTCCTTTCCCGCGATGCACAACTCAAACCAACACACGCCAAACCCGTATTTTTTTTTTTACGTATGCTTTACAGTTGTTTACAGTTACAGTTTACAGTTGTTTACAGTGTAAGCGTTACAGTTTTTTGTTGTGTGTAATAATTTCCAGTTACGGATTAAGTTAGATAATAAAATTATTATCTAATAATATTAGCATAATTTTATGCTGTCTGATACGGATTATTCCGACGATGATAATGAGGGTGACATCAATTTTTCGGACGGCGATGAAGAAGAAATGATATTAAGGGAGGTTTTTTTCCCGAATTTGAGACCAAAAAATCAAAATTATATTTATTGAACAAGTGGTGTCTGATTTGTGTCAAGTGATGTTGTCTGAGTGGTGGTGATTTGGATTCTAGATTCTAGGTGCCTTCTGAATAAATAAAGTTCTTATAACAATGACAGCGTTTTATTTTATTACTAACCACATAACTGAGAATGACTTTATAAAGGTCATCAGGTTGAGACAGGTAAACATCAGTCTCAAGAAAAAAACCTATGCGACACTTAGAGGCGCTAATTGGAAGGACAAAGAAGTGACTCTTTTTTTTCTCCATTGTTGAAAAAGTTGAAAACGTTTTAGTTTAAATGATGTAGTAGTAAATGTAGTAGTTAATCGTTAATTGATGAGAACGCACGACAGCTTGTAAACAAAATGGTGGGGGCTGGGAGGTTCTAATACAGGAGAGTCTGGCCAGAGCCCACTCCGGCCGTGAGGGTTCAGCCATTTCCGCCTGTTTCCGCTGCCTCCTACTGCTTTACAGCGTGGGCTACCTATTGTTTTAGAAGCCGAATTTCAACGTGCTAGCTCGATAGGTCAGAGGGATCGACACGGCCCTCGAAAGACAGGTTCGATGGTTCGAGACTAGGACTGATGACAGTTTTTTTTGTCGCCGATACTTTCGTAAGATCTGTTTTTGTTGCGTTAAGGCTTCGAAATCATGATTTTCTTCACAGATTATTGATTTGAACAGCTTCTATAATTTATTATTACTTAATAAGCGATTGATGGAGTAGTACCTAGGTTCTTTACTTTATATTTACAAATAATAATCGTTGCCAGATATGTGACCAACATTTAGGGGCCATAACCGTAGCGGCGACTAAATTTGCAAGGAAATGGTATATTTTTAAAAAGATATTTTGCCCGCACAAAAATTTGGGAGGGCAACGAAATGAAAAAAATGGTAACATAAGCAAAAAATATATATTTTATTCATTTACGAGATCACAATTCACAGCTTATTCTTGAGAAATGAGGTAGGTACCTATGGAACTTCTGACTATTCCCATAATTGTCACAAAATATATAGGTATTTCCCTTGGAGAAATTAACGATAGTGACAAAATTATACACTAGTCTCAGTATTACCCACCCTCTTGAAAATGTTATTCTAGAGAAAGCTTATCAATCACAATAGGTACTTAGTACAATTTAGTCTCTTTTAGGTTATAACTAGGTACTTAGATTAGTGTTACAAATACTGAAAGTGAAAAAAAAAAAAAATCGAGAGGAAAATTGCCCAAGGCAACGACTTCATTTTTATATTATTATATATTATAATATCACGACAATATCACATGTAATCAACCTTTTAATGAATATTTAAATGCATATTACTCATTTACGAGATTACAATTATTCACAGCTTATTCTTGAGAAAAGTAAGTACCCATGGAACTTTTGACTATTAGAATAACTATCACAGAATATTATTATAAATTATAATAGCATGACAATATCACATGAATGTAATCAACCTATCACGACTGTTTTGTCCAGCAATTCTCTATGTATTGACTTCGAATCATGCTATAATCTTATTACCATTTCATAAAATTTAGCTCATTTTGGTTCATGGTAACTAAGGAAAGTGCGAAGTATGGCGGACGGATTGAAATTTGTTTATTCATTTTCGGAGTCTACGTACCTTGGAACGGAAACCATCAAATTTTGAGGGGGCGTTAACATTTTTTTTAATCATGCTCGATTCTAAAGGAATAAGTTGAAACTAACCAAAATTGAATATAAGTAGTTCGATACAGTTGAAAATAGCCAAAATTAATGAAAATAACCAGAATATCACGCGAATATCACAGTTACCAATAATATAATACCTAGTGACTCGGAACAATGTTATATCAATGTTGTAGGGTCTTCTATTTCAATGCTGGTTAATGGGAGTTTGAAGAACGACTGAGATCCAGTTGTTTTTGACACCGTTATTTACTGAGAAACACAAGCTTTCAACTGCCCTCAGTTGTTCCTGATAAGAAAACGTATCTTAATTCTGGTACACGTGAAGAGCACTGTCTGAGGGCAGTTGAAAGCTTGTGTTTCTCAATGGTTTCAAAAAACACTTGGATCTCAATCGTCCTTCAAACTCCCATTGACTACTCCGGCACGCCTCGAATCCGCTGCATAATAAGCAGGCGTATAATTTCCGATCAGCCCTCTCCTTGCCATGACTATTCTCATGTTGTTTTAACGTAAATGACTTGTCACTGTAATAAGTGCACCTACTACAACGGGGCATTTTTTAAAAAGTGTTTAACTAAAAAACTGACGTAAATAAAGTAATAATAAGTGTGGTAACGAATAAGTAATAATAGGTTTGTTCGGACAAGCAGTTCGTAACCGTTCGTTACTGGGCACGCCCACTTTTGGCTGTTCGGACGACATCCGAACTAGTTCTGAAATTTTGCGAACTAGCAGTTCGCTGTTCGGACGTGGTAGTTCGTAACTTTCAGAACTAGTTCGATTGGTTCTGAGTTTTCTCCAGAACTTATAGTTCGAATCTTGTTATCACCTCTTATCGTAGCCCGCCCACAATCAAATCGTTCAAATCAAATTCAATCAAATAGTTGCTGTTAGTTTGTTTTGCTTGTTTGTTTTGCTGATACTTTTTTGTTAGTTTATTATGGATTCTTCAAGTTCCAGTTCCAGTGAAGATCCAGACTTCCAGATCCAGACTTATCCAGACTTTAGTTCGGATGATGAAGTGGGGTTTTTATTTGGTATGAGGCCTAGGCCAAAAAATGAAGATTATGTGGACAGCGTTGTACCCAGATTTAATGACCAGGAGTTCTTAGAACATTTCAGAGTCAGTCGGCATGTTTGGCGAAATCTTGCGGATAGGTACGAGGACTAAAGAGAGGACGACACGAGGAATTGTACAGCATCAGCGAGGAATAACTTTATGACGGTGTTATCACGGTTATCACTTCAGAACTAGTTCGCAATCCGTTCGGAGAGACGGAGTTAGAACTATAAGTTCTGAACGGTTATCATCCCCCCCCCTTTCAAGTTCGATAACGAACTAGTTCGATAACGAAGTGGTTCGTAACTGCTTGTCCGAACAAACCTAATGATAAGTAAACTGATAAGAAAGTGATAAGGATACGAGCCGATCGCGGAGGGCGGGAACCAGGGAACAGCAAATTCCACACGGAAACAGGCGGAAATGGCCGAACACCCACGGCCGGAGTGGGCTCTGGCCAGACTCTCCTTTCTAATACGGCTTCCAGTCCTGGACAAAGAAAAAGCGTTCGGACAAGGCACGAAACCGGGACGATCCGGAATTACTCTGGTGACGTCACGAGTCCAGGATTGTTAGAGCTCTGCAGTGCGATTCTGCAACTCGGTATGGCATCGTAACGACGATAAGATATCGTTAGCATAACAAAAAATATCGATGCCACTAAATACCGACGATTGGTATTCTGTAAGTGCTCAATAGCGTCAGCTATCGCTTAATCGTCGATAAATTGTCGTTGCGGGGTCGTTTGCATTTCGACGGCTCTAGACCCCCCCCGTTATCCGTACCGAAAGCTTGTTACACCCAAAAAACTTGGCTTGACGTTGCTTTTCGGCGGTAGAAAGTTTTATGGTAAGTGTTTAACGTAACGGTAAGTATACCTACTTTTCTTTTGTCATGTTTTTTCAATTTTATTTGACGTACCTAATAAGCCCAATGTAGGTACTTACCGTAGGTAAATAGATAGGTAAATTAGTGAGTTAATAATTTATGGCAGTGATGTCATAAAAACATCGTAATAAACAACTTAAACGTTAAAATTACTTGATAGGTAGATAGTTAGAAAGTTAGTGATATAGAAGACTTCTATAAGTGATATAGTCTATTTCACTTTGGGTAGTTATCTACGTTTTAGAACCGCATTTCACCACATAATATAACATATTACATATAACATGTAACAACTACATATATTATTATGTAGTTGTTACCTACCTACCTACCGTATTTTTTCGTGCGCTTATGAATTGTGGATAATAATGTCAGGCATTATGGCGCTCGAATTCCTTGCTTGGTAATTAAAATTCTGCAAGAAAGGGACAGAGGTATCGCCCTCGGTTTGAAAGAAGAGTGCTACGAGATGGGCCAAATCCTTATTCCCTTGATTCCTGCATGTTCAGAAAAACCTTTAGGATAAGTCGACACTTGGCCATGAACCAAAATTCGACCATTGCTCTAGTGCTCCAGACTGAATGGATTATCCCCATCCAGGTACATGCCTATCTAATTTTGCTGTAGATACCGATCCCCTACATTTTCTTTAATAAATGCAAGTGACCTTAATAGGTTGTTAATTAATTAGAAAATATTGGATTTTGAAAATAACGTAAACGTAGGTAGTTATTCATTCACTTGCATATTTATCAGAATTTCCGAGTAGGTACCATTTATAAAACATACATTTCAACAAAATCATACATGAATTTATACAAATGAATTTGGCATAATACATATTACATTTAAGCTAAAAACGGTAAAAACTTTATTAATACCTCAAGACGATACAACAAATTGAAATCAAAACCTATCCCAAGTGTCAAGTGATCCCAAACTGCAATTTTTGACTTCCAAGGTATGAGCATTTATTTCGGCCATCGAGTGAATTCGGGGGATTCAAAACACAATCATTGACTCCGGCGCACACACACACACTCTTCAATTCATTTCATCACTGCTTATCACCATGGAAACGGAATGAGTTCCAGTCGATTGCTCGCCCTAGACTCAGATTTCGTGAGACAAGCTAACAAAGTCGGTATCTCATTCTGCAACGACAATTTGTTATTCAAGTTCGGTATCATAAGTTCCTGAATACCAATTTCGCTATCCGGGTGTCGTTACACGAGAGGGATAGCGACCCCGACTCTATACCGACAATAAGGTAGCAAGTTGCAGAATCGCACTACTGGGCTGCTCGGGATAGTCCAGCAGTGCGATTCTGCAACTCGGTATGGCATCGTAACGACGATAAGATATCGTTAGCATAACAAAAAATATCGATGCCACTAAATACCGACGATTGGTATTCTGTAAGTGCTCAATAGCGTCAGCTACCTATCGCTTAATCGTCGATAAATTGTCGTTGCGGGGTCGTTTGCATTTCGACGGCTCTAGACCCCCCCGTTATCCGTACCGAAAGCTTGTTACACCCAAAAAACTTGGCTTGGCGTTGCTTTTCGGCGGTAGAAAGTTTTATGGTAAGTGTTTAACGTAACGGTAAGTATACCTACTTTTCTTTTGTCATGTTTTTTCAATTTTATTTGACGTAATAAGCCCAATGTAGGTACTTACCGTAGGTAAATAGATAGGTAAATTAGTGAGTTAATAATTTATGGCAGTGATGTCATAAAAACATCGTAATAAACAACTTAAACGTTAAAATTACTTGATAGGTAGATAGTTAGAAAGTTAGTGATAGGATAGAAGACTTCTATAAGTGATATAGTCTATTTCACTTTGGGTAGTTATCTACGTTTTAGAACCGCATTTCACCACATAATATAACATATTATGTCAAGATTAGCAATCCGTCCTCTCTCGTGATACATACTCCGTGGATACCGATGGCCGTGGACCTAGTTCCTTAAACCACCGCAACCGTCGTTGGCGCTGTGTACGCTGCCTCCTCCGGCTCTCACCACTTCTGCTCTGCCCTCGGCTGCGATCTGTTTCCCTAAAGTTCACTTGTGCTATTTAAGTTCATTACGATTATATTTCAACTAACTTCAGTGTATTCCGACACTATCAAGATTCCGGAGGTATGTAGAATAAATCTCATACATGTGTATTTCGATATCCGCTTATTTCTTTGTCCTGAAATGTTAACATAGGTGGGCCGGCGAACGGGTGAGCCGTCCCATGCAGAGAATTAGTGCTCGTGACTCTTCTCGAGAATCCGGTGCGAATCAGGAAATAACAGCTGGAAGCTCGTTGTTATAGTTTTTATGGAATAGTTAGAGAAGTATAGGTACTAGTTTTCTTCTCTGTAATCCGGACGGGAAGCACTACGGAGAAAATGCCGGTGAGAGCTTCATAAATCAGGAGGAAAATGGCGGCGGACATTTTGCTTCAAAAAGGATGATGCAATATTTAACTGAGTGTGCTTCCCGAGTCAAGTCGATGGTCCGTAAGTCTAGCAGGATATAACGATGAAAAACTCAGTTTTATCGATGAAAATCGCTCTTAAATTTCGGAGAGTGCGGGCGATAACTATTCCATCTCGAGAAAAATTAGTAAGGAGGCGCATAAAAAGAAATGCGTTAGAGCGTCGGTAGAAAGAGAAGATCGATGTATGTAAATCGATATTAAGGTAGTTGATTTAGGTTACAGTTATCGAAGTTGGGAATACGGATAATCAAGGCTCATGATAAAACCCGGATTTGAATATTCAACGAAGAATCGATTAATCGATCGAAATTATAGTATCAAAGTAACATTCTATCAGCATTGTTATTCGTTATCACAACAAATGGATTTTTCCACTGATAGCTAGGATTATTATTGAACTTTTCTTTGCAATAAGGTGGAACTACTGACTTTTCCTTTTAATATGTGGTGTATTTCGTGCATGTAAGAAAATTATACCGGTAGTGTAGTTGTTCTGCGATGAGTCTCTGTGGCTGCTGGGTGCGGATCTGTGCCTGGTCGGTTGAGACAAGGAGGTACAATAAAAAAATCTACCTTGTTTTAACAAGGTCGGGCTGAGACGCTGTTCTGGTTGATACTGTTACTCATTGCGGAGATTATTCGTGATAGCAAATAGTGCGGTAGTAACAAGGATGTCATGAAGACAAAACAGATGATCACGGTTGATTCCTGTTCAAAATAGTGAGTTCGGTGAATGTTTTGTTTACATTGTTGGCTGAATACGGCGGGAGTGTTACCTTGATACATTTAAATCAACTAAGGTGCTAAGTTACGGTATTTATAAGTTGAAAAAGGAAAACCCACTCGATAAATATCTAGCTTGGTATTAACCCGGAGTGCTGACGTTAGTTCGGAATTAATCCGGTGTGCCTCTTTCTACTGGTAAACCGGTCGCAAACACGAGACACTATTCTGCATGAAAGCCTAGGGACCTAACGAGGTTGGAATTCGCTCACGTCCCCAGTGCGGTGTGTGAATTTAGAGAAGTAAAGTATTTAAATTAATAACAGTATGATGTTGCAGAATCAGGAAAGTTAAGGTATCGCAGGTGGCAAGCAGAAGTAACCCGGCTGAATGCAGAAGCTAATAAATAATGAGATTTAAGAAACTAAAATCCGATTTATTGAAATTTAACAAACCCGGAGTTTTCGAATAAATTTTGAAATAAGATATAGGTTGAAATTAGTCTCTGAGATGAAACATGTAATGAATCGTGCATTTTTCATATAGGGTTTTACCAGCGGGATAGTCATAGCATAATTTATTTATGTGTGTGCGTGTCGCTGAGGTGTAAGCTAGTTGTTCAGGCCCTGTTACCGACGCACAGCGCGTCTATGTCTGGTAAGGTATCTCTATGAGAACGGATACAGACATGGATAGCGGGGCGGATCGAACATCCCCGTAACTGCAACCTCACTCAGTGTTTTATACACTAAAAACCCGAAAAATCACGATTCGGGACGCAAGGTGAGCGAATTCCAGATCTGGGGACAAAAATAGTATTTCGGAGAGAATAAGGCGTGCGCGGTGCTTAAGTAAGAATGTAATTTAACGATATGTCAACGAATATTAAACGCACGGAGTCATAATAGTTCGGTGTCTTTTAAGATTCGTTTATTACGGATTAAGGTAGAACTATATTTAACAAGGAGCAACAATAGATTTAATCTGGCGCTGTAATATTATCTGTTTCAGAGAAAAATGAACTCTGACGAAATAAGGAGAATCGTGGAGGAGGAGATCCAAAAGAGGAGTGAAGTGGTTAGGCGGGAGGTTGAAAAGGAATACGCAAGCAAATTTGATAAAATCAAGGATCAAATACGGCAGGTTTCTGAGGAGTCCATTTTAAGGATTAATGCTTTGGCGTCCACGCTAACCAACCCGGTGCCTCATACTCACGGCGATGAAATAATGGTCACTGACGAGGTCTCGAATACGGAATCCGGTGTTAATCCTAAACAGACCGAAGGTGTGCCATCTATTTCGAGAACGGATACAACCAGGGACAGTGTAAACGTGCAAAAACCCAGACGAAGGTACGCTCAAGATGATTATAGACCACCAATGCTGAATCTGAAACCCGGTCATAATCCCCTTAATGAAGGCTCTGTAGTAGTGTGGAAGCGAAGAGTAACGCTAGACCTTGAAAGTAACGACTGTTCTTTCCTGCTCGATCCTCAAGCGGAAGTTCCGGATAGCTACACGAAAAGGGAACTGCACCAGATGAAAAGCTTGGTTTTGGCTTACATCATGTCCAATGTCAATGAGGGACTACAGGCACTGATCAACGATGAAACCGAACCCTTAGCAGCCATGAGGATAATTGAAAATACGGTAGATCCTCCATCACAAGCCAAGGAGCATGCCCTGCAAATTGAACTAATGAATATTAGATTCAACCCAGAGACGGAAACGGCATTAGAGTTCCAGAACAGATTCGAGCGACTTGTCACGGATATCAGGAGGTGTCCTGAAGCTGAATTGACCGAGAAGACAATCCGGAGAAACTTAGTAAATGCTATTTCTGAGACGTGCCCACGAATTGCTGAAGATGCTCTGGTAGATGGCTCGCTATTGAAAACACGTGACATATTCGACAGAATACATAGAAAATTCGATATGATCATGGAGAATAATAGAAGAGAAAGGGCTGGCAATCAAGGTAGTGCTATGATCGGAACCAGTTCAAGAAAGCAAACTTTCAAGAGGAAAGCAAATTGGAAATCCGGTGAACCTTCCAAAAACAAAAACTGGAAACCTATGGATCTTACCTGTTACACCTGTGGTATTAAGGGTCACACTAGTAAAACTTGCAGGAATACGGAGAAGATGTGTTATAACTGCGGAAACTTTGGACATCTGTCTGCGAGTTGCACTGAACCCTTAACCAGTCGTACTAAAGAAATCCGGAGACAAAAGGCTGGCTCTAACGTGTATACTCCCCCTCATAAAAGACACGTTCAGATTAAACAGAAGAAAAATCTAACTAAATCCTCGGAAACTGACCGCCTAACCTCTAAAGCTCGCTCTAGGACTCCAACACAGAACAGACTGAGGAGTGTTGTTTCAAAAACCCGGAGTAAAACAACCTCAGAGGAGCTCATTATGCAGCACAGGAATCCGGTGATGATGATGATAATGATGACGATGACGATGACGAAAATACGATGGCTGCCATTGCTGTACCCAGGCCTAATTCCGGGGAAACGTCCTCAGCAATGCATACTTGGAGCTCGGAGATATCATTGTTGGATGGTAAATTACCTCAATTAAGGTTTATAGCTGATAGCGGTGCTACTGAGCACATAGTTAATGATAAGAACGTATTTTCTAATTTAGTAAATTTGCATAATGAAATCAGGATATCGTGTGCAAATAGTAGTAAGGAATCGGATTTAATCATTAGACAATCAGGTGATATAATATATTATAACGATGAACTAAAGAAATTTGGGATTTTAAGAGGTGTGCTGTATGCACCTGAACTAGTAGAAAATCTATTTTCTATTAGGAAACAAATGCAAAAAGGATTAAGTGCGAAATTTGATAAAAATAAATTGGAAATTATAGATCCTAGTTCAGGGGAAATTCTAAAAACCGGTAGTTTTGATGGACGTTTTTGGTGGTTGTCCTTTTCGCTTCCTATGATAAATGCAAATCAGGATGAAAAATTAAGGATACTCAGTCTGGTGCAAGGAAATTCGTTGATGACCAAATCAGAAAACGATGAAAATCCGGCGAAAACAAATACGGTAGATCAAATCACTAAAGATGTAAACAAAACCGGAATTAAAAGAAAAATTCAGAAACCGGGGCTCAGTTTAGAGGGGAGTTCTAACCCAAAGAAGTTTAAAAAGGATGAAACTTTGCAATTTAGAAACGATGTAGGTTTAGGATGGCATTACAGACTAATGCTTCTCTAAAATATTTAAAGATAGCGGGTAAACAAATTCCGGAGTTGGAAGGAGTCAAATTTGATACTAATATCTTAGACTGTCCTGATTGCAAAATGGCTAAAGCCAAACGCAAGCCATTCACTAGTAAAAGACATAGATCAGATATTGTATTTCATCGTTTGCATAGCGATCTTTTGGGACCATTAAAACCGGTGGCATATAGGTTGTTACATTTACAGATGATGCCTCTAGGTATGTATTTGCTTACGAAATAGGCAACAAAACTAGAGTAAACTTAGCTTTGCTTTCTTGTCTAGAAGAAATCAGGAGATTAAAAGGCCCCCAAACTAAGGTTTCAGAAATTAGAACGGATGGGGGTTTAGAATATAAAACTAGTGAAATGAATGCCTTGCTTAAACGAGAAAATATAAAATTAACTGCTTGCGAGCCTTACACCCCTCAATTAAACGGCGTGTCTGAAAGACAAAATTTAGAATTGGAAGAGAAAATCCGGGTCAATCTCATCTCTTCAGGTATTCCGACTCATTACTGGCCTTATGCCATGAGACATGTAATCTATATTCATAATAGAACTCCAAATGGGTCGATAAATTTTAAAACCCCTTATGAGCCTGTATTAAATCATGTTCCTACGTTAAAATATATCAGACGCTTTGGATGTGAAGCTTATATCTTGGATAATCAATCCACTTCTAAATTTGCACCCAAAGCAAACTTAGGATTCTTGTTAGAATGTGGTGAAACCGGATACCATCTATTGCACTACAAAAATAAAACGGTGGTTAGGTCAAAACATGTAGATTTTATAGAAAACCGAACCTATGGTGATCATATTAAAAATGAAAATAAGGCTCTTGAACCCGGTAGTCAAACGGAATTTACAGTAGAGGTTAATAGTGATGTAGGTGCCAGTAACAAGGATCCTGAGCTAACTACCAATATTAATCAGGAGGATAATTCCATTTCAATTCAAATACCAACTAGGATAGAAGATTCCATACAGGGGATCGAAACCAAACAAAATCCGGTGCTTATTCATGAAAATGATGAATGTGAATTCTTTGAAGACTTAGGCGATATAGGAGATAAAACATTTTTCCTTCAAGATTCCGGTGAAGAACCTTTAACCTATGCTCAAGCATTAAGAGCACCTGATGCTGATCTTTGGTTAGATGCAATTAATACAGAATTTCAAGCCCTGGAAAAGTGCAACACCTGGAAAATCATTTCTAGAAGGGATGTGCCCAAAGGAATGAAAGTAATGAAAACCCGGTGGGTACATAAGAGGAAATCTGAAGCTGACGGATCGGTAAGGTATCGTAGCAGACTAGTAGTCAAGGGATTTGCTGATAATAATAACTATGATTTATCAGAAATTTATGCTCCTGTTGCAAGGTTACCAGATGTAAAATTCCTATTAATTTTAGCAGCAAAATATGACCTAGATTTAGTTCAATATGACGTAAAAACTGCCTTTTTAAATGGTTCGCTTGATAAATTGGTATATATAGAAATTCCAGATAGTTATGACAAGTATTTACAACTGGATGAAAAATTTAAGACTAAACATGTGTGTGAAGTACACAGAGCGCTTTATGGTCTAAAGGTATCACCAAGGAGGTGGTATATCAGGTTTCTAGAAGCTGTGAACAAGATGGACTTCCAACCATACCCATTTCAACCATGTTTGTTTATGTGGAAATCAGGAGACAAAATAGCTATTCTTTTACTCTATGTTGATGATATCCTTCTGGCTACTAATAGTAATCAAAAACTTAAACAGGTTAAATGCGTTTTAGAAAAGGAATTTTCTATAGTTGATCTCGGGGAACCTAGAAAATTCCTGGGTTTAGAAATGATTAGAAACCGGAGTGAAGGAACGATAGGGATACTTCAGAAATCTCATATTGACAACATGTTGATGAAATTTGATCCTGATAGTGATAAAATTGTCTCTACTCCTATGATATTCGATAAATCGATTGAAAAGGAGGATAAAAATCAAATTTGTGATCTTAGTTCCATTCCGTTTAGACAAGCAATAGGCTCTCTACTTTACTTGCAAGGTGGTGCTAGACCGGATATCTCATATGCCACAAATATGTTAAGTAGACGTCAGTCAAATTTCACTTTGAATGATTGGAAAGCTGTAATCCGGATCATGCGTTATCTTAGAGGAACTAGAAATTATGGACTCTTGTTTTCTGATAAAGGGAATAATAACATTGAATGTTATGTAGATGCTTCTCTTGGACTATCTGCGGAAGGAGGCTTTTCCACAACGGGATATATTATCTACTTATTTGGTAATCCGGTAGTATGGCGCACCAAACGTCAAAATCATGTTGCTCTTTCTTCAGCTGAAAGTGAGTTTGTGGCTATGAGTACTGCGTGTCGAGACTTGGCTTCAATTAGGAACATGTGTTCAACAATGATTGGATTAAATTTAATACCAATAATCTATGAAGACTCTAAACCGGCGATTAGATTAGCAGAAGTAGATGACTCTTCTACATTAAAACATATGGTTAGACTGTCGTATTTATATGTGCGTCAAGAACATAGAGATGGAAATATTCAAATTCAATGGATTTCAACGGATGATCAAATAGCTGATACTCTAACTAAGCCATTAAATCATGCTAAGTTTGTCAAATTCAGAGACTTAATGCTGTATAAACACTAATCAGATTCTATTTTGATATTGACAGATAGAATCGACTAAGTCAGAAGATTTGGTCGATTCCATCACCACCATGCTCAACCCGGAGACTGATATGTAGAACCAGGAGAATGCTGCGATCAATACGGAGAACGCTATGCTGAATACGGAGTGTCATGAATGGAAGCTTGCTGCCTTGCTCCGGATACTGGACATCGAGATGACGGCTTGGAGGGGAGTGTCAAGATTAGCAATCCGTCCTCTCTCGTGATACATACTCCGTGGATACCGATGGCCGTGGACCTAGTTCCTTAAACCACCGCAACCGTCGTTGGCGCTGTGTACGCTGCCTCCTCCGGCTCTCACCACTTCTGCTCTGCCCTCGGCTGCGATCTGTTTCCCTAAAGTTCACTTGTGCTATTTAAGTTCATTACGATTATATTTCAACTAACTTCAGTGTATTCCGACACTATCAAGATTCCGGAGGTATGTAGAATAAATCTCATACATGTGTATTTCGATATCCGCTTATTTCTTTGTCCTGAAACATATAACATGTAACAACTACATATATTATTATGTAGTTGTTACCTACCTACCTACCGTATTTTTTCGTGCGCTTATGAATTGTGGATAATAATGTCAGGCATTATGGCGCTCGAATTCCTTGCTTGGTAATTAAAATTCTGCAAGAAAGGGACAGAGGTATCGCCCTCGGTTTGAAAGAAGAGTGCTACGAGATGGGCCAAATCCTTATTCCCTTGATTCCTGCATGTTCAGAAAAACCTTTAGGATAAGTCGACACTTGGCCATGAACCAAAATTCGACCATTGCTCTAGTGCTCCAGACTGAATGGATTATCCCCATCCAGGTACATGCCTATCTAATTTTGCTGTAGATACCGATCCCCTACATTTTCTTTAATAAATGCAAGTGACCTTAATAGGTTGTTAATTAATTAGAAAATATTGGATTTTGAAAATAACGTAAACGTAGGTAGTTATTCATTCACTTGCATATTTATCAGAATTTCCGAGTAGGTACCATTTATAAAACATACATTTCAACAAAATCATACATGAATTTATACAAATGAATTTGGCATAATACATATTACATTTAAGCTAAAAACGGTAAAAACTTTATTAATACCTCAAGACGATACAACAAATTGAAATCAAAACCTATCCCAAGTGTCAAGTGATCCCAAACTGCAATTTTTGACTTCCAAGGTATGAGCATTTATTTCGGCCATCGAGTGAATTCGGGGGATTCAAAACACAATCATTGACTCCGGCGCACACACACACACTCTTCAATTCATTTCATCACTGCTTATCACCATGGAAACGGAATGAGTTCCAGTCGATTGCTCGCCCTAGACTCAGATTTCGTGAGACAAGCTAACAAAGTCGGTATCTCATTCTGCAACGACAATTTGTTATTCAAGTTCGGTATCATAAGTTCCTGAATACCAATTTCGCTATCCGGGTGTCGTTACACGAGAGGGATAGCGACCCCGACTCTATACCGACAATAAGGTAGCAAGTTGCAGAATCGCACTACTGGGCTGCTCGGGATAGTCCAGCAGTGCGATTCTGCAACTCGGTATGGCATCGTAACGACGATAAGATATCGTTAGCATAACAAAAAATATCGATGCCACTAAATACCGACGATTGGTATTCTGTAAGTGCTCAATAGCGTCAGCTATCGCTTAATCGTCGATAAATTGTCGTTGCGGGGTCATTTGCATTTCGACGGCTCTAGACCCCCCCGTTATCCGTACCGAAAGCTTGTTACACCCAAAAAACTTGGCTTGACGTTGCTTTTCGGCGGTAGAAAGTTTTATGGTAAGTGTTTAACGTAACGGTAAGTATACCTACTTTTCTTTTGGCATGTTTTTTCAATTTTATTTGACGTAATAAGCCCAATGTAGGTACTTACCGTAGGTAAATACATAGGTAAATTAGTGAGTTAATAATTTATGGCAGTGATGTCATAAAAACATCGTAATAAACAACTTAAACGTTAAAATTACTTGATAGGTAGATAGTTAGAAAGTTAGTGATATAGAAGACTTCTATAAGTGATATAGTCTATTTCACTTTGGGTAGTTATCTACGTTTTAGAACCGCATTTCACCACATAATATAACATATTACATATAACATGTAACAACTACATATATTATTATGTAGTTGTTACCTACCTACCTACCGTATTTTTTCGTGCGCTTATGAATTGTGGATAATAATGTCAGGCATTATGGCGCTCGAATTCCTTGCTTGGTAATTAAAATTCTGCAAGAAAGGGACAGAGGTATCGCCCTCGGTTTGAAAGAAGAGTGCTACGAGATGGGCCAAATCCTTATTCCCTTGATTCCTGCATGTTCAGAAAAACCTTTAGGATAAGTCGACACTTGGCCATGAACCGAAATTCGACCATTGCTCTAGTGCTCCAGACTGAATGGATTATCCCCATCCAGGTACATGCCTATCTAATTTTGCTGTAGATACCGATCCCCTACATTTTCTTTAATAAATGCAAGTGACCTTAATAGGTTGTATGTTAATTAATTAGAAAATATTGGATTTTGAAAATAACGTAAACGTAGGTAGTTATTCATTCACTTGCATATTTATCAGAATTTCCGAGTAGGTACCATTTATAAAACATACATTTCAACAAAATCATACATGAATTTATACAAATGAATTTGGCATAATACATATTACATTTAAGCTAAAAACGGTAAAAACTTTATTAATACCTCAAGACGATACAACAAATTGAAATCAAAACCTATCCCAAGTGTCAAGTGATCCCAAACTGCAATTTTTGACTTCCAAGGTATGAGCATTTATTTCGGCCATCGAGTGAATTCGGGGGATTCAAAACACAATCATTGACTCCGGCGCACACACACACACTCTTCAATTCATTTCATCACTGCTTATCACCATGGAAACGGAATGAGTTCCAGTCGATTGCTCGCCCTAGACTCAGATTTCGTGAGACAAGCTAACAAAGTCGGTATCTCATTCTGCAACGACATAAGAGAGTTCCTAGGAGATACGGTGATAACAATACCGCATTGGCTGTTAGAGCGAACAACATGGATGCTAACCCGTTGCCATGGGTTACGAGAGACAACTAGCATGATAGTCGGTATCTTAAAGTGACGTCAATTCCTTACTGATTGTTGAAGTACCGCGAACCCCCTCTTCTACCCCCTTCCATTTCAAAAGACAAAAGAGCACAACAAACCACTATGCGCCAGCTCTGTTAAATCTGAAGTCAGAAGCCTGTTAAATTTGAAGAACGTCTAATTAGTTATTGCAAAATTAGTTGCATAAAGTTGGTTTGCTTCTGCAGCACATATTTGGATTCTTTTGCAAAAGCCTGCAAAACCAGCTATAAATTTGTGAAACTAGGATTTATTATGAGGGAAAGGTAGGTCTAAACTAAAAAAGCTTAAGCATTTGAAACCATTTAATTTTGTAGGCTAAGAAAACAATGTAAAGAACTGCAGGTTAAGAAAACAGTAGGTACAGAAATGTTTTACAGTAGGTACACCAGTACAAAACACGAAAAGCGGGCATAACTTGAGTAAGGATTACCAGAAATGTTCGTGAAGAAAGTTACTGAATTGTTTGCTGTTGCTAAATTTGGTTAAAGCAAGAAAGTTGAATCAATTCTTCACCCTCACTCCAACAAAAATCCGATTCTATGGGCTCTGGTTCATATCATTTTCATTATCTTCTCCGTTTATGTGTGTTGTTTCCGTAACAACTTCTCCTTCCTCTTGATTCTCCTCAGCAGAAACAGCTTGAAAGGGAGGTAGGTATTTGGGTTGCGAAAACGTTGGTGTTTGAAAGCATGGTGGAAAATTCATCGCGATCACGTTTTCACCGTTAACACGTAGTAGGTACTCAAGGTTTTCAACAAGTACTGTTTTCAACATATCAGGTTACGTTTACTCACGGTCTAGTCGTTACGTTTCACGGGATCGAGAGGCGGTGACGGATGTATGCGGCAAAATACGTTACCCGTATGATACGTCAACCATTTGGCGCATGCGCAGAACACTTTTCTGAGACATACGGATGACGCATCTGAGCAACGGTATCGCCTAGGAACTCTCTAATTTGTTATTCAAGTTCGGTATCATAAGTTCCTGAATACCAATTTCGCTATCCGGGTGTCGTTACACGAGAGGGATAGCGACCCCGACTCTATACCGACAATAAGGTAGCAAGTTGCAGAATCGCACTACAGGGCAGGTTTCTCCGAACGAACCTATGGGTTTATTATTCTATTGGACATACCTACAGAGATGTTGGCAGTTTATTTATTGTTTCTTTCATATAAAAATATTGAAATAGCTAGGTATCTCTGGTGGTTTCCACCAATTATGGCCCCCAAAACACGAATAAGGTACGCTCCTTTTTTTTTTTTTTTTAAATAAATTATCTCTGATCACTCATAGTACCATTTAATAGAGAGTTCCTAGGAGATACGGTGATAACAATACCGCATTGGCTGTTAGAGCGAACAACATGGATGCTAACCCGTTGCCATGGGTTACGAGAGACAACTAGCATGATGGTCGGTATCTTAAAGTGACGTCAATTCCTTACTGATTGTTGAAGTACCGCGAACCCCCTCTTCTACCCCCTTCCATTTCAAAAGACAAAAGAGCACAACAAACCACTATGCGCCAGCTCTGTTAAATCTGAAGTCAGAAGCCTGTTAAATTTGAAGAACGTCTAATTAGTTATTGCAAAATTAGTTGCATAAAGTTGGTTTGCTTCTGCAGCACATATTTGGATTCTTTTGCAAAAGCCTGCAAAACCAGCTATAAATTTGTGAAACTAGGATTTATTATGAGGGAAAGGTAGGTCTAAACTAAAAAAGCTTAAGCATTTGAAACCATTTAATTTTGTAGGCTAAGAAAACAATGTAAAGAACTGCAGGTTAAGAAAACAGTAGGTACAGAAATGTTTTACAGTAGGTACACCAGTACAAAACACGAAAAGCGGGCATAACTTGAGTAAGGATTACCAGAAATGTTCGTGAAGAAAGTTACTGAATTGTTTGCTGTTGCTAAATTTGGTTAAAGCAAGAAAGTTGAATCAATTCTTCACCCTCACTCCAACAAAAATCCGATTCTATGGGCTCTGGTTCATATCATTAGCGAATTTTCAAAGAAAATGAAGCTATTGCAATGGCTTCGAAATTTAAATAATATAAATTTTTGGAAATTTTCTTCATAGAAATCCGTTTCAGACCATTCTAAAACGATTCCTGAAATTTAACACTTTTTTATATGTATATATATATATATGTGTCACTCCAGACGATAACTCTCGATAGAATTGAGATAAACAGCTCAAATTTGCACAAAAAATCTATCTTGGCAATCGAAAGGCTAAGTTCGAAGATGGGCGAAATTGGCCTACTCTAAGGAGGGTTTTGGCGCATTTAAAGTGCGCAAAAATTACCCAAAAATCCCCAAAATGTTATTTTCCAACAAGTGACCCCTCATTTTAAAGGTTTTTGCACGCTGAACACGATGGTGGAATCGGATTTTAGATATCTTGATCCGTTCTCAAATTAGAGCATTTAAAGTGCGCAAAAATTACCCAAAAATCCCCAAAATGTTATTTTCTAACAAGTGACCCCTCATTTTAAAGGTTTTTGCACGCTGAACACGATGGTGAAATCGGATTTTAGATATCTAAATCCGTTCTTAAATTAGAGCATTTAAAGTGCGCAAAAATTACCCAAAACTAGGATAATCTTTAAACTCTTACCCCCCCCCCCCCCGCACCCTTAGAGTGGTCAGATTGAAAAATGTGAGAAGTATTAATTGAAGACGAGAGTTCGAAGCAAAAAAGGGGGAGGCAAACGATTAGTACAACTCCTTGAATTTCCCATTTGACATATAATTGTTATGATACCTTCATAGATAGACAAGTACCGGCCCACGTATTACTAGAAGGAAGACGAAAGAAAAAATCTATTTCAAATTATTCAATTTAGGTACTAACAGTAGGAGGAAGAAGGTTAGGTAGGTATCTTATCAATTTATTATCAGTATCATAGGAATATTTGATATTCAAAGGTAGGTAGGTACTTAACATGATAAAAATAATATCAATGAAGAAGGAAGGATCTAGGTACCTACCTAGTAGAGCAAATCTTGAACTGGTTTTAGATACCAGGCCTGAAATCGTAGTCAAGAGGAAAGGCCATTCAGAAGGAACAAGGAATCTACTCATAACAAACGGTAGAATCAGGATGGACAAAACGTACAAATTAAAATAAATACGAAGAGAATATACATAGAAAACCAAATTTTAGACCGAAGTTTTCCTTTATTCAAAACCATAGCCATTAATTCGAATATTTCTTTGAAAATTCGCTCATTAAGTCATGCTGCATGACTGGTTTTTTTTCATGATCTTCTCCGTTGATGTGTGTTTCCGTAACAACTTCTCCTTCCTCTTGATTCTCCTCAGCAGAAACAGCTTGAAAGGGAGGTAGGTAGGTATTTGGGTTGCGAAAACGTTGGTGTTTGAAAGCATGGTGGAAAATTCATCGCGATCACGTTTTCACCGTTACCTAACACGTAGTAGGTACTCAAGGTTTTCAACATGTACTGTTTTCAACATATCAGGTTACGTTTACTCACGGTCTAGTCGTTACGTTTCACGGGATCGAGAGGCGGTGACGGATGTATGCGGCAAAATACGTTAAGCAGGGTTCACATCCATCCGGAGCCGTCCGGAAATACGGATAGGGGAAGCTAGTGAAAAGCAGTGGAAGGGATGGAGGGGAATCGCGGAAGTTGGGAAGGCGTTCATAACCATCCGGAATTTTGGCTGACAACTCGTTTCCCGCGCTTCCTCCCACAGCTGTTTCGGTTGCCGACGCCATTCTGTATGCGCAGTAGTGAACTGCGCAGATGCGGAGCGGAAAATATCTGAAAAATCAGATGCGTACAGTTCGCTTCAAAAGTGCTTCTCCGGAAAGAATATTCCCCCCTCCCCAGCTGATGTCCAACCAATCAGCTGCTCGTACGCACGTTCCGGATAGCTTTCCGGATGGATGTGAACCCTGCTTTACCCGTATGATACGTCAACCATTTGGCGCATGCGCAGAACACTTTTCTGAGACATACGGATGACGCATCTGAGCAACGGTATCGCCTAGGAACTCTAATCGTCTTGATCCACCTGTTGACACTTTTTCCAGTGTTATTCTACAAATTGATGGTGATTTCAGACGATTTCCCAGGATTTTGACTCATAAAAAATCAATTTCGGGAGCTGAACATCTGGTAGAACCTCAATTTTCTATTCTTTGGTCAAAATCGACTTCATATTCGGTCTTCTCGTCCCCAAAAACATGAAAAACGATACCTTAAAAGCTCATGTTACATGGAGCTGTAAACGTAGTGGCAGCCATGGAGGAAGAAAGCTCCTTCTACCTCCATCCTACCCATGCAGCCTACCTACCTCCTTCTACCACGTTAGGTAGTGAAATAATTTACCTGAAATGATAACCTTCATGAAAATATATATTAAATTGAAAGGCAAGACTTATACATAAACAATAATTTAACTGAAAATTCAGCAGTAAGCTAAAAAAACTCAAAAACATTGATGTACCGATAATTATCGGTCTTAACCATCGATGGTAAAAAACATGGAACATCGAAGAAATCATCGACATCGATGTTCCATCCTTCCATCCCAAATTTTCCGATCGCATTCGGAATTACGATTACGTGGACTGTTGTGGTTTGTTGGTCTGTTTTACTCAACGCGTGCTTATAGCTGTTCTTTTATCCTTTTGTCTAGTCGCCATTCACGTTCTGATGATTGTAAATCATTTTTAATCAATACTCCCTTAGAGCTATCGCACAAATATCCATCGCAAGCTCTGATTGGAGTCCCTCTATCGCGACATGGATGTCATCAAGCGGTAAGTAGAAGGGATAAGACTTGTCTCATTAGAAACTTAGGAATGTTATACCTACATACATTTCCTTCGCAGTTATAGCTGCCTCAAGCTAATGCCTTATGAAACTGGTAACGTTAACTTTGATGCCTATCATACTTCTTATACAAAGAGCGTCACTGCCTTCACCTTGGTTGAGCCACGCAAGGCTTAGGTACCTGGGACATGTCCTGGCAGTAGGTACAGCCGTACCTACTCCTGTAATTAATGTATTCTCCTCTTTAATCTGATATTGTTAAACATGTAGGAGGTTCATTTTCATGGTTCCCAAAGTTCAACTCAGATGCGCATAAAGGCCGATTTATGATATGCAGTCGTGCATGAACTTCACTGGAAAGCTGGTCAATCAAATTGCCATCCTACGTGCAGTACACCGTGACTAGTTAATTGTTACTGTTCCCTAATACGAGAATTCCCTCGTAGCGTAGCGATTGATTTCCAGAGTATTGCTAGTGAATGAATATACATGACATGGCATTCATGTATTTACTTGATCGTCTGTACGTCAAGAAGTAAGTATTGTTGGATAGGTACTGGCCAACTCTACTTGGAAAGCAAGGTGTTGGGTCCCATCATAATAGATGGAGATGACGCAGAATAAGTTTTCCTAACTGAACGGTCGATGAAAATCAATAGCCCAAGTGCATTTCGTTCATTCAGGCCTACTTGCCTAACCTGTGCCAGGTAGGTAGGTATATGATTTCCTATGGGTTTGTTCCGGCCGACGCGAGTTTTGTAATGAGTTCTGGGCACAACCCACTGTCGGCGAAAATTGTGTTCCAACCAGTTGCATCGAATGCTGAAACTGTTCACTGTTATAGGTTTTATCGATAAAGTGGTCCAGCCCTGTCAGGTCTGGGAACTGAGTTCTCAAAGAGTTCTGTAACTACAGAATCGGGGATGGGGTTTTTCCATCAGAACTGAAAATAACCATGCTGGAACCTTCCAAAATCTCCTTACCCTCCAACCTTCACGTTGAAGGTCAGCGCACACTTGTGTCGGGGCGGGCCGGGTGCGAGTCGCACCGCGGTGGAAAAATGCACCTGGTTTGGTTCAGTGTTTTTCTTACAGAGACACGCACACCACAGCCGGGGCGCAGCGGAAGGAAACATCGCCTGCTAGGCGATTTTTCCATCAACCGCTGTGACCCGATCTGCCCTGGCTGTGGTGTGCGATAACCAGTCGGATTGTTCGTGAGCAAAGCTTCTATCGGAACTTATTTGTTTTTCTCTCTAGTGTTTTTACTGGTGCAAACGCTGCAAATTATTACACAAGGGATTATTATTTTCAGTACAGATGCCCCTTCGGTGTAGATTACTGTTTTCTATCATCAGTAGCTAATAATAATAATAATAATAACGTTTATTTGCCTTTTTCAGGTTGGCACAAAAACATTTGTTGAAAATAAAATACATTTCTATATGAAAATGAAAACATTTTTAAACGTCTTAAGCCCCTATTACCCATGCAGGGTACATAAGTGTGTGAGACCCTGCCTTTGTGCCTCCCCCCCCCCCCCCCCCCCAGAAAGCCCTAAATCGAGTAGGTACTGGAGCCGGCCAGGCAATTATAGTTTCATAAATTAAAATTGGTGGATTCAAGAGTCTACCTGGTTGTTACGAAAGTTATTTTGTTCAAGTTACGAAAGTACCTACCCTCAACAAAATCCAAAATAACCGTCTTTCTTCAAAAAATGAAATAATATCACAGTACAGCCAACTCGATTTCATAAAGCCATGCGTGATTATAATGAGCTGTTACTTACCAACCGAATTTCATTAATTTTGGTTCATGGTTCAGGGTACTTGACTAAGAAAAAGAACGGAGTGCGACGCATGGTATTTCGGTATTTCGGTTTCTGTTATTTCGGATTCAACGTGGTACCTTGAAATGGAAACCATCAGATTTTGAAGGGGGTTAATTTTTTTTCTTTTCATGCTCGATGTCAATGTTCATTATTCAAAATAATGACCCAAAAATATAATATCTTCAACGGAAGAGTAATGAGGCAAAGGAGCGACTTTTTTTCCGATGATCTGCAGCCGGACACGCTGCTAATGTGCTTAGCGACATTTATTTGCTGTGACGCGACCCGACCCGCTGCGGCACTGGTATGTATGCGCTTACTAGTCTGTACTAGTAGGCGCGTTTATCAGTCGATGGGATTTTGCCGTCGACGAGGATGGAATACGCCGACGGTATCACGTTGTCCACTCCTGTAATGGAAAAGTACGGATCTGTTTTCCTAGAAAGCGGATTACGTCTTGCGAGGGCGCTCTTCGCTGGCGTAAAACGCTCACGTACTCCAGGAGGTGTCCTCGCGCGAGCGACACTGGCCATATTTGGGCGGTAGTTCAGTAAGTGTCACAGTTTTGTTTTTCTGCCAAAACGTATCATTGGATGAACTGCCCTCAAAGTGAGAGCCAGTTTTTCTCCAGGTAAAATGGTTTTTGAAACTCGGCAGCAAGATGAAGCTGTCAACTCCTCAGTGAGAGACAAAATAAATGAAAAAAGGTCGGATGTAAATCGAAAAAATTCTTTGAATTTTGTCCCGTTGTCAAAAAGGTGTCTCGTTATTGAAATTTTGTACTTCTTCTTGATGTCGGAAAATAGTGCTGGCCGACTTCCGTCTAGGGAGGAATTCTTCAAAAATTAGTTTTATAATGTTACACAAGAATAGCTAAAACAAAAGTTTTTTCGTTTGGGACATGGCCATTTCGGTTATCACATGAGCAACTGAATGCTCAGTTCACAATTGACGACTCCTGCAGTCATTTTTCACTTCGAATTTTGACACGCTGATTGGAAAACAACACGCAATCACTGTCCACCCGACAGGATTCACCAGGGTTTTCCGTCCCATGTGGCAGGAGAAACCGATCGATTGGAAAACGCGCCTTAAACGGATCTTTTGTGTCTGAGGTACCTACCAGCTATTTTTCGGCCCTAGTCATCGCAGTTGTTTGGCGCATTTATTTGTCCTATTAGAATGAATAATAAGGTGTGCTTCAGCCACCAGAACTGGTTTTAGTTTGAAAACCAGAACCTAAGTTTTTCTGAAGGGTAGGGATGAGTTTTAGAACTGTTTCAGTTCGAGCATTTGGCTGGAACACCTTGGAAACGCGCCAAACAGCTGCGATGACTTTAGGGCCGAAAAATAGCTGAGTGTTCCAGCTGATGAGTTCTTGAACTGAAGCAGTTATAAAACTCATCCCCACCCTTCAGAAAAACTCAGGTTCTGGTTTTGAAACTTTAAAACCAGTTCTGGTGGCTGGAGCATACCTTATTTTTCATTCTTATTGGACCTTTCATTCAGGTTCAGTATAGCACCATTCTCACCAGTTCCGTATTTCTACAACAGTGTGATGGAATTTCTGACTCCAGGAAGTAATCCACCTTTTCAACCCAACTCTAACGATAACGTGTATCAAACTGCATATAATCAAGGCTTGAAATAATATCCTCTTTTCTTTGTCTACCTGGTCATCGGTAAAAGTCACTGTTGAATTAATTCAGTTGTATGTCAGATGAAAAGAGGAGGTGGGTAAGGTAGATTAGCATTCAGTTTGAACACTGTTGGGTAGCTGGAAGAGATGAAAGAATAGTACATGGCCAACCAGTTGAGGCCAGCCAGTTGATAAGACCATTTCAACATAATATGGAGCGTGTGTGGCGTTATCAGTATCTAGTATCCATGCACTCAGCTGTCGTACCAGCTGGAACCATCCAACTACTTGTCTACTGTATATTAGTGCTGGAGGATCGGGCCCACCTATCATTGCTGGGGGACACCTGATCATGAAGTAAAGTTGGCTATTCTGTGATATCATATTTATTTGAAGAATGATGGCTCTTTTGGATTTTGTTGATAGGTACTTTTGCAACTTGAACAAACATTATGCTGCATGAATAACAACAGATAATCAATATTATTGAATTATTGATCCCGCGCATTTTTATGAACCTGTAATTCCCCGGGCTGGCCCCAGTACTCGATTTAGGGCTTTCCTGGGGGAGTTCGAGGGTAGGTATTGACCTTAGAAAACAGTGATGTATGCAGAAGGGGCATCTATACTGGTAAATAATATACTCTTGTGTATTAATTCGCAGCGTTTTCTACCTATTCCTCTTGTCGACGTCGTTGTTCTTGTTCTTTGACTGGGCTACAGCCTCAAAGACAACGGATCGAGCTGAAATTATGCACACATTCTTTATGCTCCAAGGAAGTGCATTTTGTTGTGGTTGTAACCTTCGTTAAAACCTCAATTCTTCACTCTTCAGTCAAAATCAACCTAATATTCGGACTTCTCTCCCTAAAAAACATGGAAAACGATTCCTCACGAGTTATGTTCACTAAAACCTTGAAAATCCCTCGAAACCCCATATTTTTACACCCATTTTTCTCCCATAACACCCTTGCGTGTGTGCCGATGGGGCTGCCGTGTTTCGGAGCACTACTAGGACCCAAATGGGGACCCAAACTGTGTGCGGAAGAACGACGATTTCAGACCAAAGTTTAACGTAAAATTAAGGCTGAAACTTCGTTGGAACCTCAGTTTTCCACTCTTTGGTCAAAATCGACTTCATATTCGGTCTTATCGTCCCAAAAACATGGAAAAACATACCCGAAAAGCCCATGTTACTAAAATACAAAACGTACCTATTTGTATACCCATTTTCACTCATAACACCCCTGGGTATACTCCGATCGGGCTGCAAAGTTTCGGGACACAACTAGGGCCCAAATGGAACATGTGTGCGAAAGAACGAATTTTTTAGACCGAAAATGAAGCCAGTACACGTGATACAGCGGACGGACATTGCATTTTTGGAATCTACGCACCTCGAAACGTAAAAGAAAAAATTTTGAGGGGGTGTTATAAAAATTTTTTGCTGAGCGATTACATAGGTGTATTATTCCCAGAATAATAAACCAAAACGCTGCAAAGTCCTTGTCACATGGGTTTATTATTCTATTGGACATACCTACAGAAACGTTGGCTGTATATTTACCTATTGTTTCTTTCATTTAAAATAATTTAAATAGCTATTTCTGGTGGTTTCCACCAATTTTGTCCCTAAAACACGAATTAGGTACGCTCCTTTTTTTCAAATTATCTTTGATCATTGATAGTACCATTTAATCGTCTTGATCCACCTCTTGATACTTTTAGCATGGAACATGCTTTAGCCTTGGACTAACTATCCGAAAAATGTCACGCGGAAGTGTCACAAAATTTTAACGATGATTTTCACGTACAACCGAGTAGTTGCTAGGGATGAAACTTCTTTCATTTTCATCGGACAAAAATCGTTTTCCATTCGTTGGAAAGCTCTTGATTTATCACGAATTTATTTCGTATTTGTTCTTGGTATTTATTTCGTAGTTTCATATTATAACTATGTAAATTGATATTATAAATGGATAGTAAACAATGACGGTTGTTTGGTTGTCACTTGGTTGTATCCTGGTGACGAAGTGAAATCATAACAGTGCGGCTACAGAAGCATAAAAAGCGCGGAACATGTGTGCGAAAGAACGAATTTTTTAGACCGAAAATGAAGCCGGTAAACGTGATACAGCGGACGGACATTGCATTTTTGGAATCTACGCACCTCGAAACGTGAAAGAAAAAATTTTGAGGGGGTGTTATAAAAATTTTTTGCTGAGCGATTACATAATATATGTGTGTATTATTCCCAGAATAATAAACCAAAATGCTATGTCCATCCGCCGTATCATGCATACCTAGCTACTTTAATTTCGGTTTAAAGAAATTTTCTTTTGCACTCAGGCTCCATTTGAGCCCTAGTTATGTGCCGAAACTGCAACCCGATCGGAATATACCCAAGGGTGATACGGGTAAAAACGCTGCAATGTCCTTGTCACATGGGTTTATTATTCTATTGACATACCTACAGAAAGGTTGGCTGTTCATTTATTGTTTCTTTCATGGGTAATAATCGAAATAGCTACTTCTGATGGTTTCCATTAATTTTGGCCCCTAAAACACAAATTAGGTACGCCTTTTTTTTTCAACTATCTTTGATCATTGGTAGTGCCATTTAATCGTCCTGAACCACGTCTTGACACTTTTTCCAGTGTTATTATACAAACTGATGGTGATTTCAGACGATTTCCCAGGTTTTTCACTCATAAAAAATCAATTTTGGTAGCTGAACATTTGGTAGAACTCAATTTTCCACTCTTTGGACAAAATCGACTTCATATTCGGTCTTCTCGTGCCCAAAAACATAGAAAACGATATCTCAGAAGCTCATGTTACCAATATGTTGCTAAAACGTAAAACGCTGCAAAGTCCTTGTCACATGGGTTTATTATTCTATTATTTTATTGGTCTACAGAAATGCTGGCTGTTTATTTATTGTTTCTTTCAAGTAAAATAATTGAAATAGCTATTTCTGGTGGTTTCCACAAATTTTGGCCCCCAAAACTTGAATTAGGTACTACGCTCCTTTTGGTTAATTATTCTGTGAATAATACACCTATCTATTCGCTCAGCAAAAAATTTTTATAACACCCCCTCAAAATTTTTTCTTTTCCGTTTCAAGGTGCGTAGATTCCAAAAATGCAATGTCCGTACGCCGTATCACGTGTACAGGCTTCATTTTCGGTCTAAGAAACTCGTTCTTTCGCACACATGCTCCATTTGGGCCCTAGTTGTGTCCCGAAACTTTTCAGCCCGATCGGAATATACCCAGGGGTGTTATGAGTGAAAATGTGTATAAAAATAGGTACTTCTTGCGTTTTAACAACATGTTAGTAACATGAGCTTTTGAGGTATCTTTTTCCATGTTTTTGAGGACGAGAAGACCGAATATGAAGTCGATTTTGACCAAAGACGCGGAAATTGAGGTTTTACCAAAGGTTCAGCTCCCAAAATTGGGTTTTTATGAGTCAAAAACCTGGAAAAATGTCTGAAATCACCATCAATGTGTACAATAACATTGGAAAAACGCTGCAAAGTCCTTGTCACATGGGTTTATTATTCTATTGGAGTTCTAGAGATTTTTGTTGGCTGTTAAATGTATTGTTTCTTTCATGTGGAATGATTGAAATAGCTATTTCTGATGATTTCCACCAATTTTGGCCCCCAAAACATGAAATAGGTACGCTTTTTTTTCTTTTTTTTTTTAAGATCATCTTTGATCATTAGTAGTGGCATTTAATGGTCTTGATTCACCTGTTTAAACTTTTTCCAATGTTATTGTACACATTGATGGTGATTTCAGACAGTTTTCCAGGTTTTTGACTCATAAAAAACCAATTTTGGGAGCTGAACCTTTGGTAAAAATTTCCGCGTCTTTGATCAAAATCGACTTCATATTCGGTCTTCTCGTCCTCAAAAGCTCATGTTACTAACATGTTGTTGAAACGCAAAAAGTACCTATTTTTATACACATTTTCACTCATAACACCTCTGGGTATATTCCGATCGGGCTGAAAAGTTTCGGGACACAACTAGGGCCCAAATGGAGCATGTGTGCGAAAGAACGACTTTTTTAGACCGAAAATGAAGCCTGTACACGTGATACGGCGTACGGCGGACGGACATTGCATTTTTGGAATCTACGCACCTTGAAACGGAAAAGAAAAAATTTTGAGGGGGTGTTATAAAAATTTTTTGCTGAGCGAATACATAGGTGTATTATTCACAGAATAATAAACCAAAAGTGTAAACAGGTGAATCAAGACCATTAAGCCACTACCAATGATCAAAGATGATCTTTAAAAAAAAAAAAAAAAAGCGTACCTATTTCATGTTTTGGGGGCCAAAATTGGTGGAAATCATCAGAAATAGCTATTTCAGTCATTCCACATGTAAGAAACAATACATTTAACAGCCAACAAAAATCTCTAGAACTCCAATAGAATAATAGACCCATGTGACAAGGACTTTGCAGCGTTTTTGGTTTATTATTTTCAATAATGAACCATTGGAATCGAGCATGAAAAAAAACGCTGCAAATCCCTGCACAACGGTTTATTATTTTGTATAGAATACCCTTCTGTTACAGATCACAGCACTATGTATAGATAACCCGTCTATATAATTTATAATATGTACTATTCTATACATATAATGTAGATCGCAGACCCTCCGTAGGTTAGTACCTAACCCCGTACTCGTTACTAGGTACCTACCAGGAGCGTAGCGTGCCTCTGGTGACGGGGGTACCCCAATGAATTCCACCCCCCCCCCCCCCACCATCATTCACACTTCCTCACACACTCTAAAAATGTAAATGTGAAACAGTTCTTAGCAAGCTGTTTGTCAAAGGAATTTTATGATATTATTGATCTTCCAAATGCATTAGAAATAATTCATAACATTCCCTTGCAAACAAAATAAAAGGTTTTTCGAACTACAGCCTGATAACCATTGGTACCTATTGTATGTTTCAACAGTGAAATGCCGAGTGTACTTACGGTTACGTTCCTTCACAACTCTCTTGAAATCAGGCAACGCTGAGATTGACCGGCCGGCTCTAATGATGTCGTTCTTTTCGCTAAAACTACGAGAACTAAACGAACGCCGAACCACGGAACAATTAACGCAACAACTATCCATTTTAGGAGGAGACTAGGACACTAGGAAAGATTCGAATTCAAACAACTAAACCTGAAATTACGAACAATCATTGTGAAAACTACAAGTAATAAAATTATGAGAAAACAGGCCGTCGTAAGAATGAATAGCTTCCGAAAAGCAAAATGGATGACAGTGACAAGTTGTCAAAGTTTTTTTCTCGAGTTTTTAATTGATAGCTACAATCGATCCATACGCCAGTATCCCTCCTCACCAAGATTGGATACGCTGGATATTTGCGCTAGCCCAACTTACTAACACAGTCTCCTGAAGATGTGTATGACACTCACTCACACATGCAAACACACTCACACAGACGATGTAGAGACACACACATCGGATTCTGGGCCTCCGCAGACTGGTAGCGGTACCCCAGCGACCTTGAGATTTCAAATATTCGAAACCTGCCGAAAACCATATGATTCTAATCGACTAATCGATACTTGGCTGTTTTTCGTCCATGACTGGCAGACATGGAGGTTGGAGGATAGTTCATGGAGGGAGAGTCATGGAGGATGGAGTTATGAGTGGACAATTCAAATTGCTACCTACCTACGGAATGTAATTTTTTTCATTTTTCGTGTAGGGTAGCGCCGGTACCCCCGGTACCCCTGACGCTACGCGCCTGGTACCTACCTAAATCACGAGTTTAATGTTGCTAAAATAATTCTGCCGATGACAAACAGTACCTAACAAAAAGAAACACACATAATGAAGTTCTGAAAAGAAATTGTTGATGAGGAGTGAAAAAAGTTGCAAAAGTACCTACCAACAAACTCCAGCCCCTTCTACGTAGATGGTATAATGAACCGTTGTGTAATAATTTACCGTTGAGTAATGATTTACCCTAGTAATAATTTACCCATCAATAATACTTCAACGTTTGTTCAAGTTTCACTACCTACCAACAAACTCCAAAAGAGCCATCATTTTTCAAATTAAATAATATCACAGAACAACCAATTCGACTTCATACTCCGTCAATATAATCAGGTGATCCCTACCAATGATTTTATCTCGCCAAATTTCCTATTGTGGGCGCGTCTCTGGTTACGAGATTTGGTTTGAATTGTATACAATTTCATTCACACTGGAGTCGAAGTCGAAAATGCCTGTCGGTGCAAACTTCGGGGCCTTACTGTGAACGAACGGCTGGACGTACGGTGCTTCGGATGGTCTTAAAAAACTCGCAAGTTCAAGAACTATTTAAAACCGTAAAAATATTCACGTTAAAAAATGGTATAGGCGTTTTGAAAATTTCAACCCCTATTTTGAACCCCTTACAGATGACTCACAGTAACGTCGAGCTTCGAGGACCAACTAGACCCCGAACGGAACCTATAACCCGAATTTCATCAATTTTGTTTCATGGTAACTAAGAAAAGTGGCCCGTACGGCGTACGGCGGACAGACAGAAATATTTTTATTGCAGTTTTGGGTTCTACATACCTTGAAACGTAAACCATCAAATTTTGAGTGGGGGTAAGAATTTTTTTTTTTCATGCTCGATTCCAATGGTTCATTATTGAAAATAATAAACCAAAATTCTTACCCCCCCCCCTCAAAATTTGATGGTTTACGTTTCAAGGTATGTAGAATCCAAAACTGCAATAAAAATATTTCTGTCTGTCCGCCGTACGGGCCACTTTGCTTAGTTACCATGAATAAAAATTGATGAAATTCGGGTTATAGGTTCCGTTCGGGGTCTAGTTGGTCCTCGAAGCTCGACGTTACTGTCAGTCATCTCTAAGGGGTTCAAAATAGGGGCTGAAATTTTCAGAAAGCCTATACCTTTGTTTTACGTGAATTTTTTTACGGTTTTAAATAGTTCTCGAACTTGGGAGTTGTTTAAGACCACCCGCAGCACCGTACGTCCAGCCGTTCGTTCACAGTAAGGCCCCGGAGTTTTCACCGACAGGCATTTTCGACACCAGGGTGAATGAAATTGTATACACTCTCGTCACCAGGGACGCGCTCGATTCAATCAATCAATCAATTTATTCAATCAATCGAGCAATCAATCAATTTTTTCAATTGCAATTGGAACCGCTACCAGTCTGGGGAGGCCCAGAATCCGATGTGTGTGTGTCTCTACATCGTCTGTGTGAGTGTGTTTGCGTGTGTGAGTGAGTGTCTTACACATCTTCAGGAGACTGTGTTAGTAAGTTGGGCTAGCGCAAATATCCAGCGTATCCAATCTTGGTGAGGAGGGATACTGGCGTATGGATCGATTGTAGCTATCAATTAAAAACTCGAGAAAAAAACTTTGACAACTTGTCACTGTCATCCATTTTGCTTTTCGGAAGCTATTCATTCTTACGACGGCCTGTTTTCTCATAATTTTATTACTTGTAGTTTTCACAATGATTGTTCGTAATTTCAGGTTTAGTTGTTTGAATTCGAATCTTTCCTAGTGTCCTAGTCTCCTCCTAAAATGGATAGTTGTTGCGTTAATTGTTCCGTGGTTCGGCGTTCGTTTAGTTCTCGTAGTTTTAGCGAAAAGAACGACATCATTAGAGCCGGCCGGTCAATCTCAGCGTTGCCTGATTTCAAGAGAGTTGTGAAGGAACGTAACCGTAAGTACACTCGGCATTTCACTGTTGAAACATACAATAGGTACCAATGGTTATCAGGCTGTAGTTCGAAAAACCTTTTATTTTGTTTGCAAGGGAATGTTATGAATTATTTCTAATGCATTTGGAAGATCAATAATATCATAAAATTCCTTTGACAAACAGCTTGCTAAGAACTGTTTCACATTTACATTTTTAGAGTGTGTGAGGAAGTGTGAATGATGGTGGGGGGGGGGGGGTGGAATTCATTGGGGTACCCCCGTCACCAGAGGCACGCTACGCTCCTGGTAGGTACCTAGTAACGAGTACGGGGTTAGGTACTAACCTACGGAGGGTCTGCGATCTACATTATATGTATAGAATAGTACATATTATAAATTATATAGACGGGTTATCTATACATAGTGCTGTGATCTGTAACAGAAGGGTATTCTATACAAAATAATAAACCGTTGTGCAGGGATTTGCAGCGTTTTTTTTCATGCTCGATTCCAATGGTTCATTATTGAAAATAATAAACCAAAAACGCTGCAAAGTCCTTGTCACATGGGTCTATTATTCTATTGGAGTTCTAGAGATTTTTGTTGGCTGTTAAATGTATTGTTTCTTACATGTGGAATGACTGAAATAGCTATTTCTGATGATTTCCACCAATTTTGGCCCCCAAAACATGAAATAGGTACGCTTTTTTTTTTTTTTTTTTTAAAGATCATCTTTGATCATTGGTAGTGGCTTAATGGTCTTGATTCACCTGTTTACACTTTTGGTTTATTATTCTGTGAATAATACACCTATGTATTCGCTCAGCAAAAAATTTTTATAACACCCCCTCAAAATTTTTTCTTTTCCGTTTCAAGGTGCGTAGATTCCAAAAATGCAATGTCCGTCCGCCGTACGCCGTATCACGTGTACAGGCTTCATTTTCGGTCTAAAAAAGTCGTTCTTTCGCACACATGCTCCATTTGGGCCCTAGTTGTGTCCCGAAACTTTTCAGCCCGATCGGAATATACCCAGAGGTGTTATGAGTGAAAATGTGTATAAAAATAGGTACTTTTTGCGTTTCAACAACATGTTAGTAACATGAGCTTTTGAGGTATCTTTTTCCATGTTTTTGAGGACGGTGGACGGCGGACGGACATTGCATTTTTGGAATCTACCCACCTTGAAACGGAGAAGAAAAAATTTTGAGGGGGGTGTTATAAAAATTTTATGCTGAGCGAATACATAGGTGTATTATTCACAGAATAATAAACCAAAAGGAGCGTACATAGTACCTAATTCAAGTTTTGGGGGCCAAAATTTGTGGAAACCACCAGAAATAGCTATTTCAATTATTTTACATGACAGAAACAATAAATAAACCGCCAGCATTTCTTTATACCAATAAAATAATAGAATAATAAACCCATGTGACAAGGACTTTGCAGCGTTTTTTATGAGTGAAAAACCTGGGAAATCGTCTGAAATCACCATCAGTTTGTATAATAACACTGGAAAAACGCTGCAAAGTCCTTGTCACATGGGTTTATTATTCTATTGGACTTACCTACAGATATTTTGGCCGTTCATTTATTGTTTCTTTCACGTGAAACAATTCGATAGCAATTTTTGATGGTTTCCACCAATTTTGGCCCCTAAAACACGAATTAGGTACGCTCCTTTTGGTTTATTATTCTGTGAATAATACACCTATGTATTCGCTCAGCAAAAAATTTTTATAACACCCCCTCAAACTTTTTTCTTTTACGTTTCAAGGTGCATAGATTCCAAAAATGCAATGTCCGTCCGCCGTACGCCGTCCGCCGTACGCCGTCCGCCGTATCACGTGTACAGGCTTCATTTTCGGTCTAAAAAAATCGTTCTTTCGCACACATGCTCCACTTGGGCCCTAGTTGTGTCCCGAAACTTTTCAGCCCGATCGGAATATACCCAGGGGTGTTATGAGTGAAAATGTGTGTAAAAATAGGCACTTTTTACGTTTTAGCAACATATTGGTAACATGAGCTTCTGAGATATCGTTTTCTATGTTTTTGGGGACGAGAAGACCGAATATGAAGTCGATTTTGACCAAAGAGTGGAAAATGGAGTTCTACCAAATGTTCAGCTCCCAGAATTGATTTTTTATGAGTGAAAAACCTGGGAAATCGTCTGAAATCACCATCAGTTTGTATAATAACACTGGAAAAAGTGTCAAGACGTGGTTCAGGACGATTAAATGGCACTACCAATGATCAAAGATAGTGTGGGATATGTAAGTCTTCCCTGCATACGGACTTTTTCCTGTAGTAGTGGCTAACCTGTTTTCTGATTAGGGAATGAGATAGTTTCGTTTTCGCCGACTAGAAGTTTTTATTACGTTGTATTTCTACCGAAATAAAGGGTTTGAAGTGCGGATTATTAAATGTGTATTCTCCCGTGCGTACAAATACAACATCTTGGCGACGAGGATGGGATCTTCGTTTTGTTAATCGCGTTAGTTTAACTGAGTGAAGTTATTTTACCACGTGTTAACGGTCGTTCGAACTTATTGTGACGGCGGACCTAAACGACGATCTATACCAGTGCCAGTTTCTCCGATTCTTCAATCTGATCAATAAAGATAAATTTGAAGAAATGGGTGAAAAAGAAACTGAGAGTCTAGTCGGCACACTGCGAGAGTTTACGCTCGAGAAGGACTGGGGCATAGCCAAATCCCGGATGGAGAATTTTTTTGTGGCTAACGGCATCCAGAAAGACGTAAGGAAGAAAGCACTTATGTTGAATAATCTCGACGATCCAGCTTACAAGTTGATTTCCAATTTAGCAATTCCCAAAAAACCGGAAGAACTGTCGTACGACGATCTTGTCAAACTGTTCGACAAGCATTTTCTGGGTAAAGAGTCGGTGTTTTCGGCCCGCTATAAATTTTATAACGCCGTGAAGGATCCGAATGAGTCAATAAACGATTGGATTGCCCGTCTTCGATCGTTGATTGCAAATTGTGCTTTTGGAAATCGGCTGGATGCAAACCTTCTCGATAGATTTGTAATTGGCATGAATAAAGGAGGCCTGAGGAACCGTTTGTTTGAAGAGGACGCCGAGACTGTCACATGGGACAATCTGGTAAGAATAGCCTCATCTAAAGAAGCCTCAGTTACATGTTATGATCTGAGTACCGCCGGTCCTTCAAGTCCTCAATTCAAAAAGGAACCTGTGCACCACATGAAACAAGATACAGCAAAAAAATGTACGGTATGCGGCCGAGGTGGTCACGGAGCTTCACATTGTCGGTTTAAATCATATAAATGCAAAGGGTGTAAGGCAAAGGGTCATCTATTGTCCGTTTGTCCTAATAAGAACAAAATTCAAGACAAAAATAAAGAGGCCGCTCCTGTCAAGAAAGGTAAGCAGGAGAAATCTCATTTTGTCTGTGAAAGTTCAGATGACGAGTGTCTGTACAAATTGCATGACAATGGTTGTCGGGAGTACAAAATTGACCTCAAAATAGAGGGAAAGGTAATTTGTTTTGAAATTGACACTGGGTGCTACAGTACAATTCTGCCTAAACGGTTATTTCAAGCAAATTTTGGTGACATTCATCTAGCTCCAACCAAAAAGACGTTCACTACGTATTTACAGGAGAAGGCTACGGCTATCGGGTGTGCGAATGTAGATGTGGAGCACCAGGGCAAGTTGTACCCGCATTTACCATTTTATGTGGTGGAGTCACAAGGACCTCCGTTGTTGGGTCGAGAATGGTTCAAAACGCTAGGTTTTGATATTGTCGACAACGGATCCGTCAAAACGTCGGTGGTCTGTCATACAGCTGAAAACCAACAGTCAGCTAACCATTTGGAAGAGGAGCTGAAGCAACTGTATCCAGAAGTCTTCACCGAAAAACTTGGGAAATTTTTGAATGGCCAAATAAAATTGGAACTTCTTCCAAATTACAAACCAAAATTTATTAAGGCAAGGCCTGTTCCATACTCTATACGTCACAAGGTGGATCAGGAACTCGACCGTTTGGTGAATGAGGGAATTTTAGAACAAACCGAATATAGTGATTTTGGTTCACCCATAGTTCCTGTGCTGAAGAGAAACGGCCAAATTCGAATTTGTGGGGACTATAAGTTGACCCTAAACCCATGTCTAAAAACTGACCCATACCCTTTACCCAGAATTGAAGACATTTTTCAGAAATTGGGTGGTAATAAAGTTTGGGCTAAAGCTGATTTGAGTCATGCCTACCAGCAGTGCGAACTGGATGCGGAGTCGCGAAAATTGGTCACCATCAGTACGCAAAAAGGTTTATTCCAATATACCCGCATGCCTTATGGTATTAGCGTCGGACCATCTAAATTTCAAAAGCTCGTCGACGCTGTGCTGGCGGGAGTGGAAGGAGTTGCAGCCCTACTCGACGATGTGGTTATTGGAGCACCCGACCTTGACACATTGAAAACCCGTCTAATTGAAGTCCTAGATCGCTTCAAGAAAGCTGGACTTACACTGTCAGCCAAAAAATGTGAATTTGGCAAAACGTCCATCGAATACCTGGGATGTAGAATTGATGCAGACGGATTGCATTCAACTGATGATAAAGTAAAGTCAATTGTAATGGCACCGGAACCAAGGAACGTCAAGGAGCTTCAAGCTTTCTTGGGGTTCGTAAACTATCTTGCCAGATTTTTACCAACACTGTCTGCTACCCTACACCCACTTCATCAACTGTTGAAGAAAAGCGTCAGGTGGAATTGGGATGACAGCTGTCAGAAGGCATTTTTGAAAATCAAGAGCATAGTGAAGGCAAATCGATCGCTGGCTCATTATAACCCTGATTTACCAATCAAGTTGACCGTGGATGGTTCGGATTTCGGCTTGGGGGCTATAATCTCGCAAACTTGCCCGAACGGCGAAGAAAAACCATTGGCTTTTGCAAGCAGAACATTGACTGATGCCGAGAAGAAGTACAGTCAACTTCATAAGGAAGCCGCTGCTCTTGTTTTTGGAGTAAAGAAGTATCATCTGTACCTATTCGGTAGAAAATGGACACTGGCTAATGACAATAGACCCTTATTATCAATTTTTGGGCCAAATAAAGGAGTACCAACCTGCGCAGCGAACCGACTGCAACGTTGGGCTCTACTGTTGGCAAATTATAACTTTGACGTAGAATGGGTCCAATCAAGTAAGAACAACGCAGATTGGTTGTCCAGAGCGCCGTTGCAGGCTGACCCTGCAAAGGAAGAAGGAATGGATCCAGCTTTGTTCCATGTTTTTGAGGAAAATGAAGATTTGCCCCTCAAATATGACGATATTCTTGCTGAAACGAAGAAAGAAGATGTCCTGAAGAAGGTGGCAACTTACCTGAAGATAGGATGGCCTCAACCGGCTCCTGAAGAAATTCTTCCATTTTTCCGCCGCCGTGATGAACTCCATGAGGAAGAAGGTATAATCCTATTAGGAAACAGAGTGGTTGTGCCGAGAAGATTGCGCAAGTCGGTACTTAATGAATTGCATGCAGCGCACATGGGTATAGTTAAAGTTAAGGCGCTTGCCCGTTCATATGTGTGGTGGCCTCGCATTGACCTAGATATTGAAGAAAAGGTGAAATCATGCACAGCTTGCAACACTGTGAAGGACAACCCTCCAAAAGCTTCTTTGATCCCATGGGAGTGGCCTACAAAACCTTGGCAGAGGCTTCACGTGGACTATTTGGGTCCAATAGCCGGCCAGTACTATTTTGTAATAGTTGACAGCAACACAAAATGGTTGGAAGCTTTCCCCACTAAATCCATGTCAACAGAAGTCACTAAAAAAATTTTACGTCAAGTTTTTGCAAGATTTGGACTCCCGGAAGAACTGGTATCTGACAACTATTCCTCTTTTGAGTCGGAAGAGTTTCAGCATTTCCTCAAAAGAAATGGGATTAAACATAAAACGGGAGCCCCTTATCACCCTGCCACCAACGGCGCAGCGGAGAACAGTGTGAAAACTGTGAAGCGGTTGTTAAAAACAGCATTAGCGGAATCAAAAAGTGCAGACCTCAACAAGGCCCTCGCAATAACGTAGGTATTTTACGAAGTTGTGTTTTTTCCCCACAGTCGAAAAATATTTGATGTCTGACCCATGCTATACGTTAGTATCAGTATTGTATGGGTCGTCCTCCCTAAAATTGATTCAGCTGTGACCGGAGATTTATAAAAGTAAAAAAATGTAGAGCTCATTGGAATGCATAAATGTTTGGCAACCTGATAATTTAAGGACATCATTGGGCCTAAGTGGCATTTTTTTAAAAATTGCGTTTTTAACTTCACTTTTTTCTTGTTAATCCGGATTTTAATCCACTTTTTAGACTGAAAGAAGGGCCCTTTATCAGTGTGTTGAACCTTATTAGAACTTAATTCAAGAATCAGTTTATGGGCAGGATTTGTCCGCCAATCAATCGGCGGAAAGCTGGAAATTTTTTAATACTCGTACCTTCAGTTGATGCTAAATAAGGCAATCTGAGTTTTCACGGTCAGAGGTGTATGCACGGTCAGAGGTCTTGCATACACATCCGAAAAATCATGAAAAAGTTATGTAATTTTTTCGTGATTTTATCCGGGGTCAAAGTTGACTTAAAAGTCAGATTTGACCTCTTTTTTGAGAAAAAATATTTTCATCATCCAAATAGTTCCATCCTCGTGAATCACCATCCCACGCAGGTCAATTAATATTAATTTTAGCACTTATACCAATTTTTGACCCCCTAAAATCCAAATTTGACCCCTTTCTTTATGAAAAAATAACTGAAATGGTATTTTTCTGTCTTTGCTGTCCCTTCCATACCACTTCAAATTATTTTATAGCAATGTTCGCGATTTTAGCCATTTTTACCGATTTTTGACCCCTTAACACTGAAATTTGACCTCCTTAGCATTTTTAAAAATTGCTCATCTTCGAACTCATCGTTTTGTTTGGCAATACGAACGTTTTGACGAAATCTGGAATTCTTTTCATGTACCCAAGGACAGGCTTCGTCTGGAGTGACACACAAATACATATACATAATATATATTTTTACAGATTATGCGTACATACATGTTGTTAAAATCGATATGAATCAGGGTGCTCTGAAACGGATTTGCCTATGAAACGTTTTCAAAAATTCCTGTTTTGAAAATTTTGGACCAGTTGAAATTGCAATATCACATGTTGATGAAATAGCTTCATTTTTGGAAAATTCGCAAAAACGGAGGAAAAATGCTGTAATCGAGCATGAAAAAAAAAAAAAAAACCCCCCTCCCCCTAAAATTTGATGGTTTCCGTTTCAAGGTGTCGGGAAGGCAATCTCCCATCCATCACCACGATCGTGACGTCACACTACAAAGGCAACCCTACATGATTATTATGCAAAACATCTTCATCCTAAGAATGAGGATCGCTGATGTTTCTCACTTCCTTCAGCACTTCAGCTCCATCTGAAGAATGAATGTAGGATTTAATCCAGCAAACGAAACTGTGCTGGATTTTCAAAACCGGTTTGAGGGACTCATAGAGGTCATCCGGAGGTGTCCTGAGGCTGAGCTGACTGAGAAGGCAATTCGAAGGAACTTAGTAAACGCCATCTCAGAAGCATGCCCAAGGATTGCTGAAGATGCTCTGCTTGATGGGTCACCATTAAAGGTACGTGTTTCGGTGCATGGTTAAATAAATCACGAACGATTTTGCTTGAAAAAGAAAATGAATTTTTATATTTTGCACATGGCAAGTTAATCACAAAAGTAAAAAAACCTTGTCTCCCGTAACCTACCTCTCGACGTCACCAAAACAGTGGTGACATCAGTGAATGAACATGGATGTTACATTTATGTAGGTATCTATTACAACATCCCTCCCTTCAAGAATATCTCAAGTCTTTTTTGGCGGTTGCACCACTAGGCCGGATCTTGTAACAATTCCCCCAAGAGCCGGTTGAGTCATGTTGGATCCTGCTCCAGGTGGAGGACCTATTTCGGATAGTCTGAATCCCGAGAAATCAGATGTCTGAGTGTCATCCAGGCTTCCACTTTGCTCGGATTGCTTGGCATCTGTCTGGCATTGCTCGTCTGCAGTCCTGACTGAGTGAGGCTGGGTCCCTTTAGGAGAGGTCCGTAGCTCTACTGGCTCGGGGTCACTGACTTGACTGTTGGAATGGTCGATGGTAAGAGGAATGGAGAGTCTTGCGGCTCTTGAAGGCTCATGTTCCATTTCAGTTGATGGTCGTGAAACATCCGCAGTTGTGGGAACCTGTTTTACAGACGTTTTAGGGGGTTCAGCAGGTCTTTTGTATTGAGTATCCATGTGTTCAGGTCTCACTGACACACGCGAATTCCCAGATTTCTGTGCAATAAGGTTGAATCTATTGCGACGAACGGTGCTGGTGTCAGTCTTGACCCAGTAAGATCGTGGTTCTACAGCGTGAGACACTACAACTCCGGGTTTCTTCATGTCCTGCACCCATACTTGATCTCCGACTGCTAGGGGTGGAAGGTCCTTGGCACCATGTTGTCTGTCATAATTGGCCTTGTATCTACTTCGATAGGCTTCCTCCCTCTCCCTCAAACAGGAGAAATCTGGTTTTTCATCCAAAACCTGAGGCAGGGCTGGGAGATTGTCGCGTAGTCGACGTCCAAACAGAAGTTGTGCCGGGCTGAATCCATTGGCGATGGGAGTGTTCCTGTAACTCAAAAGAGCTAGGTATGGATCCTGTTTGTTTTTCTTCAAAATAGCCTTAGCTATTTTTACTGATGCTTCGGCGGACCCGTTGCACTGGTGATGGTGTGGGCTACTTGTTGAGAGGCGAAAGTTATACTCATTTGCAAACTTTTTGAATTCCGCGTTCTCTGTAGTGGCTGATCGGGTGGAAAATTGCGTCCCACAGTCAGATCTTACCTGTGAGGGGATCCCATGACGGCTGAAAATCGATTTGCACTTCTCTATCACCTCTGGAGTACTGAGAGTTCGAAGTGTTGCAATCTCAAAATAACGTGAGTAACAATCTGTTATTGTGACAAACCATTTCCCCTCGAGCCGAAAGAGATCAATGCCGACTTTTTCCCAGGGTCTCGATGGGAATTCCGCAGCCATCAAGGGCTCATGACGTTGTACGCGATTTTCAGAGCATTGTGGGCATTCCATGATGATTCGCTCTATGTCGTTGGACAGACCAGGCCACCAGACCGTATGGCTAGCTCGTAGTCGGCATTTGTTGATTCCGAGGTGTCCGACGTGTAAACGATGCAACATTTCACCTTGGAGTGATTGGGGGATGACTAATCGTGTTCCTTTTAGCAACAAACCATCTACCGAAGTGATTTCATCACGTGAAGGGTAATAAATATTCAGGGTAGTTGGCAGCTTGCATTTATCTGGCCATCCTGACTGACAATATTTGCGCAATTTGAGGCAAATCGGATCACTCTGTTGTGCTACTTGGATCTTACTGATCACATGATCTGAAGCATTAAATTTTGAGGCGATTTGGTTGACAAAAACTTCGATTTCATCCTCAAGATCATATTGACTTTTATTAGCAGTAGGGCTTCGTGACAAGCAATCGGCAGCAGCTAGATGTTTACCAGGAGTATAGACAATTTTGAAGGAGTATCTCAAAAGTCGGATCCGAATTCTTTGTAGTCGAGGTGTTAGATCGTTCAGATCTTTCGACTTCAGAATGCTTAGAAGAGGTTTGTGATCAGTTTCGATTGTTATGTCCTTCCCGATGATATAGTCCCTCAGTTTATCACAGCTCCAAGCAACTGCGAGTGCTTCTCGCTCGATGTTTGAATAGTTTTGCTCGCATTCAGTGAGTGTACGAGAAATGTACGCAATAGGCCTCCAAGTATCGTCATCTTGCTTTTGTAGTAAAACCCCACCTAACCCATAGGACGAGGCGTCACTGGAGATCATAGTTGGGCGGTTTGGATCATAGTAGGCTAGAGTTGGAGGTGCTGTCAATAGTTTTTTTATCTGGTCAAAGGCTTGATTCTGAGAATCTCCCCAATGCCACGAATGTTTTGAATTCAACAACTCACTGATGGGCTTGATGATGTGGCTCTTATTTGGAATGTATTTTCCAATGAAATTAATCATGCCAAGTAGTCTCTGAACTCCGGCCACATCAGTGGGTGCTTCCATGTCGGTGATCGCCTTGACCTTTGCTTCATCAATTCGTATACCATCGGTTGATAGAATATGTCCCAAAAATGTAACTGTGTTTTTTGAGAACAAACATTTTGCTTTGTTGAGTGTGAATCCATCTCGCTCCAGCCTAGATAGTACCTCTTCTAGTATTCTATCGTGTTCATCCTGCGTTCGTCCCCAAACAAGAACATCGTCCATATGGGTCGCCACATTCTTTTGTCCTTGTAGTGTTTCATTAACGCGTTTCTGGAACAGTTCGGGGGCAGATGAGATTCCGAAGGGGACTTTCAGGAAGCGGTACCTTCCGAAGGGAGATAAAAACGTGGTTAGATGCTGAGATTCGTTACTCAATTTCATTTGCCAGAACCCATGGTTCATGTCAAGCTTGGAATATACGCTGGCTCCGGCTAAACGCGCTAGAGTGGTATCAATTGAGTGGATTGGATAATAATGTCTCTTCACATTTTCGTTTAATTTAGTTAAATCCACGCAGATACGCACCTTTTTAGTGCCTTTTTTGGGAACGACGACCATAGGCGCGCACCAATCAGTTGCACAGTGTACCGGTGCAATGACGCCCATCTCCACCATTCGTTCAAGCTCGGATTTCGTTTCATTCCAAAGTGGCAGTGGAACTTTTCGAGGAGTATAAATTGCGAAAGGTTTTGCATTTTCACGGAGTTCAATGTGGTACTCTCCGGAAACTGAACCTAATCCTGTAAATAAAGATGGATGTTTCGAGAACCAATCTGTTGGTGAGCATTTCGAGATTTGGTTTATTCTGGCCAATAAGTTCAGCTTTTTAATAGCTGGCTTTCCGAGCAGTGGGGTTCCTGGTTTGGCCGAAATATAGAATGTTTCCTCGCAGTTCGAATTTTTGTAGGTGAGATTCGTTCTAACCGTACCGAGTATCGAGAGTTGGTTGCCATCGGCGCCTTTAAGTATTTTCTCGGTAGGGGCGACTTTAATTTTATGTGCTAATTTTATGTTCGCTGGTAATATAGATACATCCGCGCCTGTGTCTATTTTAAAGAGAATTTTATCTGAATTATTATTGATGCCCAGTGTTACTGTCCATGGATCAGCTTCTGTGGTCGGCTTTTCTTCATTGATATGTCCGATGAAGAAATCTTGCTCATCATGGCGGAACTCGTGCTGATCATCATCAAATTCAAGTGCATTCACCCTACCGGACCTACAAACCTTAGCATAATGCCCTTGGCGCTTGCAAACGTGGCAAGTGGCATTTTTCGCAGGACATAACCCTCTTCTATGAGATGGGTATACCCCACACCATACACAAGGAGAATTTTTATGAGGTGTATTGTTTTTATTTGGTTGTCCGTTTGAAGTAGGATACGATTTTCCCTGTTGTTTCGATTGGTTCGAGGGATAACTTTTAGGTTTCATTCCATAATTGCTTGATCTACGTACTTCGTCGATAACGGGATCATGTAGTTCGCTTTTCTGCCTCAGGAGTTCCTCGGATTTTCGAACTGTATTTATTGCCGTCTCGAGTTGAAGGTCGGACTCGAGCTGCAAGCGGTCGCTAAGTGCTTGATCACGCATTCCAATGATAACCATCATTAATAGCATTTGCTCTTCTATTTTGTCCCATTCGCACGTTTTCGCTAAGGAGTATAAATCGGTGACGAATTCTTCAATAGTTTCGGAAGGTTGTTGTTTCCGTTTTAGGAATTTCGCCCGTTCATAAATCAAATTCTTTTTAGGGGTGAAATAATTTTCAAATTTCCCCATGACGATACTGTATTTCGCCAATTCAGGTGGTTTTAGGCCAAATGAATCGAGGATTTGTTCGGCTTTCTCGCCCATGCAATAGACTAGCATGTCCACTTGTTGTTGTTCAGATGCTTTGTCTAATTTACTCACTGATCGGTAGCGCTCGAATCTTTGTTTCCAGGGTTTCCATTCATTTGGTTTAAATGAGAAACCGTCTGGGGGCTTGACGTGTAGATTTACACTGGTTTGCGCGTCTTCGTTGGGCATTGCGATGTGTGAACAAGTTCGCGATGTTTTCCACGGACACTGCACGATAATAATACAAATGCACCGATAAAACTTATCAGTTGCGTACTGAAAAAGTTAATAAACCGACTGCGCCATGTTTCGGTGCATGGTTAAATAAATCACGAACGATTTTGCTTGAAAAAGAAAATGAATTTTTATATTTTGCACATGGCAAGTTAATCACAAAAGTAAAAAAACCTTGTCTCCCGTAACCTACCTCTCGACGTCACCAAAACAGTGGTGACATCAGTGAATGAACATGGATGTTACATTTATGTAGGTATCTATTACAACAGTACGAGACATCTTTGATGGAATGTTTACGATGAATGATGTATTATGATCTCGGAAAACAACAGGAGAGAGCAAGCCTGTGGCGGAGCCTTGTTAGGCACGAGTACGAGTAAGAGTAGGTACCTATTAGCGAAAGGCGAATTGGAAATCTGGTGAAGCCCCACAAGCCAAGGAGACACAGGTCACCTGTTATCAATGTGGCATTAAGGGACATACACGAACGGAATGTAGAAATTTAAAAGAAGGATAACTGGAAGATACGGACATTATTTTGTCTAGAGATTGCGATCAACCCCAGTCAGAGTTTAGAAAAAGAGTACGTGAACAAAAACAGAGCAAAAAATATGCTCCACTCTTCCGAGGGAAGGGAAATACTAAACCGGCTTCTAAAAGGAAAGTCAAAACCTCAAAGTCTGATCGCAACACCTCTCAACCTCAAAACAAGACGCCTGCGCAAAACCGGATTAAGAGTGTAGTGTCCAAAGGACGGAGTGATACTCTCAAACCGGTGGGTTGATAGCAAAATTTGATAATGAGGATTTGCAAATTATTTATTCTAAGACGGGGAGGAAACGCTGAAAAATAGTTTTTGTTGATGGGCGTTTCTGGTGGATGTCCCAAGTTAAAGTTGAACCCGGAGGAAAAATGGGATGATATTTGATGTTGTGAATGTTTTTGATTTAAAGAAAATCAGTTGGTGGTAAAGGTGTGTAAAATACGGGGGACATCAATAATTATAATTCGGCTGAGTTGTCTAGAAATTTCGGAAGTAGTGTAAAAACCGGAGTTCATGTAACGGGAGAAACGGAGGTCACTTTAGAGTGGAGTTCCAGTCCAAAGAGGGTTAAACCGGCTGAAACCTTGCAGTTAAGGAATGATTAGGAACTCGGATTGCATTATCGACTTAATCGCAGTTGGAAATAGCATGTAGTTCTCCCTAAGTTGAAGGATGTGAAATTTGGTTTGGCTATTCTCGACTGTGCTAACTGCAAAAGGGCTAAGGCTATGCGCAAGCCTTGTTCCGGAGTGAGGCACAAGACAGATGTGCCATTTCAATTTTGACATTCAGGTATGTTGGGACCTGTTAAACCGGCGGCACATAGGTCTCAGGCGAAGTACCAGAGTACGAATTTGCATACGAAATAAGTAGGTAGTTTTGCCTTATGCCATGCAACATGTGTTGTTCATAATATAGGACACCAAATAAAGCAACAGAGTTCAAAACACCTTACGAAGTACCTAGCACTAACCCGGTTGCCCACACTCAAGTTCATAAAACGGTTTGGATGCGAAGCTTATATACTGGATACTCGAAGTTCTTCTGAATTCATAAAACGGTTTGGATGCGAAGCTTATATACTGGATACTCTTCTTCTAGTTGTTCTTCTAGAAGTTCTTCTGAATTCATAAAACGGTTTGGATGTGAAGCTTATATACTCGAGGTTCTTCTAAGTTTACTCGTAAAGCAAACTTAGGTTTTCTTTTGGAATGTGGAGAAACAGGTTGCTATTTATTAAACATCAGGAATAAAACGGTAGTGAGATCCAAGCATGTAGATTATGTCGAAAGCAGGACGTATGCGATGAGGCCACTCAAGTGGTGGAACAAGTTCATAAGCCGGTGTTAATTCATGAAAATGATGAATGCGAATTCTTTGAAGAGCTGGATAATTCAGTAAATCTGGCATGTTTTCTCCAAGGTACTCCTGACGAATTGAGTAATGATCCCATTACATATTCGCAGACGGTGCGAGCACCAGACGCCAAGAAATGGCTACAAGCTATTGAAACAGAATTTCAAGCGTTAGAAAAATGTAAGACCTGGAAAATTGTTCCAAAAACTACGGTGCCGAAAGGAGTAAAAGTTATGAAAACTCGATGGGTACATAAAAGGAAACCGGAGGCAGATAGCTCACTGAGGTATCAAAGTAGACTCGTGTAGTCAAGGGTTTTGCAGATAGTAATCAGTACCTATGATCTATCAGAGATCTGTGCCCCCGTGGCTAGATTACCGGATTTCAAGTTCTTGCTAATCCTCGTGGCCAAATTTGATTTGGAACTGGTTCAGTACGATGTCAAAACGGCTTCTCTGAATGGATTAGATAAGCTGGTGTATATTGAGATCCCTGATGGTTATTGTGAATATTTACAAACCGGTGAAGATCTCAGAAGTAACAGTGTATGTGAGGTTCACAGAGCGTTGTACGGACTCGAAGTGTCCCCGAAACGGTGGTTTATTAGATTTCAGGAGGCTGTGAAAAAGATGGAATTTCAACCTCATCCTTTTCAACCTTGTTTGTTTATCTGGAAGTTTGGTGATAAAATTGCTATTCTTTTGTTGTATGTTGACGATATTATGGTGGCGACAAATTATAGTAAAGAAAAGTTAGGACAAACAAAAGCAATTTTGGAAGGGGAATTTTCAATTAAGGACTTGGGGGAACCAAAGAAATTCTTGGGACTAGAAATAGTAAGAAATCGGAGGGAGAAAACGATCGGTCCTCTTCAAAAATCCCATATTTCTGAAAAAAATTTGATCCGCATAGTGATAAAACGGCTTCTACTCCTATGGTTGTCAATAGGAAAATAGAAAACGATGATCCTCAACAAACCGGTGACTTAAACTCCATTCCTTACAGACAGGCGATTGGCTCATTACTGTATTTACAGGGTGGAGTGAGATCTGATATTTCCTACGCTACTAACCTTTTAAGTAGACGTCAATCAAATCTTACGTTGGAAGATGCATTGACTGTTTTGTAGTTGCCTCCTTAGGACTCTCTAGTGAGGGGGGTTACTCTACTACAGGGTGTGTCATCTACCTGTTCGGAAATCCGGTGATTTGGCGAACTAAACGTCAAAGTCACATAGCTCTTTCATCTGCAGAGAGCGAATTTGTTGCCTAAGTACAGCTTGTAGAGACTTAGTAGTTTCAATACATATGGACAATGCATTCGGAAATAATAGTCCTATTATTTCCGAATGCATTGGAGTTCTCTGACTATCAGCAGAGCTCCTGGTTAAGCTCAGCTCGGGGTTGAGATGACATGAGAATTTCAGAAACAAAACGAGACATCGATTAGTGTTTGAACATCATTGTCCCTAAACTTGTCGGATTTTGTTTTTGTCAGTGTTTTTGTAATGTGAAATGTCGGATTTTGTTTTGTGTTTTTTTGTTCGTCAGTTATGTGAAAATCCATCTGATTTTCACATAACTGACGAACAAAAAAACACAAAACAAAATCCGACATTTCACATTACAAAAACACTGACAAAAACAAAATCCGACAAGTTTAGGGACAATGATGTTCAAACACTAATCGATGTCTCGTTTTGTTTCTGAAATTCTCATGTCATCTCAACCCCGAGCTGAGCTTAACCAGGAGCTCTGCTGATAGTCAGAGAACTCCACATCTTTGAACTCACTCGAAGCTGTGCTGACTACAAGAGCTGCGCCTACTGCGTGAGCTGTCCTGAGCTACGTCAGTTCAACCCGGAGCTGCACTGACCACAGGAAGGTCCTCGCATCAATGGATGGAAGGTTGGAGGGGAGTGTCGGTAAGGCAATCTCCCATCCATCACCACGATCGTGACGTCACACTACAAAGACAACCCTACATGATTATTATGCAAAACATCTTCATCCTAAGAATGAGGATCGCTGATGTTTCTCACTTCCTTCAGCTCCATCGACCGCAATCTACGCTCCTCGCCTTAAATAGTTTTTCCAAATTACCAAATGTCAAATCAACCTTTTCTTATAAATAATTCGTCTGACTACAACCCGGAGGTATGTTGAATAAATCTCATATTAATATTACGATTTTACGATGTTCATTTATCTAGATAGCCCGACACAAGGTATGTAGAATCCGAAAATGCAATAAAAAAAGTCTGTCCGTACACCGTACTTCGCACTTTTCTTAGTTAGGTACCATGAAACAAAATTGACGAAATTCAGTTTATAGGTCCCATTTGGGGTCTGGTTGGTCCTCGAAGCTCGGCTTTAATGCCCCTTAGGAGGGCGAAGGGGTGAAAAATAGGGATTGAAGTTTCCAATATTTCTCGAACTTGGGAGTTTTTTGAGACCACCCGGAGCATTGTACATCCAGCCGTTCGTTCACAGTAAGGCCCAGAAGTTTGCACCGCCAGGCTTCATCAGCAGGAGGGTGAATGAAATTTTATACATTCGGCCCAGTTACCATTGCTACGGACGCAGCAACAATTGGGAATTGGCCCGAGATAATCATTGCTAGGGAGCACCAGATTATAATCACGGATGGCTGTAAGAAGTCGAGTTGGTTGTTCTGTGATATTATTTCATTTGAAAAATTATGGCTCTTTCGGATTTTGTTGATCAAATTCGATGTTGGCAAATAGGCCCTTTGTACCTGGTTCCTTTCAGTCAGTGTTCGCTTCTTTCACTAACGTTCAGACCACTATCGTTTGCCAGTTATAGTGTCCTACCATGTTTACTGTCCAGTGCTATCTAACTCGTTCTATTCATAATTGTTGGACACAGCGCGTTTCCCCTCTTGACGAGCCGCATTCTGTAGCGTTTTATATGCGCCAATAAAATTTCCTTCTTGGAATAATTTCTCTGTGGTCACACTCCATAAACAGGTGACTCCTACCTCGCTGAGCGCATTGAACACATTTTGAGCAAGTTACCTATATATAAGTTACATATTTATGTATTTAATTTAAAAAATCACTTACGTTTCAACACTCTTGAAAACGCTATTTAATCTCAGCCTCTCTGTTTATTTCAGCACCTATGCACGAAGGAGAAAAGGAAGAAAGCATCAAGGAGAGATCATGATATGGGTGAAATTGGAAAGCAACATTATTTATTGTTTGAGTCAGTAAATCGGGTTTATTGAACGTGCTTGATAGTTTTTGTGCTTTTAAATCCGAAGTACAATGACTAAACCATCAAAGAACAAGACTGTGGACGAAAAACCCAAGACCTCTCTGAGACGCAGCAAACCTAACCAAGGAGGCACCACTTGCTCCACTGCTGCGGAAGGTAAACACTCATTCGCTCCTGAATTGCGTCAAGTTATCGAGGAAGCGATTAACAAATCTTTGTCATCTGGTACTTTGCTTACTCAAGACCTTTTGAATAATACTATTGACTCAGTAAAGCAGGGTTCACATCCATCCGGAGCCGTCTGGAAATACGGATAGGGGAAGCTAGTGAAAAGCAGTGGAAGGGATGGAGGGGAATCGCGTAAGTTGGGAAGGCGTTCATAACCATCCGGAATTTTGGCTGGCAACTCGTTTCCCGCGCTTCCTCCCACAGCTGTTTCGGTTGCCGACGCCATTCTGTATGCGCAGTAGTGAACTGCGCAGATGCGGAGCGGAAAATATCTGAAAAATCAGATGCGTACAGTTCGCTTCAAAAGTGCTTCTCCGGAAAGAATATTCCCCCTCCCCAGCTGATGTCCAACCAATCAGCTGCTCGTACGCACTTTCCGGATAGCTTTCCGGATGGATGTGAACCCTGCTTATCTTCGGCTGTCTCAGATGTTGTGGACTCCATGGTAAATAAGGTCATGACTACAACTAAGTCCGAAATGTTTCTTATAGAACAGAAACTCGACAGCATTGATCAGTCACAAAGACGTATGAATCTGTTATTTCACGGAGTTCCAGAAAGCCAGGAGGATGGTAATGCCGTGGGTGCTGTTTTGAACATTGTAAATGAGAAACTGGGCATGAAACTTGAGAACCACGACATTGTTCACGCAAGGCGAGTCGGGATTCCTCCACGGCCGGGGCCTCCATCTGTTTCCAACAACTTGTCGCGCAGTGATAAGCCCTTATCTAGCCAAAACAAACAGAAACCTCGGTCCTCGGCCAATCGTCATTATTGGCGAGATATGATTTGAAGCACAGAAATTTTGCTATGAAAAGGCAGCTCAAAGGATCGCAGTTCCTTGTCACTGAGGATCTCTCACCATATCGTAGAATCCTTTACACCTCTGCCAAGAACGAATTTGGAATAAGTAATGTCTGGACTTCAAACGGTCAAGTGAAGCTGAAGCATGGCAATGACATCCTCACGTTGAAATCCTTGGACCATCTGCAGGAGTTGAAGATTTAGAAGACTTCTCTTTTCGTCTCGTCTGATCTCAACATAGTCATGTAAATACCTATTCATGTAAATACCTTTCTGATCCCCGCCTTGTTATTCCTTTATTGTTGTGTATAGTTTCTTGACGTATCCTTTTGTTCAACTGATTTTCGTATTCGTCCAGTAGTTTTTCTTATATACCTGTAAAATTTAGTTTGCTCAGTGGGATATGTGGGTATTTATTATTCCTCTATTATTCCTTTTGAAGGTAGGTAGTCGTCATTACTATATCAATGAATCCGGAACTTAGTAATAATATACCAACCTATATGAATAGCTGACATTTGATGTACCAACTTAAATCGTTTGTCCATTAAGTACTCGAAGTTGTTTTCTATGTACGGCAGTTTTTAGAGCCACTGATCGTCTGCTTCATCTTGGAAATATAGAGAGTTCCTAAGAGATAAGTTCATTAGGGAACGGCCACATCTAAGGCGAGCAGCTAAGATGCTAACTTTGGATGCTAACCAATAAGTCCGGTTTGACAGAAGTGGTGGGGGTAGGAGTGAATTAAAAAGTAACGTCACTTAACTTAGCACAACGCGAAATCCATTCAGCTTCAGTAGGTATACTAGTATCCGTAGGTATACACACTTTTTTATCCTAAGTTGATATCGCAACAATCTAGCAAATTCTTTGAAAGACGCTTGGAGTAACTTTGAAAGACGCTGGTGATGGCGAGGACCGACGACACATGACGTGTTAAAAAAAAAACGACAAAACGCGGCAAAAAGCTGTGCACTGTTACCCCTGAGTAAGGTTAAAGACGATTCCTAAAGTTTGTGCCCTGGGAGATAACGCGCCTTATGTATAAGGCCGAATAAGTCGAACTTAAGGAAATAAGTTTGAACTTGGGCGACGCGCATGCGCAGTTGAGATAAATCCGAACACATCTTCCCGACTTTAGTCTTTAGGAACTCTCTAATGAATTATTTGTTCAACATGATTATTTTTCTTCCTTCTTCTTTCTATCTGTCATATTCTCCTCTTTCTTTCTTTCCTCTTTCATTCTATAATTTTGGTTTATTATTCTGTGAATAATACACCTATGTATTCGCTCAGCAAAAAATTTTTATAACACCCCCTCAAACTTTTTTCTTTTACGTTTCAAGGTGCATAGATTCCAAAAATGCAATGTCCGTCCGCCGTACGCCGTCCGCCGTACGCCGTCCGCCGTACGCCGTCCGCCGTATCACGTGTACAGGCTTCATTTTCGGTCTAAAAAAATCGTTCTTTCGCACACATGCTCCATTTGGGCCCTAGTTGTGTCCCGAAACTTTTCAGCCCGATCGGAATATACCCAGGGGTGTTATGAGTGAAAATGTGTGTAAAAATAGGTACTTTTTAAGTTTTAGCAACATATTGGTAACATGAGCTTCTGAGATATCGTTTTCTATGTTTCGGGGAACGAGAAGACCGAATATGAAGTCGATTTTGACCAAAGAGTGGAAAATTGAGTTCTACCAAATGTTCAGCTCTCAGAATTGATTTTTTATGAGTGAAAAACCTGGGAAATCGTCTGAAATCACCATCAGTTTGTATAATAACACTGGAAAAAGTGTCAAGATGTGGTTCGGGACGATTAAATGGCACTACCAATGATCAAAGATAGTTAAAAAAAAAAAAGAAAAAAAAGAGCGTACCTAATTTGTGTTTTGGGGGCCAAAATTAATGGAAACCATCAGAAGTAGCTATTTCGATTATTACGCATGAAAGAAACAATTAATGAACAGCCAACCTTTCTGTAGGTATGTCCAATAGAATAATAAACCCATGTGACAAGGACTTTGCAGCGTTTTTTGTTTTCTCTCTTCTCATGTTTGGATGGTCTCTGTGGGGGTTTAGCTGTGGCGTTTTGGAGGTGGGGACAAACCTGTTATGTTGATCGATGATGACGATTCCACTGCCCTGTCCCGCCAACTTGGCAATATTTCTTTGTACTCTAGTGCTGAATCTGTTAGCTCATTAGATTTATCTGATCCTCCTAATGTTAAGATATCAAATTTTGTCAATCAGTTTAATAACAACCATTTTGGTTTATTATTCTGTGAATAATACACCTATGTATTCGCTCAGCAAAAAATTTTTATAACACCCCCTCAAAATTTTTTCTTTTCCGTTTCAAGGTGCGTAGATTCCAAAAAGGCAATGTCCGTCCGCCGTACGCCGTATCACGTGTACAGGCTTCATTTTCGGTCTAAAAAAGTCGTTCTTTCGCACACATGCTCCATTTGGGCCCTAGTTGTGTCCCGAAAGTTTTCAGCCCGATCGGAATATACCCAGGGGTGTTATGAGTGAAAATGTGTGTAAAAATAGGTACTTTTTGCGTTTTAACAACATGTTAGTAACATGAGCTTTTGAGGTATCTGTTTCCATGTTTTTGAGGACGAGAAGACCGAATATGAAGTCGATTTTGACCAAAGACGCGGAAATTGAGGTTTTACCAAAGGTTCAGCTCCCAAAATTGGTTTTTTATGAGTCAAAAACCTGGAAAACTGTCTGAAATCACCATCAATTTGTACAATAACATTGGAAAAAGTGTAAACAGGTGAATCAAGACCATTAAATGCCACTACCAATGATCAAAGATGATCTTAAAAAAAAAAAAAAGTACCTATTTCATGTTTTGGGGGCCAAAATTGGTGGAAATCATCAGAAATAGCTATTTCAATCATTCCACATGAAAGAAACAATACATTTAACAGCCAACAAAAATCTCTAGAACTCCAATAGAATAATAAAACCATGTGACAAGGACTTTGCAGCGTTTTTTAGTTTCAGGACACTTCAATGCATGTAGCTTGACCCATAATATTGAGGATATTAGGTTCTATACCCAGGACAGCAGATTCAGTGTGATAGGTATCTCAGAGACGTGGTTGAAGGCTAGTGTACCCAATAAACTTGTGAATATTCCGGGGTATAAAATAGTAAGAAATGATCGTGACCCAAAGCTTGGAAAGTCTAGAGGTGGTGGAGTTGCTATTTACGTTTTGGAGGGCTTGAGGTACAAGGTGGTTCTCAAGTCAGAAAACAGTTCCGTTGAGTTTATCTTCATTGAAATCTCGCATAAGGGCTCTAAAACACTGGTTGGCGTGATATATAGACCACCAGGACGAACAGTTGATATCCTGGATTTGGAACAGCCACTTAGTTCGTTGATCCCCTCTTATAATAATAGGTATCCTTCTCATGGGTGATTTAAACTGTAGCCCGTCGTATGACATGCCTAATTATGCTAAACTAAATCTGCTTTTGTCATCTCTATCCTTGAATTTGGTTCCATTGGGAGAAACGCATTTCAGTGGCATTAACTCCCCAAGTGCTATTGATCTAATGATAGTTAACAACCTGAGTAGAGTGGCTGACTTTTTCAAAATTGATGTTCCTGGGGTATCTCATCACAAGTTGATCGTTGTTTCTCTTAAAACACCACCTTTAAAGCTTTCTAAAACCTATATTAATATTCGCTCAATAAAATCTATTAAAGAAAGCGAGCTTGTGGAGTACTGTGCTACCCTTCCATGGAATAAAGTTTACGAAATTCCTGATGCTAATGAAATGGCAAATTACATTAATTCATTGATTTTGCAGTTATTGAACCGTTTTGCACCTTTAAAAAAGGTTAGGTTGAAACATCCAGCCACTCCATGGTTTACGCCAGAAATTAAGAGGAACATCAAATTAAGGGATAGGCTCTATTTGAAGTGGAAAAAGACTCAACTTGATTGTGACAGAGAACAATTTAGAATTCAACGAAACAAGACTAAAACTATGGTTAGAAATGCTAAGAGGAGCTGTATCACGTCTGGCTTTGACCCTAAGCTTTCATCTAAAGTCATTTGGAAAAATCTTCGTAATCTAGGTGTGTCCAACAAGACTGATGTAAGTCCCTGTCCATTTAACCTTGAAGAAATTAATAAACATTTTTGCGCTTCACAAGCCTTAACAGCTCCACCTAGTATTGATACTGTATGGGATGGGTTTTCATTTTCACATGTTACTGAGGATGAAGTTTTTTCAGCCTTCTGTAGTGTAAATTCTAATGCAGTGGGTTTTGATGATATTCCTGTTCAGTTTGTCAAATTACTCCTTCCTGTTATACTTCCATATATAACATATTTTTATAATTGCTGCTTCACATCCTCTTTATTCCCAGAAATCTGGAAGCATGCTCTGGTTCGTCCTCTCAACAAAATCCCAAACCCTAAGTCCTTGAGTGATCTTCGGCCTATTTCCATATTACCAGCTCCATCAAAACCTTTTGAAATTTTAATGAATACTCAATTGTTAAAATATATTGATGATAGAAATTTATTAGTTCCCACCCATTCCGGCTTCAGGGTTGGACACAGTTGCGAGGATGCTTTGGTCAGGGTGACAGATGATATTAGGGAGGGTTTTGAATCCGGAGAGGTGACCATCTTAATTCTTTTGGATTTCAGGAATGCCTTTGGCTCCCTCGATTTTGGTACCCTCATCAACAAGTGTCGTCATGAATTTGGGATGAGTTCATCTGCTTGCCAGCTAATTCTGTCTTTCTTGAGGGGAAGATCCCAATCAGTGATGGTTGACTCTGCCACTTCTAGCAGACTCTATTTATCGAGTGGTGCGCCTCAGGGTTCTATATCGGGCCCACGATTGTTTTCTCTATTTGTCAATGATTTTGTCGTCAGCTGTTTGAAAAATTGTAAATCGCATCAATTTGCTGATGATATTCAGATTTATTTAAGATGTAAGCCAGACGATATAGAGAGGGGGATTGCTCTTGCGAACGAGGATCTTGGAAGAATTAAATGTTGGGCTGACTCCAACTGTCTTTCCCTTAATCCTCTTAAGACTCAGGCTATGATTTGCTCAGTTAAGCCTCTTGACACTCATGCTCTTCCACCACTGATTGTGGATTCAGTCGTGGTTCCTTACACAATCTGTCAAGGATCTGGGTGTTGTCCTTACTCCTGATTTGAACTGGACAAAGTATACAACTTCTATTTGTCGTAAGGTATACGGATCTCTTCATGCATTGAGAAAATTGTCCCATTACACTCCGGAAAGCCTCAAGTCCGATTTAATCAAGTCCCTCGTTCTACCAATATTCACCTATGGAGGAATCCTCTACTCACCTTCTTGCGATGCTGCGTCACGCCGACGGCTGGAAGTCACCTTTAATAATTGTCTGAGATACATATTTAATGTAAAACCGCGTGGTCATATTTCTCCCTTCAAGGATAAATTGCTTGGATTTCACCTGTTTGACTATTTGAATTTACGATTTTTAAGATTCGTTTTTAGAAATGTTCACCCATTTATAAAGACTCCATTTTATAACAGGAATCTATTTTCTTTTAGTTCCTCGTCTAGACTTCATTCCATTAAGCAGATTCGTACAAAATCTAAATGTTATAGTGAGTCCGTTTGTGTGGCAGGGGTTAGGGCGTGGAATGCCTTACGGTTAACTGTCAGGTCCCTCACCTCCCTCGATTCGTTCACTGCTGCTCTCAGGGAGCACCTTCAAACATGAGCCTTTCTTCTCTTTCTGTCAATCCTTCCTCTTACTTTCTCTTCTTCTTTCTCTATCATTTCATCTTCTTCTATTTCACCTAGTTCTTCACTTCTATTCTGTTGATCTCCTCTCACTTTCTACTTCCTTATTCTCTTCCTCATCTACTATGTTTTAAAATTGTATTGCCGTTTTGTTGTAATTTCATAGGCCTTTAATCTAGTTCCCCAATTATATATTTCAATTCAAGGCGGGATTTTAATCCTATTTTGAAATAATAAAGTTTACAAGTTTACAATTTATGATTGGATGAATCATAAATGCTTAGTTCAAAACAGGGTTTTACCACGGTGAAGACATCTGGGGCCCTATTCACTAAAAGATATAGTGTAATAGATTATCTGTTTTGAAAATCTCTTGAAGACAGTCTCTTTCGAGGTTTGTCTATTTTACTGAATAGCTCTCAACCCGTAATTACTTAGACTTTTTACTCATGAATCGATAATATGTATAAGTAAATTTTTAATGAGCAATCGACTTACCTTTAATAGATGAAAAAAACATACATCAAAATGACTGGTACACGATCACTATCAAACAAACGAGAATGAGAAAGGGACTCCTCTTTCGAGAAAAGACACCTGATTAGGTGTCCCTCTGAAAGAGGTCAAACATTCCAAGATGGCCGCCAACTCTCTCTTTTAGAAGTTACTGAATAACCCTGTCATGGATACTATAAAAATCTCTTCTGCCAAAAGAGAGAGTCGGGCCAAAAAGAGATGTCTCTGGCTTAGTGAATAGGCCCCCAGCTCTTCCTGTTGAACAAGGATAATTATTATTCTGTTAACCACATTAGTGTCAGTTGCACAAAATGAATGAATATATATATTTTTTTAAATAAAAAACATCCTGTTATAGCTAACTTATAAAACCATGAATGCAAATTTCAGTTTTGAAACTGGATTTTTGGAAATTGAAAAGACTGAAACCGTCCAAACACTGACAAGAGCTAGTTTTTAAGGTGAACCACCACAACTGTTGATGTCTTGTAAATAAAGAAGAAATGAACAGGAAGATAGCAGCGAGTAAGTGTAGAGATGTCCCTGTTGTTCCTGAGTAATCTCAATGTTGAGTTAGTCTCGAATGGTTTAAATTTGTGACAAGACTTGTTCAGGTTTGTATGTAGTGCGAATCCAGCCACCTGATATTATCACTGCTGCGGGTCGCTGCCACCAATCCAGCACGGGGACATTTATGACGTCACACAATTTCTTATCATCCTTGTCACGGGTTCAATCAAAATATCAAGTTGATAATTGGCACAGGGAGTTTTTCAAGGGTGCTGATTCCGACCCATGCAAGTTCTCTTGATCTATACATTACAATTAAATTGACTCATTATGACTTTCATGATGAATTTAAATGTCATCCTTCTTGATTCCTCACTTCAAACTGATTGACTTGGCTGAACTTGATTACTTTTGTTCCACTATAAATGTATACGTTATGCTTGAAAGCTTACAGCAAACTGTACCTACTAAGGGACACCATTTCACAAGATGAAGAAGGCAAAGAAACGGAAATTAAGTATACATAGGTATCTTGTGCGTTTTGTAGTTAGAAAAATAGTACTCCAGCTATAGCCAGTCCAGGAGTTGGAGGACCTACCTGATCATTCCGATTCTCGGAATTTTGACAGTAATTTAGAGTTAAGGAACTATTAAGGAAGGAGGATTCGTTTAGAATTAAGGAACTACGAATCAGGCTTTAGGTTGTCATTTAATGTACACTTTTTTTAAATAGAAGACTGATGGATATGATGGTATATGCCTACCTGTTTTTTATGAATAAAAGAAGTTACATACCTATATGAAGAAAAGTTGTGTTTTGATGACGAAAAAAATGAACCATCACCACCACTGTAAGATCACGTATCTCTCAGTGGTCTGTGGACAAGAGGCTTCAATACCACAGCAAAAAGGAGAAATGGGAATGGGCTAAGAGGAGAACAGAAAGGTGGACAATGTTAGAAGAGATGAAATCACTTAATGGAATGGTTTTGCGCCCTCAAGGGAACCCGCAACACAGTAATAGAAATAGGAAGGTGAAGGTGCGAGGACGGGCCTGAAGGAGGTGGGGAAATGGGCAATTTTTGTCTCTTTTTTTTGTTGGAAAATAAATATTCAGAACTCTTGGAAAATGGTAGGTAACTAGTTCGAAGCCTGTTTTCAAAGATAAGCGGTAGTTTTTAAATGAGTGATTAAAACTGAAAAAATGTGGCAAAAAAAAAACGCTGACATCCGAGTGTCTGTTGGCTAAAGCACTAGCAGGCGAGGAGAGTCTGGCCAGAGCCCACTCCGGCCGGGGGTGTTCGGCCATTTCCGCGTGGAATTTGCTCTTCCGTGGTTCCCGCCTTCCGCGATCGACTCCTATCCGTATCAGGTTATCAGTTTACTTATCATGATTACTTATTTATTATTACTTTATTTACGTCAGTGATTATTACTTATTCATTACTACACTTATTATTACTTTATTTACGTCTGTGATTATTACTTATTCATTACTACACTTATTATTACTTTATTTACGTAAGTGATTATTACTTATTCATTACTACACTTATAGGTTCGTTCGGAGAAACCTGCCCTGGACTATCCCGAGCAGCCCAGAGCTCTAACAATCCTGGACTCGTGACGTCACCAGAGTAATTCCGGATCGTCCCTTTCGTGCCTTGTCCGAACGCTTTTTCTTTGTCCAGGACTGGAAGCCGTATTAGAACCTCCCACCATTTTGTTTACAAGCTGTCGTGCGTTCTCATCGATTTAAACTAAAACTACATTTACTACTACCTACATCATTTAAACTAAAACGTTTTCAACTTTTTCAACAATGGAGAAAAAAAAGTCACTTCGTTGTCCTACAGTCACTTTGTCCTTCCAATTAGCGCCTCTAAGTGTCGCATAGGTTTTTTTCTTGAGACTGATGTTTACCTGTCTCAAGTCTCAACCTGATGACCTTTATAAAGTCATTCTCAGTTATATGGTTAGTAATAAAATAAAAGGCACCTAGAATCCAAATCACCACCACTCAGACAACATCACTTGACACAAATCAGACACCACTTGCTCAATATCATTTCTTCTTCATCGCCGTCCGAAAAATTGATGTCACCCTCATTATCATCGTCGGAATAATCCGTATCAGACAGCATAATTATTATCTAACTTAATCCGTAACTGGAAATTATTACACACAACAAAAAACTGTAACGCTTACACTGTAAACAACTGTAAAGCATACGTAAAAAAAAAATACGGGTTTGGCGTGTGTTGGTTTGAGTTGTGCTTCGCGGGAAAGGAAAACATCGAAGTGAGCAAGTTAGAGGGGAGGGGTAAAAATAGACCGATGCGCATGCTCTGGACTTTCTACTCCACGCCAGAGCTGGAGTACCCCCTGGACGATCCCGGGCTGCCCGAATTCACAATCCCCGCTCTCTCCGAACAGCGGGCAACTCGTCCGGGATCGTCTCTTGTCTTCTCCGAAAGGCCAAAAGTGGGGAGGGGGCAATCCTGGGCAGTCCCGGACGGTTCTCCGAACAGACCCTATTATTACTTTATTTACGTCAGTGTTTTTAGTTAAACTTTTTTTTAAATGCCCCGTTGTAGTAAGAGCACTTATTACAGTGACAAGTCATTTACGTTAAAACAACATGAGAATAGTCATGGCAAGGAGAGGGCTGATCGGAAATTATACGCCTGCTTATTATGCAGCGGATTCGAGGCGTGCCGGAGTTTGAAGGACGATTGAGATCTAGGTGTTTTTTGAAACCATTGAAAAACACAAGCTTTCAACTGCCCTCAGACAGTCCTCATCACGTGTACCAGAATTAAGATTAGTTTTCTTATAAGGAACAACTGAGGGCAGTTGAAAGCTTGTGTTTCTCAGTAAATAACGGTTTCAAAAACACCTGGATCTCAGTCGTCCTTCAAACTCCCATTAACCTGCATTGAAAAAGAAGACCCTACAACATTAATATAAAATTAATATAACATTGTTCCCAGTCACTAGATATTATATTATTGATAACTCTGTAATATTAGCGTGATATTCTGGTTATTTTCATTAATTTTGGCTATTTTCAACCGCATCGAACTATATTCAATTTTGGTTATTTTCAACTTATTCCTTTAGAATCGAGCATGATAAAAAAATGTTAACGCCCCCTCAAAATTTGATGGTTTCCGTTCCAAGGTACGTAGACTCCGAAAATGAATAAACAGATTTCTATCCGTCCGCCGTAATTCGCACTTTCCTTAGTCACCATGAACCAAAATGAGCTAAATTTTATTAAATAGTAATGATTATAGCATGATTCGAAGTCAATACTTAAAGAATTGCTGGACAAAGCAGTCGTGATTGGTTGATTACATGTGATATTGTCATGCCATTATAATTTATAATAATATTCTGTGATAGTTATTATAATAGTCAAAAGTTCCATAAGTACTTACCCAATTTCTCAAGAATAAGCTGTGAATTTTAATCTCGGAAATGAGTAAAATGCATTTAAATGTTCATTGAAAGGTTGATTACTTGTGATATTGTCGTGATATTATAATATATAATAATATAAAAATGAAGCCGTTGTCTTGGGGTCTGTTCGGAGAACTGTCGGGGACTGCCCAGGATTGTCCCTTCCCCACTTTTGGCCGTTCGGAGAAGACAAGGGACGATCCCGGACGAGTTGCCCGCTGTTCGGAGAGAGCGGGGATTGTGAATTCGGGCAGCCCGGGATCGTCCGGGGCTACTCCAGCTCTGGCGTAGAGTAGAAAGTCCGGAGCATGCGCATCCGTCTATTTTTACCCCTCCCCTCTAACTTGCTCACTTCGATGTTTTCCTTTCCCGCGAAGCACAACTCAAACCCACACACGCCAAACCCGTATTTTTTTTTAACGTATGCTTTACAGTTGTTTACAGTGTAAGCGTTACAGTTTTTGTTGTGTGTAATAATTTCCAGTTACGGATTAAGTTAGATAATAATTATGCTGTCTGATACGGATTATTCCGACAATGATAATGAGGGTGACATCAATTTTTCGGACGGCGATGAAGAAGAAATGATATTAAGGGAGGTTTTTTTCCCGAATTTGAGACCAAAAAATCAAAATTATATTGAGCAAGTGGTGTCTGATTTGTGTCAAGTGATGTTGTCTGAGTGGTGGTGATTTGGATTCTAGGTGCCTTCTGAATAAATAAAGTTCTTATAACAATGACAGCCTTTTATTTTATTACTAACCACATAACTGAGAAGACTTTATAAAGGTCATCAGGTTGAGACAGGTAAGAACATCAGTCTCAAGAAAAAAACCTATGCGACACTTAGAGGCGCTAATTGGAAGGACAAAGTGACTTTAGGACAAAGAAGTTACTTTTTTTTTCTCCATTGTTGAAAAAGTTGAAAACGTTTTAGTTTTTAATGATGTAGTAGTAAATAATGTAGTTTTAGTTTAAATCGATGAGAACGCACGACAGCTTGTAAACAAAATGGTGGGAGGTTCTAATACGGCTTCCAGTCCTGGACAAAGAAAAAGCGTTCGGACAAGGCACGAAACCGGGACGATCCGGAATTACTCTGGTGACGTCACGATTCCAGGATTGTTAGAGCTCTGGATAGTCCAGGACTGCTTCTTCGAACGAACCTTTGGGCAATTTTCCTCTCGATTTTTTTTTTTTTTTTTTCACGTTCAGTATTTTTTTGTAACACTAATCCAAGTACCTACCTAGTTATAACCTAAAAGAGACTAAAAAATTGTACTAAGTATTGTGATTGATAAGCTTTCTCTAGAATAACATTTTCAAGAGGGTGGGTAATGCTGAGTCTAGTGTATAATTTTGTCATTATCGTTAATTTCTCCAAGGAAAATACCTATATTTTTTTATAATTATGGGAATAGTCAGAGGTTCCATAGGTACTGTTAGCATTGGTGTGGCAGCCCTGCTTACAGTCTCGGATATAGAAGGCAGAGAGAGATCTGAGCTGAGCCTTGCCTCCGTTGAGTATTTGGGGTCACGAAATCTTATCAAAACCCCCAACTGGGCTGAGGTTTCGAAATTCATTAAACTAATAAACGACTGGTTCGACGTAATGAATTCAAGGGTACCCTCAGCCGATTGCAGACCAACCAAACATGTTGCTAAAACGCAAAAAGTACCTATTTTTACACACATTTTCACTCACAACACCCCTGGGTATATTCCGATCGGGCTGAAAAGTTTCGGGACACAACTAGGGCCCAAATAGAGCATGTGTGCGAAAGAACGACTTTTTTAGACCGAAAATAAAGCCTGTACACGTGATACGGCGGACGGCGGACGGACATTGCATTTTTTGAATCTACGCACCTTGAAACGGAAAAGAAAAAAGTTTGAGGGGGGGTTATAAAAATTTTTTGCTGAGCGATTACATAGGTGTATTATTCAGAGAATAATAAACCAAAAAGCATATGGACTTGCTCTGATAGAACAGAAGAGAATTCTTTGTGAGACTTCGAATGTGGTGGGCACCATGCTTGCTCAGGGAAAGGGTGCCTCCCCTTCCAAAAAGGAATAATAGTTAGCAATAGATCTGTGACCGAATTGTACGATTACCTAAAAGAGAGGTACAAAGTAACATACCTGCTCACTTACCATCTCTACCAAGACGTCCTCGAAAGCTTCTTTTCGCAGATTCGTTCAATGGGCCGTACTAATGATCATCCTTCCGCTTTGGAATTTAAATACAGGTTCAGAAACCAGATAATAGGGAGAAATTGTAAATTCATCTCTCCAGGCGCCAACGTCACCGGTGACAGTTACGGAAAACATGGACCTCTTCAAACATCTGGTGGAGCAAAATATAAAAGAAACGACAACAGTCACATTCATGTCGGTTGACTTTCTCGATGACCTGATGTTGGATGACAGCGTCACTGATCCTGAAGATACCTCGGCGATTGTGAATGTAACTTCGGACAATCACTTTGATGGTAATGAATGTCAAGATGGAGGTCTAGAATATCTTGCAGGATATTTAGCTCGTGTTGGAGCTACCAAGTATGGAATTTCGACCCTTGGTTCCATTACAAATAATGTCAGTGACATTCAACCACCTACTTGGGTCGATCTTATCTCAGAAGGTGGCCTTCGAAAACCTACAGAAGAGTTTTTTGCTAAAGTGAAGGTAATGGAAGCAGTCTTCCTGAAGTAGGTACCACGGGCCCAACGACCTAAGTCGGGATCATGGTGTGGTTAACAACCTTATTAGTATAATAACTGAAGTAATAGAGATGGATGAACGAATCGTTAAATTATTTGTAAGAACAAGAACGTTCATAAGAATCAGATCCCTAAATTACAAAATTAGGAGCGACAACCTAAAATTATTAATGACGCCTAAAAGACTGCACAAAACAGTAGTTTGAGTTCATAAAAACAATTTTTAATTCTATATTTCGTTGTTCTGTTTCCTCTCTGAATACCTATAAGTACAGTCACCCTTCAATTTGAGTACGCTGTCTCCGAGTTTCGTTCTATGGTAAATATAGACCTTTTATTTCGAGATAGCTAATACAAAAAAGCTGATTTATTCTTATTGTTTCTTAGCCATAAATTATATTACTTGCCTTTTGGAGTACTTACTTGGGATAAGAGGCCAACCTGAGATAGCTGTTTTATTGTTACTTTTGCTAAAGGAGTAGGTAGTTAATAAAAAATTATTTCTTAAAACATTAGAGCTGACCGTTCTTTCAATTTCAAATCAATATTTCTACGATGGAGAATGGTCACAACGCTTGGGAGGTCATGCCTTATAAATAAATTCCCCAAGGAACGGGAAGTCATAGAACCACCAATTACAAGGTTCTTTCAGAATATTACCACTGCGTCGTAGTTCAAAATGTGAAACTCAAAATTACGAACCATTGGAAGAAATTAGTTTGGAGTCCAGTGGGTCGAGCGGTCGAGGTAAGTTGAAACAGCAACACCCAAGGTGAGTAGGTACCTGCATAATATCTAATAACACCATGATTAAAATGAAATAGGGATGTACTTACCTATAGAACATTTTTTTAAAGAAATTACACCTATATATATTAAAAACACCCAGATATTTGGAATTTAAACTTTGTTGTCTACTAGTAACAAACAGGAAATTTTCAAATGAAGCCTTGAAAGTTATTGTGGGTAAGTATTAGGTAGCTACCTACCTAATTTAATACCTAACTTACAAAACCAAACTGTGTATTAATTTGTTGCTACATTCATCTAGTAGTAAACAAAATTACTATTATTAAAATAAAAATTATTATGATGATATTTTGAGCATTGTTCTCAAAATCGTGTGTTCACTGAAAAAGTTGGAAAGAGGCTGGCTGGACACTAGGTTTGTTCTTCTATCAAGCAGAATACGACTTCAAATTGCTTGTTTTATGAAATACCTCTCGGTTTACTGGATAGTAAGTAAATGTGAAATAATATTTTCGCAAATAAATAAAGGTTCGATGCTCGAACATTTGTATATTAACTACTAACATCGGAAAAATTAGGCTGTAGACTAGGTTTATGTAGGAATTCTGTGTTCGATGCGTCGAAGCTGACGTCATCACGATCAGCTGAATGGTCGACCCCTGCTATCTCCCTCAAGGTCATCTGCGCGGCGGCCTGCCTGTTTTTTTTTATTCTACCATCACCATGAGCCTTCTCGACTTCACCCTTCACCAGTGTTGCCAGAACGTACGGTAATTGTGGGGGCGTACGGTAATTTCGTAGATGCAGGATGTACGGTACCGTACGTACGGTAATTTAGGGTGTGGTACGGTAAATTAGGAACAGTAAGTTTTTTTAATAATTAGTAGGGATGAAACTCCGGAGAGGAAAAAACGCATTCGGGGTGAGTCGAAAATTAAATTATCTCACAGATCTCAAAACTACAGGACAGAATGGGAGTCCACTCCGGAATTTAAAGGGTGGCTACAACCAGTAAGGAACCAACCACTGAAAGCATTTTGTTGTTTGTGCAATTCGATGTTTACTGCTGAGCTTTCTATTATTAAAAGGCACGCTGAATGTAAGGCCCATCTAAAGGCTTGTATGAGTGTTCCTACCTTGCAGCCAACCTTACAAAAATTTACTGTTTTTGATTCTGAAAAGAAGAAATTCACGGACGCTGTCAAGACAGCCGAAGGCAATGTGTTTTTTTAGCACAACAAAACATTTCATTTAGAGCGATCGAACCATTGACTGCCACTAATAAGGCTAGCTTCCTTGACTCGAAAATCGCACAAAACATTGAATTGAAGCGAACGAAAGCTACTGCTATACTTAGTGAAAAATGTAATCGGGAAGTGTCATGCTGAAGAGATGGCGGCAGACCTTAGAATCAAAAAGTTCAGCATCATTATACCTAGATGAATCGACTGACATTGCTAGTGTCAAAAACTTGTGTATATGTGTTCGATACTCAAAGGATGAAAAAAAGGTAGTAGTAAAATGCATAAATGGCAATAGATTCATAGGTAGGTAGGTACATAAATTTAGTTGGTGAAAATCTGGGCGTACGGTAATGTACGGTTACGGTACCTAATTTCAGCCAGCTTTGTACGGTGAAGGGGGGGGATCTGTTACTGGCAACACTGCCCTTCACCGCGATAGTCACTTGCTTACCGCCTCTTTTAGTTTTCAGACTGGGAGACTAGTATTAATATTCTTAAGGTGTTTTGTTCATTAATTTGTATTGGTTAGATTCTTCATAAATATAATAAGTAAAGTCCGAATTACTCGAGAACGTCTTCTGGTGAGTAACCGTAAGTTTATTTAGATCCCGACACGTATACGTGCGGTAGCTGATTGTGCGATTGGCCAACGTTGCCCAACATTGCCCATTCTTCTGAGTTCGTATCAAACTGACTAATAAAGAATCCAATAATGAATCTATACAGTACAGAGTATCTGCATAGTTCTCACTTAGATAGCTCAGTCTAACTTAGTATAAAGTAGGCAAGTCAAGTTTGAACATAAAGGCAATATAAAGAAAGAACCACTTGTGTGGAGGTTGACGAAGGAGTTTGTATATTTTGACATTTAAAACAATGACTGCTCAGCTTCCTAACTAAAGTTCCTTACTATGATTTCGGCAGGTAAAGGAAGCACATAAAGAAACTGTTATTCTGAATACAAACTCAAATAAAGCGTTCGGATTCGTTACCTGAATGGTTACCATGGAATAAAGAGAAAGAGCGTAGAGTGCACTCGCAAATCGCAACAAAAATGAAAGTGGGTAACGCCCACATGGAGTTCACATAAAGTTGGGCAAATAAAGGACTATGAAAAGAATTTGTTTTCTATTCTTAAAATAAAGAATTGTGTTCACATGAATAAAACAAAGACTAGGTGTCGAGTGAAGTTCTCATTCTTTCTCGTGCGTTTGAACTCCTGAAAGCCCATATAATAAGTACGTAGGTATTATTATATGGCCGAACTCTTGAAGAAAAAGGGCTCAGCAAACACGCGCGCCAATCATAATTGTTGTGGAGGTTGATAAATTACTAGTACCCTACCTAATAAAAATTGAATTAGCTTATTCTTTTGTGTGGGTACATAGTTAAATCTAGGTCTCATTTTCGTTTGGTACATTGAGAAAAAGATAATGAAAGGAAAATAAAGTCAACAACACGACAATTGGGATACCAGGCTCCAGTGGCGCTGGTTGCTGTCCTCGGATTTCCAATGACCTCCAGGTGTTTATCAGAGTTAACGTCAAAACGCTCTTTGGTGAGCAGACTGGGTAGGTAGGCGATCCTTGGATGGAGTAGTCTCACTGGGCCTACAGCGTTCTCGCGTGATTATGAGTAACTCAGCAGTTAATAAAGTTAAATTATGCTCAGTTGCTGCTACATTAATAAATAAAGAGTAAAGCAGGATTCACATGGAGCGGAACGAGTGCGGAAAGCGGAAGGACGGAACGCAATCTGATTGGCTGTTGGGACAGGGTGGCCGCCATGTTGTCGGAAGGGCTAGACAGCGGTCGGCGGAAGAAATTTTCATACCGCGTTCCGTCGAGCTCCGCGTAAGCGCAGTGGGCAGGAATGTTGACAACCGCAAATAGAGGTTGCAATCTTTTCGCGTCGTGTTTATGATTTATGTTGACGCTTGAAAATAATGAATGGAAAACTGAACTGAAAATGATGAATTTCAACGAAAATTTGATTGAAAAACGCTGCGAAGTCCTTGTCACATGGGTTTATTATTCTATTGGACATACACCTACAGAAATCGCTGTTTATTTATTGTTTCATTCATATAAAATAATTGAAATAGCCATTTCTGGTGGTTTCCACCAATTTTGGCCCCCAAAACACGAATTAGGTACCTAGGTACGGTCCTTTTTTTTTCTTTCTTTTTTTTCAAATTATCTTTGATCATTGATAGTACCATTTAATCGTCTTGATCCACCTGTTGACACTTTTTCTAGTGTTATTCTACAAATTGGTGGTGATTTCAGACGATTTCCCAGGTTTTTGATTCATAAAAACGCTGCAAAGTCCTTGTCACATGGGTTTATTATTCTACTGGACATACCTACAGAGATGTTGGCTGTTCATTTATTGTTTCTTTCACGTGAAATGATTCGAATAGCTATTTCTGATTGTTTCCACCAATTTTGGCCCCCAAAACACGAATAAGGTACGCTCCTTTTTTTTTTAAAATCATTCATTGATAGTACCATTTAATCGTCTTGATCCATCTGTTGACACTTTTTCCAGTGTTATTCTACAAATTGATGGTGATTTCAGACGATTTCCCAGGTTTTTGACTCATAAAAAATCTATTTCGGGAGCTGAACATCTGGTAGAACCTCAATTTTCTACTCTTTGGTCAAAATCGACTTCATATTCGGTCTTCTTGTCCCCAAAAACATGAAAAACGATACTTTAAAAGCTCATGTTACCAACATGTTGCTAAAACGCAAAAAGTAGGTACCTATTTTTACACACATTTTCACTCATAACACCCCTGGGTATATTCCGATCGGGCTGAAAAGTTTCGGGACACAACTAGGACCCAAATGGAGCATGTGTGCGAAAGAACGATTTTTTAGACCGAAAATGAAGCCTGTACACGTGATACGGCGGACGGACATTGCATTTTTGGAATCTACGCACCTTGAAACGGAAAAGAAAAAATTTTGAGGGGGTGTTATAAAAATTTTTTGCTGAGCGAATACATAGGTGTATTATTCGCAGAATAATAAACCAAAAATTAATTTCAGGAGCTGAACATCTGGTAGAACCTCCATTTTCCACTCGTTGGTCAAAATCGACTTTATATTCGGTCTTCCCGTCCCCAAAAACATGAAAAACGATACCTACCTCAAAAGCTCATTTTACTAACATGTTCCTAAAACACAAAAAGTACCTATTTTTATACACATTTTCACTCATAACACCCCTGGGTATATTCCGATCGGGCTGAAAAGTTTCAGGACACAACTAGGGCCCAAATTGAGCATGTGTGCGAAAGAAAGAATTTTTTAGACCGAAAATGAAGCCTGTACACGTGATACGGCGGATTTTTGGAATCTACGCACCTTGAAACGGAAAAGAAAATATTTTGAGGGGGTGTCGTACAAATTTTTCGCTGAGCGATTACATAGGTGTATAATAAACCAAAAGTGAAGTGCCGGATGGAAATCTGGGACCCGACGGTGAAGGGCCACAAAAATTGTGAACTTGTCAGACGGCTGTGGGAGGAAGTTGCCAGTGAGCTAAATTTAAAAAAATAAAATTTTAATTTTAATTTCGTAAGAAAAGAAAAACACCATCAACAAGATGAGAGGTTTCAGATATAAAGGGAGGCTTTCTGTAGGAATATTATGATTCCGTCCACCACGGAGACCATCATGTGAACACTCTTCCCGACTCCGTCGACCCCTCCACTGGTTTTTCCGCCTTCCGTCCTTCCGCTTTCCGCGCTCGTTTTGCTCCATGTGAATCCAGCTTAAAAACGCAAAAATTAGCCCTTGTGGTACTAAGAAAATTAGCCCTTGTGTACTAAGAAAATTAGCTCTTGTGGTACTAAGAAAATTTGCCCTTGTGGTACTAAGAAAAATATTTTGCCCTTGAGGTGGGTACTAAGAAAAATTTTGCCACCAAGGTACTGACATTGCCTTTAAGGTACAAAGCACGAAGTGGTACGTTACAAGGAAATGACAACTGAATTCGTGTTACCTGGGCCTGATACTAATTGCACGGGTATAATAGTAGAAACCAAAGCAAGTTCTTCTCCTGAGATATCATGACGACATGAAGTAAAATATATATATATATATATATATATATATATATATATATATAATATTTAAAAAAAACCACAGTCATGCAGCATGGCTATAAGAGCGAATTTTCGAAGTTTTCGGCATCTTCCTCCTCCGCCTAAAATTTTCTGAAAATTAATTTTCGGCCAATGTTTTCCCAACTTGATACAAAATTAAAACAGGAGTAGTTTTACGCAAAGTAAAATTTGTGGTGGAAGGAGGGGGAGGGGGAAATCAAAAATGTTTTGAATACCAGAAGAGTAGGTATTGGGTACGTAACAAATTTTTTGTTCCATTTTTTGCCGAGTAACACCTCGGTTTGTAGATTTTCCAACGCTGAACACGATGGTGAAGTCAGAATTGCGATATCCCATTCCGTTATCAGATTAGAGCAGACGAACCAGGAAGAACATCTCAAGAAATAACCACGTTCCTTCATCTTCAAAGTGCTCCAGTTTGAGAATGGAATGAGATATCGCAATTCTGATTTCACCATCGTGTTCAGCGTACAAAAACCTTTAAAATGAGGTGTCACTTGTCAGACTTTTTCATTTTGGGAATTTATGGGTAATTTCCCCCCCCCCCCTAAAACTCCCCAAAACTCCCCCTTAGGGTGACCCGATTCTGCCCATCTTCGAACTTAGCCTGTCGATTGCCAAGACAGATTTTTCGTGCAAATTTGAACTTTTTATCTCAATTCTTTCGAGAGTTATCGTCTGGAATGACACATACATATATAAATATATATATAAATATATACAATTCAGGATTGAGGAATGACCAGTCTAGTCTTGTTTTTGATGGTTGTTTTAATTCCCACAACGTTTCTACCCAGGATCTGGGTCCTATTCATGTGGATTTGTGGTCCAAAGGTAAGTGTGATAGGTGGATAGGTGGTAATTTCCAATTTGATTCACTTCACTGACCAGAGATGAAGAGCAGAGATCTGCTTTTCATCTCTGGTCAGTGAAGTGAATCAAATTGGAAATTACCACCTATCCACCTATCACACTTACCTTTGGACCACAAATCCACATGAATAGGACCCAGATCCTGGGTAGAAACGTTGTGGGAATTAAAACAACCATCAAAAACAAGACTAGACTGGTCATTCCTCAATCCTGAATTGTGTTCATCAACCTAGTCATCTGAATCAACTTGTTATAAATATATATATATATATATACATATAATTTTTGGTGTCTTTCGGCAGGGAATTCAGGATAGTCTGAAACGGATTTTGGTATAAAAATCTTTCGGAAATTCGAGTTTTAAAAATTTTGGACCGAGAACAATAGCTTCCTTTTCTTCGAAAATTCGCTAAAAAATAGGATAACGAAAAATCCGCTGGGATAGCTAATTAAACTTGATAGGACGCTCCTGCGTCATGGGGAAACTCAGGAGAGGAGGACATAAAGGGCTAGTTTATATATATATATATATAAGCTTTACAAAAGTATTTTCTAATCCAAACAGCTAGAAGAAATTTATTAAAGCATAAGTAAACAAGTAGGTACCTAAATAATGAATCATAATGTAAGGTGCAATAAACCTCACGTAAATGAAATAAAGAACCAAAAACTTGCTGTCAGCAACTTTGGACCATAAAGGGTGGCTTTATACTGTTACTGACGTCAGGTGATTGACGCCTTGTCTGTTAGAACTTAAAACAGGTACCCGTAAAGGAGAGAATGGAAGAAGAGCAAGCTGTCCACCAGGGTGGGCCGGACAAAGGAGCCCCAGACATTGAACACCAAGAGCGTGAGGGAAATAATGAACAACTGAGGATGAGCAGTACAGAAATACGATTGCGCAAAGACCTGATGCAAGTAATTGATGGCAGATTGACACTGATTGAACAGAGGATGAAAAAGCATCAAGAAGAAACTAAGGAGATGTTCGCTCAGTTATTTGAGTACATCCAAGAGCGACAAGTCAACGAGTTGCCTCTTCCAACAGAGGAACCACCAAAGACGCCCAGTGCCTCAGAAACCACACAAAGACCCTGGTTGAAGCTTAGACTTCAACGCTTTGATAATAGATTGACTCACTGATAATTATTGACAATAGACTCAAGACAGTGACTATACATTATGGCGGGACAAAATAAGGGCTGAAATCTTGGCAAACGATTGCCTGTGTGCGTTTGAGAAAAATGGAAAATCAAGAAGCCAGTACAGCCCAGAAGACTTGGACAGCATGAAATACTGTGTCCAGTCATTCATAATAGGAAATCTTGGTCCATTTCATCACTCCCTAGTCCAGTACACTGATGACCCAATTGAGATGATGGTATTGCTAGACCAGGCAGGTCAACCATTGAGCAAATTTGGAGAGTATGAACTACAAGACAGGTTGAACCACCTCAAATTCGAACCTTCCAGAGAATCAGTTCTAGAATTTATGAAGCGATATGAAGACTTGGTTGTGCAGCTGAGAAGGTATATAACCTTAACTGAGGAACAAGCAAAAAGATCACTCATCCTTGCAATAGAGTAGGCATTGCCAAGTGTGTACAATAAGGAATCCAATGCAGTAGGTACCACCAGGATTAACAGTTGCTGAAATAAAAAGATTAATGTTTGATGAGGAAAATCTCACAAAGGAAGAAAGGAGGCGGGCGACACAAAGTAACGCAATGCTCAGCAACACCAACCAAAAATCTAGTTTTTCGTACAAGAAACGTGTTGGAGGAAACTCAGACAATAAAGATACTCCTCACTGGCTCTCCTCCACACATGGACCTTGTAGAAAGTCAATGGCCACTCTGCAGACACATGCCCAAATAAAGGATGGAAGTGTATGCTTGCCAAAAGTTTACCACTTCTCATTATTCGAAAAACTGCCCACACAGAAAGTCTTCAGCGCCACAACACCATCACAGCAACAATGCGCAAAAAAAGACAAATGCTATGAAGCGGCTTGGCAAACCAAACACTGATGAACATAAAGGGATTAAGCGAGTACCAACATGGAAAACAAAGAAAACTATCCATGCGAACAAAGGACATGCTCATCTCACTGCTCAGACTGATGGTGAAACTGAGAATAATCCTGAAGCTCAAAGGTGTGTTTGGGTGAATAGTGACGAGGGTGACGATGATTCTGATGAAATGTTTGCGAAACGTGCTCTTTGCTCCTGGATTGGTAGAGAATCTGTTCTCTGTCAGAAAATTGGTCAGTTCCAATTTGGGTGTTGAGTTTACTGCCAGCAAGCTGTTAATCAAGGACTTATCGTCTGGTGAGGTCATCAAGACTGGCAACTTCTGTGGGAAGTTTTGGTGGCTTTCTTTCTCTCTTCCATTGGCTAATGCTACGCCTCAGATGGTACAAAGTGCTCTAACACAATTGAGCAAGCAGCAGCTGGGGTTTGGTGATAGAGACAGACAACTGCAGCTTGCAAATTCACAGCCGTCCTTGAGTCACCCCTACGATAAAGACCTAAAGGATCATCGGTTAAATAAAGGCAACCAAAATAAAGAAATAAAGGATCTTCAATTACATAAAGGTAACCCACACAAAGACATAGTTAACTGTAAGTTACATAAAGGATCTTCAGCGCAACACACAAACCATGATGTATCCCGGAAGTGTGGAATGGACACTGTAAATACCAAGAAACGTACGTCGTACAAGAAACGTGTTGGAGGAAACTCAGACAATAAAGATACTCCTCACTGGCTCTCCTCCACACATGGACCTTGTAGAAAGTCAATGGCCACTCTGCAGACACATGCCCAAATAAAGGATGGAAGTGTATGCTTGCCAAAAGTTTACCACTTCTCATTATTCGAAAAACTGCCCACACAGAAAGTCTTCAGCGCCACAACACCATCACAGCAACAATGCGCAAAAAAAGACAAATGCTATGAAGCGGCTTGGCAAACCAAACACTGATGAACATAAAGGGATTAAGCGAGTACCAACATGGAAAACAAAGAAAACTATCCATGCGAACAAAGGACATGCTCATCTCACTGCTCAGACTGATGGTGAAACTGAGAATAATCCTGAAGCTCAAAGGTGTGTTTGGGTGAATAGTGACGAGGGTGACGATGATTCTGATGAAATGTTTGCGAAACGTGCTCTTTGCTCCTGGATTGGTAGAGAATCTGTTCTCTGTCAGAAAATTGGTCAGTTCCAATTTGGGTGTTGAGTTTACTGCCAGCAAGCTGTTAATCAAGGACTTATCGTCTGGTGAGGTCATCAAGACTGGCAACTTCTGTGGGAAGTTTTGGTGGCTTTCTTTCTCTCTTCCATTGGCTAATGCTACGCCTCAGATGGTACAAAGTGCTCTAACACAATTGAGCAAGCAGCAGCTGGGGTTTGGTGATAGAGACAGACAACTGCAGCTTGCAAATTCACAGCCGTCCTTGAGTCACCCCTACGATAAAGACCTAAAGGATCATCGGTTAAATAAAGGCAACCAAAATAAAGAAATAAAGGATCTTCAATTACATAAAGGTAACCCACACAAAGACATAGTTAACTGTAAGTTACATAAAGGATCTTCAGCGCAACACACAAACCATGATGTATCCCGGAAGTGTGGAATGGACACTGTAAATACCAAGGGAGGGAGTAAATCCTTGTCTCTACTTGGCAAAAGACGCTACTCATGCCAACCACATCAGTCAGTCTACCTGACCAATAAAGACAAGGAAGGGAGGTCTCCAAAAACGAAACAGTCAAAAATGGAAACAGAACATGATTCAACAGAAACCAACCAAGGATTGCCTGCAGAAATCGACTCTCCTCATTTCAGTACAGAGGATTTACAGCACCTCAATACACAACGAGTCCAGAGCCTGTGGGACTGTAGGATACCTCTGGCACCTGCGTCTGAATCATGCCTCTCTAAGTTATCTGAAACTAGCAGCAAAAAGAATACCTGAGCTCAGAGGGGTAAAATTCGGCAATGAAATCCTTGATTGTGGATTTTGCGAATAGGCAAAAGGTAAACGCTCACCATGTTCTGAAGTGCGCAAAAGATCTGAAGTACCGTTCTCACGACTCTGGAGCGACCTCATGGGTCCGATGAAACCACTAGCACTCAGAACTAAGGCAAAGTATATTGTTACCTTTACCGATGATTGCACACGATATGTCATGGCCTACACATTGGCTGACAAGACGAGAGTTCATATTGCACTGCAGAACTGTCTCGAAGAAATCAGACAAATCACACAATGTGAAGCTAAAGTAATAGAAATTTGTACTGAAGGTGGCAAAGAGTATCAAACATATGAAATGAATGCCATACTGAAACAAGAGAGAATAAACTTGAAAATCTCTGAGCCTGCTACTCCACAACACAATGTTTGTTCTGAAAGGTTGAACTTAGAACTGCAGCAGAAAATGAGAGCAAGTTTATTTGCCGCAAAAATGCCAAACTACTACTGGCAGCATGCCCTAAATCACGTCGTTCACATTCACAACAGAACTCTGAATCGGTCTATCGATTTTAAGTCTCCTTATGAGAAGGTAAAAGGAGTACCACCCCAATTGAAGTACAGTAGAGCCCCGATTATCCGAGCTAATGTGGACCAGAGGACCCTCGGATAACCAGAAACTCGGATAACACGGGCAGACAGAGCGGCGAACGAGAGCGTCCCGTGCCGCCATTGAAATCAATGATAGCGTGTGCGTTTTGGGCCGCTGGTCTGTGTTACGGGCGTTACAAAGACATTTTGGGGTTGATACAGTAATAAATAAAGACGTAAAATTGAATTAACATATTACTATTACATATGTACGGTACTGTACAGAGTACAAACACTGTCGCCGGGCGCCCGGCATCCATACGCGCCGTCTTAAATATTTTTTTTTGCGCCTCGGTTAAACCGGAACTCGGTTAGTCGGGGCTCGGATAACCGGGGCCCTACTGTACATAAAACGTTTTGGATGTGCTGCTTACTATTATGATGTCCGTGTCAAAGAAAAATCAAAATTCGCTCAAAGGTCCAATTTAGCAATTCTTATGGAATGCAACGAGACAGGATATACCCTGTTGGACACAAACAAAGCGATAATTACCAGGTCCAAAAATGTGGATTTTGTGGAATCCAAAGTCTATGGAGACTTCTATGGTCCTGAAGCGATTCTTCCTATTGACGAGGAATTAGGATTTAGTGAACCTTTAGTGCAAAGTACTCCTACTAATCCACAGCCTTCTGGATCTGGGAACCCCTGTACTGGGACTACTGTACAAAGGTGAGGACAACAAAATCGAATGCTTTGTTGAT